>CM050509.1:119734916-120934916 GCA_027563665.1 Antrozous pallidus
TTTTGATCAATAGCATTAGATTAGTGACAATTTCATGTTAGTAGATTTAAGGTTCAGTTACTCAGGGAGCCTAAAAGTAAAATTCTGAAAGTTCATGAATTCCTTCTACCCAAAATCTAATGCATCCAGAACATTCATTCAGATTTTATTTGCTAAATTGGTAGTTCTATCCCTTAAAGTTACTTATATGATACTGTCAGAATGAAAAGATTCAAAATAGCAATCTTCTAGAATATAGCATTGTAGTTTTAAAATTAAAAGTATTTCCAATGTATCATTGATATCTATCTGCTGATATGATCACCCCAATTCCAAGAAAGCACATTCTTAGAACAGCTTAGCTATGCATACTGGGCCACAATAACTTGCAAGTTTATTCAATTAATTGATTTTCTTTTTTTTTAAAGGGTACAATTTTTAAAAGCCTACTTAGTTGTTTAGCAAATTTTGAACTATGCCATTGAAAATTGTGTTCCTAGAAGCTTTAAATATTGCCCAACCTCCCAACCTTGGAACCACCTTCTACCTTTTCTCCAACCTTACAATGAACTCCAAGTTTGTTCATTCTAAACATTCAGGTTATGTTTAATATTGCCTCTTAATATTTCACTTTATAAACACATGTTGATGCTTAAAATTTACACACATAATTATAATTTAAAAAATTTTTGGATATGAGGATTTTATTGCTGACATGCATTTTTCAATATTTCAGTATGTGTAGTAATGGATTTGGGCTGTTATTCTTGTCCGATCAATCTCTGATTTTGGACACATATTCTATTGCCAGAACTTTCATATCCATGCATCAGGTTTGGTATATAACCTGTGTTTCTGAAAAAAATAATTTTATTTTTCCAAATAAAAGACAATTAAATTATACTTTTTTAAAAGAATTTTTAGAGGAAAAAATAGTTTATTAAAACAAAACTATTCAATGACCTTACCATAGGGCTTATACTTGCAATATTGGCTGTGGTTTGAAATATACTGCAGTCTCCTATGCTAACCCAAAGAAAACTATTAGATTAATATTTTAAATTATAATTCTTTCATTCATAAAGTTGAGATTCACTTTACAACCAGAGGCTTATGAGAAATCTTTGAATCCAAATGTCAGAGAGATTTATTGTTTTTTAATATTAATAAAAATCTCCTGTAAAGCAGAAGAAAGAAAGCAATTCTTTGGTGATTTCTATATTTCTATTTTGACATTTCCTTTATTTTATCATGCCAGCATACTCCAAAGTTGATATTTACTTAAGATTACTCCAGCGCAGCTGTTGAGGCTCAGTGATTGAGTGTCGACCTATTAACCAGGAGGTCACTGTTTGATTCCTTGTCAGGACACCTGCCTTGGTTAAGATCTATTCCCAGTAGAGAGCATGCAGGAGGCCAAACAACAATCATTGATGTTTCCATCTCTCTCTTTCTCTCTAAAAATCAATAAAAATATATTAAAATAAATAAAATTTTAATTAAGAAAGATTTTTTGGTACTTAGATGGTTATTTAAATTTGATTGTTTTTAAGTATAATCTTACAACTAATTTTTTGAAAACTTCACTTTCTATAATTAATAGTGATAATCTATTTTACTTTTACTGTTTCTGCTTTCGGTATTTTTTCCAATTAAAATTTAGTCTTATTTTACAATGAGACATAGCTTTATATCTTCAATTAAGCAAGTAAAACAAGCCCTGCAAACCTATGACATATTATTTTTTTATAATGTAGCAAATCTGTGTGATAAATAAACAACAATCATCTTCCCTTTCAATATAGTGAAGTGTTGGGAGTTTTTTTTTTAATTAGTCACTTAATAAATTTATCCATGCAGGACAACAGGCAAGTAATAGTAACATCAATAGCAAAGCATAAACAGCTGCTTTTACTTTCTTTATTCTAGCTTTATCCCTATAATGGGTTTTTATCATTACATCTAATAGTTTGATCACTTTAAATTATTAATAGTATTGGTATTTGTCTTTTGTATGCCTGGAAAAGGTGTTTTATAGCCATCAAGGTAAAGTCCTGTTTCCAGTGGTAAACTGGTTATAAAAAAATGAAGCAATTAATGTCTCAAAATAAGAGATATTGAAATCTATGCTTCCTGCAAGTGGAATTTCAGCCAAAATATAGTGAAAAATAAGAAAGTCATATTTATTATTATTTTGTCATGTTTACTTTATGTGCAAATTATGTAGCAGGAAAACTATTTTTGTTTTTGTAGTTTATGAGAAATTCCTTTCTAAATTGCTCGGCTAGTAACATTATGGGGAATATATGATACAATTTAAGACTTAGATGACAATACTGTAATTATTTTATTGACAGTAATAAATCTAGAGAAAATTCAGAAAGGTTTTCTTCCTCTGCTGTTCTCTCTCAAGTTCAAGGATAGGTCTAGTATTTTATCAAGACTCTTCTAAATAGATACTTAAAAACACAGTTGTTAAAAAAAACATTTGTATGTGTATGGTTGGGAAAATAATTTTCCTTCTAGTCTTCTACATTTTTCTGCTTGGTCTAATAATCAAATTTACATGAGGTGGATTATCAGGATAAAATAACCAAATTTATTACATATGTATGCTTGGAGGTTCCATGAATATATAGGACCCCAGGACAAGTCAAAAGTTGAGGTTTGTATGCCATCTTGAGCTAAAAACAAAGGGGTTTGTGGTTTGGGGTTTTAAAGGCCAAGAAGTTAATTCACATGAAAATGAAAAGAATCTATGATAAAGTTTAATTTATAAATTAGGAACAGTAAGAAATTAAGAACAATAATTAATGATACAATAGAACAATTAAACAATATATTGTAATAGTTACATGAATGTGGTCACTCGATTCAGGAGATCCTTTGCTGAAGTCATCATTTGGGCTCAATGCTTTCTTGAACTACATGCCATAAATCACGTTTTCTGTTCATGGCTTCCACCCACAAATTTAATGCCTTTTCCATCTTTTTTTTATTTTTTTAAAATATATTTTATTGATTTTTCGCAGAGAGGAAGGGAGAGGGATAGAAAGTCAGAAACATCGATGGGAGAGAAACATCGATTAGCTGCCTCTTGCACGCCTCCAACTGGGGATGTGCCCACAGCCAAGGTACATGCCCTTGACCAGAATCGAACCTGGGACCTTTCAGTCCGCAGGCCAACTCTCTATCCACTGAGCCAAACCGGTTCAGCGCCTTTTCCATCTTAATTAAGTTCTGAGATTATGCCCCGTGGCCATAACTTTTGTGGTTTGAGGTGCAACAGCAAAACTAACATGCACTTATTTTTCCTTCTTTACAATTTCATTTGTTCTTAGCATAGATATTAGCAACCTCAGCAAATGATTTTTTCTCTTTCCTTAGTAAATCAAGAACTTGAATTCTTTCACTTAAAGAAACACTTCACAGCTTCTCTTTTGCATATCTGAATTGTAGACATCTCTACTCTTGAGCTTTGGGACCATTATTAAGTAAAATAAGGGTGGCTAGAACATAAGCACTGTGGAACCCCAATAGGCAATCTGATGACCAAGACGACTACTAAGTAATGAATAAGTGGGAAGTGTGTAGTGTGGATATGTTGGACAAAGGGATGACTTCCATCCCAGCCAGGAGGGCGCTGTCAGGAGCAATACTTCATTACACTGCTCACAACAGTGGGCAGTTAAAAACTTATGAATGTTTATCTCTGAAATTTTCCACTTAAAACTTTTGGATCTTTGTTGCCTACAGGTAATGGAAATCATGGGAAATAAAAAAAAACATGGGTAAGGGATGACTACTGTACATATTTCATGAAGGCGAAACTGTCTTATTTAGCCTTTTATCCCTTGTATAATCTCCATGTACCATATATAGTGTAGGAGTTCTACAAATGTTTATATAAATTAAACAAGAAATAGATGAAAGATGAATGGAAGGATGGATTGATGGATGAATTGATAGATATAAAGAAGGATGGCTGGATGGATATGTTTATAAATAATCCTTTTAATGTAAACTATTTTTTTTTCAAAACAAAGGGACCTGTAAAGTGCCCTTAAAGCTCTAATTAATTTGTTACATGTGGTATAATTTCAAAAAGGTTAGGAAAAGGATATACAATTAAAATTATTTCTCCTGTCCTGTCATCCAACCATCTAGTTATCCTCCTTTACACTTACCAAAGGGAAGTGATATTACCAGTTTCTTATGTAGCCTTCAAGAGAAATGCCATGCACATGCGTGTAAATGCAAACACACAAATGCATAAATATACACCAATTCACATCCATCAACAAAGTATGGAATAACTATTTTCTCTTACCATCAATACCACTATATATTATCAAAATTTTTTATCTTTCCCTGCCTGATTGCTGAAAAAAATAGTGTCTTTAGTTTGCATTTATCTAATAACTAATGGCCCAGTGCACCGATTCGTGCACATTGAAAGGGAATCTGATGAGGGTGAACCAGATTCGGGGCCCAGTAGCACGCTAATGCATGGCTGATTCCACGAGGAATTGTGCTGCTTCCTCCCTCTTCTTTGGGTCAGCTGTGTGATCAGATTTGGTGCTGACAGGGCCCCAGCAGCAACCTAACTTACCAGTTGGAGCGTCTGCCCACTGGTAGTCATTGCACATAATAGCTACAGGTTGACTGGTCAAATGGTTGAATGATTGCATATATATAGTGAGAATGACCATATTTTCATATGTTTAAAACAAAGCCATTTTTATTGCTTTTCCCTGAATTCTGTTCATCTCTTGCAATTTTTAGAATTCATTCTAAAATTGTTTTAGAGCCAATTGATAGGTGAGAATTAGTCTTCTTATTTTTTTTTTACCAGGAGCAGTATAATCCAGCATATTCAAGCCTACTAGTTCATTTGATTTAGCACTATTGCTAATTGTTTGATTATTTAAAATGATAAACTATACTGTCAAGAACAGTTTCAATATTCTTGACCATAGTAAAACTATCCTTTAATCTATGAAGACATATAAGAAAAGAGATTCCCAAAACAATGGAGGGCTCTTTCCTACCTCAGGAACTTTGTGCAGGCTTTTTCCTGGAAAAACATTTGCGTGATGGAATCTTTATCCTTTATATCTCAGTTTAATTGTACTTCCTAACCCTTGTGGGCTTGATCCCCAGTGAAGAGTGCGCAGGAGGCAGCTGGTCAATGATTCTCTCTCATCATTGATGTTTCTATCTCTCTCTCCCTCTCCTTTGTCTCTGAAATCAATAAAAATATATTTAAAAATAAATAATTATACTTCCTCAAAGACACCTTGCTTGATTATTAAATCAAGACCAATCTCTTTTGACTATTTTAGATATTCTGTATCTGAACATCATGTTTATTTCTTCCATAACTTTTACCATATTTTATGGTTATATTTTTTGTCATTTATTTGATATTGCCTATAATAAGTTGGAAGTTCTATGAGAATGATCTTCATGTCTGTCTTTGTTTACTGTTTTATCTCCACTGCCTGATGCATGATGTGGCATAGAATAAATATTCAATAAATATTTGTCAAAGAAATAAGTGAACAGAATCATCTAAGTTCTGGTTTGTTTCTTAAAGACTTAGTTGTTGCTTTTGAACTATATCAAATATATACTTCCAGTGGGCTGAATTTATTCAATTGAGTTTTTACTATGTGCAAGCAAAGAAATGGAGGGGGAGATGGATGGAGGGAGAGAACAATGGAGAAAAGGAAAGAGAAAAATAATGTGGACTCTTCAAGGAGCTTATTGATTTAATTTGTACACACATTTATCATTTACTACAAACAGATTTCACAAATAAACTCTAAGGTCAGGCATCATTACTGCTCTGAGACAAATGCAACCAGAGTACATTGAAGTTCAGATATAATTGATGGATAAATATAAAGCTGGAAGAAATTTATTAAAAATGAATGTAAACCTCATTTTTCTAACAGCACTCAGGGAGGTAAAACTTTTTTTTAAAAAATGGTACATAACACTTGGGCTTTACATTCTGTCTCTTAATTAAAATACAATAGAGGATGTATTTCAATAGATCATATATTCCAAGAGCAACCTAGGTATATTGACTATTACATGATGATGATTATCTTTAGGGGTCTTTTATCCACCTACTGTTTCACTGGGGGTAGTGTTTGATGTATAAAGTTAAATTAATTATGATTTAAGAATGACTTCAATAAAAAAAATATTAACCTTTAACCTTCCTTTTTATATATGCAATGATTTCATCTTTTAGCCAGTAATCACCAGTCATGAATATAAGGAACAAATCTAGGTTTTCCTTTTCAGAGATTTTTTACTTACCCTTTGACCCATGAGTTGGTGTTTTGTTTCCCTTAAGCTCTCTGAGCAAAAGACTATATGGGGTTTAATTTTTCCAGATAAAATGACTATTAAAGCCAATATAAAATGTAAGTAATAAATGAATAGCATGCAGTAAGAAAAATTACTAAAGCATGGAGTATGCAACAAGGAAATAGTATTTTAAGAAGCATCCCAAGGAAGAGACCTGGAGAAAGTCCAAATTCACCCCCTCAAGACGGAAAAGATGAGGGTTTTTAAGGAGTTAGGAGAACAGGTATGTGGAAGTGCTGGTGTGGCAAGTTTTAATTGCAATTTGGTCATTTTTGGTAGGGCTTCAGTATTAGATCTTCCTGGACAATGGACCCTTTGCTTCTGAAAGAGTTCTGGTGTTCATGTTCTGATCATATCTTGGTTCTTTGGTCTTGGGGGAAATTTTGGCTGTAGGTGCAGGTTCTCTCCTCTGTGCATGCAGTGGCTACATGACTTGAGGTTTTGGTCTATTGTCTTTGAAAGCAATTCAGTATCTTGTTAGAAACAGGATAGGACCATTTTGAGCTGGTTCTGTGGTTATATCCTGACCATAGAACATTATGGTGAGTCACTGTCTCTGGAATCTCCTTGCCATTGCTATCACCATTGTCTTATCTTCCACCAAGGTTATTTGTCATGCCTTCTTAATTTTATTTGGCTCCTCGATTGGGGAGCCAAATTTCAATGATATAGTTTGGCCGACAAGGTTCTTTCTTTTGTCATTTTCCTATTTTGACCTCTTTATTTCGTCTACTGCTTGTCTGTTCTCTTCCACTTTAAAGCAGTCTCAGACCTTGAATGATATTGCCCCACTAACTTATCCTGACAAACTTCTGATCATCCTTTCAGATGCAAACAAAATCTGGGTAATATATTTCATTAAGTCTCTGAGGTGGAATTTATCTCCTTTTCTCCTTTGATGACTCTGTATCACTTTATATTAAGCTGTATTGTAGCATGTATCATATTGCATGATAATTATTTTTCCTCACACCAATTATGACATCTGAAAGGCTAGTACCTTGTATTATTATGTATACCCTGTGTTAGAAATGTATTAAACTTCTATAAGAAATTTCAAATATATTATTGTGACATTATTTTGTTTTTAATAGACTATTTTTAGAGTAGTTTTAGATACAGAAAAATTAAGTAAGTACAGAATTTCCCATATACTCCTTGTCCTAACACATGCATAACCTCCCCAATTATCAACATCATGCACCAGAGGGGTGCATTTGTTACAATTTATGAACCCACATTGGTACATCATTACCACCCAGAGTCCATAGTTTGCATTACCGTTCACTCTGGGTGTTTGTGGTATATTCTTAAAGCTGTATAGATAGTGTTTTAATAGTCTTTAAGGAAAAATTACATATTAAAATTTTTGAGATGTTTTGATGCAAGTTTAGATTAAATAAACATTGGATTTCAGGAGTCAATTTTATCTTTAATGGATTTTTATATTTTCCAGGCAATAACATTGTTTAATCAATAGTATATCAATAATACAGACCTTCACAATAGATAAGGTGCATGTGTATGTGTGTGTGTGTGTGTGTGTGTGTGTGTGTGTGTGTGTGTCCAACAGAAAAATCTCAGTCCTACATGTTTTACCTCTGAAAACTGAAAACTAAGTTAAGTATTTTCTTAAGAAGACTTCAACAGCATAAGTAGAAAATGCATTTTAATGTGACTAATGATTACATGGAATTTGGATTTGAATTGCATTTAGTCCTCCTGAAATCCTTAGTCTCTAACCAAGGACTGAACCAGAAGTAAATCTTTTTAACTGTCAGTGGAATTCTATATACTTTTTCTTCAGAGTCTGGTGATGATATCTGTAAATCAGCTTCATTTTTTTCAGAGTTATTCAGAAAGCTATTATAAGCTTCTTTCCTTCTCCGCAAGGCAAAACCTATAGTGATAGGACATGCTAGGTGTCTCCCTTAGTGGGAAATGTCAAAAGGAGATGCCTCTACCACTCCCACAGAGCCAGGCGGCCTTTCTAGAAATGAGAATTTATTCAGCAAACTCAAGTCTGAACCAGAAAAATCAACAGATAAAAACCATTTAACAAGGATAACACACTAAATGTTTATGTTATAAAGAGTGAACATAGCCAGAAGATGCAATTTACTCCCCAACCTCTCCCATCCAGGTAACAAAATAGGGTTAGAGAGAAATTGTAAAAAGGGGAGTTTGGGGAATTCATAATTTTCTCACTGACCAGCAGTTGATAAAGCACATCTTTAGGAAAGATTCTCTTTTGGTTTTCTATGTTTGATAGTGTTTTTTGTTTGTGAATTTGTGTATGATGTTTAGTAAAGGAAGTTGGAAAATATCTAAGATGTGTACTAAATAGACAAATAAACATCTTTTTTCACTATATACTTTTATTTATTTCAGAGAGGAAGGGAGTGGGAGAGAGAGAAAGAAACATCAATGATGAGAGTCATTGATTGGCTACTTTATAGAGGTAAAGCCCATAACCTGGTCATGTGCCCTGACTGGGAATTGAACTGTGACCTCCTGGTTCATAGGTTGATGCTCAATCACTGACCAACACTGGTCAAGCCCAATATGTCTTTTTTTTTTTTTAACTCCCTTTGAAATAATTGAGAATTCTCCTTCTAGATTCTTATAACAAAACTAGAGGCCTGGTGCATGAATTCGTGCAACAGTGGGGTCCCTCAATCTGGCCTGTAGGATCAGGTCAAATCTGGTTCTCCAACATCTTCCATGGGGTTCTGGAATGCAAGAGGGTGCAGGGCAGGCCAAAGGACCCCACTGGTGCATAATCAGGGCTTGGAAGGGACACAGGAGGGTGGCCAGCCAGAGAGGGACCCTGTGAGGGCTCCAGGACATGTCTGGCCCATCTCACTCAGTCCAGATTGGCTGGACCCCAGGAGCAAGCTAACCTACCAGTCATACCATCTGCCCCCTGGTGGTCAGTGTACATCATAGCAACTGGTCGACCTGTAGACACTCCTCGCCCCCCCCCCCCCCTCCCAGTGATCAGTGCACTTCATAGGGAGCAGTTGAGCTGCCTTAGCATATCACTTTGATTGGTTGAATAGATGGCTGGACAACCAGACATGTAGCATATTAGTCTTTTATTATATAGGATAAACAAAGGTCATATGTGCTAACAAGCTTTGCTTGAACTTTGATAAAAGTATTTTACTTTTTAAAAACTTTTAGGTAATTGTATTTTTAACATATATCTTAAATATTTTATAGATTTAAATAAGAAATAGAAAATAATAAAGTATATTATCCAGAGATAAAATACTGACATTTGAAATAATCTTTTTACTTATTTATGGTATTAGCTACTTGTTTGAGATAGAGTAAACTTAATGAGGTCTAAAGGGATATACAGTTGATTAAACTGCTTAGAATTGAGTTTGATTTATATCTTCACTTTCTCCTGGACTTTGGAATCAAATAGTAAATTATTAAGTTGTGTGTATTACTTTTTATCATTCTATTTGCAACATCCTAGCTACCACAATTTAGGATAGATAATATTTCTAGTTACTTCTTTCTCAGAGAATAAACATGTGTTCAAATACATTTCAGCATTTTAATTTTGTTAATAGGAATAATAGAAAATATAGTACAAAGCTCAGAATATTTTATTTCGAAGAGGATGCATGTTGATTTTGAGTGATATCTTTTCCAATGTAATAAGAGTGAAATTTTTATCTTCGTAATATTTCATATGGCACTCTAAATAAGGAAAATATACTTTCATCTCTTATGAAAATTAGAAATAGAAACAAATGGTTTTATTATTGTTATTATTAATAAGACTATGTTAATGATTATATGGTACTTTCCACTATATGAATCATTTTCACATATCATAATTTATTTGATAATAATAGTTACCACCACCTCTCAGAATAGGCCAAGCATAAGAGGATGAAAAAAGTAATATAAGTGGCACGCAGAATGTAATAATTTATGGCACTTTAAGTATGTGTCTTCAGACCATGTACATTTCTGAGCCTCAACTTTCTTATGCAAAGAATGGGAATATTAATACTGGCTTTATGGAGGGGTTGGAAGGATTCAGTGAGGAAATGTTTTAAAGCCATGACATAGTGCAGATGCTTAATAAGACATAACTCCATTTTCCTTTTTAAATTTATTAACCTAAGGGAATTGAATTCAGTGATCATTGAGGACAGAGGGGTAATTTAGCCTTCACTTAAATATTGATCAGACTCCTCACCAAGCCATCTGAGACAAACATACAATCTATAAAAATAGAGAAACCTACATTTTCACGATCAAAATAAATTCAAAACAGTTCATGGTGAGCAAAATGTCAACATATTAGATAAATACGTATCTGACTTTGCACTTGAGCCACTCACCATACACATTTCATTCTAATATCTATCTGTCCATGCAGTGTAAAGACTACAACATTGTCAATTATGTTTACCTATGTGTTTCTCCCTCATTACATCTACCGGTGTCCCCCAACCTGAGATTTAAAAAAAAAATACCCTAAATCTAGCACTCCCTGATTTAAAAAATTATCAGCTATATATGCCTCTATAATGTTTGTTTGAATTTTAGTGTAGTAATTAAAAGTGTGGAGCTCTATAGCTTGGATTTCTGTACTAATTAGTGGATGTCTGATCTTGGGCAAATTATTTAGGAGGTGTGAGCCTCAGTTTTTTCCATCCACAAAATGGGAACAATAGTACTTATGCCACAGGATTATTGTGAAAACATTTAATTTGCTTCATGGGGCATGCATAACACTTTGTGTTTATTTTCATATTTAGATGTTATTAAAAGGCTATGTGGCACCAATGGAATACTATGCAGCTGTGAAAAAGAAAGAGCTCTTACCAATTGTGACAGCATGGATGAGCCTATAGAGTATGATGCTAAGTTAAGTGAAATAAGCCAGACAGAGAAAGATAAGTGTCACATGATCTCACTCATATGTGGACTCTAATGAACAAAATAAACTGATGAACAAAATAAATCTGGACATGTACGCATGGAACAGACTGTTGAACCTCAGAAGGAACCAGGGGAGGGAAGATGGGTTGAAATAAATCAACCAAGGAACTTCTATGCATATATGCATAATCCATGGACACAGACAACAGGGTGTTGAGGGCCTGGGGTAATGGTAGAGGACAGGCTAGAAGAAGTGAATGGGAGAAAAAAGGGGACAGCTGTAGTACTCTCAACAATAAAGATTGATTTAAAAAGGATATGTGGCACTTGCTTTTTGTTTATGCAATATCATCTTCCTAAAAATAATCTTGATGTTTTTGTGTAGTAGTGACTCCCTTATTTCCACTATTATATAGAAAATTTAGTTATTCGTTCTCCTGCTCCAGGACTTTTGGACTGCTTACAGATTTTTTGTTTGTTTAGTTTGGTGTTTTGAACAGTTCTGCTGTGGCCATTCTTGTACTCATTTCCTGATACAAATATGACTCAATTTTTTATGCCATAAATGGTTACCTCAAGATTTTACCATGCTATGCAATGAAATACAAAATCTATACCCATTAATTCCAATATTTAGCTCTTATTTAGCCAGAACCATCTGTTACTGATTAACAAGTGCCATAAGGATGAATTTGCTGTGCTGGTCCCTTCAGAATCTTTTTTTTGTGAGTCCCTCATGCTCTTGCTCTCAGAAACTGGTGTGTGCTCAGCTAACTGCCCTTTTATTTCTAGAACTTGATTGCTTGTTTTAAAGTCTTTCCACTCTGAATCCTTACCTGTTCCTCCCGATGGTAGTTGGATCTCTCTTTGTCTCTAACCTGATGCTTCAGCATCTTACTTTGCTCAATGAGAACAAATATCCTCTTGTTCTCTGTTGTGTGTTCTGATAATGGCACATGGTAAGCATTTGTTCATCCTGTTTGGAAGAAAGTAGCTCTTTTTTGTTGTATTTTGTCACAATCTTAGTTTGAGTTTCTTCAAAAGCCAAATCTGAGACTAGGATTAGGGAGAAAGAAGTTCATTTGGTAGCTAATCAGAGGAAACCCAAGTTAGAGAACAGGGGAAGAGAGGAAAAAGGGAACAAATACTGAGTTATTAAATTGGCTACCACTGTGAAGAATGGTTGCTCAGTCCTCTGAGGAATGCTGGAGAATGCACTTATAATTGTCCCACTGAAGGACTTGAGGATTGGGACTATGTCCGTCATTTCTTTTTTTTTTAATTTTTTTAATTGATTTTTTTGCAGTATAATAGTAGTACATGTTTTCCTTTCCCCCTCCCCCTTATCCTCCCCTCAGCCTCCCCCAACCCCCCAGCACATATCCCCAGCTTCCCCCTCTCCCCGCCCCAGTGTCTTTCATTCATTGTATGTCTGTCATTTCTGTGCCCCCTTGATTGAGGGCTGCCTAGAGACATCATTTGTGGAGGCTGAGTGGATTTCCATGACTTGGGAGATGGTCTTACGGCAGTGACACTGAGATACAGCAGGGGCTTGACCGGTGAACCTTTAGCACGCCTGGAAACTGCCCTTCACTATGCTGATTAAAACAGGCCAACACAATGGGGCGCATGGAATCTGCTGCATAGTTCAAAATGGATTTTCCAATTATCTAGTGCCATGTTCTTTGTGGACAATATTTCCAAAGAAGATCCAATGTAGCTCTGGCTCATTGCTATGTAATCCTTCACACCTAGGATCATGTAGCTTATTTTTTCAGGTATTGCTTTAGTATATGAAAGCCCTATAACCTCTTTTCCTTGATATAAATAATAATTGAATTATGAATGTTCATTTTATTTTTTTATTTTTTATTGAATTTATTGGGGTGGCATTGGTTCACAAAACCATACAGGTTTCAAGTGCACAACTCAAGGAAACATCATGTGCATACAGCTTCCTGTGCCCATCACCCTAAGCAAAATCTCTGCCCCCATTTATCTCTCCTTGCCCACTTTCAGTTCCCCCCGCCTCCTCTCCCTCTGGCTACCACCACACTGTTGTCTGTATCTATGTTGTTTTGTATATGTTTTTATACAAGTTCATTTTAAATTCAGCTTGATGGCCCTAACTGGTTTGGCTCAATGGATAAAGCGTTGGCCTGGGGACTGAAGGATCCCAGGGTCCTAGGTTTGATTCTGGTCAAGGGCATGTACCTTGGTTGCTGGCACATCCGCAGTAGGGGCTGTGCAGGTGGCAGCTGATCGATGTTTCTCAACCCATCAATGTTTCTAACTCTCTATCCCTCTCTCTTCCTCTCTGTAAAAAAGTCAATAAAATATATTTTAAAAATATTAAAAATTCAGGTTGATCTTATTCACATAGCAAGCACTCAACAAATACTTCTTGAATGATTTTGAAATGCCTTTCTGTATTCTGGAGACATGTATTAGCTACGACAGAGCCTTCAGCAGGAAGACTGTTTCCCCAAAGTTGCAATGTGACTGACAATAATATATAAAGCTAAAAGCTTCAAGGAAAATGTTGCCAGAAGTTATTTTTAAACTAGGAGAACAATCCTTTTTCATGATTAGCTACCCCCACTCCCTCCCCCACAGAATCAGCCTCTGGTCTGATATTATTATTAAACTTTTTTTTTTCAGTGCAAAAAAAAAAAACCTGCAAAAAGAAAGGGGAAGAATTTCCAGGCGAAAGAGCTACTATGGCAGGATAAGAAGTTAGGAAAATTCCTGGGCAAGTGGGAGGTTCTCTGGTAACACTACTTTCCTTTCAGTTGGTAGTTATTGTCTTAACTTGATCATGCAAACATATATTTATCTTAAAATATTTTATTACATAGTGATAAGCTAATATTTACAATATATGATTGAAATAATAAAATAAACTACTTTTTAATTTCAAATATCCTCAGTAATTTGAAGCCACCTATGAACCACTCCTCAGTTCCATCCCTTCCCCACTATTAATAGAGATAATCACACTCCTGAAATTTTCTTTGCTTTCTAGTCTTGCCATATATGCATGTATTGCTAAATAATAAATTGTTTTGTTCTGCAAGCTTTTGAACTTCATATAATCGGAATTATATTGCATCTAATTTTGTGTGACTGCTTTTTCAATCAGCATTATGTTGCCGAGATTCATCTACGTCAGTGAGTAGAGCTGTAGTTCATTTATTTTCACTGCCATATTCCATTGCAGGCATAAACCACCATTTATTTATACAGTATGCTGTTGATAGATGTTTCCAGTTATATTTTTTCCTATTATAAACAGTGTTCCTTGTATATGCTGAGGAGTAGGGTTTTTGGTTCATGGGGTTCATTCCTGTACCCTCAGATATACTCCTTATTCCTTTACCTTATCTGCTGGGTACCAGTGGGACATTGAGCCTTGTAAGCTAAGTGCTAGACTTCCTTGACACCTGGCTTCCATCTGCTTGGCAGAGGATTGGAGAGTTAAAGACCCCTGGGTACTTTTCTCCCTTCCTTTGTGCCTCAGACAGTATCTTTGGCAACAACTGTCTAGTCTTTGTGTTTCTAGCTCTAGGCCCCACCAGGGCTCCTGCTTCCACTGAATAAACACATGACCATGTCAAGAAGGAACAATAAATTTCCCTCTACCTTTCTAGGTTTTTGGCTGTCTTCCATTTATTACAAAAATACATTAAAGAATAAAACCAATCAGAAGCTTAATAACATGTATAATTCCTGTATTTATGAGAAAGACCCAGGAAAACTGAGTAATTCCTTGAAATAGCCCAAAATACCACCTTCAATATCATTTCCAATTCAAGACAAAGAAGATATTGGGGGTGGGGGAAACCAGTTATGGGAGGATATCAGGCAAAGCATAGTAAACAAGGTTAAGGTTGTTATGCAAATTTAAGCCTTTACCTTCTCAGTTAATAAATCCATGGATTTGGAAGACTCAACATAGTTAAAATGGTCATATAACCCAAAGCAATATATAGATTTAATGAAATCCCCATCAAAATCCCAAAGACATTTTTTTCATTATAATTTCTTTATTGATTGAGGTATTGCATATTTGTCCTCATTCCCCCATTACCTTCCTACCCCTCCCCACCCCCAACTCATACCCTCTCACCCCCCTGTTGTTTGTATCCACTGGTTAGGCTTATATGCATGCATACAAGTCCTTTGGTTAACATTTTTTAAAGAAATAGAACGAGCAGGCTGTTGTAACTCAGTGGTTGAGGTTCCACCCATGAACCAAGAGGTCACCAGTTTAATTCCCGGTCAGGGCACATACCCAGTTTCGGACTCAAACACCAATAGAGAGTGAGCAGGAGGTAGCCAATTGGTGATGTTTCTCTCTCATCATTGATGTTTCTATCTCCCTCTCCCTCTTTCGTCCTCTCCCCAAAACAATTAAAAATATTTTTTACAAAGAAATAGAAGAAGAAAAAATGCTTCAGCTTTGGATGGAACCATAAAAAGTTCTGAACAGCCAGAAGCAATGCTTGAGAGGAAAACAAAACAAAACAAAAAAACAAAAATGGAGGTATCACACTACCTGATTTCAAATTATACTACAGAGCAACAATAATCAAAACAGCATGGTATTTGCAGAAAAACAGAAACACAATAGAACAAAATTGAGAGTCTAGAAATAAAATTACATGTATATGGGCTAATATCTTTTTGTAGTTACTGTTTTCATTTTTGACTATTTTGAAAGTATTACATATGTCCCTTTTTCCCCCATTGACCCCTTCTATCCCATACCTGTCCATGCCCCAGGTCTTCACCACTCTAATGTCTGTGTCCATAGGTTATGCAAATATAGATACAACATCTTTGATTTATGACTTCCCACTGACACACCCTCTCGTGCCTTCCCTCTGAGATTTCTCAGTTTGTTCAATGTTTCTGTCTCTGGATCTATTTTGTTCATCAGTTTATTTTGTTCATTACATTCCACATATGTAAGATGCAATGATACTTGTCTTTCTCGGACTGGCTTATTTCCCTTAGCATACCTGTAATACTCTCCAGGTCCCTCCATACTGTCTCAAAGGTTAAGAAATCTTTCTTTTTAACTGCTGCATAGTATCCCATGGGGTAAATGTACCACTGCTTTTTTATCCCACTCATCTGCTGATGCCACTTGGGCTATTTCCAGACCTTAGTTATTGTCAATTATGTTGCAGTGAATAGAGGGGTGCATACATTCTTTCTGATTGGTATTTAGGCTTTCTTTTTCTTTTTCTTTTTTTAATCTTTATTGTTCAGTTTATTAATTACATTGTTCCCTTTTCCCCCCCTATAGTTCCCCTCCACTTGGTACCCATCCCATCCTCCGCCCTCACCCCCCTCCACTGTCCTCTCCCATAGTTGCATGATTTTTGTCCAGTCTCTTGCTGCACTTCCCACACCCCCTTTCTCCCCAAGAGTTGTCAGTCCATTCCCTCTCTATGTCCGTGATTCTGTTACATTCACCAGTATATCCTGTTCATCAGCTTATTAATTCACTTGATTTTTAGATTCATTTGTTGATAGATGTGTATTTGTTGTTCCTAATTTACACTTTTATCTTTTTCTTCTTTCTCTTTTTAAAGAATATCTTTCAGCATTTCATATAATATTGGTTTGGTGGTGATGAACTCCTTTAGCTTTTTCTTATCTGTGAAGCACTTTATCTGACCTTCAATTCTGCATGATAGCTTTGCTGGATAGAGTAATCTTGGTTGTAGATTCTTGCTGTTCATCACTTTGAATATTTCTTGCCACTCCCGTCTGGCCTGCATTGTTGAGAAATCCCCTGACAATCGTATGGGTGCTCCCTTATAGGTAACCAACTGTTTCTCTCTTGCTGCTTTTAATATTCTCTCTTTGTCTTTTGCTCTTGGCATTTTAATTATGATGTGCCTTGGTGTGGTCCTCTTAGGGTTCCCATATATTGGGGATTGGTGCGCTTCTTGGACTCCTAAGTCAATTTCTTTCACCAGGTGTGGGAAGTTTTCATTCACTATTTCTTCGAACAGGTTTTCATTGTCTTGCTCTCTCTCTTTTTCTGGCACCCTTATAATTAGGATGTTGGTATGCTTGAGGTTGTCCCAGAGGCCCCTTACACTATCTTCAATTTTTTGGATTCTTTTGGTTTCTTGCTTTTTCAGCTGAGTGGATTTTACCTCTTTGTATTTCAAATCTTTAACTTGGTTCTTGGGGTGATCCAGAGCACTTTTAGGTCTTTGTATAATATTTTTTATTTCAGTCAGTGTATGCTTAATTTCTGGTTGGTCCTTTTCATATCCTTGAGAATCTCCTTTATATCCTTGAGGGTCTCCTTCATTTCCTTGTAGGACTCATTCATCTCCACGTTGGTCTTGATCATTTCCTTTGCAGTCTCGCTTATTTACTTATAGGTCTCGACCTTTTGTTGGAGCCTCTTGAGAAGCCCTATAACCATGGTTTTGAATTCCATGTCCAGCCGTTTTTTTTTCCTCCATTTCTTTCACATCTGATTTCTTTCCATGTCTCTGCATGGTGGCTGCTTCCCTGAGTTGGTCAATTAGCTTTGTGTGGTAGACTTCCTAATAGGAACAGTGGCTCAGCCTCCCCAGTTACCTGAGGTGGATATGGGTTGCACAGTCTTGCTGAAGTTAAGCTCAGGTTAATCGTTGTTAGCACTTGGAGGGGTTGACCTCCAGGCCAATTGTCTGTGAGGTTCAGCTGTGCTCAGGTTGGATGGGCAGTGTCTCTGGACCAAGCAGACAGCATTAGCTCCATCCTATGTGGCCCCAGGGACTCTGTGCTGGGGGCAATGGCTGCCAGCACCTCTGAGAGAGAACCGCTGCCAAGCTCCACCGGCTGCCGGGGAATTCAGACTCTCCCCAAATGAGTCTGCACGCCCAATGTCTCACCCAGGGTCATAAAACAAAGCAGACTGATGATTTTCCGAATGAGAGAGCAAGTCACAGAGTGCTCTCTGCAGTCACGCAGCACCCACCCTCTCCGCTGGCCGCGCTCCAAACTTCTCTCCGCGCGAATCTTTCAACGCTGTCCGCCGCCGCTCCTCTGAGTCACAGTGTCTTATCTTCACTTTTATTTGTGGAATTTTCACTCGGCCAGCTTTCTGGTGATTCTGGAAGGTGTTTGTTCTTTCGTTAAGTTGTAGTATTAAAATTGCTGAGCATGGTGGCAAGATAGGTATTTTACCTATGCCGCCATCTTGGTTCTCTGTATTTAGGGTTTCTTAGGATATATTCCTCGAAGTGGGTTCACTGGGTCAAGTGGCAGTTCCATATTTAATTTTTTGGAGAAACTCCATACTGTTTTCCATAATGACTTCACAAGTCTGCATTTCTACCAGCAGTGTACTAGGTTTTCCTTTTCTCCACATTCTCACCAGCACTTGTCATTTGTTGAGGTATTTTTATGGTAGCCATTCTGACAGGTATGAGGTGATACCTCATTGTCATTTTAATTTGAATCTCTCTGATGATCAGAGGCTTTGAGCAAGTTTTCATATGTCTCTTGGCCATCTGTATATCCACTTTGGAAAAGTGTTTATTTAGGTCCTTTGTCCATTTTTTATTTGGATTATTTATCTTCCTTTTGTTGAGATGTATGTGTTTCTTATGTATTTTGGATATTAACTATTTATCAGATGTCTTATTGCCAAATATGGTCTCTCATACAGTGAACTAACCTTCGGTTTTGTTGATGGTTTCTTTTGCTGTACAGAAATTTGTTATTTTGATGTAGTTCCATTGTTTATTTTCTCCTTAGTACCCGTTGCCCTAGGAGATGTATGTGTAAAGATGTTGCTATGAGTGATATCTGAGATTTTGCTGCCTACAGCTTCCTCTAGGATTTTTATGGTTTCAAAACTTACATTAAGGTCTTTTATCTGGTTTGAGTTTATTATTGTATATGGTGTAAATTGGTGGTCTAGTTTCATTTCTTTGCATGTATCTGTCCAATCTCCCCACACCATTCATTGAAGCTAGTGCCTCTTTTGTCAAATATTAATTGAGCGTAAGGGCTTGGGTCAATTTCTGGGTTCTCTGTTCTGTTCCATTGATCTATATGCCTGTTCTTGTGCCAGTATAAGAGTGTTCTGATTACAGTGGCTTTGTAGTATAACTTGTGATTCCTCCAACTTTGTTCTTCTTTCTCAAGATCCCTATGGCTACTTGAGGTGTTTTTCGCTTCTATTTAAATTTCCGGAGTGTTTTTTTTTCCCCAGATAGATCTATGAAAAATGCCATTGGTATTTTATTTGTTAAAATGTATTTATTGATTTTTTTAAGAAAAAGCTGTTTGGGGAAGGATAGACAGAAAAATCAATGAGAGAACATTGATTGGCTGCCTCCTGCATGCCCCCTCTGGGGATCGAGCCTAGAATCCTAGCATGTGCCTTGATTGAGAATCCAACTAGTAATCTCCTGGATCATTTGTCATTGCTCAACCACTTAGCCACACCAGCTGGACTGTCATTGGTATTTTAATAGGGACTGTGTTGAATTTATAAATTGCTTTGGGTAATATAGACATTTTAATGATGTTTATTCTTCCTAACCATGAGCACGGTATATGCTTCCACTTGTTTGTATCTTCCTCTATTTATGTTTTCAATGTCATGTAGTTTTCAGAGTACAGGTCTTTTACCTCCTTGGTTAAGTTTATTCCAAGGAAACTTGTTTTGTTGTTGTTGCAATGGTAAATTGGATTTTTTTTTTTTTTTTTAGTTTCTCTGAGAGTTCATTATTGGTGTATAAAAATGCCATCAATTTCTGCGTGTTAATTTTGTATCCTGGTACTTTGCCAAATTCATTTATTAAATTTAGTAGTTTTTTGGTAGAGTCTTTAGAATTTTTCTATATACAATATCATGTCATTTGTGAATAATGACAATTGTACTTTCTCCTTTCCAGTTTGGACACTCACCCAATATAATTTTGCAACTGAATGAATCATTCTGTTTTGCCTATGTCTCTCAGGGATTTTTAAATGACTACCAGTGCTTGGGGCCCACCCCCAGAGATTTTGATTTTATTAGTTTGAGATTGTCAGGTGTTTCTAATAGTCAGGGAAGTTTAAGAACCACTAGATAATGTGATGCAGTCTCAAGAGATCTACATGCAGCTCAGCCAACCATGCCCTGTATTTTTTTTAAGCAATCACCTTTCAGAGTTTAAAGAAATCTGGCCTCTGGTCCTAGATTATCTGGATAATTTTCTCAAGTCATTACTCCTCTTAGCTATAACAGCATGAGAAATATTACACTATAATTTCCATGAAAAAGTATTGTACAGCTTTATCATTTCATTTTTTTTTGTCGAGGGCCTCTGGCCATTTAAGGGGGGCGGGAGAGGGGGAGCGGCAGGAGGCCCAAGGAGCAGGGGAACCCTGAGACCAGTCCCAGGCACTGCTCTCCACGCTGGTCACAGTCACTAAAGCAACAGCAGCACACATAATGCCAGGCAGGAGGCCCCTGCCTTCAGGGTTTCTGCTGGGTTGGGGGCCCTTTTAGACAGTTCACCATTGTTGTAGGTGGAGATGAGGCTGGAGGTGATGCCCTGGTAGGGGACAGGCTCTTCAAGGCGACCACATGAACTGATTTTCATGGGGTCTTTGTTGAGGTCAGGGCTAAGGCTGGGGACCTTCCCTTCATCCATGAAGCACTCCTTGTCATCGCCATAGGTCATGGGGATGCCAGGGTAGTTGCAGGACTTGGTCAGATAACAGAAGATACAGTCCATGGCACCTGTCATGACCAGGGTCAGAGCCATCACCAGGAGCAGTAACCAGCTGAGGACCATGGTGGCCTGGTGGCAGTGGATCTCCTGGAACTGCTGAATGACACACTGCACATCCACCAGACTTCTGTTCTTGGTTCTTGCCTCCTAGAATCTAACACTTGGAGTGTCCTTGGTTCCCAACACTCCGTGTCCCTCTCAGGATCTTCTTCCTGTCCATGGCTTTCAAGTCCAGGAGGTTTATGAAGCATCCACAGGACAGAGACAGCCAGTAGCTGCTGCCCCATGAGAGTGTTTGTGGAACAGAATGGGGTGACCTCACAGACCCCTCAGGGTTCCACTGGCCACTCTGGGCATGAGATCATGGGTGGTGAAGGGATGTCACAATCTGAAGGGCAACTTGGCCCACTGACCTGCCAGGGAACAGGGTCATTGCCACCTCTCCTAAGTGAGAACATTCTACCCAACACTTAACCATCAGGCCACTCAGTCATAGGCTCTGCTGGGTGCTGGGTGCTGCTCCTGTCCAGTGCCTACGATGAGTCCATTTCTCAGATGGGCAAACCAATGCTCAGTAGAAGAAAGAGACATGTTCAAAGCCTTAGGGCTAGGATAAGAGCCATGTTTATTGAATTCCAAAGAGCATTTAGTGAGCACCTGCTGTGTGCAAGACTAGTGGTAGATGCATTAAATAGTAACCACTTTGATTACAGGACTCAGAAGGGCAGGACTCACTACAGCTCCCAGGCTTCTAGCATTGAACATGGTGCCAGGCATCGTGCAGGGAGCTCCACCCATATTCTCCCATTAGAATATTTCTAACTATTAGCTCTGTCTCTCAGATTAGCAAACAGGCACACAAAGCAGTCTCACCCAGAGTGTGGCACATAAAAAGCTTAATAAATGGGAGTCATTATAGGAAGCAGCTGAGTCTGATAACAGTCCCCATGGGTGTCAGAAAATGAACTCTCTTTCCAGAGGGAGAAACTGAGGCATCCCTCAGTGGGTGAAGCCCCGGCTTAAACTCAAGTCTGAGTACAGATGTTAATTTAAGTATCTTAATGTGTTGTCCTCATGGGGTAGGTACCCTGGTAGTACCTCCTGGAACTGCTGAATGACACTCTGCATGTCCACAAGACTTCTTTCCTGGTTCTCGCCTCCTAGAGTTTAGAACTTAGAGTGTCCTTGGTTCCCAGTGCTCCATGTCCCTCTCAGGATCTTATTCCTGACCATAGCTTTCAAGTCCAGGAGTCTATGAAGCATCCATAGGTCAGAGACATCCAGTGGCTGCTTCCCCATGAGAGTGTTTGTGGAGCAGAATGGGGTGACCTCACAAACCCCTCAGGGTTCCACTGTCCATTCCACAGATGATTATGTTGAGGCCAGAAGGTGGCAGGATTTTCTTTTATTTTTTTTTTAAATTATTGTTGATGGTATTACAGATATCCCCCAATTTTCCTCCCCTTTAACCCCCTTCTTCCCAACCCCTGCCCTGCTCCCCCAGACCTTCACCATATTATTGTATGTGTCTATGGGTTATGCATATCCTATGTGATAAAGAGCTAATATGCAAATGGTCATCACACCCGGATGCCCTGGCACCAGGGCCAGGGGCCTGAGGCCAGGATGGGAGACCTGAGGCCATGCCCCCTGCCCTGGCACCAGGGTGAATGAATCTGAGGTTGTCCCCCCTCCCCCGTGGGGCTTGACCGGGCACCTGAAGCCACACACCCGACCCTGGCTCTGGGGCTGGGGGATCTGAGGCTGGGCCAGAGGAAGTGAGGCCACGCCTCCCACCCTATGTGGTTTGACAGGAGTGGGGTCATCTGGGTCTGGATCTCACACAATTTCAAGGTGTGTGTGCAGGTGGGGACTTGACTCTGGGTCCCATGGCGCACCCCAGACACTGACAGGAGGGAGATTTTCATATACACTTTACTAATTTTCTTTCATCTCTGACGCTTCTATTATAGAGATACTAGAGGCCCGTTGCGTGAAGATTCATGCAATAGGCTTTCCTTCCCCTGGCTGCCAGGACCAGTTTTCCTCTGGAACCTGGGACCCAGGCCTTCCCTCTGGATGTTGCCTTCTGTTTTTGCTTTGGCCGAGTGGAGGCTTCACTCCAGCTGGAGCCTTCAGTCTTCTCTGCTCTGGCTGGAGTGCCATGCTGCCACCGCCTCATCTCCACCCCCTAGGGCAGGCACTCCCCTCCACCATAGCTGCAGCTTTGTCTCTGCCCCCAGGGCCGGGCTCGCGTGCTGCTTGGCCCTGCCCCCCGCTCCTGATTGGCTGGTAGCATAGCCAGTCAGGAGCCAAGGTACAGTCACATTTGCATGTTACTCTTTTATTAGATAGAATGGCAAATAGCAATATTAAAATATTTCCTATAATTAATTTCCTTTTAATGTGCATGAATTTCATGCACCAGGCCACTAGTATGCATATAAGTTCTTTGGTTCATCTCTTCCCATTGCCTCCTCCTCCTCTGAGAAATATTCTCTTCCATGCCTCCATGCCTCTGGACCTATTTTGTTCATTAGTTTATTATGTTCATTAGATTCCACATATAAGTGAAATCCTAAGATATTTGTCCTTCTCTGCCTGGCTTTAGCTTGGGTTTTAATGTGGTTCTTGTGGGTATACAATTCTATGATCTATTATTTTATAACTTCATGTCATTTATATCAGTGATTAAAACTTTTAGGACAGATCTGACTTTCTCATTACTGTAATACATTGTGTGCAGGGGGAGGCAACGGTAGGTTTGCAGTTGTTCACATGAAAAATAATACAATAATTAATAAATAATAGTACAAGAATAAATTCTTTTTCCCAGGCTCACATCTCTAAACCTACTTTTGCCCTCCCCATATGTGTTTTTGTTTTCATGCAAAGAATGAGATCAAAACAAAGATTAGGTTCATTGTAGAGTGTTAAAACCAAAATTTCAAATAAAAAAAAGGTGATGGTGTGGGGAGCAGGGCTAGTTTAATGAGAGAGGAATGGAAAACAAAAGGCTTGCAGAGATCTGTAGAATGTTCTGCTCTGTTAGTTAAAAATAGTAAAAATGTTTTGGAATATTTTACAATAGTTTCCAATTTCCCACCTTCTTTACTATAATAAAATAAATGATTTAGTTTTTGAACTTTGAGCATTTAACCAAGTTTTACTAGTTATTGAATTCAATTTTTATTGAATTTGCTTTTCTTGTTGCATACATAATGTACATTTGTGGTAGAATTGCTACAGAAACTAAATAAATTATGTATCAGGGTAACATGGCAAGAAAGTTGAATAAAAGACTAAGCTTAAAACTTGGTGAAAAATGTATGTTGTCCTACAAAAACTTGACTCTCCATTGTTAAGTGGTAAAATATTCCTTATTATTCCTATGGAAATGATAGTTAGATTACAATCTCTTCCATGGAATGACCATAAATTATTCATTTTGTGGTTTCCTTAATACATATTGAATTCTAATTATATTGAATCCCCTGGAGTTTTATTAGAAGGTTGATTGTCCAGTAAGGTTTCTTGTAAGACTGTCATCACAGTAAACGGTTCTTTATGGTAGAAAAATCCTATCGACATTTATTTAGTTATAATCAAGGTACTCCTTTTCTGTGCATATAGACAAGACTGTACTATCCATTTTAGAAATACTCAAAACCCTATTTGGAATAAAAACAGAACTGTTAGATGTCATTGGAGTCACCTTAAGTTAACTAACCATTCAAAAGATGATTTCAGATATACAGTAATTAACCAATTTGCAAAAAAAAATATCTGTAACTAAAGATTTCCTGAGCACTTCTTCATGCATGTAACAAATATCAATCTGATATGTTTTGTAGAATATTCACATACCATCCCAATACATCCTAGATTTGCAGATGTGATCTAGCTAGCATGGATTCACATAATTGGCATGACACAGAATTTTAGAAATATCAGCTATCTCAGGAACTTTATTCATGTGAATCTGGAAGATTCAGTCTTACTCTCAGAGATTCAAATGTCAAAATATTTTTAGAATGGGTCCTCAAGACATCTTTAGTTTGTAATTGTAATCTTGTTGATTGACAGCACATGTGTTCCATGGAAATGTCGCCATATTGAAGTGAGCCTGGATAGTGCTGGAGACAGACTGCTTAGACATAAAATCTCATGAGGTGAAAGAACTTCAAGTGCTTTTAAATTCACCAACATGAAGATATACAATCTCTCATAAAATGTTAAAGGGTTGTTTTAGATCCTATAATTTTAGCATTTCCCTTGTAAATTGCAAAGGTTTAGAAATTTGATTATTGACAGGTTAAAACATGTTATGCAACAGATTTTTAAAAGAAAATAAAATTTAGAGAGGCTGTAGCCATATGATTGATGATATTTCCCATGGAAAAAAATTGCAGCTATGTTCAGCTGCATAGTGTAAGAGGATATTAAAATATGGGGAATTATAATAGTGTTAGATGATGTTATTGATGTCATGTAATAACATAAAGTATATGATATGTTAAAACTTAACAGGAAGCTTTATTATTGATTAAAACCTACATTTTAAATCATTTGCATGTTTAGTCTTGCAAAGGATTATGGGACAATTTTCTCAGGAAGTTAATAGCAAGTTAATATCAATTATATGAGGTAGAAAGGACTTTAGTCCAAGGTGAATGGTTCAGGAGGGATGTGAAGAGATGTCTAATGATTATAGATAGGTAGACTGTTGAGTCTCTCAAAGTGGTATCCAAGCTGATCGAACAGTATTTACAATCCTGATGAATAAATGAATTTTTTCAGTTCTTTAGTTTCAGTATTTTTATGAAGCCTAAATTTATTTTTCTAAAGGCAGTTAGAAAAATCAAATCAAGCCACATAGTGTTGAAAATTTTACATATTTTAGAAGTGTGCATTAATAAGTATTCAAAAACATTTTGTCATTTAAATGTTATCTTAATTTTTATCAATTTGGAATCTTCTTAAATGTTTAAAAAATTCTTTATTAGGCTAAACATTCCCTCAGAGTTCTTGCTAAACAATTCCTTTCTGTTCAGCTATCAATGTCTGAATTGTCACCAATGTATGCAGTCCAAATATTTTTTAAAGCTTTACCAGAATTGTGATGATTTTGAAGCAGGAAAGTTACAGAAAATTTGATCAATTCTGCCCCACTGATGATTAATTCAAATAAACATCCAGATTTCTCATTTTCTCATAGAGCTATATATACATGAAAAATAGGCACAATATCTAGTACAGTCTATAGTGGGCTATGAAGGAAAGGGTATTATGAGAAAAGGAGAAAACTTGATAATGAAAATGCTTGTTAGTCAAAATCTGCACAAAAATAAGATTAAAAATGTTCAGAAAATCAAACAACAAATTTCATATGAAACCTCATTTACAAAGATCTACACTAATAAAAGAGTAAGATGCAAATTGGCCATACCTTTGCAACATCCAGCAGTCAATCAGGAGTGAATATTCAAATTCACGCAACAAAGATGGTGAGTTAATTTGCATATGCAGGTGCTGAGTGGCTGGGTGCAGGGCAGAACTCAGGCATTCCATGCCACCGCAGCTGCTCTGGGCCTCTGGGCAGTGTGGGAAGTTGGATAGGGTGCTCCAAGCAGGAAGAAAAAGGCAACTCCAGCAGGAGTGAAGGCGGTGCCAGCAGCCAGGGTAAGAAAGGCCCATTCTTGCATGAATCTTTGTGCATCGGGCCTCTAGTGTTATATAAATATCATTACAGTTTTGCAAATTAAAATCTAAAATGAAACATTTTAAAGTGGCTTTCCAAATACAAATTTACTCAAGATATTTCAAAAATAAATAGAATATCACAGTGAGTAGATTATTCCAGTCATGATAAAGTTAAGTGAAAGTTTCATTATAGGGTCAGGTAATACTCAGTGAGATTCTTGCTCATAAATGTAAACTAGATATTTTTATTTTGAAGTTTAGAGGACATCACAGTCATTCAATGCATGGAATAAGTGATTTTTAAAAAATATTTCATAAAATGAGTGCTTTAGTTTCATTTCCATATGGGTGAAATAACCAAACCTATATACTATACATATAATATCATTCTGATAAATATATTCTGAATATAATATTTATATAGAATCCATTTTGCTTGGCATATTGATTTTTCCTAACCTAATAATTGGTAATGGTCCCTGTCAATCTCTATACTTCTGTGTGCCAACATTATCTCCTTTCTGGAGTAACAAAATAGCATTGTCACTGGTATTCCTTATCCAGTCTTTATCCCTCTTCTGATACCGAAATCATAGCACTCAGAGCAGAATTTTTAAAAGGTCAATTGAATCATCTCAGCTCTTCATTAAAACTCTCTTTATTCTACCAAGAGTGAATTCCAAATCTTTTACTTTGACCTATATAACTGAACTGTGCTTCCCTCTCCTATTTCAACTCAGCTTTGTTCTCATAGCTTCAGACATAGTAGCTGTCTCTCGGATCTTGAATGTAATAAACTTTTGACCCCTTTGGTGTCTACCTATTTACAAATTTCTCTGACTAGAATGCTCTTTTCTGCTGCTTCTGTGTTTGGAGGAATCAGACATTTATTCATTACTCATTTGTTCACTTACTAATATTTACTCAATAGTTCAGTGATAATCAACTGGGGGCAATTTTGCCTTCCAGAGGACATATGCAATATGAGAAGATATTAGTAGTCATCACAACTGAAGAGTGATGGGGTTGTCATTGGCATCTAGTGGGTAGAAGCCATGGATGCTGCTAAATATGCTACGGTGTATGGGAGAGCCCATAATAACAAAAAATTAACTGGTGGAAATGTCAATGGTGCCAAGATTTAGAATCCCTGACAATAATTCAACACCTCTTCTAGGTGCCAAGAATATGGTGGTGAAGCAAATGAATATGACTAAACCTTCCATAAACTAATACATTAAGAGAATTATTCAAAAAGCTGGTTAACAAACAACTAATTATATATTTTTAAATAATGTTGAGTGCTGTCAAGGAAATGGGGACAGGAGAGTAATCAATGAAATTTGCTTTATGACAGGTGGTGTTGTAGGAGGTAGTGTTTATGCTAAGACCAGAGGAATGAAAAACAGATACAGACACAGCTTATCTATACTAATAAAAGGGTAATATGGTAATTAGACTGGACATCTTCCGTATGACCTTCCGGACATCCTTCTGGACAAAGCCACAATGGTGAGGCTGAGGCAGAGGCAGTTAGGGGAGATCAGGCCAGCAGGTAAGAGCATTTAGGGGCAAGCAGGCAGGCAGGGGAGCAGTTACAGGCATCAGGCAGGCAAGCACAGTAGTTAGAGGCAATTAATCAGGCAGGCAGGTGAGTGGTTAGAGGCCAGAGATCCCTGATTGTGAGAGGGATGTCTAACTGCCAATTTAGGCTGGATTTAGAGAGGGTGCAGGCCAGGCTGGGAGACTCTTTCTCCCTCCACCTGCACAAATTTCATGCTCTGGCCCTCTAGTCCTATATAATAAAAGGGTAATATGCAAATAGATGAAACAGCAGAACCATCAACCAATCAAAGCATAATATGCTAATGATATGCTAAGGCTGTTCAACCTCTCACTATGATGTGCTGCTGGGGTTTGGCCAATCAGGTGTGAGCGAGATGGGCCAGACATGCCCTGGAACCTTCTTGCAATCCCTCCCTGGCTGCCCCATTATGCACCAGTGAGGTCCCTCAGCCTGGCCTGCACACTCTTGCAATCCAGAACCCCTCCAAGAATGTTGGAAAGCCAGCTTCAGCCCAATCCCACAGGCCACTCCCCTTGGGAGAGTGCCAGACACAGGGCTCCTAGTTGGTGAGTGCTGCTATGGCAGTGCGAACTTCTCCTGATCAATTGCAGCAGGCACAGTGGAGCCCAGATTAGCAGGGGTGGCAGGAAGGAGCTGCAGGTAACGTTGGACTGTGGCTTTTGGCCAGATCCCTGCAGCCCACCCAGAGGGACCCCAGCCATGCACAAAATCATTCACCAGGCCTCTAGTAGTAAATATTTATTGAACATCAACAATAAAATGTTACATTTTTTAACCCTGTATTTTATTGTAACTGAGAACACTTCAAATTGTTGTTTAGCACTTTTCTTCACAGATTCTGTGCCAATGTGATTAGTCTAGCATTTGTCTCTTGTGAGCAATTAAGTCCTCAGAAAATTAGTGAATCTCCAACTTTATGTGCATCCCGTTCATTTTTATGAAATTATCTGAAAAAAATACTGTCTAATAAAAGAGTAGTATGCAAATTAACCATCACTCTAAGACACAAGATGGTCACCCACATGTGGCCAAAGATGGTTGCCCCATGTGGACACAAGATGGCCACCACAAAATGGCTGTCAGAGGAGGGCAGTTGTGGGAGACCAGCCCAGCAAGGGAAGGCAGTTAAGGGGGACCAAGGCCTGCAGGGGAGGGCAGTTGGGGGTACCAGGCCTGCAGGGGAGGGCAGTTGTGGGCAATCAGGCAAGCAGGGAGGGCAGTTAAGGGTAACCAGGCTGGCAGAGAAGGACAGTTGGGTTGACCTAGGCCTGCAGTAGAGGACAGTGGTAGGGGTGAGGAGCAGGTCTGCAGTGGAGAACAGTTGAGGAGGATCCAGGCCTGCAAGGAAGGGCAGTTGGGGGGGACTAGGCCTGCAGGGGAGGTTAGTTGGGGGGAACCAGGCCTGCAATGGAGGGCAGTTGATAGGGAGCAGGATAGCAGAGGAGGGCAATTGGGGGATACCTGGCCAACAGGGGAGGGCAATTGTGGGGGTACCAGACCTGCAGGGGAGGACAGTTGGGAGGGTCTAGGCATGCAGGGGAGGGCAGTTGTTAACCAGTCCTGCAGGGGAGGACAGTTAGGAACAACAAGACTAGCAGGGGAGGGCAGTTAGGGGCAATCATGCCAGCTGGGGAACAGTTAGGCATTGATCAGGCTGGCAGTGAAGTAGTTAGAGGGTGATCAGGCTGGCAGGCAGAAGCAGTTAGGGGCAATCAGGCAGAGGCAGGTGAGCGGTTGGGAGCCAGCAGGCCTGGATTGTGAGAGGGATGTCTGACTGCCCATTTAAGCCTGATCCTACCATCATCAGGCCTAAACGGGCAGGCAGACATCCTTCAAAGGGTCCCAGATTGGAGAGAGTGCAGGTCTGGCTGAGGTACACAAACCCCCCCTTTCACAAATTTTTTGCACCGGGCCCCTAGTGTGTGTGTGTGTTTGTGTGTGTATGTTTGTGTGTGTGTGTGTGTGTGTGTGTGTGTGTTGCTCTTAATTTTGTCAAAAAGCAAAATGTTGTTGTATTTCTAATCAGTAATAAAATTTTTCATTCTATGTCACAGTAACATAGAATATTATAATACTTTAACATATTTACTTAAATCAATTTAAATCATATTGTTTCTCTGTGTAAGGTCTCATGGTTCCAGCAGATGAATGTTTTCAGAAATAAGTAAGTACATTAAATAGAGACAGATACACAACATGATTGTAAAGCTACCCAAAGAGTGGGATATCTTTCTTTCTTTTTTTTTCTTACTTATTAAATAACTAGGGGCCCAGTGCATGAAATTTGTGCACTGGGGGTGGGAGGTCCCTCAGCCCAACCTACCCCCTCTCACATACTGGGAGCCCTCAGGGAATGTCCTATCAATGGCTCACCCCTGGCCTGCCCAAAGCCAAAGCCTCTGGCAGAGGCTTTTGTCCTTGGGCAGGGGACTTCAGCCAGGGGACCCCAGCCAGTGATTGCCTGCGATCTGGCTAATTGCTGGGACCTCAGCCAGTGGTCACCCTGCGATCCAGCTATCACTGGCTGGCCCTGCCCCAGCCCTGACCCAACCCTGCCTCAAGGCCAGGGAAAAAGCCTCTTGGAAGGCTTGCCCAGCAATTGCCCTGCCATAGGCAGCAGCCATTTTGGTTGGGTGTTAATTTGCATATAGCTCCTGATTGGCTTGTGGGCGTGGCTTATTGGGTGTAGTGAAGATATGGCAAATTTGCATATTACTCATTTATTAGCTAGGATGTGACCAGCAAAATATAATGTCTAATCATTTTACTTATTTATCTTAAATAAATTGTTTAAAAAACTGTTTTTAATGTCAACTGTTAGTTAATTGCTAGTGCTTATCAACTTGTTGTCTACAGTTTTACCTACTCAAAAAATTCTGGTCACTTCCATTTGAATATTCCCTAGCCCCTGACCCCATTGTCTAGAACTAAACTTATCATTATCTCTCCCTATAATATATTTCTTGGTAACAGGTATTTCTAAATACTTCAGTGGGCCAAATAAAATTAACTTGGACCAAAGATTTGAACAGTGCATTAGATCCTGACAACATTTGCTTCTTGACCTGAATGCTGGTTAAACAGCTGTATTGAGTCTGTGAAAATTAATTGAGCTCTTCAATTATGACTTGTACAGTTTTCTCTAAATACATCATGTCAATAAAAATATTACATAGAAATTCTAGAAGTCAAGCTTAACTTTTTCCTCTCATGCATTTGGCATATATAATATGACAGCAAAAGATTTATAATTGCTACTAGTTGTTGGGTACTTGTTATATCTTTAATTTTGTGATCAATTATGAACACAGTCTGTCACTCAAAAATTTCTGTGGTGCAGGTTTTATTATTATTTCCATGTTGCAAGAGAGGAAACAAACACTTAGGCTAAATTACTTGTCTAAAATCACACAGCAATAAAATAGCTGAAGTAGAATTTGAATCTGAACCCATATTTTAAATCACCATGATATTTTTATCTCTCTCATGTCCATAAAAACAGAATATTCAATTTCCTTTAAAAATATTTTTATTGATTTCAAAGAGGAATAGAGAAGGGGGAGACAAAAATATCAATGATGAAAATCATTGATGGGCTGCCTCCTGCACACCCCACACTAGAGAACGAGCCCATAACCTGGGCATGTGCCCTGATGGGGAATCAAACTGTGACCTCTTGGTTCATACGTCAACACTCAACCACTGAGCCAAGTTGGCTGGGGTAGAATATTCAATTTCTTACCCATCTTTACTACTTTTCTTCAGTTAAGATTTTTAGATCTTTGTTTATTTATTATAGTGATAATATTTTAAGAAATCTTGTACACTGTAGCACACCCCAAATTTAATCTAAATGCAACCAGGGTTAGTGCTCTTTCTACAGTGTAAAACTGTACATATAGTTTACTTAAAATCTGTTAATGCAGCGGTTCACAATCTTGGCTACACATCAGAATCATGAGGCCCAGCCAGGAACAATTAAATCAGAATCTCTGGAGTTGGGGGCCTGGGAGTGAGAACTTTTTAAATGCTCTCTGGGTGACTCTAATGGGCAGCCAGCTTTGGGAACCATTGCTTTAATGTCTTTCTCCAGTTTTTTTTTTTTTTTGGTTTTTTTTTTGGTTTGTTTGTTTGGTGTTTTTTTTTTTTTTTTTTTTTTTTTTTTTTTGCTAAAAATAAACTCCTTAGCATTGCACAAAAGATCCTTTGTAATCTGTTCCCTGCCTCCTCTCTCTTGCCACTTCTGCTCAAAATCCCTTCTTCCCCAACTTTATCCCCCATCCCCAGAAATACATATTTCACTCTGATGATATACAAGCCTTCTTTTTTTGTCCCAGGGGTTAATTTTTACAAAATTATTTATATCATGCCTTTATATAGACCAGTTCTTCTCCCTGAGTGCTTTTCTCTTGCTTCTAATTTAATTGAACTTCCATGCATCTTTCAAACAGCAGGTCGAACTGTTCCCCTGCCAACCTGTTTGCCCCCAACTTCCCTCCTCTGCTGGCCTGGTCACCCCTAACTGCCCTCCCCTGCAGGCTTGATCACCCCCAACTCCCCTCCCTTGCAGGCCTGGTCCCTTCCAAATGCCCACCCCTGCTGGCATGATCACCCACTACTGCCCTCCCTTGCAGGCCTGGAACCTCCCAGCTGTCCTCCCTTGCTGGTCATCTTGTGGTGGCCATCTTGTGTCCACATGGGGACAGGATCTTTGACCACATGGAGGCAGCCCTCTTGTTTGTTGGAGTGATGGTCAATCTGCGTGTTACTCTTTTATTAGATAGGATAGAGGCCTGGTGCATGGGTGGGGACTGGATGGTTTGCCCTGAAAGGTGTCCTGGATCAGGGTGAGGATTCCCTTGGTGTGAGTGGCGCTTGGGCGAGGGGCCTATGGTGGTTTGCAGGCTGGCCAAGCCCACCACAGCAACCCAAGCAAAGGCACTAGGATCTGGAATTAATTTATGTTCTACAATTGAACTTTGTAGCCTGGAGCAGAGCCAAGCCTTCTACTTGCTCTGTGGTGACAGCCATTTCTGTTTGAAACTTTGTAGCCTAGAGTGGAGGCCTAGGCGCTAGGACTGCAGAAGCTATGCTTCCTTCATTGCCCCAGCAACCCAAGCCTCTGCTCTCTCCAGCTCTGTGGCTACTGCCATTTCTGTTGGGATTATGTATCTTTTATAATTGAAACTTTGTAGCATTGAATAGAGGCTTAGGCTGGAAATGGCAGGCAGTAAGCTTGGCTTTCTCCATTGATGGGGAAACCCAACCCTCTCTCCTATTTTCAGTGGTGGTAGCCATCTTGGTTGGGGTTTATTTGCATAATTTGCTCCTGATTGGCTGGTGGGCATGGCAGTGGGCGTGGCTTGATCGTAGGTATGGTCAATTTCAATATTACTCTTTTAATTAAATAAGATACATGTGTATGAATATGTTTTTATGCATTTTTGTGTGCACAATAACATATACACTTTTCTGCTCCTTGTTTTTTTCACTTCACAATGGAACTCTATCATATGTTCTTATCTCAACATGGAACTCTATCAATATATTTAATATTTGTATAGTATTCTGTTATGTGAATATAGTAATTTATTCAACTAGATCCTAACATATGACATTTATGTTGCTTCTTATATTTATTGTTACAAAAATACTTAAGTATAAAGAATATTATAGTATAGAGAACTTACTTTATTTGTATTAACTTCAATTCTACAAGTGGAATGCTTATGTCAGAGACTATGTACATTTTAAAATTTAATAGAATGAGCTATATTGATATTAAATTCATTGTTCCTACTTATTTGTATTAGAAACACTACTTCTTTGTTCACACAGTTCTCTGTGTATACCACTAAGTCCACTATAGTAGAACTTATCATTTTAGAGTATAAACATTTAATTAATTCATCATTCATTCATTCCTTCACTTGTGACATCCCTCATCTATTTAGAAATGTTTATCCAGAATTTAATATAAGAAGTACTGCACTCTGGGCAAAAAAAAAAAAGAATAAAATACCTAGGGATAAACTTAACAAAGAAAGTAAAAATTCTGAACAGGTCCCACAAAATGTCATTCCAGCTCAAATGGTCAAAATTATTTCCAGTTCAAATCTTTTGTCTCAAGCCTGGTTGGTGTGGCTCAGTGGTTGAACATTGACCTATGAACCAGGAGCTCACAATTAGAATCTTGGTCAGGGCATATGCCCTGGTTGTAAGCTCAAGCCCCAGTGTGAGGTGTGCAGGAGACAGCCGATCAATGATTCTCTCATCATTGGTGTTTTTCTCTCGTGTTCTCTCTCCCTTCCTCTCTGAAATCAATAAAAATATATTTAATCTTTTGCTTCGATATTACAGAAATAGGAAGTGATTTTCTACTTGGCTAGCATGACATTGGCAGCTCAGAAACTTCCCCAAGTCAGCTACAGTAACAGACTGCCTTCTCAGACACCAGTGCCTTACCTTTCTTTCCTTTTGTGCATGGCAATAGGGAAGGGAGCATATCCCAGTAACAAAACAAACAGGAAAACACGGTCATTAACATAAATTACTTAGTTTAAAAAAGCCCTCAAGGAGGCTTAAATTTAGAGCCGAAGTATAAATATATCACCTATTCATCAAGCAATTTTATCACTCGCTTCTGGGTGGTAAATCCCTTAAAAATAAAATGACAATTCTACATGTGGGATTTGTGATTATATTAAACATGGCTATGTTTTATTGCCTGACACCTTCTTTATTGGAAAAAAAAGAGTACTGTAAAGTTCTCTGAACATTTTTATTTACTACTTAAAGTGGAGAAAAGTTCAGAGGGAAAGACTAATTAGAAAAATGGTTGCCTACTAATCCATTGAACTAAGCCTTCTAAACACATCCATGCTCTTTTTAATTTTATGAACACACATTTTATATTGATTTCAGAGAGTAAAGAAAAAATCACTTGTTTTGAACTTTAAAAGAGGAAAATTGAAGACAAAACCCAGTTAAGCTTTTGGGTATATCAAGCTCTTTAACTTGAAATATACATCACCACTTGGCAAATGATTTAAAGTTGCTAAAGGACATTAACTGGTAGCTACAACATGAAAGCTGGTAAATCAGATAGAACAATAAAAGAATAATTTGATTGGCCCAAATATTAAAGATTCCAGAAGTTACAACCCTCCAACATGAAAGACTTCTTAATTTTATGAACTTTCTTAGCTTGTGATTCAATTTATCTGTTAATAATGAAAATTGCTGTTTTTTCCTTCACCTCTTCAATCCTCTCTCTTCCCATCATCTCCCCTTACCTCTAGCCTCTCCTTCCTTATTCCTTTTTTTCTCCTATTTTCTGATTATATCTGAGAAGTTTTTTAAAAAATATTAACATTTTGCTCATTTTCACCATCGAATGCCCATTTTTAAGTATCAGTAGAGGTGAAGAAAAAAATGTGCTTATTCAATGCGAAAACCCTCAGAAGAAAAGACAATAAATATTTTATCCTGAATATTTGCTGTTTCAGTCGTTTCTATGTTTAACATTTCATTAGACAACAGGTTCTGTGCTCCAAATATTTTCACTTACAGCTGGATAACATCCATCTTCTGATAATATGTTTAATATGGCAAAGATGCTTTCCTTAAATGCAGTATAAACTAACTTTATTTTGTCATTGTAAAATGGGAAATGTTCAAGCCTGGCAGGCTTGGCTTGGAGGCAGCTACTACAGCTTTCTGCTGCCAGCTGTGAATTGTCATAGTTTTCTATTATCTGTAAATGTTTGCTAACAAGTTGAATAACCAACTTTATCTTGGATAACCTTGAAAAAGAATTCTTTATTTAATGCCCTCTGTCATACAGTGAAGTGAATTATCTTGGTTATGGGAGTGTTAAGTGACTGTCATTGATTTAAAAATAGCTCTATTCCTAAACCCTTTCCATAGGGTTTCTTTTAGGATAATGATTTTTTCTAATCTATGGTAGCCTAGTCCTCAAAGCAAAGTGACCTCTTATTGTTTCCTTCTCATTATCCCTGCAATTTCAATTTCATATGTGACTTGTGGTTTTATTGTAAACATTTCTGCATTAATAATGAGCCCTGAAGTCATTTGGGGTGGCTGGTGTCAATAGTAAGTCTATGCAGAGCTATTTACATAAAGCAGTTTACTTCCTGTATGATGAAAGGTGTTAAAGTGAAACCTACCTCCTATTATACCCTTGGGGTGTAATCAAGAGGCGTGTGATCACAGCATACCAATTAAGAGGGTTACAGCAAGCTGCAATGGGTAGGGAATTCTCCACATATTTTTGAACTCTTCAGAGGAAAAAAAAATCAGGGCACAGGATATCTAATTCTTTTGCTAGAACAGTTGTATCCAAAACCCCTGTATTATGGTTTCTGCCCAGAGGTTATGCTTTTAGATTTAATTTTCATATAAGTCAGAATAGCCATTATTGTTCATTTAAACCTTGGCAAGGAAAGTATTACTAGTTCTCAGACTGTACTTTATCTCATGGGCAATTATAGTAATTATAAGAAAAGAAGACTTGCATTTCCATTTCAAGCTATCTCAGCACCCTTAATAGCTTCTTGACCACAAGCAAATATACAGTAGTCCTCCATATCCATGGGCATATGTTCCAAATCCCCCAGTGGATGCCTGCAACTGCAGCTAGTACCTAAACCTATATATAATATGCTTTATCCTGTGCATACACCCTTATGATAAGATTTAATTTATAAATTAGGCACAGTAACTGATGATAAAATAGAACAATTATAACAATATATGTTATATGTATGTGGTATCTTCAAAAATAGCTTAATATAGGGGGTACTTTACATCTTCTTTGGTATATCTGAATTGCCAGCACCACTACTCTTGCACTTTGGATTAAGTAAAATAAGGATTACTTGAACACAAGCATTGTGATACCATGACAATCATTGAATAATCCAAATGGCTATTAAGTGACTAGCAGCAGGGAGTGTTTACAGCATGGAGACAGTGGAAAAAGGGTTGATTCATATCCCAGGCATGATGGAAGTTGACGGTGAGATTTCATTATACTACTCACAACAGAGAACATTCAAAACTTATAAATTGCTTATTTCTGAAAATTTCCATTTAATATTTTTGAACCGTGGTTGACCATGGGTAACTGAAACTGCAAAAAGCTACTTTGTAAGTATCTTTCCAGAAGTTCCTCTGGCCCTCAGATTGGAATCTTGCCAGTTCTGCTTTAAAACATTTACTTTGAATCTTCTTGCAATGCCCCCATTGTTTACTTTATTGCCTTATACCCACCTGGATTCTGTCTCTCTGGCTGTTGAAGAGATTATGTCTCATTGGATCAGGAGTGTCTAAATGGCTATTGCCCAGAAGGCGCTCAAAAAATTATCTTCCAGCCGAGACCGGTTTGGCTCAGTGGATAGAGCGTCGGACTGCAGACTGAAGGGTCCCGGGTTCGATTCCGGCAAGGGCATGTACCTTGGCTGCCGGCACATCCCCAGTAGGGGGTGTGCAAGAGGCAGCTGATCGATGTCTCTCTCATCGATGTTTCTGATTTTCTATCCCTCTCCCTTCTGCTCTGTAAAAAATCAATAAAATATTTAAAAAAATTATCTTCCACAAGCCAAATCCATGACCCTGACCAACTCTGAAGCCCCAAACTCCAGTCTTAGATTAGTAAATCCCCCATACTCCACTCCTATGTGAAGATTGGATTTTTTTTAAAGCACAATTACAAATGCCCTTTTATAGTCTCAGACAATTTAGTTATGATGAATTGAAATAGGAGTATAAAGTATTTGATCTGGTTCAGTCCTCATTCTGTGTCATGATATTATATCACTAAACCAGTTGTAATGCCATTTTCATGTACTCATAAATCAAACTAAATATTTCTGGACAAAATAATTTTTGTAGTCCTTTATTTATTGACATGTACTGAATACTTGAGTCCTCATAAAATTCATATATTGAAGCCATAGCACTCAATGTGATGGTATTTTGGAGATGAGGCCTTTGGGAAGTAATTAAGGTTCGATGAGGTTTTGAGGGTGGGGCCTTCTGATGAGAAAAGTGTCCTTATAAGAAGAGACACCAGATAATTGTTCTCCTCTTCTCTGCCATGGGAGGTATAGCGGAAGGTGACCTCTGCAAGCCAGAAAGAGAGTTTTCACCAAAACCTGACCATGCTGTTGGTGTGATCTCAAACTTCTAGCCGCCAGAACTATGTGCAAATAAATTTCTATTGTTGGAGCTATCCAGTCTACACTATTTTGTTATGGTAGCTGAAGTGGACTAAGACACGTATATTGTCCCTAGAGCCAGTATCTGATTTTGTTAAAACAAACAGTCAAAAACAACAATAATTAAAAAAAAAACCATGACTATGGTATCAAAAATAGGCTTACCTACTTTAGTTAGGGTTTACCACAATAATGCTGTGTAAAAACCCTTTCCCCAACTTAGTGGCTTCCAGCAAGCCTTTACTCTCATGGTCAGACAGGACTGGCCAATCTAAGGTGAGCTGGATTTGGTGACTGTGTCTTATGTTGCACATCTGCTGGGCTTTACTTCAAGCTGCAGGTTGAGTTTGGATTTGTTCAATGTGTTATTTACTAAGCCTAAGCTGAAGTGGCACTGGTTACCCATTGCATGTTTTTTTCATGGGGTATCACTGCATTACAAGGTAGTAAGACCGCAGTAAGGTAGTAAGTGCACTAGCTTTGCTAGTGTCATTTTTATTAATATCCCATTGATCAAAGGAGACCATTTTCTCATTGTAGACCAGATATATAATTATGTTATCGAGAAGTGAAAAATGAGACCAATAAATCAATTACTACAGTAGAAAAAGTAGGGATTATTTATTAGCACAAAGAATTTAGTTTCAGTGTATATGATGTTTTTCTTTATGGATATGGAAAACTATCTAAAATACATTTTGTTTTTCCAACTTAACCATGATAATGGCTCAAGAAAAAGTTTAGGAGTGGCCACAGTTCACTGCTTTGCTTAATAATCCCACCATTTACCATGATAAATTTAATCACCCCTGAATGTTTTTAAGGTCTTTGGTAATAATAAAAATGAGGAGAAAAATGATCACTATTCTGTACTAAGAGCTGCATACCATACAAGATAATTTATAGATATCATGTAAATAAACATATATCCTTGGCCCCAATAATAGGAGATTGGTGATATTATTCTCCAAATTTTTCAGGGAAAGAAATGGAACAAGAATAAGTGGGTAACAAACATGACCAAAAGGACAAAATCAGCCTGTTATAAGGTTTCATGGGAAATATAGGAAGGTCAGGGAACTGTCTCAACAGTTGAATATCCAACCATCAAGAGAACTTTAACATCACTTCAGAGAATTGCAACCACAGAGTCTAATTTCATGAATGATTGGACAACAAAAGTAGACCTAATACAGCATGTGATTCACCATTATAGGTGTTGTTCTACCATCCTCAAGAATGAACTACTTTGAGTTTCAGCTTCTACTATTATTTCTCCTCCCTAGTGATAGATGATGTTGACTCTAATATCAACTTCCCAAGAGAAAGTGTCCAATAAAAGCAGCCACTCACTATCATGTATGGGAGAATCAAGTTCTTAACTCTTCCAATGCCTTTAAGTTGGTTTTTGTCTTTGATGCCCATGCTTAAATGACCTTTGTGGCCAGGGGCTTGGAGTGCGTTGACTGTCTGAGCCCAAGATGGAAACAATGTTAATAGATACTCAGAGTGTAGGAAAAGAGAGTTTTCCAAGTTATATGTGGTATAAAGCTTCCCAGGTGATGTTTATTGACTAAACTGACCTACAGCATGAATAGGCAGTATTATTGTCAGTACTAGGAGGAGATGTCCAAATGTTGTAAGAATTTGGTGAGTTTTAATGACTGATGGAAAGCTATGAAGCTATATCATAATGTGAGGAGGTTGAGTGGTATATCAGAGGCCAGGTCATATGCAAACTTTAGGTTAAGATTAGGGCTGTGTGTTCTGTGACCCAAACACTGGAGAATCTTTCCACTGTTCAGGAAAGATGTTTCATGCACAGTGCTTTTCAGGCTGTCAACAGCAAATTAAATAATTGATGGGTGGATCAAGATTCTATGGCTTTCATTTCTATGTCGCATGACTACACTAACCATGGACATATATAGGTAGTATCCCCCAAACTATGATCTATTCAAAGGATGGCAAGATTCCTAGTCTCAGGGGAGGAAAATCAGTTACTAATCTGTGGAAGAGAAATTTGAGGAACCTTAGACTATGGAGGCAGCTACTACAACTTTATGCTGCCAGCTGTAAATTGTCATAGTTTTCTATTATCTGTAAATGTTTGCTAACATATTGATGGTCACATCATAGAATGATGTAGGCATTTTAAATTCTCCTCACATACTGATTTTGTCTTAATCACAGCCTGGAGTGTCCAGAAAGTATAGTTCTATTTTTTAAGAAGAAAAAAGAGTTGCAAAGAGATTGTGAAGGTTGTGACAGTAAATGCTGGAGTCAGAGAGAGAAGCCTGATTTTCTTATTCTATACTAGGTTGTTTTATCATTTTGTTTCACAGAGTTAATTGTTTCTCTTATAGTGTCTGATTCCCATAAAATCTATTAAAGATAAAAATAGAAAAACAAAGCAATTAAATTTAGATCAATTTTTAAATTTACTTTGAATCTTGCACTGCTGTCAGAAGATATAGATTCAGATTCTAAGTATCCTAATGTTGTTATCCTATCTTAATTTATATGGTCTATTTATCTTTCTCACTCTATCTTGTCTAATCTCAAGTTCTCTTGTTTTTGCCTGTTATGTATTTGAGGGGTTTCATGAGAAGAAAAATGTTTCTAGTTTCATCAGATAACCAGATACACAGACTGCTATATATATCAAAGGAATAAATGTTGGTCTTAAAACTCAGATGTGGATGAGTTTTTACCATGTTTTGGAGCTTATGCCAGATCAACACTATCTTATAGATATGTAACATGAGCTACATATGTAATCTAAAAATTCTAGCAGCCACTTTAAAAATTAAAAACAAAAGAAAGTGAAATTAATTTACTAATATATTCTAGTTAACGCAATATATCAAAAAAGATTTTAATGTGCAATGAATAAAAAATATTAATGAGACATTTTACATTTTTAACTGTCTTAAAATTCTTGGAGCATTTTATTGAATTCAGATGTCAAATTTTCATGGGTTAGAGTGAACTACTGTCCTATCAAATGAATAAAGTTGTGTTTTCATGGAAAAAAATCATTTAACATTGCTTCAGTTTTAAACTAAAATGAAAACTAAGCAAATTTACAATTTCACTTCCTCAACCATGGTAGTCACATTTCTTCTTCTTTTTTAAATGGCCTTGATTTTTATTTATCTAAAATTTATCAATTGATGCAAATGCTCACTTGGCACTCACAAGTCACAGTTGGCTACTGCATTGAATAGCACAGTTCCAGATTATGAAAAAACATTCTGTTTTCCTTTTTTCCCCCAAACAATTTGGTATTGTTCAGCTTTTTTACTATCAAAACCACAAAAAGTGTTATTTTTTCCCCTCAGTGTTTGCCTTTGAAATGTCTTTCTCTTGGAGTTGGGTGGAAAGTGCATAGTATCTTCTTCCAAGACATTATAGCTCATTGATGCCCCAGGAAGCACAATTAAGAGAGATTAAGCTTGTGTCTTTTCCCGCATAATGGGTTCTGTAAATGTTACTACACTAGTTTGGAATATATTTCTACTGTTTCCTTCATGACACTTCTTTATTTATTTGAAATCACAGATAAAATATGAATCCTTCTAAATATACACTTCATTACACCAGTGAAATCCGAAGCACCCACAATGTAGGAAGAAGGAATTCCTTTTTGAAAGAGTACAAATCCTTCCAATATGCAACTGGTGCCAATAGACTTGTCCTTCCTGCTCTTGGAAAAGTTTTGGCCCTTTAATTAAATAATCAGCTTCATTACTCATTTTTTGCATAAATGTTAAATAATTTAATTTATTATAATTTTAAAACAATGTCTATCTAAAACGAAATTAATGTAGATGTTTATAACATATATCTAGAAAAGTTTCAGTCTTTTTAGAAACTCAAAGTCTGAGGTTAAGTTCATCTTCATAATTCTACAAGGAGTTCACTGTTTTCTTCTAACGTCAGAGCCTATAGAACTATCCCAGACATCTAAAGAAGTCCATAGGGTTCTTACCAATAGTTTTATTATGGTGCACTGTTATTTCAGAAACTCACGGTAACTTCTGAGTGTCCACATCTCTTTGCTGTTTCTCTCTAGAGTCACAGGCTTTTGTCTGCAAGTAACTTGGTTCTACTTCTTGTCTGTGATTTGTAACCAGTTTGTGTTGCAGCTGAGATACCGGATAGGGATTCTTAGAAATCCAAGGATAAGTCCCTACGTGCAGTGGCAATGAATCTCAGTTATTCTGTTTTTCTCTATCTAAACTTAATTTATATATTAAGTCTCCTTTCTGCCAGATTCCACAACCTTAATCAGCTAACTCAGGACATATTTATATTAAAAATTGGGTGGAAGAACAAGAAGACAAAACCAAAAAAATAAAATAAAAATCAATCATATTCTTACTTCCCAAGGAATGCTATCATTGTTATTTTGGCACATTTGGTCAGGCATATTTCTATCTAAAATTAGTCTTTTCCTCTATTTTCTTATTTGTATATTTAGTTGGGTAATTCTATATTTATATGCTCTTATCCTTTTTATTTGCTCTCACACACATATTTTTATGCTATTACTAGAGGCCTGCTGCATGAAATTCATGCACAGGTAGGGTCTCTAGGCCTCGCCTGCAATCAGGGCCTATATTCCTTGGCTGCCAGCAGCCAGCCCTACCCCCTGCCACTGCCACCGTGGTTGTCCTCTCTGTATAGGGTGACTGGCAGTGCTGTTGGGACCTTGGCACCACCCTAGTCAGCCACCACCCACCCCTGGTTCCCAGTTCCCCTTTGGGTGATCAGACCCTGCCATCTGGGGGAAGAAACCAAGAGATTGGCTGTTCTTGCTTGCTCACTGGCTCCAGCTCCCACCATCAGTTACCCTCTGTGTGTGGGACAACTGGCAGGATGATCAGGGACAGGCAGATATACTAACACCCACCTCCAGTTCCCTGTTCCCCATTCAGTGATCAGAGCCTGCTGGCCTGGGGAAGGGACTGAGAGGTTAGCAGGCAGACCCCGATCAGGTGATCAGGGCCTGCAGGCTGGGAACCAATCCTGAGTTGAGCATCTGCTGCCTGGTGGTCAGTGCATATCATAGACGACCAGTCATTCTGCTATCTGGTCTAATTGCATATTACACTTTCATATATATAGACTCACTCTGAATGGTTACATAATACCCCATTATATGGTCATGCCATGATAGACAGAAAAAATACCACTAAGATTTAAATGTAGACTACTTTTTTATTTTTTGGCTTTCCTAAATAACTCAGTTGATCTTTTTGTGTGTTTTCTTTGGACAGTTTCAGGTATATAGAAATGATAAAATCAAATATTAATTTTTTAAAAAGTATCAGCATATTTATCACAAAAATACTTATCAAGATTGTTTTACCAATTTACATTCCCCTCCAACAAGATACAAGGACACCTAATTTGGCACATGAAACTGAGTATGGATAAATATCTCTATTTATAAACTACTTTGTATAATGAAAATTTTTCAGCAATATCAGAATTTGAATATAACAATCTTAGCATGTTTAAAAATGATGCTAACTTCATGAGTTAACATAAAGAATGTTAAGAAAATGTTTTCATATTCTGGAAAAGCTTCCATGTGGAATTGAATACATAGTCTATATATGTTACATGTAAATATATAGTGTATATTTTATATATATTGTAATATATCTATACATAATATAGATTTATGTATATCTATATATTGATATGCATTTATTTGTGCATTTTACTATATTAACTTTTTACATTCAGTTGCCACTGAATTATAATCCGTTTGTTTGCAAACCAAGACATATACAACAAGAATTTGTGTTTTATTACAAATAATATGTTTTTGGAGTCTAGATTCTGAGAGTCTGTCTGCTACCTAAAATGAAATGTGTTTTCCTCAAGGGAAATAATTGTGCATATTTAATGTTTCCTGGGAAATATTAGGTTATTTTATTCTGTATTCTAATTTTTTTCTTTATATTATATGCTGTATCAAGAAAACAGTATTGTTTTTGTTTTACAAGTCCTCAATTGGGAAATCTCAACACATTTTATTTCTTTTGTAGGTCCATTTCCTTTAACAAAATTTTCTAGTTTTTAATTAATAATGTTGACTTTCATATACATTTTTAAAAAGCTGTCTAATTACTGTAGTTTAATATTGTTTGCATGAGTTTTGGTAATATCAATATTAATTATACCAGTAGTTTTCTATTGAATCATCTCAGAACACAATATGTATACTTTTATATATTTATATGCAGTAGAGGAGTTTAATATTCATGAAAATAACAATGATTGACTGTTGGCTTTCCTAGTTTCTCTTTAAAGCCTTAGGATTTGCAGTTATCAGTGGTGCAGTCCTGAGATGAAAAGTCATAAAGTTACCTTCAATCCTCTTTAGTAGTCTGAATATTTTACATCCATCCATAGAAAGCAACCTGAAACCTTTAATCAAAATCAAAGGTTACACCACAGGGGTGCAATGTCTCTAATTTGTCTTGAAATGATGCAGCAGCTTCCCTGGACTGCTGTGTTAAATTCATTCTGGTTTATTTAGTTAATGAGAATAGCACATCTTAATCTATAGAAGATACTCCCTTTCTATGGTCCCATGACTCAGAGCAGATTAGCATCATTATTAAACAATATTGAGTGATTGAATACATGTGAGTGGCACTAGGCTAGGATCCTTACAAGTCTAGTCATAAAATAATACTTCTTAACCTTCAGTTTATGACTTTTCAAAGCATAGCAGTTGCTCAAGCATGCGTATACATACAGTTAACTATGTACTATGAAACTAAAGGACAGCAGAAAGAATTTGTCCTTGCCACCCAGTTGGAGATAAAGTTAGTCAACATACTGAAAAGATGCGAAGTCAATAGTGATAGGTATATTATCCCTGTTTGGTGGGTTTCATGACTATTTTTATACTTTTCTGCATGTGTAATTCTGATGTGGTGAGTCATATAAAAGAATGCTGTTTTATTGCAATTTTAAAGCCTGTGTATACCATGGTAGTAGACTGAGGAGGAAAGTATCTTGAATATGGATTCCAAGGTATGTTGGAAAATTGACCATGCTAGGGTAGGTACCATGTGAATCTGGTTCAGATTTTGGCAACATCATCTGTTAGTTTTGGGACTTTGGACAAATTACTCAAATTTTCTTTTAGATCTCTTATCTTTGAAATGAGTGTTGATAAATATCATGGTCTTCATGATTTGGGGGGTAATTTTAAATGAGATATTGCGCATAAAGTGCCTGGCACATAGTATGTGGTCAATAAAGACAGTTACTGATATACCCTCTTTAAAATGTATATTTTATTGATTTCAGAGAAGAAGAGAAAGGGGAGAGAGAGAGAGAGAGAGAGAGAGAGAGAGAGAGAGAGAGAGGGAGAGAGAGAAACATCAATGATGAGAGAGAACCTTGGATTAGCTTCCTCCTGCATGTCTCCTACAAGGGATTGAGTTTGCAATGCTCTGATAAGGAATTGAACTGTGACCTCCTGATTCATAGGTCCATGCTCAACCCCTGAGCCACACCTGCCTGGCCTTATGTACCTTTAATTGTTCAATTTCTTTATTATTAATTATCAAATTGGTTAATTAATTATATTTTTTCCTTTCACTCAATTGTTACTTGCCCTCTCCATGTGATTTTCTGTCTATCTGATGGTAAATCATCAGATTGAATATGTCTAGAATTGTCATTTGGTCTGCTGTATTGTCTGGATGGTGTAACTGCAAAGGTTGAACCACTAAAAAAAGTCTCTTCTGCAGAGACAGTTGCCTTTATACAGTATTTCCCTGCTATATCCTTGGTCAAGACTCTTATACCTTGTCCTGGCCCTTGTTTCTCTTCTCAAGCATGCCTCACCATGAATACAATGCTCCCTTTTATTCCTAACTCACTAATTCTCGTATTTTACATATAAGAATTGGTATACCCATGATGCAAAAGACAGGGAATGTCCATGACCCAGAGGATACAAAGAGAGATTCCAAGAAAAGGAAAAATCTAGGCAGGTGAGCACTTGCTGAGGCAGAAACTCAGAAGAGACAAGGATAGCCTCTAGCACATATATTTAAAAAAAAGGTTACAATTAAGATAGCAATCTGAATTTCACTCATCCATCCAATCATTCAAACAACTGCTGATCACCGAACAACACAGACAACATCTCTCCCCTCTCTATGGAACTTATTTCTATATTTTTATTGATTTCAGAGAGGGAGAGAAAAATAGAAACACCAATGATAAGAAAGAATCATTGATTGGCTGACTCCTGCATGCCCCCTACTGGGGATTGAGCCCACAACCCAGGCATGTGCCCAGACTGGGAATCTAACCTGGGACCCTTCAGACCGTAGGCCAATGCTCTATCCACTGAGCCAAACCAGCTAAGGCTGGAACTTATTTCTCATGACTTTGGTCAAGGTTCCCAGTCTTGGAAGTAGTACTTCATCACGTACAAAAAGTGAAACTTGATCATAAATATTGGGCAAGAGTCTAGTCTAAGCAATGGGCTGCTGGATCAGTAGCAATCTTTCCTTGGTCTCAATTTATACAGGAGTAGGGGCCCAGGCTGGTCCTGGACTAGGAGATGGTGAGGGTGGTGGGAATAGCATATTTAAGTAGCGTTGTATGTAATGGTCAAGGAAAATCAGAGGCAAGGAGTTCAGTACATCACAACCAAAAAAAAAATTATGTACTTCTCTTTTATTTCCTTCTTTATTAGATATGCTAAATTTTTCTCAAGTGCCTCTGTAGAATACCTACAGAAAACTAGTATTAGAAATATTATGAAAAGGGATAACTTTTTAAGAGTATTCATTTAAAATGTAATGGAGGTCATTTTCTAACAACAAATTTGTGAAAAGCTAGTAGCATATTAACTCTAGAATGGTGATTTTTATAACAATATTTTCATAATTAAGGTAAAATTATTGAAATGGTGCCACTTCAGTGGTTCCTAAACTTTGGTGTGCAGAAGATGACAGTATAGAATTTAAAATTCAACCATGTATATCACATTGGATGACATAAGGGATTTTCCAAGCTCATTTTGAGCATATTTTATTTTTACTATTCATACTGACTTCAAAAATAACTATAGAGAAGATATCATTCAACTATCTATGGTTGGAATAAAATGTTTTATTTGATTCTACAGAGAGAATACTTTTATACATATGGCCTTTCAGATGCTTAAATGTGTGTATGGTAATAATAGAATCATTAATGTATTTATATAATGAAAATAGTAGAAATTAATACTTGGAAGTAATACAAAATTAGGTGTCATTTGAAGGAATATGAGAAATTCTTACCCATTAATTCAGACCCAAAGCTTGTTCTCTCTTTTCATTGTGATAATTACAAGTTTGGAATGGTGTGTCAGTAAGGATCCAATTAACAGACAGAAGACACTCCAATTATATTAACAGAAGAGAATTCAACACAAAAATTGTGATTTTAGGATTGGAAAATTGAAAAACTAAGAAGAGAACAGTGGTAGCAACTACACAAAATAGCTACCACTCACACCACTGAGAAAAGGTTGGAATTATTAAAACTTAGAAGCGTGCACTTTGCTGCGCTTGAACTCGGACCTCCAGGGTCGGGCCACTAATTGACTGGTGCTGGTTTCTCTCCTATAGCAGAAGGGGTCCAACAGGACTGAGGCTCAGACCTCTATAAGCCAGTGCATGCTGGTATTTCTACAGCAGGGGTGCAATGAAGCTTATTTTGTTGGTGTTGGGAGAAAAAAATACCCAGCACAATACAAGCTGGATTCAACAGCTGTTAACTAAAAATGTGTGTTGCTGTAGGCATGAAGGAGCAAGTCTGGAGTACTGCTAATAGGAACAGTAAGTCCACAGGAAGCCAATAGGAATGAGTAAGTCCTGTCTCCCTCCTACAGTCCTGTAGCCGCCCTATTGTGTTCACTATTGCCAGATCCTAAGAGGGAGGCAGACAACAAAATGGAAATATGGCTTGCAGAGTCCCGAGCCTCTGCAGCAAAAGCTGAGTATAAGAGGGTTAGTGGATGTGAATCTGAGAGGGAAAAAAAAATCACTGAATAACCCTCAGAGAGGGTAATATTTTCTTGCTAAGCTAATTGGAAAAGAAAGCAATCGTTAAGATACTACTAAATTAGCCCTAGACGGTGTGGCTCAGTTGGTTGAGCCAACCCATACCAAAGGTTGCTGGTTCAATTCCCAGTCAGAGCACATACCTAGGTTGTGGGTTAGATCCCTGGTCAGGATGCATACTGGAGGCAAACAAACAATGTTTTTCTTTCACATTGATGTTTCTCTGGCTTTCTCCACCCCCCTCTCTAAAATCAGTAAAAACACATTTTAAAATACATTGGTAAATTAGTAATTATTAAATAACCAGTAATAACTAAAATATTTTCATTAAATTCCAAGGATTAAAAAATGAAAAAACACCATATTTAAGGTGAGGTAATAAGAAAACACCTCATTTTTCCTTTGCCTTGTGGTTTTCCTTATATCTTCTTCACCTTTGAGATTAATAACTTTGCCCTCTTACAAAAATACTTTTCACAAATGTGAATTATGACCGAATAAGTAATAATTGCTGCCTCCTGTTGAATATTTGGATATTGTGGAAGTAGTATTATACATACAATGTTTAACATTTCTGAGAGTACTAAAGCCATTCTCTATAGTGATGGTACAGACTATTATTTTTATAAGAGCAATAGTATATTAAACATCAAATGGTTTTAAAGATAATATTGTCCTAACAATATCCATATAAATTATTCATAAATGGATTTTGAAATGGCGACTATGTTCTCTCTCTCAAAAAATACACACCAAACTGCCTGGCCAGTGTTGCTCAATGGTTGATTATTTACCCAAGAACCAGGAAATCACAGTTTGATTCCCAACCCAGGGTGGAGGGTTTGATGGGGTAGGGGGAGGATGGGAGGCAGCCAATCAATAATTCTCATTATTGATGTTTCTATCATTCTCACCCTCTCCCTTCCTCTCTTTGACATAAAAAAATAATGCCCTCAAACATAAAAAAACCCAACAAAACAAACAAACAAACAAACAAACAAACAAACAAAAAACCCTGGTCTAAATGCCTTAAAAATTATTTGGAATGTTAACTTTAAAATATACTAGAGCCAAATGAGCTAAGGTTTTTTGTTTTTGCTTCAATTGTATTATTTAGAACTAGCTTCAGAGAAGAGTTTTAATAAATGGGCAGGGTGTTTAATAGGCTGTTTAAGCTCATGTAGCTCAAAGTACTAGGGGACAATGGCATCTACCATTCCCAGCTGTACTTATTTTAATATATTTTGCCTATCTCCTTCATAATTTCAGCTTAATACTAGTTTCCATGCATAAGTAATTCATTCTAAGATCTTTAACATTTTTTTGGAAAAAAATAATTGCTTGGAATCACGAAATCTCAGAGTTGAAAAGACATAGTCTGCTTAACACAAGCAAATTTGATTGGGATTGGTACCTTGTACCTGGAGCTCTTGAGTTAGAAGCTGACATCTGGATGGAAAAAATACTAGTAGATATGTGAAAAACAATTACAAGATTATGTAATAATTATTACCACAAGGGTCTGGGGACAGAGGGAGAAGAAACCACCTTTACTTATCTGGAGATGAGTTGAGGTTGGAATTGATATTGACTTTGGCCTTGAAAATAAAAAGATTTTGCATGCCAACATGGTATGACAGGGCATTTATATCCCGGTTTTTACAAACATTTATTAAACACAGCTATATGCAGACAATATGTTAGACGCTAAGAATACTATGCTGAAAAAACATGTATTTTCCTTGTTGGAGCTTTCAGCCAACGGGCTGATAAGGCAAATGCTGGGTAGTGGGAAGTCATGAACCAGTTATAGTTAGGAACCAGTGAATAATTTGGTATGATGGTAATGTGGATTTGGGGGCTTTGGCAATTGGCAAGGAATTGAAGAGGAAGCAGGGAAGATACACTGGAGATAGAATGTGGATGGACAATATTCTGCTCAATTGAGATGAATGTGTTTTAAAAAATAGAACAAGTTTTTAAATTTTATTTTGTGTCTTTTGGGAAGAAACATTCAATGGCAGAATGTGGAGTGGAATGTGGATGGGAAGAATACACGTGGGGTGGTCACCTAGGAGGCTAATAGCCTATTCAAATGGGAGAAGAGGGATGCCTAAACAAAAGTATTGACTGTTGGGGAACATATATGAGTATCTTGACATTATTTCTGTCATTCTGTAAATGTGGAAATGAAGCCCTCTAAGAGTTAAATGACAAGATGACCTGGCTATTTGATAGAGAAAGCAGCTAAAGGTCTAGATTTCCAGCTGAAGCTTCTTTTTATGCTAGCATCCCACTTGTCCAGCCTATTGAACTATAAAAGTTCATCTATCAGGAATTATCCCATAAAAAAATAAAGCAAAAATGAAAATGCTGAACTTCATCAAATCTTAATTTTCTTTCTAAGTATAGAAAATATATTAATTTATAGTAAATTAAAATATATGAGAAGCTATTGAAATTAACTGCTATTTATTCATTCATTTAATAAATATTTGTTGAATGGACCACCATCAGTTGTTACTAATTGGTATCAATAAAGTAGAATATGAATGGCAATATTTACACCGGAATTCTATGTAAGGTGGAGCATAAAAAGTGATCATTTGGGGAGGAAGACAATGGCAATTGTGTAACTATTTGGGAAGCTCAAAATTAAACTAGTGAGTAATGAGTACAAACTGGAATCAAGGTCATGTGCCCATATGTAAATGGTGATTATTCCTCCTCCAGTGTTCTTTCTTTATCACCACAATTTTCCTCTGGCCCAATATGTGCCTGCCACAGTTACTATCATTAATGTATATAATTGCTACCTGAATGGCCCTCTGCTCTTAAATTCTAGCCCAGAGGAAAGTAGCAGATTCAGTTATCCTGGCTACAAAGGGTATAGGGAGAATAGCTGTAAGCTCTGAAGACATTAAATTAAGAGACTTGATACCCATGGATAATATCACATAAAGGATAGATTCTGGAATTTAAATCAAATAAAAATATTGCAGATTTACCCTGCCTCTGCCATACTACTTTTTTTCAATACTGATGATGAAAAGTAGCTTTTTATATTAAATTATTTAAAAATCAATAAGATTCTGTCATTTAATTGAACCATTGGCATGATAACTCACAACTTCATTAAAGATTTGTGAAAGTAATGAACAGATACTCATGTTTGTTTTGTGATCCAGCTCTAGGTAAACCATAATATTCTATAATATTATTTTACTAATTTATTGTTTGCATGGACAATAATCCCAATAAAAATCTCCATAAAGCTATAGTTGTGCACCCTAACATTTTTGAAGTTAAAGATTCACTTAACCCCTTTAACATGGCATTATTAAATATATAAAACAATAAATCTAATAATTACATTCTATTAAAATGATTTTTCTTGATCATTTTTAGTATAATACTACCAAATATGCTATTAAGATCAAATGTCTAATTAAATTGAACCCAAGCTTATTTTAATTTTATCACATTCCTTATCTTATTTAAATTATGAGCAAGTAATGATAGTTATTTTTATAAACATACTTTCTCCAACCATATAAAATAAGCTCCACATTTATCACATGGAAAAATGTTATTTTGAAAACTTTTACTACTATGGTCAAATGCTCATTCTATATCAAAATGACCTCCATCTCTGATCATTATTGACAAAAATAAGGCCAGAGAAGGAAGTTGGTAAATTAGGGGTTTCTTCAAATAACAGACAATAGGAAGAACACTGTTGCTTATATACTGGTTCACAAAGGTGGTGGGAGGTGGATGGGTGATACTATCGCCTTGGCAGCATTTGGAAATATGAAAAGGAATTTTATTTTGGTTGTCACAATTTTTATTTTGGTTGTGAGGAAATACTATATATATCTAGCAAGAAGAGCAAGGTATATTAAATATCCTTCCATTAAAGTAGTGTTCTGCACAAAAATGTATCATTCAAAATTCTAATAGTGACCCCTGGAGAAATGCTGAGCTACTTAGAGAGGAAACAGAAGAGATACGACATAGAATTCAGGTATTCTCTCTCCCCAGTAGATAGTCTTTTTTTCACTATCCTCAGGCAATACACAGAAGGTAGTAATCAAAAGAACAGTAAAGTATGGTGAAGAATTTATTTTAAAAAGTAAATGAGGAGGAAAAAGTAATACAATTGTGAGCCAAACAGTAGAAAGTGGACGGTTTCCTAAGAGGAATGGATTATAGTAGTAAGTGTGAGAGCAGAGAGGGAAACTAGTTGCCTTAGTAAACACCCATCTCCACTCACTGCTGTGTTCTTCCCCATGACTGTGTGTCTTCAAGTAGAAATCTGATGCCTATCCTACTAGAATTAGGGGAATGCCTCATTTCATGCTGAGTTTTCCTGAAGCCCATCTGTGGATGAGAATTTGCAAATGATTTATTAAAGAAATATTCTCAGGGATAACAGGTAAGTGAGTGAAGGAAGTAGGAAAGGAATAGGGAAGAAATCATTGAAGGGGCAATACAGGCACAGTCTCAACCTCAGGCTGATCCTGCAAGTAATATGCTGGTCTACAATGTGCTTCAGAGTTTGTTCCAACATGAAATAGAGGAGCTGGGCTTTTGTTTGCCTATATTAATCAGTCATAGGTTAAGACTACCCTGGGGTGACCAAAACACCAAGGCACTAACAATTATCTGGTCTTTTGGACAAAGCAGCTTTAAAAGCTTGACGACAGCCATCCAAAGAAATACAGGTGCAGATTTTGGAAATTCAAACCCCACAGAAGTCAGGGCCAGGCACATAGAAATCTTAATGGACTTAGGATGTCCATTAGTGGACCAACTACTAACTTTCACAAAACTACATTGCATCAAACAAAGTGAAGAACATTATCTAATTAATTTTAAAATACCTATAATTGTACTGCAGCTACAGTTAAAAGAGAAAAATATTTCCTAATATAAATAGAACGTATTAAGAATTATTACATTATTAAAGATACTATGTGTTCAATTTTTAGTGAATTTTTTAATTTTACATTTTTATATGACAAAATAGTTTTCCAAAGAGGATATTTAACTACATGTGCAGATGGGTTCTAAATAGTAACCACAAGACTCTCAGGAAAGGGATCTTTTAAATTTTGAGTTCTTCTCAGTCAGACATATTCATCTATTTGAATTTCCCAAATCAGTGATATTGGGAGTGTAGTTGAATTGAGTGTTGTTTTTAATGATATTTCTGCTCTTAAATCTGGCTTTAGAAGTCTCCTAAGGCTGATTTTGTAGCAGAACACTTGCTAGAGGGAAAAAAGAAAGCTGCTGTTGTCAAATCTCACCATTATTCACTGGTACCCCTTGTATTTCTCTTAGTTGAAGCTTTTTGGCATTTATGTGCATATTAATTCTTTGTTTTTAATTGGTGGTGTTATTAATTGTAAATCTTTTTGATAGAAACTACCTTTTATTTTAAAGTTTAAATGTACCTAGAGGCTACTAAGAGATGCCTGTGTGCAATGAAAACATTAAAATAATAGTGTAAGTGGTTGAAATGTGTCCCGTTTGGTACAGATTAGTTTCCCTCAAGGTACAACTCAGTAAAAAAGCTGAACATAGTTGAAAATTGATGATCTATTCAACAGCTTCAAATTCAACAAATGTGTATTGAGCATATATTAACTGTGATACACAGTGATAGCTCTAGTTGGAGATAACAAATTAAAATAACCAATTTCTGTCAGTTGGGAGTTCATTATATAGTGGACACACACACACGCACACACACACACATTTTAATTCAAATGAGGTAATGACTATTCCTAAGTCAAAGACATGAACAAATGACTGAGGGGACATAAGAGCAGGGGAAATAAATTTTTTCTAGGATTGGTGGTAAAGGAAGGTAAGGCAAGTGGGCATTGAGGAAGAATGAATTGAAACAGAACCTTGAAGAAATGGTCACTGGGGGAGAGGAAGGACACTAAAGATAGAGCACAAAAATGGAATCTGTAGAGTAAGAGAAAGAATCAGTGATTGGGCAACTCTGGTTGTAATAATTAGAAGCAGGGTTTAGGAATATGACTCTTGTACTGAATTTAATAGTGATCAGGGTTTTGGAATTATAATTAGGAAAATCATTTTAGTGTTAATTATATTTGACATTTTAGACTTAGGGTCAATAGGGATCAATATTGATGCAATTCAAGAATGAAAGAATTAGTTTAAAATAACTTATGTTTCATAATTGAAAAATTTTGAGGATGGTGGTTTCACTAGATGAGTTTGGAAATATAGATGAGGAGCAGATTTATTAAAGAGAAATGATGAGTTGCATTTGGGATCTATTAGACTTGATGTATTAATGGGATGAACAAGTACAGATTTCCAATAATCTCTAACAAACATATGTTTAGATCTGAGAAGGGAGATCAATGATAGCTGTGGCAAAGTATTAGGAAATTGTAAAGATATGTAGTCCCAGAAACAATAAAATGGGACATGGTTTTCAAGAAGTTGGTGACTACATTGGTCATAGGAAGTGATTAATAGATATTAAATTAGGGATTGAAAAAAAGCCATTTGATTTTCTGATGTTTTGAGTTAGTGCTAAAAGAAGAATTTCAGTGAAATGGTCGATCATAACCTGTAAATTCATTCATTCATTCCATCTATCATTCCATCCATCCATACATCCATCCATCCATCCATCCAATCTTTCTTTGGTGTTTACAACTAGGCCTGACACTGGATTAAAGTGAAATTAGAGGTAAATAAATTGGCAGAGATAACAAAAAAAATCTCTCACCTGAGAAGAAGGAAAGAGAACCCAGAAAATTGGTATGGAAGCACTTTTGAGGGAGTTTCTTATAAGCAGGTTAAAAGCATACTGAAATTTCAGCAGTGTAGGCCGGAGGAAAGGGAGGAAAAGCAGACTAGGCAAGACAGAGCATAAGGAAATTAGGTGTGGCTAAGAGGAAATTGAGTGTTATGGGACAGGAGAATTTGTGAAATAGAAATATAGGCAACAGTAAGTTGGGAAACCAGGAGAAGAGTTCATAAGAAGACACTAATATGACGGTCTCCATCAAGAGGACTGTGAGTCAGAGCAGTGTCATTCCAGAGGGATCCTGGAGTACTTTTCTGGTTTTTCATTGCTATGTAACAAAATACTCCAAATTTAGTGGCTTAAAATAACAATTATTTTATCTCAAAAATTTGAGGATCAAATTTGGTGGGGATTAGTTTATAGAATAGATTCTTCTATTCTATGTGGTATCAGATGATATCAGTTGGCTGTATTCAGCTAGTGGATGGGCTGATTTTGAGTGTCCAAGACAGCTTCATGTTATACTGTAATGTATAATGCCTCTGTAAGGATGGCTGAAAGACCGAACTCATGAGGGACTGTCGAGCAGAGAACTAACACATGGCTGTTTCAGGGTATTTCTTCCATAAATGGCAGCTTAGAGCTCCCAGAGAGAGTTTGGGTTTCTGAGAAACCCCAAAGAAGCTAAAGGCTAGTTAATATTAATGAAATAACCTTGTAAGTCACAGAATTTTACATTTGTTGTACTGTGGTCATAAGGCAAGTCACTAAGACCAGCCAGGTTTCAAGGGGAGGAAAATTAGAAGCTGCCTCTTGATGGAAGAAGTGTAAGAGAATTTCATCTCCATCTCTAGTCCATCACAGCAGTTGTGAACAATTTCCTCCTCCTATCATCTTATCATAGTTCCCTCAGGTATTAAGAAATCAATCTCTTGCAGGAGAAAGGGTCAGTGACTCTAACTGTGAAAGGTAGAAGAAGAAAGGACCTGACAAGCCAGAAGAGAAGGAAGAGTTGCAGGTTCTAAAAAGAGATACTGCTTGGCAGGATACAGTTGATGCTAGAGATTTCAAGGCTCATGCTGAGCATTTATTCCTCTACATTTCCTAAGTCCAAACTTTGTATCAAGTAAAAACATCAGAAAACAATTTACTCCAGGTATCATAGTTGTGCTCCCTATAAAAATGAACTCCGCTATAATGTTGTGCCTTTGGCAATGGGTGAAGGATGACACATAAAGAGCTTATTTTCTCTTCTGTGAAACAGTGTCTAAAGATACTGAGGGTCAAGGTTTCTTTGTTATTAATTTGAAAATTGGTTATGAAAGCTGTTATGTTACAAGGAAAGAATAGACTAAGGCATTTCAACTCAAATTGTGGTCTACAGTCTAGCAGCTTGATTTTCAGGCCCCATCCCAGATCTAGAATCAATCAGATGTTAACAACATTCTCAGAGATTTTCTGTGCAAATGAATGTTGAGAAACTCAAGTCTAAGAGATATTTGATTATTCACATCATCACAGTGGATTCAAGTTATGTTCCTCTGACTTTATTTGCCTTACAGCACTTCAAATATTTTTGTATTAAATAATATCATTTATTTTATTCATTAATCTCACTTTGGCAAATACATCAATGATGCATACCAGTAAAAATATTTAATAATTTGGTCTTATTGATAAATAATTATGTTTTCTAGCAATAGTATTTTCTAATTCATGTTGAAAAGAGTAAGTCTCTGGGTATCATATAGAAAATAGCTGCATAGTCACATCTTTTTAGAAATACTAATCATTGTTTGGCTATACTAGTTAAAAACTATCTTTACACTAAGGAGTTCAAAGAAAGCCTAGAATTTTCAGTATGGGTTAGCCTATGCTGGCTACTATAAGGCAATATCATAGATTGGTTGGCTTATGAATAACAGAAATTGATTTCTCAGTCATAGAGGTTGGAAATCCAAGGTCAAGGTGGCCACAGATTTGGTGTCTGGTGAGGGTCTGCTTCCTGGTTCATACATGGCCATATTATTGCTTTGCCCTCACAAGGCAGAAGCATAAGGGATCTTTATGGAGTCTCATTTACACCGAGTGGCCAGATTATTATGATCTCTGAATGCATAATAATCTGGCCACTCAGTGTATATCCTATATAATAAAAGGCTAATATGCAAATTGTCTGCTTGACCATGAGTTTGACCAGCAGGCAGGCAGGCCAAACACCCATGTCCCCACCCCCTGGGCAGGCTGACTAGACCCCAACCATGCACAAATATATGCACTGGGCCTCTTCTATATACACTGAGTGGCCATATTATTATGCATTCAGAGATCATAATAATCTGGCCACTCAGTGTATAAGGGCAATAATCCCATTCTTGAGAGTCCTATCCCTATGACCTAATCATCTCACAGGGGTCTCATCTCCCAATACCATCACATTGGAGATTAGGATTTCAATATATGAATCATAAGGGGACACAAGCCCTCAACATAAAATATTCCTAAATTATTTGAAAGCTGAGCACATTTTTTAAACAAAGGACACTTCAGGATATTTCCTCATGGAATATATCTTTAAAAATGCTTCCCTACATTAAGAAAGTGACACAACCAGTGTGTTTGCATTGTTGGTTTTTTTTGGGATACCAGACAATTCATAGTTTGGTCTGGAGACTAATTCCTGCACCTTTCTTCAGCCGTGAGTTTGCCATATAGACTTATTCTCTCTTACTTTTTATGTTTTATTTCATTATCATCATGGGTTATATTTGGATTCTCTATACCTGTTTTAATTATGAGGACCTCAAATCTATTGTAAAGTTTTGGAAGTCACACATCATAACTAGATGCAATATGATAACAACAACCACAGCAATAGAAATAACTGATATTTCTGAGTACTTAATGTATACCAGACTCTGTGATAAGCTCATTTTAAAAATCTTTATTGTTCAGATTATTACAGATGTTCCTAATAGCTATGGGGGATGGGGAAGAGGAAAATCTGTAATAATCTGAATAATAAGGAATTAAAAAGAAGAGCTTAGCACAGAGTCTGGTATACAGTAAATACTCCAGATTCTCCCTCCACACTCTGTGCTCTCCCCCACACCTACCTCATCCATAGATGTAAGCTCTTTGTCCAGTCTCTTCATGCACCCTCCACAAAATCTCCCCCTGCACCCTGAGAATTGTCTGTCTGCACCATTTCCATGCCCTGATTTAATTACATTCACCAGTCTGTTTGTTCATCAAGTTTTTTATTCACTTGGTTTTTAGGTTCACTTGTTGATAGATATGTATTTGTTATCACTTTGTTGTTCATAATTTTTTAATCTTTACATTTTTCTTCTTCTTCTTCTTCTTCTTCTTCTTCTTCTTCTTCTTCTTCTTCTTCTTCTTCTTCTTCTTCTTCTTGGAGAATACTTTTACATATTTCATATAATAGTGATTTGGTGATGATGACCTCCTTTAGCTTTTTCTTGTCTGTGAAGCTCTTTATTTGATCTTCAATTCTAAATGATAGCTTTGCTGGGTAGAGTAATCTTGGTTGTAGGTTCTTGCTATTCATCACTTTGTATATTTCTTGCCACTCCCTTCTGGCCTGCATGGTTTCTGTTGAGAAATCAGCTGACAGTCATATATAGGTAACTAACTGTTTTTCTCTTTCTGCTTTTAAGATTCTCTTTTTGTCTTTTGCCCTTGGCCTTTTAATTATGATGTGTCTTGGTATGGTCCTCCTTGGATTCCTCTTGTTTGGGGTTCTCTGTGCTTCCTGTACTTGTAAGTCTATTTTTTATACCAGGTAGGGGAAGTTTTCTGTCATTATTTCTTCAAATAGGTTTTCAATATCTTGCTTTCTCTCTTCTTCTGGCACCCCCATAATTCAGATGTTGGTATACTTGAAGTTGTCCCAGAGGATCCTTATATTATATTCATATTTTGGATTATTTTATATTTTGTATTTTATATATATATATATATATATATATATATGTGTGTGTGTGTGTGTGTGTATATATATATATATATATATATATATATATATATATAAAATGCTTTAATGCTTTTCTGCTTTGTTATTTTATGCTTCTCTGTATTTCAAATATTTGACTTGGTTCTTGGGGTCCTTTAGTCTGCTGTTGAATCTCTGTATATTATTCATTATTTCAATCAGTGTATGCTTAACTTCTGATTGGTCCTTTTTTATATCCTTGAGGGTCTGACTAAATTTCTCAGAGGTTTATAGAAGATTCTTGATTAACCTTATAACTGTGGTTTTGAACTCTATATCCAGTATTTTTCTCTTATCCATTTCTTTCATTTGTGACTTGTTTCTTTGTCTCCACATTTTGGCTGCTTTCCTGCGTTTGTTTCTATGTACTGAGTAGCTGCTAAGTCTCCTTGAGTTGAGAGAGTGGCTTTGTGTGGTAGGTGTCCTATAGGGCCCAATGGCTCAGCCTCTCCAGTCAGCTGAGGTGGATGCTCTTGGTGCACCCGTTTGTGGGCTGCTTGCACAGTCTTCTTGTAGTTAACCCTTGATTGCTGTTGGTATCACTGGAAGGAATTGACCCCTAAGCCAATTGGCTGTGATGCCCAGCTGTGTCTACACTGGAAGATCTGTTGTGCAGGAGACACCTTTATGAGGCAAGACTTGCTTCAGTGGGGCTGTGGTGCTCACTGAGTCTGCCCCTTGAGTGTGTCTCCTATGTATGTGAAGAGGTGTAATCTGGTATGGTCTCACTTTGACCACTGGGTACACTGGCTCTTGGATCTCTAAGGAGGTGTAAGGTCAGCCACTGTCTGGGGCCACCCAGCAGCAGCTACAGAGACATGTGCAGATTTCTCTTTGTATGGGGTTTGGAAGTGCCCAGAGGAGGCCCAGCTGTTAAGCAAGGCAGGCTGCTACTGCTGGGTTTGGGCGTTCTTTTGAAAGCTCTGGGACTCTCTTACCCATCTGCAGTTTGACAGGTTTTAGGTAGAAAAAGGACAAGCCATTCATATGCAAAGGCTGATGTGCACAGCTTGGGTGGGGTGGGGTCTCTGGGAATCACCAGGGTGGAGCAAACAGCAATGACTGCCAGTCAGCCCTGCACTGGAGAGGTCCCTGGGTCTCCGTGTCCTGCACCCTGTGCAGGGATAATGATCGCTGCACGCACCTCTGAGAGAAAGCCACCCTCACTTTCCTATGGCACAAGTCCAATTTCTTCCCATATGTGTCTGGGTCCCCTCAGAGCCTCACCAAGAACTAAAGTTCAGAGCAAGTGGAACTTTTATGTCCCTCCCAATTAAAAGAGCAGCACATCCATGTGCCAGCACTTTCGGTGCCTCTGCACCTCTTACCAGTCTCAATACGCTTTCTTCACCTCTCCAGTTGTGAAACTTCCACTCAGCCACTTTTCCTGCAGTTCTGGATAGTAGTTGTTCTGCCTTTTAGTTGTAATTTTGATGTGGCTGTGATAGGAAGCAATATAGGTGTTTACCTATGCCGTCATCTTGGTTCTCTGTGCTAAGCTCTTTATGTGGATGATTGACTCCATATAACAACCTTGAGTGGTATATACACTTACCCCATTTTTTAGATCAGCAAATTGAGGATGCATAAAGTCAGCTAACCTTTTTAAGTTTAGAGTGCAAGTTAGTAAATAGACTCACATATCATTCTCACACATTGACCGTCCTCCTCATCCAGATTAAGAGTTGAATTCAGGCTGACTGGCTCAGTCCCACACTTATCACTCTTTTATACAGTATTACTAAAGAAAGATTCTAGGGCAGGATTATTTTTTTAACTTTGAAGTTCTGTGCTTTCAAGTTTAGATTACAATACTTGATGGGTATATACATTTAACAAATTTTAAAGCAATGACTTTAAAGGCCTTTGAATAACATTTGTTCTCGATTTACAAACTAATGTACCAATTTAAGTATTTCTCATAGTATTCATAAATTTAATAAATGGCTCTTTTATTTGTAGGAAGTGTATTTCAATCATTTGATAAGACTTCTGAAGTGATTTTAAGAAGCTGAAGAAAAGTGACATAAAACAGGGTTACCCCATAAAAGCCATTCTTAATACAAATACCTATTTGTTCTCCATCACTGAAAAACTAGAAAATACACAAAGGTGGAGAGAATCTGAAGTGATTTCTGAACCCTTTTTGTGCCATAGATACCTTAAGAAATCTGGTAAACCCTGTGTTCCCCTTCTTAAAATACTCTTTTAAAATATATAACATGAAGTACATAGAGTTACAAAGAAAATCAATTGTATAGAAATACAATTAGCAAAATATTAAATAACTTTGTAGCACACCACTAGATATGATTCTTTTCTAATGCATGAATTCACAAGCAGGTTTAATGACTATAGTCATTTTCAAATGGTGATGAGTGTAAGCAATACATGGAGATATTTGCAACGGGTACTATGTGATATAAAAAGTAGGATTATAAATTGTGGCAAAATCTCAAGTCCTACTAATGATGTTTAATTTCCGAAAATCATAAAAAAAGAAAATGATAAGAAATGTAGCTAATACAGAAAAAAGGCTGTTTCTGTATATACTAAAGTTTGAGAAACAGCCTTTTTTCCTATTCAAGTTTATGGACCCCCGGATTCACGAACTCCTTACCTTGGCCCTGTGGGCCTCAGGTTGAGAGCCTCTCAAAATTCAGTTATAGGATGAAGTTCCTTTCCTTTTATTCAATAACAGCTATATAATGCACTATTATTTCATTTCTGTCTACTTTCTAGAAGCCTAAGGATGAATACTTGCTAATTTGTAGTAGCTATTTTTAGCTTATACAGTTTTATTATCTTTGCATCTTTCCTCTCAGCCTTCTTTAGACTCTAGACACAGAATAGGAGAAAGTGAGTGCTGAGAATGTTGTTAGAGAATAACCAGTTCAAGCCATTTCGTTTTCATGTAAGAAATGAATGCTCAGCCAGGCGCCTTGATGTATTCAAGGTTACACAATCAGTGGAAGAGCTGAACTTACAATAGTGTTTCTCAAAATGTAACCTACTTTATTCCTGCACAGAATACTGGCAACATATATATTTTTAAAATAGGCTCATCCTGGTGGTTCTGATATATACTAAAGTATGAGAAACAGCCCTGAGTCAAGAAGCCTAGTTTTAGTTCTTTCCCTCTAAAGCATGCTGCCTGCTAAATATATAAATGAGAAGGTAAGAGAATAAATCAAAATAACAGAGAGTCTAGTAGCCAGTGATCTCAAGAGCGCACATTTAAGGATCAGTTTTTTAAAAGAAGAAGGGGTACTCATATCCATCAAATTAGAAGGAAGCAGGGAATATTACATAATGGGATATCCTGTGTCCTGAGGAGCCAGAGAGCAGAGTTACATGACCACTTCAAAAATTATACAGGACTCAAAAAAGAAATTAAAACAATGAAATTAAAAGCATCCAAATTGGAATGCTGGATGAGATCAAGACAGATAACTGACAAGTATGATGAACAATTGAAGGAGAGAAGGAGATTTGACTGATGGTGATGTCATAGATACTACTAAGATTTTTAAAAGAATGGGCTGAAGCATTGGAATCTCCCTGTTGCCTCTCTTGCACTCCTTCATTTCTTCTTTCTCAGGATTGCTGCAGTTATTCAGGGTCTTTTTTAAAATTCCAGATGAATTTTTGGAAAGTGCGTTCTAGATCTGTGAAATGTGCTGTTGGTGTTTTAATGGGGAGTGCATTGAATCTCTGGATTAATTTGAGTGATATGGACATTTTAATGATGTTGCTTCTACCAGTCCAAGAAAATGGTATGTTCTTCCATCTGTTTATATCTTCCTCTGTCTCTTTTTTTAGTGCCCTATAGTTTTCGGTATATAGGTCTTTTACTGCCTTAGTTAAGTTTATTTCTAGGTATCTTAATTTTTTGGTGAAATGGTAAGTGGGATTGCTTTTTTAGTCTCTCTTTCTGTAAGTTTATTATTGGTGTATAGAAATGCCATAGATTTATTGGTGTTGATTTTGTATCCTGCTACCTTGCTGAATTTATTTATTAAGTCAATTAGTTTTTTCGATGGAGTCTTTAGGTACAGTATCATGTCATCTGAGAATAAGGGAACTTTTACTTCTTCTTTTCCAATTTGGATGCTTTTAATTTCTTCTTCTTGTCTGATTGCGATGGCTAGTACTTCCAGTACTATGTTAAACAAGACTGGTGAGAGTGGGCATCTCTGTCTTGTTCCTGTTCTTAGGGAAAATGGTTTTAGTTTTTGCCCATTGAGTATGATGTTTGTCATATATGGTTTTTATTATGTTGAGGTATGATTCTTCTATCCCCACCTTGCTGAGAGTTTTTACCAAGTAAGGTTGTTGAATTTTGTCAAATTCTTTTCCTGCTTCAATTGTTATGGCTATGTGATTTTTATTTCTCAATTTGTTTATATGACGTATCATCTTTATTGATTTGCGGATATTGTACCATCCTTGCATCCCTGGGATAAATCCTACTTGGTCATGGTGTATGATCTTTCTGATGTACTGCTGGATCCAATTTGCTAGAAATTTGTTGAGGATTTTGGAGGGATATTGGCCTGTAATTCTCTCTCATTGTATTGTGTTTATTTAGTTTTGGTATTAGGGTAATGCTGGCTTCATAAAATGAGCTTGGAAGTGTTCCTTCCTCTTTTTAAATTTTTTTTTTTTATGGAATTGTCTTTGGAGGGTAGGTTTTAGTTCTTCCTTGAATGTTTGCTAAAACTGCCCTGTGAAGCTATCTGGCCATGAGCTTTTGTTTGCTGGAATCTTTTTGATGACTGCTTCAATTAGGCCAAGCACATTTTAATAATCATAGGGTATGGTATGAAGAATCTTCAAAACATTGAACAACTAAGCAAGCAAACAACCAACCAAACCAAACAACAACAACAACAACAATAACAAAAACACCAAATAAACAGGAACAGTGGGGCTGGAATTCATTATTGATTAGATTTGGGTTCGAAATGGCAATTTTGTTTAATGTGGTGCAGTGAACTGTTATGACAGTTTCATCCCAGATGCCCATGTTAGCTGTTGGCAAGGTGTGCCATTTATTACCATCACTAGGTTTTATGCAAATGTGGATGTTATGTTTCTGTATCCCTTTTTCCCTATTCAGATTATTATTGACATATGCTGCCTGTTATATATCAGTTGAACAATTATTTATTCTTGAATCTTCAAAATTGTTTTTCTTCTTCAATCAATTCATGATGGATCATGCATAAAATTATAGGAAGTCTGTAGCATTTTACCATGGCCATTTTCCCCATATTAAACCCAGTTAGTTTTTAAAGGTTAATTTATAGTCAAATTAGTTTTAGTCACTAAAGACTACCTTAAGGGAAATGAAGCCCATTTTAATGATTATGTATATTTTAACTGCCTCTAAGGAATTATTAAGATTGGGTTATGAGAAGGTTATTGGTAATAATTGATATGTTATTATATAGGATGATGCTTGTTTTGTGAATTAAAATAGATAACAATATTTATTATTCTGTATTATTTTTTCCACATGTGCATTAATTAATTCCTATTGATTTTTTCCCTCGTGGGTTGTCCACCGAGTTTATTAAGGATAAAAAAGGAAATGGGCAGAAGTACCAAAGGCTGATGAACAAAATTATCAAATAATATGCTTTTGATCCATTAGCTTCTAAATCCTTGTTGTCAAAATAACCATACCATGCTGGGTGTTTTCTATAAAATGAGGAAGCCAGAATAATTCTCAGTGATACACAATGATAAATACTAAGAGGGTTGACTATGATTGCAAATTGCAAAAGTGGCTACATTTGAAGGTCACCTTTTCTACCCTCTTTGATATAGACACAAATACATTTTAGCTTTTAGCCATGATAGTACAGCCTAAGATAAACATGACTGTGAGCCCTTAATGCTTAATGGGGCCATTGTTAGGGAGATGCCAATACAAAATAGTCTATTTTCAATAAACAAGCAGGTTTTACCATGCCTTTTTTTCCAAAATAAAATGTTAAGAATTTTTATTTAATTATGCAGGAAAATGTTTATCATAATAGGGTCAATAAAATCAACAAACAAAAAATGAGAGAGTGGTATAGGGTTGAAGCTACAGCCTACAGAGTCAGAGGATGGATTTGAATCTGAGTTTAATTTGAACCTTAGCGGATTTACTTAAGATTCTGAATCTTAATATCCTCACCTTCAAAAATATAGAAGCAATGTCTTCGTCACTAATTTGTTCTACTATCAAACAGAATAAGTTTGACACTGTTCATAAAATTCTTAGAACATCTCAGTTTAATAAAGAAACACACAATGGTACTTAGGTTGAAGAAGGAGAATATGGTATCAGGAGGAGAATGAAAAGAGGAAGAGGAAGAGAAAACCTAGAAATGTGATAGTTCAAGCTTGAAAAAAGTGTGGTTATACATAAATATAAAAGAGTATGCTTATATATGAATATAAAACATCTGAAAAAATATTTTGACACTTATCAGTCTATTATTGTTCTATATATCAGTTTTTCCACAAAGTATATTTACTGGTTTTAAGATCAGAAGAAAAATCTTTTATAACCAAGAAATTAAAATGGATATTTTTCCATTTTAAATTTCCTTTTAATTATGTGTAAACCTCCAACTTATATCTTATTATCTAAATCCAATGAAAGATTGCCAGTGCATCCCCAGTAATATTTAAATTTAAGAGGCCAAAATACAGTTATTCAACCAGGTGAGTGAGAACCAAACTTTTAAAAGTTGATAAGTATTCCAGCATTAAAAAACTGATCATTATTATATTTTTAAACCAATATAAATTTAATTTCTTATTTATAATATTTTGGGGAAGTTGCTATTTTATCAAATAAAACATTTTGCACAGCAATTATTAGCAAAGGTTTGGTGTTGATAGAGATGAATTATTAAATTAAGCACATATTACAGTTAAGTTATATAATAATAGATGAGTCCTAGTAAAAACTTGTCTGTCAGACTACAGCGGGAAGGCAGGGGAGGTTGGGGGGGAGGTGCTGCAAGAGATTGACTGAAGGACTTGTATGCATGCATCAAAGCATAACCATAGGACACAAGACACAGGGCAGGGGGCAGGTGAGGGCATATGCTGGAGAGTTGGGAAAGCTGGGGAGAGGTCAAAAGGGGAAAAAAGGAAACATATGTACTACTATTTGTAATGCTTTAAACAATAATAAAATAAATAAATAAATAAAACCTTGTATTTAAAGTTATTAAAGTAATTTTTATTTTTGAAATAAACAGGTATCTATTAAAATTTTCTAATTAATACACAATACAACCTATAAAAAAACATGCTAACTAGACTGGACAGCTGAATGACCTTCCAGATGTCATTCTGGACGTCTTCCCAGACAAAGCTGTGTGGTGGCCAAAGTAGAGGTGGTTAGAGGTGATCAGGCAGGCAGGCAGGGTGATTAGGGGCAATCAGACAGACAGGCTAATGGTTAGGAGTGATCAGGCAGGCAGGAGAGTGGCTGGGGGTGATCACACTGGCAGGCAGAGGGATTAGGGGCAATCAGGTAGGCAGGTGAGTGGTTCGGAGCTAGCTGTCCCAGATTACAAGAGGGTGCAGCTCAGGCTGAGGGACCCCCCCCCCCCCTGTACACGAATTTCGTGTACCAGACTCTAGTTTATAATATTTCTTATGAGCTTTGTGAAGAAATAATGTGAATCCCAACTACTTCCATTTGCTTGTAATCCAGCTTAATTTATTTAAAAATGTAGTATTCTTGAAATACTAACTGAATGTGACAGTTTAATTCACAGAGAATCCGTTTTAATTCACTATTTTTGTTTTTGAAAATGCCTAAATGATAAATCACTGGAATTTAGTGCTTATAATGACAATTAGATAAATAGGAATTTTTATCTAAAGTGACAACAGGGTAAAAAAAATCTAGCAAATAGAACAAAAATTCTACCTTTTCTTTTGTTAGCTTCTTATAAAATCCAAGTGAACCATCAAATGAACATGTTGAATAAGAAATGTAACCCTTGTTGTATTTACAATATATAACAATCACAGAAAAGTTAAAAAATTACATTTTATTAAAGCGAACTTTAGAAATCTCTTATGGTTGACACTAGTGTGTTTTTTTTTATTGTTCCATGAAGCTGAGAATTAATAATAATATGAATTTGTTAATTTTGTTTTTTTTTGCAAGATGGAATTGGAGGAGTTATGTGGAGTATATTCCAAATAATCCATTGAGTCAAATATCTAGCAATAGTAACTTTTGCCCATATTCAATTTCAGCAGTTAATATAGTGTTTTCTATCTTGAAGTTATTTTTTTTTTAAAATATACTTTATTGATTTTTTACAGAGCGGAAGGGAGAGAGATAGAAAGTCAGAAACATTGATGAGAGAGAGGCATAGATCAGCTGCTTCTTGCATGACCCCTACTGGGGATGTGCCCGCAGCCAAGGTACATGCCTTTGCCAGAATCGAACCCGGGACCCTATCCACTGAGCAAAACCGGTCTCGGCTATCTTGAAGTTCTTATTCAACACAATTCCAAGGGCTTTTAAAAAATATTTCATGAGTAATTTATCCATTGTTATAATGCAGTTTAATTTTTGAGACATCTTTCTCCTGTGTCGAAACAAACATTCATATACGGACATGTATCAATTAGCTATTGCTATGTAACAAGATAACTCCAAACTCATTAGGTTAAATCAACACCATTTATTATTCTTTCAAATCTTCAGAAATTTTCAGGCAGTTATTCAGCTCTATGCTTGGATTATTCATGTGTCTCTAGTTAGCTGTGAGCTGACTAGGTGCCTTATCTGATCCTTAGCATCTGATCTTTACCTTCTGTTTCCATTCTCTTTCTCTTTTCACATCTAGCTATTGATTTTCTATTCAACCTTATTATCCAATCTGGGATGACCTCATCTGGGACTACTGGGGCAACTTGGTTTTGTTTCATGTCTCATTTTTTAGCTATCTGATTCAAGCATGTTATGTTGGCATAGGTAGAGAATAAACATGAAAGCAAAACTGTTCAAGCCCTTATGAGGCCTATATTTGTAAGTGCAACACTATCATTTCCACTGCATTCTGTTGGCCAAAGCAAGGTAGTGCTCAACTCAGATTCCAGAGGCAGGGGAGTAGACACCATCTCTTCATGAAAGGGCATGGCCTCAGGAAAGAATGAAATATTTGGCCCAGTTTTGTGGTTAACCTATCTTAGATAGTGACCTCTGCTTTCACAAAAACAGGTTCAGATGGAAAGGTATATAACTTCTCATTGATTAGGAATTTAAAGAGCTCATATTTGCAATTTAGGGTAGGTGCGCCTTGCCAAATAATATTTCTATACAAGAATAGTTTTCTCAAATTCTTAAGACTTGAAAATTATCCTCTAAACAATGCCAATATTGCTCTTTCATAAACAATATTAACTACCTTAAAACATCCACCTAAATTTAATATGAAATATATGGTAAATACTTCAAAATTAGATTCTATGTTCAAAGGAATAAAAACAAGACCATTTGACATTTGCTCACACCTTTGGGTGGCAAACCAAGTCATTGCTGCTGTGGTCTCTCACACATCTCAAGTCTCATCATTTCCCGTTCTTCCATGTACCCTGTGCTCCAAGAACTTATTTATCACAGTTTCTTGACTAGTTCATGCGAGTTAATTTATCTGATCCTCAGTGTCTGAAGTGTCTCTCTGCTTGGCATTCTCCTCCTCTTTCCACATCTAGCTATTGATTTCCTATTCAACCTTGTAAATTCAGTTCAAGGATTTCTGCTTCTGTTTGTCTCTCAAGTGAAAATGACATCTCTCTCATTTGTGCTGGCAACATACTTAATCATCACTATTGACAGAATTATAACACAGTTATAATTATACTAGGGGCCCGGTGCATGAAAATCATGCACTGGGGGTGGGTGGTCCCTCAACCCAATCTGCCCCCTCTCACATATTGGGAGCCCTCAGGGTATGTCCAACTGATGGCTCAGCCCCAGCCTGCCCAAGGCCTAAAGCTAGAGGCTTTAGACCTTGGGCACCAAGCCATCGCTCTGCTCAGCTCAGCCCCGGCTGCCTGCAACCACCGGGCCCCTGGGGCTGGGCCCTCTCCACCACTTCTGCTCACAGTACCTGGGCCAGGCACTCCCTGCTGCTGCCACCACCACTGCTGCTGCCACAGCTTCCCCTCACAGCGCCTGGGGACTGGGCACTCACCACTGCCATCACCGTTTCATCTCTACACCTGGGGCCTGGTGCTCATGCCAATTGGTCCCACCCCCGCTCCTGATTGGCTGGTAGCATAGCCAATCAGAAGCAAAGGTATGGTCAAATTTGCATGTTTCTCTTTTATTATATAAGATTGGCTTAAATGCATAACTCTCCTATTCTGTGACTAAAGATGTGAAAACAATGGCAATATTTTTTTAATTGTTTATTTTCCCAATTATTCCCAGAGACTGCCTGGCACAATATAAAGCATTGGAATAATATCTATTAAATTTAGTTGAATAATTTAATTAACCTCTTTTTTGACTGAGGGAAATAAGCAAATTACTAAATAATTTATTGAAGTTGACACAGTTGGGAAAAGTTACACCTGTGATTAAATCAGGCCTCTTTGGCCCCAAATGCTATATTCTTTCATATGAATCTCACGTAGAAGACTTTCCAATATGTAACTGGCATGTTTGAGTGGATCTCTGAAGAAATACGGCACCAAAGGCATGAGCAAAACTTTTCCTTATATTTACTACTGTCTTATTTAATGTTTCTCAGCTTCAAGGGTTATATTTTGATTTATAGCCTTCATGGTTTTTGTATGAGAGATTGTTTTTGTATTTCAATTTAATTAACATTAAAAAGTCAGATTTTCCATATACCTTAGAGTGACTTCTGCATTTAAAAAAATAGTTTTGTCCCTAGAGCAGTATTTACTAGATTTATTGAGGAATTCACTGCCTGGCATACTGGACTCCTGAAAGAATTACTAGACTCTCCAAAAAGAGTGATATAAAAATACAAATTTATGACAAGGAAGAATTTTCCTAATGTATATTTGTAGAATTATCACTGTGCTATTATCCTTCAATTATTAATTCAATTTAAAAATTAGAAGCAATTTTGCACTGGCCAGTTGTTCAGTGGTTAGAACATTGATCCTCAGACCTGAGGGTTGCAGTTTTGATTCCCAGTCAAGGGCACATACCTGGGTTGCAGGATTGATTCCTGGCCCTGGTCAGTAGGGGCTTGTGAGGAGGCAACCAATTGGTGTGTGTCTCACATCAATGTTTTTTTTTCTCTTTCTTCCTCCCTCCCTTCCCTCCATTCTATCTAAAAATCAATGGAAAAATATCCTTGAGTGAGGATTAATAAAAAATTTAGAAGCTATTTTGTTTGTAGACCATGTAACTGTATCTGACTTTCAGAGACCTCGGGGGAAAGAAAAAGAATAAATTAGTTAAATGATCCTTATTTTATTGAAAGAGATTTTGAAACTGCAGAAATAAAACTTATTTAACATTGACTCTGAATGACATGATGGTCAAAGACGTCCAGTTCAAACTGCAGTTACATAGTATAGAATAATTAAGAAATCTGGAAATAGACTGCCTAAGTTTGGATTCATATCTACCACTTATTTGCTGCATGAACTTAGTCTTTACTTATCTTCTCTGTGCCTCAGTTTTATCACCAGTAAAATGGGAATAGTTTTAATTCATTGTGGTGAGAATTAATTAAAGTAACCTATGTATAATACACAGAATTTGAGGCTGATATAAAATAAACACTAAATTAATCATGGCTTCTAAAATATATCAAGTTGAATCATATGAAATTACCAATATTCAACCATAATTGACTATACAATTAAAAGTTTCATATGATACAAATATTAAAAGGAAAAAGAAGTATAATGGGGACAGAAGCTCTTATTTAAATACTTGAGGCCCAGTGCATGAACTTCGTGCATGGGGTGTGGGGATGTCCCTCAGCCCAGCCTGCACTCTCTCCAATCTGGGACCCCTTGAGGGATATCCGACTGCCCATTTAGGCTTGGTGGTAGGATCGGGCATAAACGGGCAGTTGGACATCCTTCTCACAATCCAGGACTTCTGGCTCCAAACTGCTCACCTGCCTGACTCCTGATTGCCCCTAACCGCTTCTGCCTGCCAGCCTGATCATCCCCTAACCATTACCTTGCCAGCCTGATTGATGTCTAACTGCTCCCCTGACAGCCTGTTTGTCCCCAGCTTCCCTCCTCTGCCAGCATGGTTCCTCCCAACTGCCCTCCCCTGATGGCCATCTTGTGGTGGTCATCTTCTATCCACACAGGGGCAGGATATTTGACCACATGGGGGCAGCCCTCTTGTCTGTTGTAGTGATGGTCAATCTGCAAATTACTCTTTTATTAGATAGGATAGAGGCCTGGTGCATGGGTGGGGGCCAGCTGGTTTACCCTGAAGAGTGTCCCAAATCAGGGTGAGGGTTCACTTGGGGCATGGGGCAGTCTGGGCGAAGGGCCTGTGGTGGTTTGCAGGCCGGCTATGCCCCCCAGTGACCCAAGTGGAGGTCCTGGGATCTGGGATTAATATATGTTCTACAATTGGAAGTCTGTAGCCTGGAGCAGAGCTAAGGCTTCTGCTCGCTCCCTGGCGACAGCCATTTCTATTTTCGCTTTATGTCTATAATTGAAATTTTGTAGCCTAGAGTGGAGGCCTAGGTGCTAGGGCTGCAGACGCTTGGCTTCCTCCATTGCCTGGGCAACCCTAGCCTCTGGTCTCCCCAGCTCTGCAGCTATTGCCATTTCTGTTGGAATATATCTTCTATAATTAAAACTTTATAGCAGTGAGTGGAGGCCTAGGCCGGCAACAGCAGGTGGAAAGCTTGACTTTCTCCATTGCTGCGAAAACACAAGCCTTCCTCCTGCTCTCAGTGGTCGCAGCCATCTTGGTTGGGGATTATTTGAACAATTTGCTCCTGATTGGCTGATGGGTGTGGCTATGGGCATGACTTGATCAAAGGTATGGTCAATTTGCATATTACTCTTTTATTAGATAGGATTCTTTCCTGTGTGACTTGTCCTTTCTTGTTCCCTTGATTTGACATTGCCAATAAACAGACCCTCCTCATAGCCAAAAAAGAAGGCAATGAATAGTCCAAAGCTGCCTTCCTACTAGGTAGAAATAGGGAAGGATTAGGAAGAGGCTGTGTATTGTTACATAATTGTCCACACTCAATTGCATTGCAGCATAATTGAGAAATTATCAGAATGTTAATTTTATAAATAAAATTTACATTTAATAATTGGCCATAAGGTCTCCTCCTGCCCGATCTGAGCAAGCCTGAATAGTCCTTTCTCCCTTGGCATTTTGCCTGGAGCTAAGTACTAATCCTTGACATTTCTTTAGTGTTTTTATTTCTTTTTGAAGAATCAGAGTGTTATTTAGTTGCTTTGAAACCAATTGCTTTGTCTTACAAACTATATACTTTGCTTATTCTGTCACAAGTGACTATCAAAGATAAAATATAGTCAACATCTATTTCCATCACGGTCTATCTCAACCTTAAATCATATACCTACATAATTCAATAGCAAAATTGAATTTAATTTTCAGAATTTTAAATTTATAGGGGGTAATTAAAAGTGGTATAAGAATTAGTTACAATTATGGTTGGGAAGTTTACCCATATTTTAATATAACTATTTGTGAATTATATTAAGGTTTTATCTAGAAATGCAAAATAAAAAGTTAGCATAATTTTACTTGTATTTGTTTCAGAATACCTGATAATTGAATTTGAACTAAGCTATCTAGTTTACAGAGGAGAAAACTCAGGACTAGGTTAAGAATTCAGTTTTACAAAATAGCACCAGAGGCATGAATGCATGGAAGAGACTGACAGATCTCAGAGGGGAGGGGAGGAGGACTGGAAGAAATTAGCTAAAGAACATACATGCATATATGCATAGCCCTTGGACATAGACAACAATATGATGAAAGAAGGAGAGGGAGAGGGAAGCTGGATAGAAGGGGACAAAAAGAAGTTGGGGGACATCTGTAATAATGTCAACAGTAAAAAAATCAGTTTTATTACAAAAATGTTAAAGATAGACCTGATCAGACAAGAAACTGTGCTGAGTTTTGGTTAAGCACACTTTACTTTTGAGTTTATAATAGCCCATTTACATATAATTACTTAATTTTCATTAACTATTGTTGTGGCTCCTGTTTAAATTTCTAATGTGCAATCTGATTAAATCTTTTCTCATGTACTTAATAGTATAACACACATATTAGGTCCTAGTGATTATGTTTTATAAAGAGTCAATGACAAATAACATTTTAATCTGGAGAGGTTGTAAAACTATTATATTATCTAATTTAGCTCTCCAGCACTTCTTAGCTCCAGGGAATAACTTGGATTTTTCTTGATTACCTTTGTAGCCCAGATTTTAGTTCTGTTCCTGATATATAAAAGTCTCTAAAAGTATTTGATGCTAGGAATAAATAATAATATATGTTCATTTTATCTGTTAAAACATACAAAACATAGTATTACTTTGATATTCTATTACAGAAGAGCAAGTATTCCAATGATCCTTTTGCTTCTTTGAAATGACATTACCAGATATAGAAGTAATAAAGGAAGTTTGAGAAGGAATACTTGGGCCTTCATTTATTTCCTGACAATGGAATCCCTGACATTGATTCCTTGGATCACAGGGAATTTGTTGAACATTGTCTAGGATGTTGAATGTTTTTGGTTTATCCCTCTGGGTCAACTCCCTCCATCTCTGTGGCTGATATCAAAAGACTTCCTTGCCCTTGGGCTTCCATTTGGATTTGGCTAATGAGAGCATTTACATGAGATTTGAGGGAGGGATGAAAGAAATACCAGAGTATTTATTCACTCCATTCACCCCCCAAATATAAAAACTCTTGTCTGTTGAATCTCTCTGCTCTTTCTTTGTTCAGGGACCAGTAACCATTATTTTTTCTCTTCATTCCTCTCAGTCTAGGAGTGATAATAGCACTTCTCTATTACCAGTTCTGGTGATTTCTTTATAGTCTGCCCTCATATTTGTAAATTGTCCCTTATCAAACTCTCTTCAAGTTACCCAAGTCCTTTAGGACCCTGGGGCACTCAAAGGAGAGAGTTCTCTCTACCTTCAAGTGATGACATTTAATAGGAAGAAGAAAATATAATTAGGGTTTATGGATCATTTTGTATGCCCAGTGACATGCAGGACACCTTATATTTATTAATGCATTTAATCCCAATGCTAGTACTTTGACATTGAATCTTCTGTTATTCAGGGGTGAAAGTTACAAGGCAAACTGTGGAAAAATGTGGATTATTTGAGTTAAAATTTTAGAATAATTTCATGATAGCTAACACTCACTGAGTGCATCTTACACATAATGATATTCTAAGTGTACTTAAATCTTCTCAGCATACCACAAGTTAGATAATAGCAGATCTTCATTTTATAAATGAAAAACATAAGGTACAGAGAGATTAAGTGATTTGCTCAATATCACACAGCTGAAATAAAACAAAGCTGGGATTTGAACCAATTCATTCTGGGCACAGAGAAAATATTCTTATTTACTGTATTATACCACTTCCCTTGGTTTTGTAAAATGTATTTCATCAATGCAATGTTTCCACCCAAATTCTCTCTGTATAAACCTGATGTCTTCAGTCATCAGTTGCCTAAAATGGAACACTAAACCACCATTATTCTTTCATTGTTTTAGTGACTCCTTTCAAGGCAAAACTAATCTATAATACTAAAAATCTGTATAGCCATCCTTGAAGGGAGTGCACACAAGGGGGTATGAGAAAGCTCATAGGTTGCTAGTCATATTGCGTTTCTCTGTGTGGTATGGATAATAAGAAAGTGTTCAGTTTGTAAAAATTCATTGAGCTAACACTTAAGATACATTTACTTTCCTTTATGTATATTATATCTCAATAGAATTCTCTCATGGAATACTTTTTACAACCCACGCTTAAATAAATCATCTAAAAATTGCCTATTTATATTATAATGGGTTGCATTATTTTTAGGGGAGCTGATCAGCAGTATTCACCAATAAGTTTTGAATCAATTTTGCACTCCTTTCTGGTGTTTCCAGTATCTAAATATTTGCAAATACAGAGGACTATCTTGACTTTCTGAACAGCTGAGATGTCCAGAGGCTGACCTTTCTGTAAGCAGAAGGCTATAATAAATTATTCCCAGGCTCTTTACCTTCTTTCTATTGGAACACTGTATTGATCTCCACATTTTTAGGTTAAAAGATTGATATAACTCAAAAGAGTCAGAAGCTATTTAAATATTTTCACAAATGCATTTCTGTCTCTTCCTCAATTTTTTCACTTTGTTTATGCCACTTACCAAGCAATTTGAGTTTTTTATAACATTGTCTCTATAAAGATATAAAGAAATTCCATATTTCTTTATATCATACCAACAGTGATCTGGAAGGATTATTGTCTCATTTTATGATCCTTTCATCTTGTTATTTGGGTTAGCAAGGAAGAAAACAATATGTAAGTAGATGCAGAAAACTGCTGAGTATTATCAAAAGTTCACTTTTTAAAGAAAATGTTTGTCATGGAAAGGATGGAAGACAAGAGAGCCAGAGGTTACATGGTCCAAAACATACAGAATGTTTTGCAAAGTAATTTTGTACACTTGAAAAGAAAACCATTAAAATGGGAGATTTAAAAAAAAATTACTGTTTTCATGACATAAAATGTCACTTGCAGCAAAAGAGACATAAGAGATGAAAAGGGAAGAAAACAAAAGAAGATTTAATTTAAAATAATCAAAAGAACATGAAAAAAGAAAAAGCACTTGAAGCTTCTTAGTGTTCTCCTGTGCCATCCACTTTTTCAGTATTAGTTATTGAATAAGGAGCGACATCTTTCCTCCGTGACTTTCACTTTTACAGGGGTAGCAAACTATGAAAAAACAGAATACATTGTATATGAGTTCTGTACTTTCTAGCAGGTTCAACAATGCACCATGACTATATTTACAGCTAGATTTTGGCCAAAGAAAGAGAAGGAAAGGGATTAGAAGAATAAAACATAAAAAACATGCTATATTTATTGAGTGCCTACTTTTTGCCAAGTCTGTGCAACAAACCTATACCGTTTGATTTAAACCTCAGAGGAGTGTTCTGAAGTAGTATTATTTCAATTCCCATTTCACCTTAGAATAAATCGTGCATCAGAAAGGCTAAGTCATTTGCCTGAGACAGTGCAGCTAATGAATAGGCAACTTGAGTTCAAAAGTCAGCTATTTCTGCCTCTGAAATGTGTGCCCCTTTTGCCACATCACATCTGCCATGCTTTTGAATGAGGAGTTGAATCCAGAAAAAGAAACCCATCCATGAGAAATGATATGTTTGCTTTTCCTAGGTTATGCATTCTATAGGAAGAATAAAGCTGAGCACCTGAAAGTCCATTAATTTACAAGCTCAATTTTGTACAAATCATTGAGCATCACTTTAATTTCAATTAGACCACAGGAGGGAAAATGTCACTCAAAGTGCTTGAAATTGCTTTAAAGTTAAAACAAATATGCATTAAGAGAAGAAGGCAAAATCTTCAGAAATGCTTAACATAAAACGTATGCTTTCATAGACATTTTGAACCTGTAGTCACTGTATAATTTATACTGCCAGACTCCAGGGTTCAAGCTCATCTTCTGGAAGGATGCTAGATGTGAAACATTCTGAGAAGCACTCTGAGAGACTGTGGTGGATATAACAAATAGAAATTTGATTTCAGTCATGATACTTTAATATATCATCGATTCTGTGAGTTTTGAAAGTTATCTATGATACCAGGAACTTTTTTTTTCTCAGTCACCTCACTGCTTTTTAGGTGTCCCAACTAGTTATGCCTAGAGGCCTCTGAATGGCATACAATCCTTCACTCCCTCTCCATTTTGTTTGGTTGCAGTTTCAAATAGAGAATTATAAAATACCCAAAGCAAGATCATGTTTGCCTTGTTGACCTTTGTCTAGATTCCTTGACCAAAAGCAGAAGCTGTCTAGCCCTCATGTCTTGGATGCTAGAGGATCATGCTTTATTTTGTACCCCAAGATTTATCTCCTTCCTTATTTCTGCTTTCTTCTTGAATGACCATTTTCCCACCTACATCCTTTCTGGTTTGTCAGGCTTTATCTATCCATTTATCTATCTATCTATCTATCTATCTATCTATCTATCTATCTATCATCTATCTATCACCTATCTATCATCTTCCTACCTACCTACCTATCCATATATTTTTCATAAGAATAAGTATCTCTGTCAGCTACCTATACTTTATTTTCTTCAAAACTTGATACATTTCAGTGTGCAATATTGTTTTTGTTGGTAAATTTAGAAGCCCCACACTGCTCAAAGGCATCTATAAAGTTTTGATCCTAAAAATAATAAAAAAACATTTTCAAATAATTGTAAAATTTCAAACAATTGGAAAGTGAAACCTTAATATTACTTCCCAAATGCCAATTTATTCCAGGGTATATATGAGGTTCTTGACAGAATTATTATAAAGTGCATGTTCATTTTTATTACTTATTAGTAAAAAAAAAACTTTCATTAAAGTTTCATGAAAATTGCACTATTGTTTTAAGATTTACTTATACATTATATGTGGTTAAGGTGCTTTAAAAAAAGTCAAGCATGTTAGTGTTTCTTTCTTCTGTGGAGTTTTAAGCAGAACTATTTGAGTAGATTTTCAGAAGATACTTGTAGCTGTCTTTGTCAAAGCACATTCATAGCTCAGTTCTGAAAGATGGACATAGAGGGGCTGGTAGACTTTTGCAGGCGTCAGTATTCTCATTAAATAAAGCATGGAGGCATTGGCCCAAGTTCTCATGGCTACCTGGTTGTAGGGACAGCCTGAATCCTATGTCTTCAATCTTAGGAGTTGTTACCTGGAAATGAGTGCTCTTCTTGATTTTCTTGAGCTGTGTAAAATGCAATGTCTGTGTGTGATTGAAGGAGTGGATAAGAAGAGCCCAGTCATCCAAAGGCTAATGTTAGACCCGTCACCCGACATTTGTGGAATGTATTTCCTAATCCCCCAGACTAGGGGAGTTCCCATAGTTATGTGCTCTTGGGTCCCTTTTACTGCTTCTGTGTAGTACTACCTTTTAGGGTTATTTGTTTACCCTGATGTACTCAAAGTCCACAAAGGCTGGGGTCATGTCCATCTGATTTACTAACATGTACTCCAGCATGTAGCTTGGGTTTATTGGTGCTCAATAAATATCTGTCACCAATAAATTAGAGATTTCTAGATAACTTGGGTGAATAACTTCATATAAAGAAATTATGAGCTTTAAACCAGCAAAAGAAAATATTTGGAGGCATGGCAGAAGAAATAAAATATTAGAAAGATAATTAAATTGAAGGCTAAAAGGCCAAGGAAGCAGCAAGATAAAATGGAAAGACAAAGACCCCAGGAGTTAGACAGATCTGGGCCAAAATTTTGGCTTTACCACCTTCTGGTTTTATGACAAAGGGCCACATGTTTAACCTCTTTGTCTCATCTGTGAGATGAGTAGATTAATGTTAACCTCATAAAAACGTCACAAAGATTATAAGATCCACTCATTTAGTGGAGTGTTTCTCATGAGTTGTTACTCCAAAAATGTTAGATGTTATTAGGTGTCTATTATTTTCTCAGTATAATTCCCAAGTAAAACAACTAGAAAATATATTTTAAAAAGTTTCACTGGCCTATTTCAACTCAATTTAAATACATATATATTTTAAATTTGAGCTAATATGAGAATGGGTCATTCTGAGTTTGCACATAAATATATATACAGAGGAAGCTTATTTTATGGGTGAAGGATGGTAAAACCTCTAAGTATTATATTTCTAAGTAAATAAAATAGTTAAATTTTATGCATCGATGCAGGACTTTGTATGTGGTCTTTATTTCTTTGCACATTTCCTCCCCATGTCCCCCAAAACCCACCTGCCTGTATCTTTAAAATTTTTTTCTCTTCTTCCTAGAATCACTATTGAAAAAGTGGAGTTAAATAGATGATTTAAGCTACAGAACTCTTGTTATTAAATAACTAGAGGCCTGGTGCACAGATTCGAACTCCAGTGGAGTCCTGTGCTCTCTGGCAATCTGGGACCCCTTAGGGGATGTCAGAGAGCCAGTTTTGGCCCGGTCCCTGCAGACCAAGCCAAGGGACCCCACTGATGCACAACTCTATGCACCATGCCTTTAAAACTTCACATATAAGATCTTTAGTTAAACTCTTCCTGACCTCTCCCCCCTCCCCTCTACCCTCTGTTTCACATGCCCATGCCTGTGGTTTCTGCTTCTGTGTTGAGATCTTCCCCCTGGTGGTCAGTGCACACCATAGCTACCAGCTGGGCTTTTATATATATATAGATTTTAAAGTAGATTTAGCATAATGATGATATATTGCTTTTTGTTTTTTACTTGCAAGTTCTCTTTTCATCACCATTGACAGATTAAGAATTAGATATATTAAATATTTTTAAACATAGCTTACAATTTTGAGAGACATAATCATTGAAATGGATCACTGGAAGCATGTTTTGCTTACTGATTTTGTATTTCAGTTTGGGAAGCAGCACATAGAAAACCTCTTCAGTGACCTGCAGGATGGGAGTCGCCTCCTGGACCTTCTAGAAGGCCTCACAAATCAAAAACTGGTATGTAACTTATTTATAAGAAAGTGCACATTAGCCTTAGGAGAATTTCATATCACAAACAAACTCAGCATAATTTTATGAGATCTAGTAAAATTCACTAATTTACCAATTATTGAATTAACTAGCAATTCAGGAACTATTTCTGAATAAAATAATCTCACAATATTATTTTCATTTTGGCATAGTCTATCACATGGAGAAAAAGAAAGTGAAAAATTTCAGTAACAATTTATGTCAATTAATAGATATTCACTTTCAATGTTTGGTATCTTTGTTATTGGATCTATGTTATTATTGATTTTTATATAGAGAGGAAGGAAGAGGGATAAGGAGTTAGGAACAGTGATGAGAAGAGAAACATCATCAATTGGCTGCCTCATGCACACCCCTTACTGGGGATTCAGCCTGCAACACAGGCATACGCCCAGATGGGGAATCGAATCAGTGACCTCTTGGTTCATGTGTTGACACTCAACCACTGAGCACACTGGCCAGACTTGAATGTATTTTTATAAAGGCTTTTAAACATAATGACCATTTAATTTATTTTTTATTGTGATAACATTTAACATGAGATATAGAAAATGGGGAGTTGCTGTTTAACAGGTATAAAATTTTCAGTCATGCAAGATGAATAAGTTCTAGAGGTCTGCTGTAGAACATTGTGCCTATAGTCAAAAATCTTTTATTGTGCACTTAAATGTTTATTAAGTGGGTAGAGCTCATTTTAGGAATAAATATGGCAGGCATCATAAGAATAAAATTTCTAAAGCTCTACAACTGAATAAATAAATGCATCCATATATTTTGATGAACTATGCAAATGTTAGTTTAAAAATTACCAGACAAGATATGACTTTTGGGATTGAGAGTGAGGGTTATAAAACTAAAGGTGATTGCGGTTTGACCTTTAATGACTAAGATAATTAAGATTATAGTCACAGAAATAGTTTTCTTTAACTTTATGTCACATTATGTAATTTTGCTAGGCCTGCACCTCTTTTAAACTTTCTTAAAAAGTGTAGAAATTAACTCACTTATCTATTTTACTAGTGAATGTCCTTATGCATGCTGATGTCTCTCTTGGTGGTCATACAGTAACCCCCAAATGGGCTATAAAATGATGGAGAGATTGTAACCAATATATATCTTTTGTGAAGGAGAAAAATGCTATCATTTTTCTTGAGGAATGATCGATTCATGCTAAGAAAGTCCTATGACAAGTACAATTAGCCCAAAGCACTGAAATTCATTATAATAATCCCTCACAGCCTGTATTCATTAAAAATAGTCAGTTAGTCATGAGATGTATAAATTGTTCAATTTCTAGTAGCTTGTGATTTCTCTTCTGGACAGTAACATGGTTTCATTTTGTTTTCAGCCAAAAGAAAAAGGATCCACAAGAGTTCATGCCCTGAACAATGTCAACAAGGCGCTTCAGGTCTTGCAGAAAAATAATGTAAGTGGAGTTTTGAACAGAGTCTGGACACCATGAGACAGCAGGCTTAAAATTTGACTGAGGGCTTGAGCCCCAAATTCAGAGAAAGCATATAAAGTTATCTTATAAATCAAAGCAGTTATTATTAAGATTACGTGTTGTAGTCCATGTGCTTCTTTTTGTGGCTAATGTAATGCAGAAAGTGAAAGCATGTGGCCACAGAGGGCAGGAGAAGGCAACTAAATGTTGTTTTCCAGTTTTAAAGAATGCAGTTATATTTGGTGGACAAAATAAGTCCTATGATGAACTTAGTTCTTCTTAACAGTGTTCTGTGCAACAAATGACTTTTACTAGGCTGAATATTATTTTTATAAGTATAAAGTGTGTTCGATGATGATAAAGTTTGTTTGAATTCAGCCAATACTTAACACCATAACTAAGTATGAACATTACACAGAAAAGTCACTATTTCAACTCATGGTAAGAACTGCAAATTTGTTTTTTTTTTTCTATTTGGTTTAGTTTAGGTATATGTGTGGTACTGTAAGAAGTCAACAAGTAAGTGTGAAAATTAAGAGTTTCTACAGAATGAATTTGAGATTCCTCCCTTCTATCTTGGCATTGGAAGCAATCTCCTTTTTTGTATGTTTGTTTTGTTTTGTTTCATTAATCCTCACCTGAGGATATTTTGCATTGATTTTTAGAGAGAGTGGAAGGAAGAGGGAGAGAGAGAGAAACATCAAAGTGAGCTAGACAAATTAATTGGCTGCCTCCTGCACGCACCCCACCAGGGCCGGGGAACCTGCAACCAATATATGTGCTCTTGAATAGACTTGAACCTCGGACCCTTCAGTCCATGGGGAGAAAATCTATCCGCTTAACCAAATCAGCTAGGGCAGAAACAGTCTAAAACAGAAACAGAAAAAGTTTCTTACTAACTTTCTACAATATTTCTAACCAACCCTTTATAAGGCACTTTGAGTAACTTCCTAATTACATTATAGCTCTCTTTCAAGGATAAATCCAAATAAATTGATCACATATTCCTAAAATAACCACAATCAGTGATAGATTTTTAATGATGTGTACACACCCAAATGTTGTTCAGTTTATTTGGCACAGAGATAACAACATATAGGAAATGGAAGTGATGGCTGTGCATTTAATTGAGTTTCTGAATTTAGAATTGTCAAATTTAGCCTATGAAAGTTATAGAAATATTAAGTATTTTAATTATTTTATAAAGTGATTAACTATATATCTTTAAATTTTCTGCAGACAGATAGAATAGTCTACAGAATGTTTCCCTCATTACTAGTACAATAGAACCTTTTGAAAAGTCAATTTCATGTAAATTAAGAAAATTGTTTAAAGATATTGTGAATTTATACACAAAGATCTTTTTAGATCAATTCCCCATATTTATTTACAAAATATATAATCAAAGGAAACAGCAGAAAATTCAAAGAATTACAGTATTAGATTAACTCTAGTTGATAGTGATTTAACCGAGAAAATGTCACATTAAAAAATAGGTTGTTAGATCTCCTAAAAACAGAGAATTAATATAGACATAGATTGCTAAATAAGCATCATGCTTTTTCACATACTGATTATTGATTATGAATTTGTAGATGACCTATATATGTTATAATTATTAATTTCACAGTTTTCAATATAAGAACAAGAGAAATCCTGACAACAAAACATAGAAACCACAAAAGAAAATCTCTGTGACTTTGGGATACCAAATATTTATTTCTTAGATATAAAACCAATGTGATAATTCAAAAAGAGAAAAGTTAACTTGAACTTCATCAAAATTATAAGTTATTTCTGTATTCTAGAGATGAGTAATTTGTTTCATCTATTGTCTCTGTGGATTACAATTTTACTCATTCAGATGTGTCTTTTGATAAAGAGTTCTTGATTTTTAAAAATATATTTTTTAATGATTTTTTGCAGTATAACTTATATTTAATAGTAGTATATATGTTTTCCCTCCCTCTGCAATATCCTCCCCCACCAGCCTCCCTTACCCCCCAGCACATGTCCCCACCTGCCCCCCTCCCCACCCCAATATCTTTCATTCATTGGTTATGCTCATATGCATGCATACAAGTCCTTCAGTTGATCTCTCCCAGCACCCGCCTCCCATCCACTCCAGCCTTCCCCCTGTAGCTTGACAGCCTGTTCAAGGCCACCCTGCCTCTATATCAATTACTCCACCCTGTTCTGTTTCTTTTCTTCAAAAATATCTTGCCTCTGCATACTAGAAATAAATGTAGAAGAACAAAAAATGTTTGAGTGTCAGTTTCAATGTCTAACTGTTCTGAGTCCCAGTTTCAATGTCAAATAGTTCTTTATGTGTACATGTTAACAATGGTATCCAGATGGTGGATACATCGTGGCAATGCAAGATCCATCCTCCCTGGTTTGGTCCTGGGCTGCCTGCAGCCAGGCACAGCTGCTAACTGCTAGCATGGCAAGGTGCCGTCAGTGTCCCCCATCTCTGGACCGTCCTCGTGGCTGGAACAGACCCGTCAGTTCCTCACTGTCGCAGGAACCACATGGTCTTGGAGTTGTTCTCTGCAAACACACAAACACATTCTTGACCAAAAGTTAACAAAGGGATCCTCTCTGCAAAATAAACTTGGGATTCTTTTTATTTTTGCCTAAATGATTTTCTTTTGGCTTATTTTGACACCATGTGTGTTTTTTCATGGGTGTCCTACTGTTGGCTTTACAAATGGAAGTTACTTTTCTGGAGTAAGAATTTTCTAGATGTACTTTACTTACAGGATATTTTTCCTTACATGATATTACCCCACTGTCCCCCCCTTTTTTGATTAATGGGGGCTTTTGGAAATTTTATCTTGCAGTCTTGGTAATTTAAAATTTTAATTTTTGCACACAAATATGACTGCTTTAGGTTCTTTGGATGTTAGGCAATTTTACAGTGAGATGAACTACTAATAGATATTTTAGTTAATGTTTTAGGAAAAGCTTTTTGTCCAGTACACTTTGATTTTCTTGAGTATTCACTTATTTCACTTGGCCAATTTAAATTGATCTGAAAACTTGATTACTATTTTACTGTCAATTTTAATACTCAAGCAGAAATCTTAGTTTACCCTGTAAATATTAGTGGAAAGGAATATTTGCATTTTTGAGTAGTTCCTGAGCATTCCTGGTAATAGACAGAATTTAGATATAGAGCAGCTATTGCTGGCCGAGTCTCTGTCTGCCACCTGGGTCCCAATCTGAGTTGTGCGTGGGAGGTGAAACAGCCATGGGGGCAGGAGACCTTCCTCAGGAGGGGTGAGAATTCAAGCCCCTGCAAGGTTTGTGGGTGAGGGTCTGTGCCCCACCTCTGTTGACCTTTTTGTTCTCTTCTGTTGGCCCCTCTGCGACTGTGCCTGTCTTAGGTTGTTCATTCCTTGAGGAATCTTACCCATCTCTGGCTAACTAGCCATCCTCCGGGGCCAAACAGGGTGATGTGAGGTTCAGTTCCGTCTCCTTTGTAGTCTATGCCCCTGTGGTCTCCTCATCTAGCACCTGCCTTGGGGTCCCCTCGCCGGCTGGCGGGGTCCCAGTACTGATCACATATCTCGAGGTACCCAGGTTTCTTCTCCAGAGAGGGCCCAGCTCACACCATTGGTTGAGAGACAGATCCATGGTGCCATCTGCTCAGAGGCTTCAGCCACAACTTGAACTGAAAGCTCAGGCAACATCTGTGTGTATTTGGATAGTAAGAAGAGGGTCCCTCTTGGCAAAAAGGGCAAGAGGAACCAATATAGAATGCTCGGATGTCTTTCCAGTGCCTTAATTCCTTCGGAAAGGGATTAATTCCTTTCCTATCCTTTTTTTAAGTTGCTGCCCAACATTCAAAGAATTAGTTTGTAAGTTTATTTGGGATAATTGTATAATACGCTGTTGTCAAATATACAAATTTATAATGACATTGTAGAATAATATCATGTAAGGATATTATGGTGTCACAGGAGGTTAAGGAGGGCCTAGCCTAAGGACTGGTGTCCATAGGAGATGACAAGCTCTAGGCCATGTCAATTCAATCTCAAACTAGCTGCCAATTTTTTATAACTATATAAACTTTGTCAGGGATGTAAAAACACAAATCACTTACCTTAGTTCAAGAGTGCAAATATATTGACTTTCCCCCTTACTCCCACCACCTGCCACTTACCCTGAGGTTTGACATTCTGATGGACTTTTCTCAGTCTCTGGATCCATTCTTGTTTATCAGTCTATGTCATTCATTATATTCCTCAAATGAGTGAAATCATGTGATATTTATCTTTTAGCCAGGCAGAGAAAGTTCTTCATTTTAATGTAGTTCTTTAAAAATTATATTAAATTTTTTTGGTGACATTGGTTAATAGGATTATATAGGTTTCAAGTGTACATCTCTATGATACAAGATCTGTATATTGTATTGAGTGCCTAGCACCTAAATTCAAATAATCTTTTGTCACCAAATATTTGACCTTTACCACCCAACCACCCCACTTCTCTCTGGTAGCCACCATACTGTTGTTTGTGCCTATGAGTTTTTGTTCTTTTTTGTTCAACTGTTCCTTTCAGTTTTATATTCCACTCATGACTGAAATAATATGGTTCCTAACATTTTTCTGACTTTTTTTTTAGCTTAACATGATATTTGTTGTATCCTGTTTAAGAAACATTTGTCTGCCCAAAATCATTATATTACATTTTGCTAGAGGCCTGGTGCATGAAAACTCACTGGGAAGGTCCCTCAGCCTGGCCTGCCCCCTTTCACAGCCGAGGAACCCTCAGGGGTTGGAAGGGATCCGGTGATCAGGAGAAGGTGACCTCCCATCACATCTCTGCTGCTGCCACTGCCAGCAATACAAGCCTCTGATGGCCCTGGGCAGTTGGGCAACCACCATCTAAGGCTTGTCTGCACCTCAGGCAAGCCCTGGGAAGCTGGAGGGCTGAGGAGACTAGGGGATTCTAGAGGTAGACACCCCAGCAGGTCTGAGGGGACGGGGCACTGCCATCTTGTAGCTGTGGGCTCAATGACAGTCAATAAGCATATTCCCTCCTTATTAGATAGGATTGTTATCTATATAAGCTTTATTGTTTCACCATATAAATTTGAATCTGTATTTCACCTGAACTGATTATTGAATTTGGTGTGAAGAATGGGTTAGGATTCTTGTTCTGTTTTTTTTTTTTAATTTGGAATCTAATTTACATAACACTATTATTATTTTTTAAATAATTCTTTATTGTTCAAAGTATTTCATATGTCCTCTTTTTTCCCGCATTGACCCCATTCAGCCTGATACCCCACCCACAGGCCTACAGCATCCTATTGTCTGTGTCCATGAGTTATACACATATACATACAAGGTCTTTAGTTAATTACCTCATACCAACACACCCCCTCCCACCTTCCCTCTGAGATTCCGCATTCTCTTCCATGCTTCCATGTCTCTGGATCCACTCAGTTCATCAGTTTATTTTGTTACTTAGATTCCACATTGGCATGAGATCATGTTATACTTGTCTTTCTCTGGCTGACTTATTTCATTTAGCATGATATTCTCCAGGTCCCTTCATGCAGTCTCAAAAGGTAAAAGATTATTCCTTTTTACTTTTGCATAGTATTCCATGGTATAAATGTACCACAGCATTTTTATCCACTCATCTACTGATGAACATTAGAGCTATTTCCAGAGCTTAGCTATTGTAAATTGTGCTGCTATGAACATATAGGTGCATACATTCTTTCTGATTGACGCTTCGGGTTTCTGAGATTATATTCCTAGGGATCAACGAGTCACAAGGCAGTTCCATATTTAATTTTTTGAGGAAACACCATACTATTTTCCATAATGACTGCACCAGTCTGCATTCCTACCAGCAGTATACTAAGGTTCCCTTTTCTCCTCATCATGGCCGGCACTTACCATTTGTTGATTTGTTGATCAACAAATTTTCTGACAGGTGGGAGATGGTACCTCATTGTCATTTTGATTTGCATCTCTCCAATGATCAGTGACTTTTAGCATTTTATCATATGTCTCTTGGCCATCTGTACATCCTCTTTGGAGAAGTGTCAATTTAGGTCCTTTGTCCATTTTTTAATTAGACCGTCTTCCTTTTGTTAAGTTGTATGAGTTCCTTGTATGTTTTGGATATTAACCCTTTATCAGATGTAACTTTGCCAAATATGTTCTCCGATACAGTGGAATCTCTTTTCATTTTATTAAAAGTTTCTTTTGCTGTGCAGGAGCTTTTTATTTTAATGTAGTCCCATTTGTTTATTTTAGCCTTAGTTTCCTTTGCCTTAGGAGATGTATCAGTAAATGTATTGTTATGGGAGATGTCTGAGATTTTGCTGCCTATAATTTCTTCTAGGATTTTTATAGTTTTATGACTTAAATTTAAGTCTTTTATCCATTTTGAGTTTATTCTTTTGTGTGGTGTAAGTTGATGGTCTATTTTCATTTTTTGGCATGTATCTGTCCAATTTTTCTAACACCATTCATTAAAAGACTATTTTGATTCCATTGTAAGTTCTTATCTCCTTTGTCAAATATTAATTGAGCATAATGGCTTGGGTTAATTTCTGGGGTCTCTGTTCTGTTCCAGTGATCTGTATGCCTGTTCTTGTGCTAGTATCAGGCTGTTTTGATTACAGTGGCTTTGTAGTATAACTTAAAATATGATATGGTGATTCCTCCAACTTTATTTTTCTTTCTCAAATTTTCTGCAGCTATTCAAGATCTTCTTAAAATTCCCTATAACTTTTTGGATTGTTTGTTCTAGGTCTGTGGAATATGCTATTAGTATTTTAATAGGGATTGCATTGAATCTATAGATTGCCTTGGGTAGTATGGACATTTTAATGATGTTGATTCTACCAATCCATGAACACTGTATATTATTCTTCTTGCTTATATCTTTTTCGATGTCTTTTATCACATCCTGTAGTTTTCTGAGTATAGGTCTTTTGCCTCCTTGGTTAAGATTACTCCTAAGTATCTTAATTTTTGTAATGGTAAATGGGATTGTTTGTTTAGTTTCTCTTTCTGAGAATTTATTCTTGGCTTTTAAAAAGCCATATATTTTTGTATGTTGATTTTGTATCTTGCTACATTGCCAAATTCATTTATTAAATCTAGTATATTTTTGGTGGAGTCTTTAGGGTTTTCTATGCATAATATCATGTCATCTGCAAATAATGACAATTGTACTTACTCTTTTCCATTTTGGATGCCTTTTAGTCATTCTTCTTGTCTGATCCCTGTGGCTAAGACTTCCAGTACTATCCTATCTAATAAAAGAGTAACGTGCAAATGTGACCGTACCTTGGCTCCTGACTGGCTATGCTATCAGTCAATCAGGAGCAGGGGGCAGGGCCAAGTGGTGTGAGTGCCCACCCTTGCGGGTGAAGACGAGGCACGGCAGCTTGGCATTCCAGCCAGAGCAGAGACGACTGAAGACTCTGGCTGGAGTGAAGCCTCCAGCCAGCCAAAGCAAAAATGGAAGGCAATAGCCAGAGGGAAGGCCTGGGTCCCAGGTTCCAGAAGAAAACTGGTCCTGGCAGCCAGGGGAAGAAAAGCCTATTGCATGAATCTTCATGCAACGGGTCTCTATTATTATTTAATAAGACTGGTGAAATTAGACTTCCCTGCCTTATTCCCATTCTTAGGAAAAATGGTTTTAGTGTTTTCCCATTGAGTATGATGTTGGCTGTTGTTTCATCATATATGGCCTTTGTCATGTTGAGATATGCTTCCTCCATTCCCGCTATGCTGAGAGTTTGCTTTTTCTGCATTTGTTGATATGATCATGTAATTTCTGTCTTTCAATTTGTTTATGTGATATATCATGTTTATTGATTTGTGTATATTTTATAAGCCTTGCATCCCTGGAATTAATCCCACTTGGTCATGATCTATGATCTTTTTAATATATTGTTAGATCTTATTTGCCAATATTTTGTTCAGGGTTTTTCAAAAATATATTTTATTGATTTTTCAGAGAGGAAGGGAGAGGGATAGAGAATTAGAAACATCAATGAGAGAGAAACATTGATCACTTGCCTTCTGTACACCCCTCACTGGGGATGTGCCCACAACTGAGATACATGGTCCTTGACTGGAATTGAACCTGGGACCCTTCAGTCCACAGGCAAACACTCTAGCCACTGAGCCAAATAAGACAAGGGTTGTTGAGGATTTTAGCATCTATGTTCATCAAGGATATTGCCCTGCAATTCTCTTTCTTTGTAGTATATTTTTTCTGCTTTTGAGATTACAACAGTGTTGGCCTTGTAAAAAGAGTTTGGAACTGTTCCTTCCTCTTGGATTTTCTGAAATAGTTTGAGGAGTATAAGGGTTAGTTCTTTGAATGTTTGGTAAAACTCCCCTGTGAAGCCATTTAGACTTAGGCTTTTGTTTACTGGGAGTTTTCTGATTACTACTTCTATTTCATCAGTTATTATTGGCATATTCAGGTTTTCTGATTCCTCCTGATTCAGTTTTGGGAAATTTTATTTTTCTAGGAATTTGTTCATTTCATCCACATTGTTTAGCTAGTTGTCATCATATACCATAGTTCTTAGTATTTTCTTACAATCCTTTGTATTTCTGTGGTGTCAGTGGCTACTTTTCCACTTTTGTTTCTGATTTCTTCTATTTGGGTTCTCTTTCTCTCTTTCTTTTTAAAAATTCTTTATTGTTTAAAGTATTACCTAAGTCTCCCTTTCTCCCCATTGACTTCTCCCCAACCACACCCATATCCCAGCACATGACTTCCCCTCTCTCCCAGTCTGTTTTCATTGGTTATGCTCATATGCATGCATACAACCCTTTGGTTGGTCTCTTACTCCCTCACCCCCTGCCTTTCCTCATAGGTTGGACAGTCTATTCAATGCTTCATTGACTCTGGTTCTATTTTTACACATCAGTTTATGTTGTCTCTTTGTTTCCTCATGAGGCTCACTAATGATTTATTATTTTTTTTGTCCTTTCAAAGAACCAACCGTTGGTTTCATTGTTTTTTTTAATCGTTTTTTTTCTCTATGTTATTTATTTCTACTCTAATCTTTATTATTTCCTTCTTTCTACTCACTCTGGGATTTTCTTGTTGTTCTCTTTCTTTTTCTTTAAGTTGTAGGGTTAAATCATTTATTGCAGATTTTTCTTTTTATCTTCTTTTTTTTTTTTTTTTTTGAGGTATGCCTGCAGTGCTATGAACTTCCTTCTCAGGATTGCTTTGCTGTGTCCCAGAGATTTGGAATTGTTGTGTGTTCATTTTCACTTGTCTCTAGGAATTGTTTTATTTATTTCTTGATCTCATTGGTAACTCATTCATTGTTTAATAAGATGCTATTTATCCTCCATGTGTTTGAATGTTTTTGGTTGATTTTTAATTTCATTCCACTGTGATCTGAGAAGATGCTTGACATGATTTCAGTCTTCTTGAACTTGTTGAGATTTTTTTTTGTGTCCTAACATGTGGTCTATCTTTGTGAATGACCCATGTGCACTTGAGAAGAATGTATATTCAGCTATGTTGGGTGATATGTTCTATAAATGTCAATTAAATCTTTTTGATCCATTGTGTCTCTGTTTCATTGTTGAGTTTTTGTCTGGAAGATCTATCCAGTGATGGCAGATGGTCATTAAAGTCCCATTCTATGACTGTATTTTTGTTGATCTCTCCATTAAAGTCCACTATAAGTTTTTTTTTAATATATATTTAGTTGCTCCTATGTTGGATGGATATATGTTTACTAGGGTTATATCTCCTTGTTGGATTAATACTTTAGTATTATGTAGTGACATTTGCTGTCTCTTGTGATGGCCTTCATTTTGAAATCTATTTTGAGTATTGCTACTTCAGCTTTTTTTCTTTTCTATTTGCATGGAAAATTTTTCCTATCCCTTCACTCTCATCCTGTGTGCGCCTTTTGTTCTGAGATGGGTCTCTTGTAGAAAGCATGTAGTTGGGTCATGTTTTTTTTATCCATTCAGCTACCATATGCCTTTTTATTGGAGCATTTAATCTGTTTACCTTGAGTTATTATTTATAGTTATTATTGACAGGTATGTATATATTGCCATTTAAATTCTGTATGCCTAGGTTTCACTCTGTTTCTTCTTATTACAGCAGCCCCTCTAGCATTTCTTGTAATGCTGTCTTGGTGGTAATATACTCCTTTAGGCTTTTTTTTTTGTATGGGAAGCTTTTCATTTGACCGTCTATGTTGAATGATAGCCTTGCTGGATAAAGAAGTAATCTTGGTCTCAGGTTCTTGTAGTATATATGTATGTACACACACACACACACACAGAGTATATATTGGAGGCCCAGTATATATATATATATATATATATATATATATATATATATATATATATATATATATATATTCTGAGTGGCCAGATTATTATGCATTCAGAGATCATAATAATCTGGCCACTCATTGTATATGTGTATATATACACATGTAAATCTACATGAGCAATTTCTAATTATTGATACTTCACAGAATAGATGATTCTATAAAATGGGTGTGCATTATGTATAAACATCCTATCCCATAAAGTTTGATGGACAAGAAAAGCAATCTTATATAATAAAACCTAATATGCAAGTTGACTGAACAAGCAGAACAACCAGCAGAATGACTGGTCACTATGATATGCACCTGCCATCAGGTGGCAAATACTCAATGCAGGAGCTGTCCCCTGGTAGTCAGTGTGCTCCCACAGGGGGAGCACTGCTCAGCCAGAAGCCAGGCTCACAGCTGGTGAGTGCAATGGCAGTGGTGGGAAAAGCAACAGGTCTGGGACCTAAGTCAGCAGGTGGACATCCCCCATGGGTCTCAGACTGTGAGAGGGCATAGATCAGGCTCAGGGACCCCACCAGTGCACGATCGTGGCTGGGGAGGGATACAGGAGTTTTGCCAGCCAGAGAGGGACTGTAAGAGGGCTACAGGGCATGTCCAGCCCATTTGCTCAGTCCCAATTGGACAAACTCAAGCATCAAGCTAATCTACTGGTTGAAGCATCTGCCTCCTAGTTGTCAGTGCACGTTATAGCAACTGGTCTACTGGTTACTGTCTGCCCCCTGGTGGTTAGTGCACATCATAGTGACTGGACAACCAGTCGACTTTCCCCTGGTGGTCAGTGCATGTCATAACAAGTGGTTGAGCGGCCTTAGCATATCATTAGCATATTACACTTTGATTGGTTAAATGGATGACTGGACACCTAGCATATTAGGCTTTTGTTATATAGGATTTATTTATTTATTTATTTATTTTTATTGTTGACAGTATTACAGATGCTTCTGATTCTAGTTTGGGATATTAAAATTAAGCTACTATGAATATTCTCATAGACAGACAGACTTGACAAACATAGAAAAGTGTATCTATTGGTTATATATCTGAGAATGAAATTGTTGGGTTATAATAATTATACACTTTCACATTTAATATATAATGCCAAACTATTTTCAATGAATTAGATTTCCATCAGTTAGTTGTGAGTATTCAAGTGATCCCATATCTTCACATTGACATTATTAGACTTTTTAATTTCATCTATTTTTGGTGTTTGTATTAGTATCTCATTGCAGTTTTAATTTAAAGTTCCCCAATTACTGCTGAGGTTGAAAATTTTTTATATTATTCTTGAACTTTTGAATATCCTCTTTGTTAAAAGGTTTTTGCCCATTTTGTCACATGGGATTTATTTTCTCATTTGTAATACTTAAACTTAAAAAAAAAAACTATAGGGAAAAATCACAGGAGAAACATGATATACTCAATATTATAAAGGTATTGTTTCTTTCTAAATTAATCTATAGATTTAACTTAATGTTGATCATATTCCAAACAGGATTTATGTGACAACTTTAAATGATGAGTGTATGTATAACCACAAAAGGACCTCTAGTCGTTTATAATTTAATTTAAATGCACCAGATCTAAATCTGAGCTCTCAAACAGGCATTCCAAAAATTCTATTTTTGTCATTCGTGAGAATTACCCTAGGGAATGGTAATAAGTGAGTTGAACTAACTGATGACTTTCAGGCAGGGAATGTCTTTAATCTTTAGTTCATTAAAGTATCTGCTGATACAGTCACCATCCCAACCCAAGTCATCTAATGAAGCCAACTGTATCATTAACAGTCCTGGTATGAAATAGATGGCTTATACAGAGAGAAAGTTGAAGAGACTGCATGAAAGGAATATCCTTAAAAATGTGGGCAGAATTAAAAGAACTGACAATGAATGGTAAAGCACCCAGGGACTATGAGTTAATAGCCATTACCACTGCTAAACCTAAAGAGATAAGAGGAAAGAAAGCTGATTTCTTAAATTGATGAAAGTTCTATCCTTGTGCAGGGGCGACTGGACAGCAGTTGTGATCATAAGTATCTAAAAAATAGTGTTACTCTCAAATCATGGCCTGCTCTGCTCAGGAGTTTGTACAAGACTGATACCTTAGTCTCTGTATCCATTCACCTATTGTTCTGCCATCTGTAAAAACAAGAAATGGATAATATTTTAGCATGCAACAGAAATGTCACTAAATACACAAAAACAAAATGTAAAGTGCAAGTCTTTGATTTGATATTATAACAGTACTAGAGGCCCGGTGCACAAAATTTGTCCACGGGGGGTGGGGGTGATGTCTCTCAGCTCAGCCTGCACCCGCTCCAATCTGGAACCTCTCCAGGAATGTCTGACTGCCTGTTTAGGCCCGCTGCCAGCCTACTTGATGTCTAACTGCTCCCCTGCCAGCCTGTTTGTCCTCAACTTCCCTCCTCTGCTGGCCTGGTCACCCCTAACTGCCCTTCCCTGCAGGCTTGATTGTCCCCAACAGCCCTCCCTTGTAGGCTTGGTCCCTCACAACTGCCCTCCCCTGCTGGCCTGATGGCCCACAACTGCACTCCCTTGCAGGCCTGGAACCTCCCAACTGTCCTCTCCTGCTGGCTATCTTGTGGTGGCCATTTTGTGGCCACATGAGGGCAGGATCTGTGACCACATGGGGGAAGCCCTCTTGTGTGTTGGAGTGATGGTCAATCTGTGTAGCACTCTTTTATTAGACAGAATAGAGACCTGGTGCATGGGTGGGAGCCGGCTGGTTTGCCCTGAAGGGTGTCCTGGATCAGGGTGGGGGTTCCCTTGGGGTGTGGGGCAGCCTGGGAGAGGGGCCTGTGCTGGTTTACAGGCCAGCCACACACCCCAGTGACCCAAGTGGAGGCCCTAGGATCTGGGATTAATTTATGTTCTACAATTTAAACTTTGTAGCCTAGAGCAGATCCAAACTTTCTGCTCACTCCATGGTGACAGCCATTTCTGTTTGAAACTTTGTAGCCTAGAGTGGAGGCCTAGGCACTAGGGCTGCAGAATTCTGGCTTCCTTTATCCCCCCGGCAACCCAAGCCTCTGTTCTTTCCAGCTCCATGGCTGCCACCATTTCTGTTGGGATTATGTATCTTCTCTAATTGAAACTTTGCAGCATTGAGTGGACGCCTAGGCAAGCAAGGGCAGGTAGAAAGCTTGGCTTCCTCCATTGCCCGGAAAACCTAAGCCTCCCTTCTGCTCTCAGTGCCCGCCACCATCTTTGTTGGGTTTTATTTGCATAATTTGCTCCTGATTGTCTGATTGGCATGGCTGTGGGTGTGGCTTGATAGGAGGTATGGTCAATTTGCATATTACTATTTTATTAGATAGGATAAGTTAATAACACTTTTAAAAATTCCATTTGATTAATTTACAATATGTTGTATAAGAAGTCAAGATTACAAACCCAAAATTGTGGAGAAAAAAACCATTCCATGAGAAAGCCCACTGACATGGTCCAGGTTTTCCCTAAAGGGTCAATTTTTGTCTTTGCTTTTATATTCACTTTTATAAGAGGTAAATTAATTCAAGCTTTCAACCATACATGTTACAAAAATTTTTAAAAATGCTCTAAGGAAAGTAAGAAATAAAAGGTAAGTGAATAAATAAATGAGTTAGAAAGAAGAGACACTAAATTTAAAAGCTAGCTATTTGTAATAAAGTAATAAAATAGACTAAATTCTTATAAATTGATTCAGGTAAAGAAGGAGAAAGCAAATATACTAGTATGCAATTTAACATAGAAAGAAAATATTAAGCACAAGCACAAGAGATATACAAAATAAGAATGGAATCTACACTGAACTCTATGTTGATTATAAAAAATCAATGACATTGTATTATATTCTATGTAAAATAATAAATTATAAAAATTAACACAATGGAATATAGAGTATCATACTTAGTAACCAAGACAACTTAAAACATTGTAAAAGATAAAACCTTCCAGAAAGGCTTCTGAGTATAACGGAACCAATGTAATGAGGAGCTTCCAATTCTACAAATCTATCCACAAACCTAATTTTTAAAATCACTTGAAAAGATTAGCTCTACCTGGTGTTAAAGCGGTCTTACCAGCTTCCTTTTGAAAGACTACTTTGTAGTACTTTCTTAGATAAAGTTCATTTTGACTTCTTCCTTCCTAGGGTCTCCTATACCTTGGCCTACACCTCTGCAACACATTCTCTGGTTCTAAACTAGCAACTAAATTTGACCATGTGCCTCAGTTTCCTCTATCCTGACTTCTAACTTGCTATCCTACTCACATGCCATTCACAGTTTAGCTCTCTAATGCTGACACCACATTTATGTTCTGATTTGCATTCTCTGTGCAGGCTTTTGAACATCAAGATTTCCCTGCTATCAATAATGTATTTCTGAAAACCACTTATTCAGAAGTACTTATAAGTGCAGCGATACCTTTATTATATACTTGCTGAGAGCAAAGCTTATGTATAATAAAGGTGGCTGTGATTTCAAAAAGCAAATAAAGAAGGTAGTTCAGAATTCTGTGACATGGGATGAATGTTTCTATCAAGTGGTTATGCTTGTCTATACACCAGGCCAAGATAAATTATATTGCTGAGGAGGTGGAGAATGTCCCTCTATCCTTCTTTAGTTCTTAAGGCTGTACTGATAATAAATAATAAAATAGATACAAGACTAGATTAACAGGAGATACGACAACTTATTACATTTACTTGGAAGAATCATAGTATGATACTCAGATTCTGAAATGAGGCTAAAGAAATGTTCAAACTAGGCATCTTTCACCTTTTTATACTTTTTAGGAAAAAAAAAAACAACCAACAAAGCACACACAAACAAAAAATAACAACACTAAATTTGGGAGAAAATGACAGGACAGAGAAAAATCAATGATCATCAGAAAGAATTCTAAGCCAAGTTTGGGTATTCATTAGTGAGGAATCTAAACAAAGTTTGGGCTTGAGTAGTAAGTTACAAGGATTGTTTATATAAGCTTTCCACTCTGCATTCTTTTAACTATTGAAATAAAGTGGTCTCTCAGCCCTCAGAAGCAGGGAGGGCATCATTTCTCCTGCTTCCGGGGACAGAGAGGTCAGGGTTTTTATTCTTGAACGAGTAGTTTCTTAAGGAACTTTAATTCAAAATACACCATTTTGAGATATCTGTGTGTGTGTGTGTGTGTGTGTGTGTGTGTGTGTGTGTGTGTGCGCGCGCGCGCAGTGGGGAACTGACTGGGCTTCAATAATATCTACAGCTTCCATTTATTTGTGACTGGTTGAAGTTTATAGAGCAAATCGCAGAAAATATGAAGACATCTCTCATATTGCCATTCTATCATTCTTTGCCCTTTTCCACCCTTGTTTGTGAGTAGTCTCCTTCACCAGGCATTCTGAATTCAGTAACACAGCTTTTAAACCCATCTTCTATCAAATAAAAAAATATATTTACTGAGCCATTTAAATTTATTTATTTTTTCAAGATTCATTACTTTATTTATATATTTATTTAAATAATTCTTTATTGTTTAAAGTATTACATATGTACCCTTGTTCACCCATTGACCTCCTACAGCCGCCCCTATCCCTACAATGATCTCCCCCAGACCTTCAGTATCCTATAGTCTGTATCCATGGGTTATACACATATGCATACAAGGTCTTTAGTTAATTACCTCCCTCCCCTGCCTTCCTTCTGAAATTTTGTACTCTGTTCCATGCTTCCATGTCTCTAGATCCACTCAGTTCATCAGTTTATTTTGTTACTTAGATTCTACATTTGAGTGAGATTATGTGATACTTATCTATCTCTGGCTGACTTATTTCATTTAACATGACATTCTTCAGGTCTCTCTATGTTGTCTCAAAGGGTAAGATATCCTTCTTTTTTACTGTTGCATAGTATTCCATCTCAAAGGATAAGATATTCTTCCTTTTTACTCTTGCATAGTATTCCATGGTATAAATGTACCACAGCTTTTTTATCCGCTCATCTACTGATGGGCGCTGGAGCTGTTTCTAGAGCTTAGCTATTGTAAATTGTGTTGCTATGAACATACATTCTTTCTGATTGGTGCTTTAGGTTTCTTAGGATATATTCCTAGAAGTGGGATAACTGGGTCACAAGGCAGTTCCATATATAATTTTTTGAGGAAACGCCATACTGTTTTCCATAATGGCTGCCCCAGTCTGCATTCTCACCAGCAGTGTACCAGGGTTCCCTTTCTGCACATTCTGGCCAACACTTGCCATGTGTTAATTTGTTGATGGTAGCCATTCTGACAGGAGTGAGATGGTACCCCATGTTGTTTTCATTTGTGTCTCTCTGGTGATCAGTGACTGACATTTTTTCATATGTCTGTTGGCCATCTGTATGTCCTCTTTGGAGAAGTGTTAATTTAGGTCTTTTGCCCATTTTTTAATTGGATTTTTTTCTCTTCCTTTTGTTAAGTTATATGAGATCCTTATATATTTGGAAATTAACCCCTTATCAGATGTATCATTGGCAAATATGTTCTCTCACACAGTGGGATCTCTTTTCACTTTTTTTTTCTTTTAACCTTTTTGATGGTTTATTTTGTTCTGCAGTAACTTTTTATTTTGATGTGGTCCCATTTGCTTATTTTCGCTTTAGTTTTCTTTGTCCCAGGACAGTGGTCAGCAAACTCATTAGTCAACAGCGCAAATATCAACAGTACAGTGATTGAAATTTCTTTTGAGAGCCAAATTTTTAAACTTAAACTTCTTCTAATGCCACTTCTTCAAAATAGACTTGCCCAGGCCATGGTATTTTGTGGAAGAGCCACACTCAGGGGGCCAAAGAGCTGAATGAAGCTCGCGAGCCACAGTTTGCCAACCACTGCCCTAGGAGATTTATTGGTAAACATATTGCAACGAAAGATGTCTCAGATTTTGCTGCTTATAGTTTATGCTAAGATTATTATGGTTTTATGATTTACATTTAGGTATTTTATCAATTTTGAGTTTATTCTTTTGTATGGTGTAAGTTGGTGGCCTAGTTTTATTTTTTTGCGTGTACCTGTCTAGTTTTCCCAACACCATTCATTGAAGTGACTGACTTGATTCCATTGTATGTGATTGCCTCTTTTGTCAAATATTAATTGAGCATAAAGGCTTGGATCAATTTTTGTGGTCTGTGTTCTGTTCCACTGATCTATAGGCCTTTTCTTATGTCAGTACCACCTTACTGTTTTGATTACAGTGGCTTGGTAGTATAACTTGATATGTGGTATTATGATCCCTCCAACTTTGTTCTTGTTACTCAAGATTGCTGCAGCTATTCAGTATCTTTTTTGTTCCATGTAAATTTTTGGAGTGTTTGTTCCAGATCTGTGAAATATGCCATTGGTATTTTAATAAGATTTTCATTGAATCCATAGATTGCTTTTTGTAGTATGGACATTTTAATGATGTTTATTCTACCAATCCATGAAACAGTGAATACTTCCACTTGTTTATATTTTCATCTACCTATTTTTTCTCAATGTTCTATAGTTTTCTGAGCACAGATATTTTGCCTCCTTGGTTAAGTTTATTCCTAGATATCTTAATTTTCTTGTTGCAGTGGTAAATGAGATTTTTTTTTTAATTTCTCTTTCTGATAGTTCATTATTGGTGTATAAAAATGCCATTGATTTCTCTGTGTTAACTTTGTATCCTGCTACATTTCTGAATTCATCAATTAAATCTAGTAGTTTTTGGTGGAGTCTTTATGGTTTTCTATGGACAATATCATGTCGTCTGAAAATAATGACTATTTTAATTCTTTCCGTTCAATTTGGATGTCTTATATTTTTTCTTCTTGTCTCATTTCTCTGGCTAGGACTTCCAGTACTATGTGGAAGAAGAGTGGTAAAAGCAGATATCCCTGTCTTGTTCCTGTTCTTAAGGGAAAATGTTTTAGTTTTTGTCCATTGAGTCTGATGTAGGTTATTGGTTTGTCATATATGGCCTTTATTATGTTGAGATATGATCCTTCTATTCCCACTTTGCTGAGAGTTTTTATTTTTTTTAAAAAGAGTGTTGGATTTTTGTAGAATGCTTTTTCTGTGTCAATTGTCTGTGGTGTTTAGAACTGCCTTCTATATGCATTATGTTACCTGTCTTCTACTCATTGGCTGATCCTGACTTCTAAGATTTCCATGTTTATACTCCATGAATCTCAATTACACTTATTGGGGTGAATCTGGTTAATAATAACATTGTAGAAGCTTCAGCTGTACATCTTTATACTCTGTTGTGTGCCCACCACGTAAACTCAATCCCTTTTTGAACTAATGGGATGTACTCACCGTTATTGAGTGTTGAAATATATCCTGGGCATATGCCAGGACTTCACTGATTTAATATTAGCTGATACAGTTGTAGATCTCATAATTATGTTCAGTACAACACTTTCATCAATTGTCTATGACAAAGTGGCAATTATTTTACCAAGTAATTTCAATGTATAATGTGAGATTGCACCAAGCAAATAAGATTATTGTTATACATTATTAAAACCACAAATACAAAGTGAGTACTTAAAAAGCTGAGGGTGAAAATTCAAATGTCAGCTATGTTCCAGTATTCACTTAATCTTATCATTGAAAATTGTCACTGAATTAGACTAAATGGTTGTCAAATTTCACTCATCTGAAAAATGATGTAGTGTTCACTCTTCTTGGCATATGATCTTAGATAAAGAGGATTCTACAGCATGCTTGAAAACTAGTATTTTATGTGTCCTTTAAGTATTCAGAAACCGTCAAACCTCAGAGAGAAGGTAGGGGAGAGGCTGGGTAAGGGGGAGAGAGCAACCAAAGGACTTGTATGCATGCATATAAGCCTAAGCGATGGACACAGACAACAGGGGGGTGAAGGCTTGAGTGGGGGGGTAAATGGGAGAATAAAGACACATATATAATACCTTAATCAATAAAGAAATTAAAAAATGAAGATATTCACATTCAGAAGGAAACCAATTTTTTAGTTGTAAAACTACAAGTTGTATTTAAAAGATGCTATTAAATGATTATGGTTGTATGATGACATAATCTTATTATTTATACTTATAAGGCAATATTTTTCACAACATTTTGAAAACAGTGTGAAAATGATATAAAACTTTAAAAATATTCAGAAACTTAAAGCTATATAATATATAAATTGGAGTATATCAGAACTTTATAATATTTTCACCAAATATAAACTATTCACATTTATTACTCACAAAACCTAGTGTTTGAATATAAATTCCAAAATTTTAAGTGAATTTATGTTAGACAAATATTATTTCTTAGTCTAAATTGTCATTCATAAAAGAGGCCTGTAATGTCTTTGCCTTATATATACTAATTCCAATGATCTCCCAAAATGTGTGTCCTTTTAACCCTGTCAACTCACTAACTGCAGGATATTTGTGAAATTATTCCATGACTTTGGTTCCACTTCACAAACTGTGAAATGTACTAATAGAAATAAGTACTAAATGTACTTGCTAAAATTAAGTACTTATTAGAAATAAGAACTAAATGTACTTACTTCAAAATATTCTTCTATGGAATATAAACATAAGTATATCATATAATCTTTAAATCACCATTAGAATTATTACTTTTAAAATAAAGCTAGTTCTCATTTAACATAATTTCATAAGGTGAGTTGATTATCCTTCCCCAACCCCGGTATATCTCTTGCATCAAGGAAAATTGTAAGTTTTTCCTTGTATCTTCAACTTAAAATTGAGGTAACCATCTACACTAATACAAGATAAATATGCAAATTGACCATCACTCCATGATGACCACCAGCCAATGAGGAGTGATTATGCAAATTAAACCATTACATATGACAGTGGTCCCACCCCCCAGCCACTCTGGGCTTCTGGGCAGCATGCATGCATGCACAGAATAGCTGGGTCGGGAGAGATGCCTACTATGAGGGGGGGGGGCAGGGGGCAGAGACAGCTATAAGAGCGGTGCTGTAGCTGGAGCAGAGACTGAAGGCTCTGGCCAGAGTGAAGACTGAAGGTAGCAGCCAGAGTGAAGGCCTGGGTCCTTGGTGCCAGAGAAAAAACAATGCCAGCAGCTAGGGGAAGGAAGGCCTATTACATGAATCTTTGTGCAATGGGCCTCTAGTTATCTTATGATTTGTACACATGGATATTTTGGGTATAATAATAATATGGCTACAAGCCATATTTTAATTGATTTTCTTATTATAATTAATGTTAGTCATATATCTTAATTTTTTTTCCTTTGCTAGTGCCAAGTTCCTTGTTCTTGAAATCAGTGTACCTGCTCAAGATTAGAAAACTGTGGCTTTATAAGGTTCTTGTTGTCATTAAAATGGCATTTTATATTCTTAGGTATAAGATATTTGTACATATTCTTATATTTATAAAAATTTTATTTATAAAAATTCAATTTAATAAAATATTGAAAATGTATATAATTTTAATATTATTTTATGTTGCAAAAATATTGACAATGCCTATTTCTCAAATAATGCCCTCTAGTATATAATATCCCACCTAAGAAATTTTGCTTAGTTTAATTATCAGCTACTTTACCAAAACATTTAGTTCTGTATTTTATGTTCTATAAGAATATTGCTTTAAAACTTCTATATTGATATATTAGTTTTAATTTTCTTTTACCCTTTTAATATTTACATTTTATTAATATTATAAATTTTTAAATTAACCACTTCAAACCTTCGTTGTTAAAGAGGCAGTGTATAAGCAAATAAAAATGCAGTTTCATTAAAAATAATTATCTTGTGATAATTCAAAATATAAAGAAATATTAACTTAAGTATAAGCAATTAGGTAAAGCAGCCCATTTTTTACTATATGTCTGTCTTCAACACTTAATATGTGGTATATAGAGGATGATCAAAAATATTTAATGAATGACTTAATATTTAAAGCTGCATCATTGAAGGTAGGAATAATATCTTCATAGTGAGTACCCAGAACTATATTTTTATGTATTCTAGGTCAAAATATAAATATAAAGGTCTATATTTTCATAAAATAAAAAAATAATCTGTGGAACATGAGGATCTGAGAGGGAATAAAGAAAATGTGCTAGTGGAAAGCTGGTCTCCAATGGCCGATGCAGCCCATCCTTTAGTTGTATGTATTGAACTATTCATCATTTAATAATGAAAGGTTTAATACATACATCTCTCAATGGAAAATAAACAACACAGTATTATTTGTGCCCACAAGCCTTAAAATTTTATATACTTCTTAAAAACAGTTATAAAAGCACATGTTGCAGGGCAGTAAAACTACTTTGCTTTTCCAGCATTTCTGATCTTTTAAATACATTATATTTGGGAGGATTACATAAATACTTAAGGAGTATTGTTTCAATATAGAGGAGTCTCTTTGGCTTGACTACACAATGGCAGATGTTTTATAAAATGTACTTACAGTTCAAAAGAGAATCCTATTTGTTTAGAATGTTGGAAGGAAATATTCAGTTATAAACCATTTATGAGGAAGAAATGTATGGGTATGAAAGAACCAAATAAATAAAAGGTAGAGTATTTGCATGAGGCCTTTATATAATAAACTAGAGACCTGGTGCACAAAATTTGGCCTGGCTGGCGATCAGGGCTGATCTGGGCCTTCTGGCTGCTGGCTGGGGCCTTCCTTCCAGCTGCCAGCCAGGACCTTCCTTTGTTCCGTGCTGCCCCCTGGTGGTCAGCACACATATAGCGAGCCATCAAACTCCCGGTCTCTTGGTTGAACTCCTGAGGGGACACTTTGCATATTAGCCTTTTATATACATAGGTTGCCATGCATGGCATTTCCCTGTTAGCTGTTCTTTAAAATTATACTTAAGGAAATCCACAAACACTTTTAAAAATGATATTTATGGTTCCTTTCAAAATCTTGGCATTCTATATATAAAGTCATTTCAGAAAATTTACTTTGCATCATTTTTCATTTATTTAAACTCACATACCAAGACTAATGAGTAAAAAGCTGGTTTACCATTATCTCTATATCTTCTTTAATTCAAACAATTCTCTGATTATATTCTGCATATTAAGGAACAAAAGTTATTCCTGCTAAGGATAATAATTTTGAAATATGAAGTGATCCTGAAGAACCACATCCTCTGAAACAAATCTGAGGAACCTTCTACCCTTAACCTAATTGTAGTTGTCTGAATGATACAGGAAGTATTTTCACTCTGAAATGTCATTCTCAGTGATTGTCTAAAAGGAAACAAGTGGAAAATACCATTTATTGAAAAGATGATGGTTCCTTATTGAATGAGATATACCTTTCCACAATATCCAAGTTAGAACTGCAAATGCGGAGATCCAAGATGGCAGTGGAGTAGGTAGATGTTACACTCAGAGCCTCCCAGGACCAAACTGGAATTAAAACTAAGTTATAGATCAATCTGAATAACAAACTGAAGACTAGCTGTAATAGATAAATAAAAATAAACAAATAAATGAAAAAACTGGGAAATAATAGTAATTTTATGGGGAACTAGACAATTTTCTATCATGTTAGAAATGCTCTATCTGGACTGGAATGAATATTTGTTACACAAGCCTATATATTTTTCAAACTCTACCTAATATATAGTTAAGGTTGTCTTGTACAGAGATTTGAAGTATATGTTGATTTTACCTCAATAAAAAGAAAATTGTCTCTGCAAAACAAAACAAAACAAAACCTGGGATAAAACAAATATCACTCTCCTAAATAAGCAATGGAAGAGAATTAATTGCTCTTTGTAGTTCAGTAGTTAATAAGTTAATTTAGGGGGTAGAGCACCAGTAGGTAACAGTACTCTCTGAAATACTTATATCCTATATAATAAAACCCTAATATGCAAATCAACTGAATGGCAGAACAGGTGGAATGACTAGTCACTATGATGCATGCTGACCACCAGGGAGCAGATGCTCAATGCAGGAGCTGTCTCCTGGTGGTCAGTTCACTTCCACAGGGGGAGTGCTGCTCAGCCAGAAGACGGGCTCATGGTTAGCAAGTGCAGCAACAGTAGTGGGAGCCTCTCCTGCCTCCCTGGAAGCACCAAGGAGCAGTGAGCCAAGAGGTAAATGTAGTGAGCAGGTGTGTGGTAAGGAGCTAGGGGTCCCAGACTGTGAGAGGGATGTCTTACTGCCAGCTTAGGCCCAAACTCTGAGTCGGCAGGTGGACATCCCCCTAGGGGTCCCAGACTGCGGGAGTGCACAGGCCAGTCTGAGGCCACCCCCCACCACAATGTACAAATTTCATGCACTGGGCCTCTAGTATTAATTATAAATTATTAAATATATATTTTTGTACAAAATCAGATATTTTAGTCTAAGTACTAGTGTGGGAACAGAATTCTGTCAATTTGTGCCCTCACACCTATAAAATCAATAACAATAGACTATTTTAAAACCAGTTCATGAGGTTTCCTAGGTGCGTGTTTGCATCCTCCTCTTCCTGATTCAAGGAATGTTTTCCTGAGTTCATACTGAAATGTTCTGCTGGAGCCACAATACGTTACCATTATGTCAAGGCAAATAGTGAGAACTTTCTATCTTCCAAAGTCATCTTAGAATAAAGCATCTTCCACAAATAATAATATAAAACTCTGAGCTGGAATCTAATATTACTTTATGAGCAAAGTCTTAGGCTTGTTTGTAGGAACTCCAAAAACCAATCTTCATGTGTAGGTGAACTTGTTTCTGCAAAAATTCAACGCAGCTATTTAATTTTCGCATACAATATCAATTTTCACACCTATTCATTTGGTATCAAATATTTTCATTCCGAAAACAGGAAAACATAACTTTGGCAATCTTTACTGACCTCAGTATTGAATTTATTACTATCTAGTGCTTGTCACAATACTGATATACACACAGACACACAAACACACACTTTCTCTCACACACTGAGTCCATTTATTAAGATATTGGTATGTGTCATACAAATATTTTTTGTTTTGCTTAATATACAGACATAATTATTCATTTCACACAGGTATTAACATATTCTAGTTTTAGTTTTCTCTTTTCACAGTTATTTAGAAATTAGACTGAGAATCCTTAAAAGATAGAATTTCAGAGCATATATTATAAAAGTGTATAAAATAAAAAAGAGAGAATCCATTGTGCAGTATGGTAGTGATTATTTAAGTGTAGTTAGTAATAACTTTTTAAAAATATATCACTCATAGTTATATGGCAAAAAATATGGCAATATAACAACTCTAACTGTATGAGAATTTAGAGTCAAAAAGGACTATACTGTCAATAAGAGGCATTCAGTGGTCATGTAAAGAGCATGAACAATTCCATTCAAGCATGAAAGAATACCACTCCCCCTTCTTAATGAATATTAATGTTATAAATATTCTTGTCTACATGATGGTGTGCAATATTTGTTAATTTAGACAGAGCTTATTAAGATATTTCAAGAAGAATACTTTAGATTTAATTAGGGAATTGCCTCTCACATCTAGACCTGCTTTAAATCATGTGAAAGCTTCCTGTATCGTTTTTTAAAATTTATTGTTTAAGGTATTACAAATAGTAGTACATATGTCTCCCTTTTTTGCCCCATTGACTTCCCCCTGGCCTCCCCTACCTCTGGTACTTGCCCTCACGCCCCCCTCCCACCCCCAGTGTCTTGTGTCTGTTGGTTGTGCTTATATGCATGTATTCAAGTCCTTTTGTTGATCTTTTATCCCCCCAGTCCTCCCCTACCTTCCCCCTGTAGTTTGACTGTCTGTTCAATGCTTTTTTGCCTTTATCTATTTTTGTTCAACAGTTTATAATGTTTTTTTATATATCTTTGAAACCCCAATTCCCACTTGTAAAATGTACATAAACTAATAAGTAGCTCACACTTTTAGTGCAATGATGATGTGGTTAGACTGAAAGCTATATTCAGAGACAACTCTATAGCCTTAATTATTTTAAAGATAGAAATAAAATAATTAACTCTATTTAAGCGATTATTAAAAACAATGAATAGTGGATTCAAAATATAATTTAAAAATAGGCTGAATACATTCAAAAGCTGGCTCTTTGAATAGATCAACAGAAATAGATAAACCTCTTTTAATCACAACAAAAATATGAAGAAAATGAGAATGGGAAATACAGAAGGTTAGTAATGAGAAAGGATGTGAAACCACAGATACAGAAGTAATTAAGAAAATACTGTAAGCAATTCTGTAGTAAATCCAGGACATGCGTAATTTCCTACTACAATGCAAATTACTAAAATTGATGTATGAATCGCAGACAATTAAACTAGAGTAATTACTTCCAGAAAAAAAATGGTAAGTTATTAGAGATCTACCACTGAAAAATATGCCAGTATTCTTCACAAATGAATTTAGCCTCATCCATCTAGAATAAATATTTCCCATGTTTTAAGCTACTATTATTTAAGAGTATATAAAAAGATAAAACTTTGTAATTATTTTTGTGATGTTAGAATAACCTAACTAACAGCAGCCAATAAGCACAAAATGAAATATTAAATGTGTAAGACAATCTCACTTTTGAAAATAAATTCAAAAATTCTATTATGTTGAACTATATGAAATTGATTATAACCATATCTTATCCATGGTAACTCAGTAAATGTGAGGTGTTAGTAGTTGCAAAGAGTTCTTAAAATTAAGAAGGAAAAGAAAACTAACCTATAGGTAATAAACAAAGCATATTAACATACAATTCAGAGATGAAATTATAATAACAAGTCATACAAAAAGATATTCTGAATATACTAGGAATCATGGAAATCAATTAGATTAAGAAAGTAATATCTTCTTACTCATCAGATAGGCAAAATATAAAAGAAGAAGCACCCATTTATGGATAAAATATTAAATGCTAAATCTTTTTCATAAAGAAATACCTACTAAAATGAAAAATATATATCCCCTTTGATCCAGTAGATACATTCCTGGAAATATCAATAATCACAACGGAAGCATCAATATTTGAGGATGGATAATGCATGATGTCCATTCCAGCATTGTATAAAGTAGAAGATAAAAATAAAATAAATATCACAACCCTAGAAACAAACTGAATGTCCACTAACAGGGCACTGGCTAAATACTCTATGATACATCCAAACTATGCAATATTATATAGTCATTAAAATAAATGAATAAAAGATATTGTTTGGTAAAAGCAAGGTTTCATAGAATCTGAATAGTGTGCCATTTTGGGGGGTGCAGTATAAAACCCCTTAGATTTGTGTACATGTGATATCATATGTGCACACTCACAATGCAATGATCACTTGAATAGGGAGAAAAATATGAAAGTAGTTGTTTAGGTCAGATTAAGAAAAAATCAGGGGAAGAAAGTAGGGAAAGCAAAATGGAAAAGAAAACTTGTCTCAAGAAAAACAGGAGAGGGGCATGTATGGGATCTTACTCATGCACTAGTGTAAAATAATATGTCTGTTGTCATATTTATAAAGGAATAAAATATTTCTTAAAAGAACCAAATTGAGATTACACACACACACACACACACACACACACACACACACACACATAAATACACACACACACACACACATACACACATACACACACACACACACATAGTGAAGAGCACAAAGTTCAGCATGTATAGTTTACTACTGAAATAATGATGATGGTTGCATTTCTTACAACCCAACTACAGGATGCCAAAATACCCAAATTAATGCCTCTATTGCCACATGAAGAATCCCCAAATGAAAAGTAGATCATGGTACTTTCTTGCTCTTAACTTATTAATCTCCCTGGAGAGTGCTATATTTCTTTCCCTAATAAATTCTAGAAATCTATATATTCTACTTTGTATAATTAAAATGAAAATATTATAGCATATATCTGTATTTGTAAGTCAAATTTATATGAATGCCCCATAATTTGAAATATTCATATTAACTACAGCATACTGAAATAGGGAAGATTTGCATGGGATGCTCTTGAAACTTAGCTGTCTAATGAAAAGCATCTGCACTGCAGAAATAAGTAGACATATAATAGCTTTACAATGGCAGTTATCACCTTCATGCTCCTATACATAAAAAAGTCAGTCTATCTTTTTAACCAGATTTCAGGACTTTCATTTATCTGCTTCTCTACAGAAATTTACTGAAATGTCCATTTACATGACTCTTCTATGTAAAGTCTATACGATACCACACTTGCATTTAATTTATTGAATAGCTCAATATTATCCTCTACTTTAAATTTTGTGTGGAATTCAACCATGGACTTGTATCTTGATCTTTTATCCTTACTTAAATGATTCTACATTTTTTGGTGTCTCATTTATTTGGTTTACGCCAAGTGGCCAATAATTTTGATATAGTTGGAAAACAAAAATAAATTTAAGTATTTAATTAGCCATTGAGCCTGCAAATAAGTGTAAGTGGGGATTAATTCGGAGTGATTTGGTCATTCCACCAAAAGATGACATGAATGATAAGGAATATATTTTAGCATTGAGTGAGAGAAAGGTGAAAGCATCTCACTGAAGGAAAAAAACAACAACAAGTGGGCAGGACAGATCAGAGTGAAATTTAGTCCATTGAGGGTTTAGAGTCTGAGAGAATGAAAGCTTTAACCACAGTGTTTCTCAATGACTTAGTGAAGATATCTAGGGGATGATGACCAGTTACTCCCAGGTCACTGCTCTAAGCATCCTGTGGAACAAAACGGCAGGATTCCGGAGACAGCCCCAAATCAGTTTCCGTTGCTTTGGGATAAATGCCCAAGAGTTCAATAGCTGGACTGTACGATGAACACATCCCTAACTTTATAAGAAAAGGCCATATGTTTTCCAGAATAGCTTTACTATTTACATTTCTACCAGAAATGCACGAGTGATCTAGCTTCTCCACATCCTCATTAGCATCTGATGTTTTCACTATTTTTTAAATTTTAGCTATTATGATAAGTGTTTAATGCTAGCTCACTATGGTTATATTTTGCATTTTTCCGATGGTTAGTAATGTTGAGAGTATTTTCATGTGTTCACTTGTCTGATGCTTATATTTAACCTGACCCTGACTAAGAATGTAAAAGCATGGACAGGAGATAAGATATATCTTGATAAATGAAACCCTGCCAGATTTTGATTCCCAACTCCAGACATGAATGGAGAAAAGAGAGCTGGCCATTAGCGCTATTGTTTATTAGAATTCTAGTGTGTTTCTAAAGCAAGGGCATTTTAGTCAAATATAGTTACCTCTAATTATAATAACATTCTTTTGAGCTAGATAAAAGACTGGTGAAATTTCTTTTTTTTCCAATTATGCATTAGAATCACATCTTAATTTTAGACATTCTTTATGTGTTAGCATTGTTATAAATTTTATTTGGAGCTACTCTGATTAGCCTCTTTAACTTGCAATAATATATCAATATACTAAAAGTATATTCATTTCCTATCTCTTTGCAAATGTGTATGGGGAACTTGCCCATTATAGAAAGTGCATTTACAAAAGCATTGTTTCATTTTTAGATTATTTTTAAAAAGTGGTAATGCTGCTTAGGCTCTGAAAATAGCTAATTCAATGACTTCCTCATGTTGTTTTCTTTCCAAATAGACATTTTGTCTCCCTTCTTCAAATATTTTCCCTTTATCTTTAACAGGTTGATTTAGTGAATATTGGAAGCTCTGACATAGTAGATGGAAATCACAAATTGACTCTTGGTTTGATTTGGAATATAATCCTCCACTGGCAGGTAAGCATTCTGATGGATGTCTCCTTTTTGAGTAACATGTTGCTGATTCTCGCTTTCATTTTCCCCCCCATTGACCTGCAAAATAAAGGTGTACATCTCTAACAATACAAAGCCCATCTCCATGGTGCTGCCTTTTAAGTTAGCACAAGTAAGGTCATCTGAGATGTGAATGAACAGCAGATTATAAAACAGATTCTAGCACATATGCAGGAATATTTTTCTAAATGTTATTTCTCTGGGTGGAGATGGAACAAAAAAGACAAGTGTCATTAACAGTGTAAGAAAAATATTTTTCACAAATATGTGTTTTCTATTACTTACCTTTAAGTGAACCTACATAGTTTTGGAAAATGAAAGGTACTTTTCCTGTTAATCACTACCAAATCAATGAGACTTTGTGAATATTATGTATTCTCAATGTAAATTAACATCAATAAAAGAGTAGTAGGATATGATCATCTGTATAATCATATGAGTATGTGTTATACTTACAAACTGACTTTATAGTCTGATTTGGAAATTGCATTTTTTTCTGAACTACTTCAGCATAGGGTCTTCTGAATGTCTATATTTATTGGACCTCTACAAAACAGAAAAAAATGTCATTTGGTTTAGTGGAAAGAGTACAGTTTCTTTTCCATTAGACCAACATGAACTTAAATTCAACTCCACCATTTACCATCTTAATGACATTCAATTCAATTCCATCCCTTTCTGGGCCATAATTCCCTCACTGTTAAGGGCCGGGGTTCTTTTTTCCAGCCTTACAAAGGGTTCAGCATTCTGGAGAAAGGGCTACACGCGGATGATTAAAAAGTAGTCCATGGACAAAAGATATTTTTGTGTTTTTTTATTTTTATAATATTTTTATTGATTTTTTACAGAGCGGAAGGGAGGGGGATAGAAAGTCAGAAACATAGATGAGAGAGAGACATTGATCAACTGCCTCCTGCACGCCCCATACTGGGGATGTGCCCGCAGCCAAGGTACATGCCCTTGCCGGAATCGAACCCAGGACCCTTCAGTCCGCAGTCCAACGCTCTATCCACTGAGCCAAACCGGTCTCGGCCGAAAGATATTTTTGAAAGGCATTTGGGGGGGTCAGATGAGCTTCCAGCTGAATAAGCTAGAGGCTCTCACCTTGACCAACGAACTTGCTTTTATTAGTACAATTTGTCCAAGGCAAGGTGGAAATATATACTTCAAAGGGTATGGTATCAAAGGATATACAGAAACATTGTAAGTTTGAGGAATAGCTTATAGCTGTTCAGGTGTTTTGCCAACAGGAGGCAATAAAATGCCCAGGGTTGTCTGGCAATTAACAATCTTATTCTGGTTTGCGGGGAGTGCCTTTTAGCCATTTCCAACAGGTAAATTACATTTGACTCAACCCTGTTGAACTCCCCAAGCTTCACCAACATTTTGGTAAAACTCTTTTAATTATTACATGCTGGAATTGGTTCTCAGCAATCAAAATAGAAAAAATAAGTGTGAACATCTATTTCACATCAGGGTTAAATGAGAGAATATCCATAAAGCACTCAGTACAGCGCACCGTTTTCATTAGAGTTATATCACATGATAACCAATGTTGCTTAAGAGTTTTCTACTCATATTTTAAGAACTTGAAAGATAATTATGTCTTCTTTTTTAACTAACAGAGGTTACTTTCTATAAAAATATTTTTATTGATTTTAGAGAAAGAGGAAGGGAGAGGGAGAGAGACATAGAAACATTGATGAGAGAAATATCAACATTGATTGGCTGCTTCCTGCATGCGCCCCCCTACTTCCTTCCTCCCCTTGTCCCCACTTACTGGGGATAGACCTGAAACCAGGGCATGTGCCCTAACCAGGAATTGAACCAGTGACCTCTTGGTGCATGAGTTGACACTCAACCACTGATTGATAATGGCTGAGCTAAAACAGCTTTTTTGAGATGTAATTTATGTATTATAAATTTACATGTTCTAAGTATAAAATTCAAAGTATACCAGACTGGTTTAGTTCTATTATTCAAGGATTCTCAAACTATTTTGAGGATGGAACATAGCCCCACCCTCCCAATCCATAAAAGACTTTAGGATATTTACAGAGTTGTACTGTTATGCCCAGATTTCAAGATCCCCAAAGACCACCAGGGAGCCAAGTCCAATGCAAAGCAAAGAGCCTTTATTCAAGCTAGCTTGGCTCTCTGCCTCCACCGAAGCAGCAGCAGGATGCAAAAAGAGAGCGAGTTTCAAAAGCACAATGATTTTATAGGGCTGGGGGTTGGGAGGTGGGGGCATACTCAGACCGCTGAGTTGGCCAATTCCGATTGATTGGGTGAGGGCTGGGGCTAGTGACACAAAGGCAGGGTGTGGCTAGGGTCTGATTACACAAAGACAGGATGTGATCAGCATACTTTTGGCCTTAGATTAGTTCCCCTTGTATTCCCGTTGGCTGAATTAAGGGCGGGCTGAGTGACACATCCTGTGCTTTTTCTCGGAAGAGGGGACACAGTTACACAATATGGAGGACACGGTACAAAGTGGAATCAGTCCAGCTCTGCCCTTTCAGTACAACCATCACAACAATGTAATTTCAGCACATTGCCACTACCCTAAAAATAAATTTAATGTTAATTTACAGTTACTCCCCAAGCTCATCCCCCAGGCCTTGGCAACCATTAATCTATTTTGTCTCTATATATTACTGTTTTTAGACATTTCATATCAATGGAATTATATAATATGTGTCCTTTTATATCTGGCTCCTTTCATTGAGAATTATCTTTGAGGTTTATCCCTATTGTAGCAGATATCACTACTGTACTTCATTTAGTAGGGTTGACTTTTTTATGGATGCATACATGAGACTGAGGATCCTCAGAGGGAAGAAGGAGGGAAAGTAGGGCTGACTTTTAATTTGAATTATAGGTTGGACCTGCTCAGACAGTATGTAGACCAGAGGTATACATATTCAACTTGGCAGCCATATTGTTCTTCCAGTTGATCCTCATCCACATATCTTTTTATTCTAAGCACTCTGAACAGGCTCAGTCCTATTTCACAGAGATCTGGGAAGTGAGAGAAAACAACCATAGTGGCTGACAATTGATAATAGCTCATACACGCCTCAAATGAGCCAAAGGTTCCCAATTCTGGGCCTCTTTTATATAGTGACTAGGGGCCCGGTACAAGAAATTCATGCATGGAGGGGGGGCCGGAGGAGGTGTCCCTCAGCCCAATTTGCACCCTCTCCAAACTGGGACCCCTCAAGGGATGTCCAACTGCCCATTTAGGCCCGATTCGGATCGGGCCTAAATGGGCACTTGGACATCCTTCTCACAATGCAGGACTTTTGGCTCCAAACTGCTACCCTGCCTGCCTCCCTGATTGCCCCTAACTGCTTCTGCCTGCCAGACTGATCACCCACTAACCACTACCCTGCCAGCCTGATTGATGACTAACTGCTCCCCTGCCAGCCTGTTTGTCCCCAACTTCCCTCCTCTGCCGGCCTGGTCACCCCTAACTGCCCCTCCCCTGCAGGATTGATAGCCCCAACTGCTCTCCCTTGCAGGCCTGGCCCCTCCCAACTGCCCTCTCCTGATGGCCTGATGGCCCACAATTGCCCTCCCTTGCAGGTCTGGAACCTCCAAACGGCCCTCCCCTGCTGGCCATCTTGAGGTGACCATCTTGTGTCCACATGGGGGCAGGATCTTTGACAACATGGGGGCAGCCCTCTTGTGTGTTGAGCTGATGGTCAATCTGTGCATTATTCTTTTATTAGATAGGATAGAAGCCTGGTTCATGGGTAGGGGGCAGCTGGTTTTCCCTGAAGGGTGTCCTGGATCAGGGTGGAGGTTCCCTTAGGGCATGGGGCAGCCTGGGCAAGGGGCTTATGGTGGTTTGCAGGCCATCCATGCCCCCAGCGACCCAAACGGAGGCCTTGGGATCTGAAATTAATTTATGTTCTACAATTGAAACTTTGTAGCCTAGAGCACAGCCAAGCCTTCTGCTCACTCCATGGCGACAGCCATTTCTATTTGAAACTTTGTAGCTTAGAGTGGAGGGCTAGGTGCTAGGGCTGCAAAAGTTTAGCTTCTTCCATCCCCCCAGCAACCCTAGCCTCTTCTCTCTCCAGCTCCGTGGCTGCCTTCAGATTATGTATCTTTAATAATTGAAACTTTGTACCTTTGAGGCCTGGGCCAGCAAAGGCAGGGGGAAAGCTTGGCTTCCTCCATTGCCGGGGAAACCCAAGCCTCCCTCCTGCTCTCAGTGGCAGCAGCCATCTGGTTTGGGGTTTATTTGCAAAATTTGCTCCTGATTGGCTAGTTGGCATGGCTGGTGGATGTGGCCTGTGAATACCTGGCCCCAGGGATTGGGCGCTCACTGCCACTTCCCCTCACAGCACCCGGGGGCTGGGAGCTTGCCACCACTGCCATTTCATCTCCACCCCCGGGGCCCGGCACACACGCCACTTGGCACTGCCCCTGCTCCTGATTGGCTGGTAGCATAGCCAATCAGGAGCAAAGGTATGGTCAAATTTGTATGTTTCTCTTTTATTAGATAGGACTAGTGGCCCGGTGCACGAAATTCATGCACTGGGGGTGGGTGGTCCCTCAGTTCAACCTGCCCCCTCTCACATACTGGGAGCCCTTAGGGGATGTCCAACTGATGGCTCACCCCCAGCTTGCCCAAGGCCTAAAGCTGGCCTTGGGCACCCAAACATCTCCCTGCTCAGCTCAGTCTCAGCTGCCTGTGACCACCCAGCCCCAGGGACTGGGAACTCACTGCCACTTCCATGCTCAGTGTCCAAGGGCTGGGCCCTGCCCTGCCGCTTCCCTGTGCTGCTCATGGGGGTGCACGGGGGCCGCGGGGTGCTCCCAGGTGCTGTCCTTGCCCAGCTGCCTCCTTACACAGCTGGCAGGGGCCACAGTGCACGCCCACTGCTTCTGTGCACAGCTTGCAGTGGCCATGGGGCATGCCCACCTCCTCCTTGCGCAGCATGAGGAGACCACGGGGCACTCCCCCCTGCCCACCACTCCCCCCTGCCCACCACTTCTACGCGCAGCGCAAGGGGGCCATGGGGCGCTCCCAGCCACCTTCCCTGACCAGCCGCCTTCCCACACAGCACAGGGGCCTGCAGGGCACGCCCACTGCCTCTATGCACAACTCAAGGGGGCCACGGGGCACACCTACCACCTCCGCACACAGCATGCAGGAGCCGTGGGGTGCTCCCAGCCGCTGCCCCTACCCAGCTGCCTCAGCACACAGCTCGGGGGCCAGGGCACCCTGGTGCTTGCTGCTTCTACTGGTTCATCTCAACCCCCGGCGCCCAGCCCTCAGGCAGCTCAGCCCTGCTGCTTGGGCCGTCCCCCTGCTCCTACTTGGCTGGTAGCATAGCCAATCAGGAGCCAAGGTACAGTCAAATTTGCAAGTTTCTCTTATTCGATAGGATGGTATCAAATAAAACCAGCAAAGCAACATAGGGCTTCTGACCCAAATGGTTTACTTCTGTTTCTCAGTATTACTCAGACTACCTTGAGAAAAGAACAGTTTTCCCCTCTTTTCCATTGTATGTGAAGAACAATAAAACTGAAGTGTTACCAAAATGAAATCGAAAGACTCACAAAGCACAAGCCTATTTTTTTTTTATCATTAAATTCAACAGATGTAAATAGACTTTTCAAACAAACAAGTTTCTTAATGGACTATCAATTGCTTTATTTTATAGCCTGGTAACAAATGGCCCCCGGAGGGACCCCAGCTTGTAGAAAACACTTTAGGCTGCACAGAGGTTGGTCATGACAAAGCCAGCAGGAAAATGTAGCCCTCAACAAGACCTTCAAAGGAGATTTTAATTGTATTTATTATCAAAACTGTCTCTGATATGTCCTCACCCTTTCTTATCTCCTCAAAATGCTGTCCAGCTCCATTTCAACACACTGCAATATAGAGTTTCAAAACTAGCCTGTTTGATATTTTCTTCATTTGCTTGTGAGCTTGTTCATTTTTATTAGCATGTGGGGTGGGGCTGTCACCACCAGGAATACCAAGAGGAATGCTTGTGTAGTATTTCCTTGTCTGAGACCTCTCTGTTGTTTTCCATTTATGTCCTTGAAGTACAATATCTTTGTGACTAAAAGAGCCTAGACTCTTTCCAGCCTCTGAATCCTTATCTTATCTCCCTTCTATCATACTGTTCCCCTAAAACTACAAATACACTAAAAATTCCTTCTCCTCAGTACTTCTCATCAAAACCCAATGAGTCCCAAAAGATATTTTTACCAAGAGTACATATTTGCCTTCTTATTAAATAGTCAAAAAAGCCCTTGAATTTCTGCAAAAGATTAAAGGACATTCTGGCCAACCTAATGTACTTTCCATATTTATCAGACTAAGAATGGCATTAAAACATTGAAAAAATGAGAATCTTTTGCTCCAGTGCCACATGCTATATTATTAATAGCACTGTGTTTGAGGCCTTCTCTTTGAACTTGTAAAAACTCAGAAATGTCAAGCCTGTTTCCCCTGCCATTGTTTTTCCAGTTTCTGCTTAACACTGTTAGCCTGGAAAATGATATCTATATTGAAGAGTATGCATCTTTGAACACCATTGTTAAGTAGACATTGTGTGTTTGGCATCTTTTTCTTTCTTCATTTAAAAAATATATATTATATTGATTTTTTTACAAAGAGGAAGGGAGAGAGATAGAGAGTTAGACATGGATCAGCTGCCTCCTGCACACCCTCTACTGGGGATGTGCCTGCAATCAAGCCCTTGACCAGAATCAAATCTGGGATCTTTCAGTCCCCAGGCCGAAGCTCTACCCACTGAGCCAAACCGGTTAGGGCTCTTTCTTCTTTTTGTAAGGGTAAACTATCCTTTTATGGTGTTCAGCTCAGTTGTGGTAATCAGCTGGAGATGAAAACATGCCCTAACAGAGGAGTGCTAGCAAAGGTCAGGCCCCAGCTTTGCTGGCTAACTCAAAGGAAACAATTCCAGGGCTACTACACACTAGAATGTGTATCTGATTTATTCTTTCTATAGCATACAAGAGGAAGATGGTTTTCCCACTGCTAAAAGCTCTTACTGTGAATTCCCGCATATGAACTAGTATACCTAGTACCTCTGTGCCAGACAGTTCTTGCTCTGGTCTTCTGCAGGCCTCTCATACACTGTGACTCATTTGTTGGAGAAGACTATTTCTACCCTTCTTCTCAGTATCCCTCTGCAACTCCTTTTAGTCACAGGATGTGCTCTGGGAAATAGACTTTGAGATAATCAGGTTAATTAAGGCATGCCTTTGGGACCAACACCCATAGAAGGGAAAAGATGACTGGAGTGAGAATAAGAGCCATAATGCACACCCAACAACAGCCTTATTTAACCTCCTGGGGACTTTGGAGCTAGAATGGGCTTTTAGATTTGTCCTAAATGGGCCTGACATGAATGACTATTTCCTTTAATGAGTCACTAGATGTGGGCTGCCCTAGGAAGGTTATGGCCATAGGTGAGGTGACTACAACTCAGTTAAGTCCCTGAGGGAACTGACAGTTGAAGGCTGTCTGATGACAAATGGAGAACAAACCCTTCCTAGAAGGATAATCTTGGTGGTGCCTCTCAATGCCTATCACACCTTCTTTGCCCAGTTAATTCCCACTTACTTTGTGAAATCAGTGCTCAGAGACATTTCATTTTTTCCCTTTTAAAAATAGATATATAGCTGTACACACACGCATGCACGCGCGCGCACGCACACACACACACACACACACACACACACACACACACACACTTGTTTACATTGATTCTTTCTCTCTTAGGAACAGTAAGCCCTGACACTGGGAAATATTTCTGCTAAAAGATTCACCTTAGGACCAGCCCAGTGTCTGACTAAATGCTGATCTTTAATAAAGATTTCTTGGTAATTGTCTTTCATATAGGACAAGACTACTGATGACTTCCTATTGCCCTTTATTTTTTTTATCAGCAACATTTGCACCCAAGTGAAAGCAATACCAAAGAGGCTGAGGTTGATAACAGAATTAGTGACATAATGATGCTAAAGGAGTTTTGGATTGAATACCAGGTAGTCCTTTTACATTATGCGCATGGAGGGCAGCCTGGCCAAGCATTTTGTAAATGAATCCCATTCATCACTGAAGGCTTGCTGGATCAGTGCAAATCCATCACCATCACTGAGCCAATATCTACTGATTCTAACCCAGTTCAGCACAGACACTAGATACACATCCAGCAATCGCTGTATATGGAGGTTGTGCACTATATGACTTTAATGATTAGAAAAGTTATGTATTTTTCATAACTATTTGACCTAATTTTCACTGAGTAACTGGCTAAATTAGCAGCTCTGGAAGAATATGAAAAAACTGGCTAATCCTGCTCTAACTTAGCTATCAAGGGACGGTGACAAGTAAATGCAAAGACTTCACATCATTACCATGTTTACAAAAACATCTCTCAAATCCTTTTCAAGTATTTTAAAGTTAGATTTAATATCCTAAACTTTGCATTGGATTTTTTATAAAAAGAAAACTATCATTGTAGATGTTAAAATATGTATTTATCCTAAGGGCATTTGTTAACTTCTGCATGAAGAAGCAAAATAAAATATCATATTTAGAATACATAATAAATATTCATCATATGATCAAACGGTGGTGGTACAGAGACCTTACACTAACCAAAAGGAAAGCCCTTGGTGGTAAAACCTAATCACATTTACTTCTATACTTCCTTCAAATATACAATAAGGGGCCTGACTTATACCAATATAAAGAAGTCGTCTAGTAATTATTCCCATAATAGAATATGTAGATTGTTTCTTCTATGAGGTGTCACTGCTTTCTTGGGACCTTGAAAAAAACAGTTTAGAATGGATTTTAGCATCTGATTAGTTAGAAGAATGAAACTGAAATACAACAACCTGCAGAATGGCATTTGTTTTGCACAAAGCCTAGAATAAAATGTTCAGAAAATACTAAAAAATACAACCAAATGTCTGGCTTTTTTCTCCTTTGATCAAGCCTTGGTTTCCACTTCCGTTCTGTTGGGGGGAGGGAAAGGGGAATAGGGAGCAAGGCCCAGCTGGCAGCTGCTGCTTCACCTACATGGGGTCCCCAGATTTTGACATAGAGCCCCTTAGATCCTCCTGTCTACAGGCTGTGCATGCCTGGCTATGTGCTCTGTCTACTTTGCCCCCATCCCGCTACAAGTGATGTCCGGTCTGGCGTTCATTTCTTTTGTCCTCCACCCGGCATTCTCAGTCGCCACCTTCCTCCTAGCCGCTAGTGTTCCCGCCCGGTCCTCTACTTCCTGTTTGCTGAGCCAATAAGCTGACTGACACGTGGCATGTGGCACGTGGCACGTGGCACATGGGGGTTGGGTTGTGCTGGGCCGCGGTGGAACTCTGGTGCTACGGCTTCCCACATGTGTTTCGCCGTCTCCATCGCATAAAATCCTTGGCCTGGGCTTCCCAGGCAGCGAGGGTATTAGGCTTCCTTGCTGCCACTGTACTTACAATCGACTTCTATCTCCTTTTGAATGTTGAGGCTTAATTCCTCCAAGGAGGAGCCTCCACAGGCAAGACCATAGCTGACAAGGTGGAAAGAAAGTATTAAGGCTGGCGGTAAGGAGTCATAGGCGATGGCATCCTGCACTTTGTGGCCAGGTGACCTCTTGTGCTGGGAAGGAGGCCATGACTTCTCAGAGAGGAGCAGCTCCTGTTAAGGAGCTGGTCTCCTTAACCCCAAGGTGATGTTCCTGAACCCAGCTCATAAGACATGCCCCTCGGCCTGGCATAAACCACCCAGCACGTGAGGGTATCTTGAATGTTCTGCACCATCTTTTCATGTTTGCCTCACAGACCTTAAGTCCTTAAGCTTCTGCCAAAAACAAGCACCAGCAGACAAAGCCGATAGAGCCTGCGGGAGTGGGGATGGGGAGAGAGGACATGAAGACAGAAATCACCACAGGGGCAACCTGTCAGGTTTTTCAGTGAAATGACTATTCTGGGCTTAAGACTGTTTTATAGAAAAGCTCCTAGACTTGCTTATCGGGTCCAAAATAACAAAGATATCAAATAATGAAATAACAGTGACAGAGTAGCCAAGCAGGCCCACCCAAACCCTCTCTTTCCCTGGGGGCCCCCCAGCAGGTGAGAGGTCTTTCAGCCCAGGATAGTATGGTTCTAGACACCAGAACAGGTCTCCTAATCACTTCCCTAGAGGTGAGATGTGTCTTCTATATTCATCTAAAGACCTATGCTGTGCAAATCTCCTCAATGGGTGGGGAGGGGAGGGGCAAATATGGTGGGGATCTCCCTTTTCCGTGTCCAGCACAGAAAGAGAGATGGAACCGGTTCTGAATGGAGGTGGCCAGGGATTAAGAAAAATGAGAGAATAGAAGAAAGCTGGGTGTTGGGTGGGACGCTGTCTTCCCTCTCATGGAGAGACAGGGACAGGGACCTGGAGCCCAGGTAGCAAGTTTATTTTATATTCCAAAATACAAAGGGGTTTTACTGGAAAACTTAGCATAAAAGGACCTTGGGTGGGCCCAGGTCTTATTTCCTCATGCTAGACTTGATTTACATATCAATACCTGCTCCCAAGGACACCTGGGCAAAGCCAAGAGTCAGTAATGAAAACACTTCACCTTCTTGGTGAGATGTGTATCCAAAGCTGGCTCTGTCTGCCACCTCAGATTCAGCTGACAATAATTAAAGAAATGCCCATGTCCATTCCCAGGGGGCCCTCAACAAATGGGATTATGTAACTTTATTTTTTTTATACAAAAGCAGCTTCCTAAATGGCATTTTCTGTGGCCCGAGAGGCCTCACAAATGAGCCAGAGTTCTGGACCCATGCTTTGGGCAGTTTGTAACCTTTCTACTCTCCTATGTGAATTTTTTATGCTGAAAAAAGGCATAAAGGTTTAAATCAGACTGACCACCACAAACAAATCACCACAAAACAACAAAAAAGGTGACACATGCACAGCTTTTAAAGATAAATATTCTTTTCTTTTGTTGATTTCTTTGTTCTTTATTTTAAATAGGCGAAGTCTTTTCTATCTTTTTTCCACTTTGGTCAGTAAACATAATTTGCATTATTTCAAGTTATAGTATAAACTTAGGGGATTTACTCTTACTATAGTTTATCCTTTGATTCTTACAACAGCCTTGTATGTATAGTTAAAGAAACAGAGGTCTAAAATGGTTAAGTTGCCCAATTAACATAATTCATTAACAGCAAAGGCAAAATTTAAAACTAGGCTTTTAAAAAAGTAAGCCCAGCCTGGCTGGGGTGCTCAGTGGTTGAGCATCAACCTATGAACCAGAGGTCACGGTTGGGTTCGATTCCTGGTCAGGGCACTTGCCGGGATTGTGGACCCTACCCCCAGTGTGGGGCATGCCAGAGGCAGCCGATTAATGATTCTCTCTCATCATTGATGTTATCTCTCTCTGCATTCCTCTCTGAAATCAACTTAAAAGTAAAATAGCAAAGTAAGACCATTCTATTAGCCACTGTGCTATTCTCCTTATCCTAGAACCACTAATATATCTTAAGTCCCTGATTAACACGTCTAATGTTTTATACATTCCCTTCTATAGCATATCTACTGAAAGTTAGAAGATGATCAGTTCTAAAAATTAATAGGTTAGTATGGCAGAATCCAGAATTAATGTTAGCCATACTCAACCAATGGTATATCACAGACACTAACCAATTATAAGAGACTACTAATTAGAATGAACTGGTAGAATCTATTATTTCTTATTACTAATTGACCGTAAAGTTTCCATTGTTTTTTAAAAATATATTTTTTATTGATTTTAGGGAGGAAGGGAGAGGGGGAGAGTGATAGAAACATTAATGATAAGAGAGAATCATTAATCAGCTGCCTCCTGCACACCCTCTACTAGAGACTGAGCCCAGAGCCTGGGTATGTGCCGTTGACCTGAATCAAACCCAGGACTATTCATTCCGCAGGCCGACACACTACCCATTGAGCCAAACCAGCTAGGGCAAGCTCCCATTATTTATTACTGAAGACAAGAACATTCAAATATAAGTTTGTGTGGTTCTTGTTCAGGGAATGTATTTTCTTATGAAAATTTCTTTCCACACATAGGTCAAAAATGTAATGAAAAATATCATGGCTGGATTGCAACAAACCAACAGTGAAAAGATTCTCCTGAGCTGGGTCCGACAATCAACTCGTAATTATCCACAGGTTAATGTCATTAACTTCACCACCAGCTGGTCTGACGGTCTGGCTTTGAATGCTCTCATCCACAGTCATAGGTAAGGAGACTGCTGAGCCATTGAATAATTTTTATAAGTATTATGTTAGAGACTGATATTTTTTTCTCCAATGTGGTTCCAGATCATTTCCCACTATGCAATATGTTATGTGTGTTGACCATATTTATCTAACCATGCACTGGAATGCACTGAATAAGAATATTTATTGTGTTTTTTATGATATATAATTTACCTGTTGATTAAATGACCAGGGCACAAATATGGTTATGGTGGAGGAGAGGATCAGCATATCTGAAATAGGAAATCTACCAGAAAACCAAGAATATTTTCTGACTTTGCTAAGAATGCAGTTTGTCTTTCTATACAAATAATGTATTAGTATGAGTTCAAACTATAGAGCTAAAAATGGTTCTATATATCATGTGAGTGGCTGTAGTAAAATTATTATTTTTATAATTACTAATAATTATAAAAAGAAACATTTTTCTCATCCCTACACACTTAGATAGCAAATACCATAAGGCCCTGTATATATATTTTTTTTATATTTCAGGGTTAAAAGAGACTTTGAGTAGTTTAGCAATCAAAGAAGGCAAAGAGCAGACCACGGTTAATTTTATGACTCTGGGTTCAGAATATCAAAAGAAATAATTTATCTGGAACAGCAAAGTAATTGATATTAAACAAGAGAAAGAGTTCTGTGGATCTTCATAAAAAGTATGGAAGGAGACTTGGGAGTGCACACACAATACAGCATGCAGATGATTTATTATAGGAAAATAATAATTCAGTGTAATTTAGTGAACCAAATGTCCTTAACTCTATTCCACACAATAGTATATGTTCTAAGATTTAAAAAATACTTGTTTTAATTTTCTTGTATAAAGGAGCTCAGTAAATGAATGAAAAACAGTTCATAAGAAAAAGCAAAACAACATAGTAAATACACATATAATGCATTCATATACATTATCATGTACTATTGAAATATATATTACCTTTATAGCACATTTATTCTAAGGAATATCTACTTTGATTTTCCTAGTATCTATCTGTTTTACCAAGCCCAATCCCCAGGGTCAAAACATTGCTTTATTAACTGTGTTTGAAATGCCACAGGACTGACTGTACCTTCCCTAATTTTCAGTACAGCTTATCTTTCTTTTCCTATGCCAGTCTTGCTTCCCGAAAAGTCCAGAGTATAAATTCTCTTCAAGGTAAACCTCAATCCAAAGAGCAAAGGCTCTCTAAATAAACATCTTTGTTGGGTGTCTTGCTCCAGCTGGGTTTAATTAACTCCATTCAGACTGAGTTTTCAGGTGAAGGATTCAGCAACCTGATTTTCCAGAGGAGGCAGGCTTCCACTCAATGGGTATGTTAAGCAATGTCAACACCTTTGTTTTTCATAAATATAACACAATGAAACATTTTCCACAGCTTCAGTACAGCCTTATAAGAAAGGATAGAGATGTTCATTCTGCATCAGTCAGCACTCATTTATGCAGCCACATGCTCCCAGTAAGGGCCTGAACATATTGATCTTGTACACATTTGCAGATGAATAGAAATAGCAAGGATCAGGTCATGCGGTTCTTGTTGGCTCTTTAACATTTTCTTTTCAAGTGGAAGACTTCAATCCTGCAAGCATGTTCACACACTACATTTGTTCATATTATACTTCATGAATTCTGAATACGTTTTTAAATAATACAGTAAATATATCCATATTGCCTGCTGTGTCAGTCCCTGACCCACTCTTTTCTCTGACAAAATATCTTCATTTATATATTCTCTCCTGTCATGTTAAATGAATCAACCATAAATACCTTTTTATGCAAAACATAGTTACTTTTCAAGAGCTTTCTCACAGTTGATAATACTCTTTCATGAATCATCTTCTTTTTGTCTCTGAAAGATATTCATATTGTTTATCTAAGAAAAAAGTGGTTGAACTTTATTTTCCAAGGTTATTGCCATTGGTATACTTAGAAATGTCATGAGGTGTCTGATTTCAATAATTGAGTGACTAAGCTATATAGGACAAAGGTATCACTCAATATAAAACATTAGGGGTAGTGGTAGGCTAACCGCAGCTCTAGAGCCACATGCAGCTCTTTGGCCCCTTGAAGTGTGGCTCTTCCACAAAATACCATGGCCTAAGCAAGTCGATTTTGAAGAAGTGGCATTAGAGGAAGTTTAAGTTTAAAAAAATTTGGCTCTCAAAAGAAATGTCAATCATTGTACTAGTGATATTTGGCTCTGTTGACTCATGATCTTGCTGATCATTGGCTATAGGTAAAGAGCTTTGCGATTAGAATATTTGTGGGTTTATATCTATTTAAGGATAAATTTTATCTTAATAAGTAGGAAATTAAAAGTATTATCTTAAAACACAAAGTCCAGGACAGTGTCATTAATAAAAAGGAAGCCACATTTTACTTTTATGGGGAAAAACAAATGATAGTTGATTAGAAATATGCTCAAATTATGCAGATAAGTTGCTGTAAATTAAAGTTGCCATTAAGTATTCTTCCTAATTGCTTATTTTAATTTGTTACCATAAACACAGCATATGTTTTTTTTTTTAAATCTTTATTTAAAATATTACATATAATATTACATATGTCTCATTTTTCCTCCCTTGACCTCTTCCTGGCCACCCCCCTCCCCTAGCACATATCCTTACCCCCTAGTGTCTGTGGCCATTGGTTATGCTTATATGCATGCATATGAGTCCTTTGGTTGGTCTCTTATCCCCCTCCCCTGCCTTCGCTCTGAAATTTGTCTGTTCAATGCTTCTCTGTCTATGGAACAATTTTTGTTCCTCAGTTTATGTTGTTCATTATGTTCCACAAATGAGTGAAATTGTATGCTATTTATGTTTCTCTGGCTTATTTCACTTAGCATAATGCTCTCCATGTCCAGCCATGCTGATTCAGATGGTAATAGTTCTTTCTTTTTTACAGCAATGTAGTATTCCATTACATAGATGTGCCACAGTTCTGCTGATGGGCTCTTAGGCTGTTTCCAAATCTTAGCTATTGTAAATTGTGCTTCTATGAACATAGGGATTCATATGTCCTTTCTGATTGGTGTTTCTGATTTCTTGAGATATGTTCCTAAAAGTGGGATTACTGGGTCAAATAAGAGTTCCATTTTACATTTTTTTAGGGAACTCCATACTGTTCTCCACAGTGGCTGCACCAATCTACATCCCCACCAGCAGTGCACAAGGGTTCCTTTTTCTCCACATCCTCACAATCATTTGTCATTTGTTGATTTGTTGATGATAGCTATTCTGACACATGTGAGATTGTATATCATTGTCATTTTGATTTGCATCTCTCAGATGATTAGCAACATTGAGCATGTTTTCATATGTCTCGTGGCCTTCTGTATGTCCATTTTAGAAAAGTGTCTTTTTAAGTTCATTGCCCATTTTCTGATTGGATTGTTTATCTTCCTTTTGTTAAAATGTGTGAATTGCCTATAGATTTTGGAGATGAGTCCCTTATTGGAGATAACATTGGCAAATATAGTTCCATCATGCAGTGGGCTTTCTTTTTGTTTTGATGATGATTTATTTTGCTGTGCAGAAGCTTTTTATTTTGATGCCGTCCAATTTGTTTATTTTATCCTTAATTTCCATTGTCCTAGGAGCTTTATCAGTAAAATTTTTGCTATAACATAGGTCGTATATTTTGCTGCCTATGGATTCTTCTAAAATTTTTATGGTTTCCTGTCTTACATTTAAGTCCTTTATCCATTTTGAGTTTATTTTTTATATAGTATAAGTTGGTGGTTTAGTTTCATTTTTTCCCATGTATGTCCAATTTTACCAGCACCATTTATTGAAGAGACTGTTTTTACTCCCTTGTATGCTCTTGCCTTCTTTGTCAAATGTTAATTGAGCGTAATGGCTTAGGTCAATTTCTGCATTCTCTGATCTGTTCCATTGGTCTATATGTCTGTTCTTGTGCCAGTACCAGGCAGTTTTGAGAACAGTGGCTTTGTAGTATAGCTTGATATCTTGTATATTGTGATCTCTTCAACATAGTTCTTTCTTAAGATCATTGCAGCTATTCAGGGTCTTTTTTAAAAAAATTCCAGATGAATTGTTGGAGAGTTTGTTGGTATTTTAATGGGGATTGCATTAAATCTATAGATTGTTTTGGATAGTATGGACATTTTAATTGTGCTGCTTCTACCAATCTGTAAACATGGTATATTTTTCCATTTGTTTATGTATTACTCTATCTCCTTTTTCAGTGTCCTGTAGTTTTCTGAGTACAGATCTTTTACCTCCTTAGTTAAGGTTATTCCAAGGTATCTTAATTTTTTTGGTGCAATAGTAAATGGGATGGTTCTTTTTTTGTTTCTCTTTCTGTGAGTTCATTATTGGTGTATAAAAAAGCCATCGATTTCTGGGTGTTAATTTTGCATCCTGCTACATTGCCAAGTTCATTTATTAAATCCAGTAGTTTTTTGATGGAGTCTTTAGAGTTTCCTATGTACAATATTAGGTCATCTGCAAATAATGACAGTTTTATGTATTCTTTTCCAATTTGGATGCCTTTTATTTCTTCTTTTCTGATTGCTATGGCTAGCGCTTCTAGTACTATGTTGAACAGGAGTGGTGAGACTGAGCATCCGTCTTTTTCCTGTTCTTAGGGAAAATGGTTTTAGTTTTTACTCATTGAGTTTGATGTTGGCTATAGGTTTGCCATATAGGGCTTTATATTGAGGTATGATCCCTCTATTTCCACTTTGCTGCGAGTTTTTATCAAGAAAGGGTGTTGGATTTTGTCAAATGCTTTTTATGCACCAATTGATAGGATTATGTGAATTTTATCTCTCACTTGGTCATGGTGTATGATCTATTTAATGTAATGCTGGATCTAATTTGCTAGAATTTCGTTGAGGATTTTAGCATCTATGTTCATCAGAGATATGTGCCTCTAATTCTCTTTCTTTGTAGTGTCTTTATCTGGTTTTGGTATTAGGGTAATGCTGCTTTCCTAAAGAGAACTTGGAAGTGTTCCTTCCTCTTGAATTTTTTTGGAATAGTCTGAGGAGGAAAGGTTTTAGTTCTTCTTTAATGTTTGGTAAAACTCCCCTGTGAAGCTTTCTGGTGCAAGGCTTTTGTTTGCCAGACGTTTTTTTTATTTTTTTTATTTTTTTTTATTACTGCTTCAATTTCCTCCATAGTTATCACCCTATTCAGATGTTTTTGGTCTTTCTTATTGAGTTTTGGAAGATCATATTTTTCTAGGAATATGTCCATTTCTTCTAGGTTGACCAGTTTGTTGGAATATAGTTGTTTGTAGTATTTTTTTTTTAAAAACTTTGTGTTAATGTTGTTATTTTGTCTCTTTCATTTCTGATTTCATTTGGGTCCTATCTCTTTGCTTCTTGGTGAGCCTGGCTAGAGGTTCATCAATCTTGTTTATCCTTTCAAAGAACTAGCTCTTGGTTTTACTAGTCTTTTGTATTTTTTCCCCAATTTCATTTATTTCTGCTCTGATCTTTATTATTTCCTTCCTTCTGCTTACTCTGTGCTTTTCTTGTTCTCTTTTTAATTTTTTAAGTTATAGAGTTTGATAATTTATTACCAGTTTTGTTTGTTTGTTTGTTGATATTTTAGGTAAGCCTGTAATGCTATGAACTTCTTTCAGAACTGTATTCACTGTGTCCCATAGATTTTGGGGTTGATGTGTTTTCATTGTCATTTGTTTCCAGGATATTTTTAATTTCTTCTTTGATCTCTGTGGTAACCCGTTCATCTATAATAATAAAAGAAAATATGCAAATCAACCGAATGACTGAACAGCAGAATGACCGTCTGGGTGACCTTCCAGATGACCATGCTGTGAATTCACTGGCACCAGGCCAGCCAAGACGGGTGCAGTGTGATTGGTCTCCCCATGATCACCCTTTAGAGGGAGGCCCAGGGCACTGACAAACAGGGCAATTGATCAGTTGGGGGGGACTGCATGATTGCCCCAAAGAGGTAGATCTAGACTACCTGTAGGTGGTACTGCAGTAGGTGGGCTGGGCCTCCCTCTGCAAGGGCAATACATCCTGGAGACACAGCCAGGTGAGCTTGGCCTACTTCTTTGGGGTGACCCATTGAGAAACCCCGGTTGGGTGGGGCATATCTCATTGGGGCATTTGATGGCGGGGCACCCAGACAGTGAGACGGTGCACTGGCCAGGCTGAGGGACCCCCTCCTTGAGTGCATGAATTTCGTGCACTGGGCCTCTAGTTGTTTAATAACATGCTATTTAGCCTCCAAATGTTTGCATTTTTTAATCGTTTTTATTTTAGTTTATTTCTAATACTAGTGGCCCAGTGCATAAAATTTGTGCATGGGGAGGTGACTCAGCCTAAACTGCACCCTCTCCAATCTGAGACCACTTGGGGGTGCAGGCCTGGTCCTCTCAAACTTCCCCCCCTGCAGGCCTGGTTGCCTCAACTGCTCTCAGTTGCAGACTTGCCCCGCTCCCCATTGCCCTCCCCTGCAGGTCTGGTCCCCCCCAACTTCCCTCTCCTACAGTCATGGTCCTCCCCTCATCTTTTGGCCTGGTCTCTCCCAACTGCCCTCCCCTGCAGGCCTGGTCCCCCCGCCCCAACTTCCCTGCTCTGCTGACTCGGTCACCCCCAACTGCCCTGCCCTGCAGGAGAGGTCCCCCCAACTGCCCTCCTCTGCTGGACTGTTTCCTCCCAACTTCCCTCACCTGCTGGCCTGGTCCCCTGAAACTACCCTCTCCTGCAGGCCTGGTCCTCCTCAACTGCCCTACTTTGCAGGCCTGATCTCCCCCAACTGTCTTCTCCTGGCCAAGTCACACCTAACTGCCCTCCTTTCCTGCCTGATCATCCACAACTGCCCTCCCCCGCAGACCAGGTCTCCCAAAAACTGCCCTCCCTTGCTGGCCTGGTCACAACCAACTGCCCTCTTCTGCTGGTCTGGTCACTCCTAACTTTCCACAGCTGCCCTCCCCTGCAGGCCACCTTGTGGTGGCCATCTTGTGTCCACATGGGGGGAAGCCATCTTTGACCACATGGGGGTGGCCATATTGTGTCTTGGTGTGATGGTCAGTTTGCATATTACTCTTTTATTAGGATTATGCCATTGTGATTTGAAAAGATGCTTGATATGTTTTAAATCTTCTTGAATTTGGAGAGACTTTGCCTGTGTCCTAATATGTGGTCTGTCTTTGAAAATGTCCCTTGTACACTTGAGAAGAATGTATATTCTGTAACTGTGGGGTGAATTGTTCTGAAGATTTTAATTTAGTCCATCTGATCTAGTGAGTTGTTAAGGATTGCTGTTTCTTTACTGATTTTTCTGTCTAGAGGATTTATCCATTGATGTCAATGCAGTATTAAAGTACCCTACTATGATTGTATTGCTGTCAATCTCTCCCTTGTTATCTTCCAGAGGTTTTTTATTATTATTATTTTGGTGCTCCTGCATTGAGTGCATAAATGTTTATCAGAGTTATACCTCTTCTTGTACTGATCCCTCTAGTTTTATGAAGTGGCCTTCCTTATTTCTTGTTATGCCTTTCACTTTGAGTTCTATTTTGTCAGGTATAAGTATTGTTACCCCAGACTTTTTTTTTTTCATTTCCATTTGCTTAATTTTTTTTCCATCCCTTCACTTTCAATCTGTGTGACTCCCTTTTTCTGAGGTTTCTCTTATAAACAGCATATATATGGGTCATATGTTCTTATCCATTCAGCCACTCTGTGTCTTTAGATTGGTGCATTTAGTGCATTTACACAGCACATAGTTTTAAAAGTAAGTAAGATAACAACATGGATGGACCTAGAGGATATTATGCTAAATGAAATAATTCAGACAGAGAAAGACAAATACCATATGATTAAACTTATGTGTAGAATTTAAAGAATAATAAAAATGAAAAAACAAAATACACATGGACTCAGAGATACAGAGAATAGACTTATGGTTAACAGATGGGAAGGAGGTGGTTAGAGGGATGGGTAAAAAGGTGAGGTATTACTATTTTCTAACTATCAATGCACAAATCAGTAGTTAAAAAATAGGGGGATGTGAAATATAGCATAAGGAAGATAGTCAATAATCCTAGCAGATAATCTAATAAAAGAATAATATGCAAATTGACCATACCTCCGATCAAGCCACGCCCACAGCCACACCCATCAGCCCATCCAGAGCAAATTATGCAAATAATCCCTACTGGGATCAAGATGGCTGTGGCCACTGAGAGCATGAGGGAGGCTTAGGTTTCCCTGGCAATGGAGGAAGCCAAGCATTCTGACTGCCCTTGCCAGCCTAGGCCTCCACTCAATGTTACAAATTTTCAATTACAGGAGATACATAATCCCAACAGAAATGGCAGCAGCCACAGAGCTGGATAGAGCAGAAGCTAGGGTTGCCCCAGTGATGGAGGAAGTCCAGCTTCTATAGCCCTAGAGCCTAGACCTCCACTCTAGGCTACAAAGTTTCAATTATAGAATTTAAATAAAACCAAACAAAAATGGTTGTTGTCACACAGTGAGCAGAAGGCTTGTCTTGCTCCAGGCTACAAAGTTTCAATTGTAGAACAAAAATTAATCCCAGATCTCAGGGCCTCTGTTTGGGTCGCTGGGGGGTGTGGCTGGCCTGCAAACCACCACAGGCCCCTATCCAGGCCGCTCCATGCCCCAAAAGAACCCCCACCCTGATCCGGGACACCTTTCAGGGCAAACCAACTGGCCACCACCCATGCACCAAGCCTCTATCCTATGTAATAAAAGAGTAATATGCAGATTGACCATCACTCCAACACACAAGAGGGCTGCCCCATGTGGTCAAAGATCCTGGCCACAGGTGGACACAAGATGGTCACCACAAGATGGCCAGTAGGGGAGGGCAGTTGGGAAGTTCCAGGCCTGCAAGGAAGGGCAGTTGTGGACGATCAAGCCTGCAGGGGAGGGCAGTTAGGGCTGACCAGGCTGGCAGTGAAGGGAAGCTGGGGACAAACAGGCTGGCAGGAGCAGTTAGACATCAATTAGGCTGGCAGGGTAGTGGTTAGGCAGTGATCAGGCTGGCAGGCAGAAGCGGTTAGGGACAATCAGGGAGGAGGCAAGTGAGCAGCTTAGAGCCAGCAGTCCTGGATTGTGAGGAGGATGTCCGACTACCCATTTAGGCCTGATCCTACTGGGATCAGGTAGACAGGTGAGTGGTTAGGGATTGGGCCTAAATGGGCAGTCAGACATCCCTTGAGGGGTCCCAGATTGGAGAGGGTGCAGGCTGGGTTGAAGGACATTCCCCACCTCCCTGTGCATGAATTTCATGTACCGGGCTTCTAGTACTATAATAATTATCTATGGTACAAGGTGGGTGCTAGATTTATTCGGGGATCGCTTTAAAAAATAATTATTGATTGATTGACTTTCAGAGGGAAAAGAAAAAAAGAGAGAGAGTAAAAGAAACATTACTTTGTAGTTTCACTTATTTATATACTCATTGGTTGATTCTTCTATGTGCCCTGACCAGGGATTGTGTCTACAACCTTAGCTTATGTGGATGATGCTCTAACCCAGTTGTCAGCAAACTGCAGTTCATGAGCCACATGAGGCTCATGAGCCTTGGTTTGCTGCTCTGTTGGCTAATGAGTTTTCTGACCACTGGGATACGGGCTTAATCATAAGGAAAAACAAAAGCCCATAACTATTGGAATTGAGAGTCTAGGTCAGTGGTTGGCAAACACATTATTCAACAGAGCAGCAAACCGGGGATTGTGAGCCACATGTGGCTTGTGAGCCACAGCTTGCTGACCACTGCTCTAACCAACTGCACAATCCAGCAAGGACTGGGGATCACTGTTTAAATTATATAAGTGCCTAACCATTATGCTGTACAAGTGAAACTAATCTATAATGATGAATGCATAATATGCTAATTAGACCAAACAGCTGAACAACATTCCAGATGTTTTTCTGGATGAAGCCATGGTGGCAGGGGCCAAGGTTATGGGTGGGCAGGCAGTCAGCAAGCAGTTAGGGGTGATCAGGCAGGCATGCAGAGTGGTTAGGGGCGATCAGGTAGACAGGCAAGTGGTTAGGGGCGATCAGTCAGGCAGGCAAGTGGTTAGGGGCGATCAGTCAGGCAGGGAGGTAAGCAGTTAGGAGCCAGTGGTCCTGGATTGCAAGATGGTACAGGCTGGCTGAGGGAACTACCCCCATGCAAAAATTTCCTGCACCAGGCCTCTAGTATAAAATAATATTGAATATCAACTGTAATTGAAAAACTAAAAGAGGAAAAAATAAAAGAACAATCCCATAAAATAAAATATTTATAGCAAAAAAAAAAAAAAAAGTAAGTCAGATAGTAGAGAGTGCGGTAAAGGAAAAAATCAAGCAAAATGTGACTTCATGACCCTAACCCTATCCCATCACACTCCATTTCCTAAAAGTGGTCCCTAGCTTCTTTTATTCTGTCTGATGGGCATATTTATGTATTTTTATTTCCTGATTAGTTGATTTTTGACAGTATATGGATTGCCTACTTAATACAAAGCTGCAAACTAATAGTAATTTTATTTTTTTTCCAATAGCAATTTTAGATTGTAATAAAGAGCTTTATTTGAGCAAAAGGAGCTCTAATCCCGGAGACACTGATTCAGGTAGCAACCTAAATTGTGCTCCACTAAGAAAGAGGGGGTGGGGAGGGGGAGGATACCTTTTATGGCACAAGTTTCCACACAGCTTCTCAATTAAGTCTATTTTATATAAATGACAAATACAAATTGTGCAGTTCTGCTTGAACAGGGCAGGTCTCAGTCCTTGGTAGAAAGACAAGACCAGGATTTCCCTGCAGAGCTGAATATTGTGAAACAAGTGAGCCATACTGGGGAAGCTGAAAGTTCAGTCTGAGAAGCCCCTGTCAGCAATTGTCTGCTAGACTCATCCTATCTAATAAAAGAGTGATAAGCAAATTGACCATCACTCCAACACACAAGATGGCCGCCCTCATGTGGTCAAAGATGACTGCTCCCATGTGGACACAAGATGGCTGACACAAGATGGCCAGTAGAGGAGGGAAATTGTGGGTGATCAGGCTAGCAGGGGAAGGCAGTTAGGGGTGACTGGGCTAGCAGGGGAGGACAGTTTGTGGGGGACAAGGCCTGCGGGGGAGGGTAATTGGGAGGGACAAGGCCTGCAGGGGAAGGCAGTTGGGGGAAACCAGGCCTACAAGGAAGTATAGTTGGGGGTGACCAGGCCAGCAGGGGAGAGCAGTTTGGGGTGACCAGGATGGCAGGGTAGGGCAGTTATGGGCAATTATGGGCAACCAGGCTGGCAAGGAAGGGAAGTTAGGGGTGGCTGGGCCAGCAGGGGAGAACAGTGGGGGTGACCAGGCCTGCAGGGGAGGAGAAGTAGGAGTAACCAGACCTGCAGGGAAGAGCTGTTGGGGGTGACCAGTCCATCAGGGGAGGGCAGTTAGGAACGACCCCGCTGGCTAGAGAGGACAGTTAAGGATGATTGGGCTGGCAGGGGAGGGCAGTTGGGCTCAACCAGGCCTGCAAGGGAGGACAGTTAGGGGTGACCAGACTGGCAGGGGCGAGCAGTTAGGGGCAATTGGGCATGCAGGAGAGCAGTTATTCATCAATCAGGCTGGCAGGGGAGTGATTAGAGGGTGATCAGGCTGGCAGGCAGAAGCAGGGGTAATCAGACAGACAGGCAAATGGTTGATTGCCAGCAGTCCTGGATTGTGAGAGAAGTGTCCAACTGCCTATTTATGCCTGATCCCAGTGGGATCAAGACTAAATGGGAAGTTGGACCTCCCTTGAGGGCTCCCAGATTGGAGTAGGTGCAGGCTTCGTTGAGGGACACATCCCCCATGCACGGATTTCATGCACCAGACCTCTAGCTATTTATATAACTTGAGCTTTATGTTGACCATGGGGAGTCTATCTCATCAGATAGATTCCTTCTTGGGTTTCATATCAGATGAATCTTTCTTCTCAGTGTCTACAAAGCCCACAAATATTACCTCTCATCCCTATCTATTTTCTAAGTTTCTAACTATTTTAACGTAATTACGTTATTCTTGTAATTGTTGCCTGTATTATTTAAAATTATAGTGGTGTACCTTTTTTCAAGTTTAGACAACATCTGTTGACTACCTGTTATGAAGAATGAGGAAATTTTTACACTTACTCTTACTTTTTCTCCTCTTTTCTCCTCTCCACCTTCCAATTTAAAATATATATATTATTACTAGTGGCCTGGTGCATAAAATTCTCGCACGGATAGGGTCCTTAAGCCTGGCCAGTGATCAGGTCCAACATGTGGGGTAACCAGTGGGTTAATTGGGATCCCCGATTGCACCTGTCTTGGGCAGGCACCATCTAATTGCAGTCTCCACTCTTGCCACCACTGCCAGTTGCCATTTTTGGGGTGACCAGTGGAGTGATTGGGACCCCTGCTTGTACCAGCCAGTTTGGTCAATGTGTATGATCTTTCTGACTGCTGAATCTGATTTACTAGAATTTTGTTGAGGATTTTGGCATCTGTGTTCATGAGGGATATTGGCCTGCAATTCTTCATTATTGTATTTTATTTATCTCGTTTTGGTATTAGGATGATGCTGGCTTCATATGATGAGATTGGAAGTGTTTCTTCTTAAATTTGTTGGAATAGTCTGAGGAGGATAGGGTTAAGTTCGTCCTTGAATGTTTGGTAAAACTCCCATGTGAAGCCATCTGGCCTCAGGCTTTTCTTTGCTGGAAGCTTTTTGATTACTGCTTCAATTTCTTCCATAATTTTTGGCATACTTTGATACTTAGATTCTTCCTGATTTAATTTTGGAAGGTTGTATTTTTTAGGAATATGTCCCTTTCATCCAGCTTGTACAGTTTGTTGGAATAGAGTTGTTCTTTTTTTAACAATCCTTTGTATTTCTGTTGGTTCTGTTATTTATCATCTTTTATTTCTGATTTTCTTTATTTGGGTACTCTCCCTTTGCTTCTCGGTGAGCCTGGTGAGAGGTTCATGGATCTTGTTTATCCTTTCAAAGAACCAGCTTTTGGTTTTGTTGATCTTTTGTATTGCTTTCTTTTCTGTCTCTATGTTGTTTATCTCTGCTCTGATCTTTATTATTTTCTTCCTTCTGCTTACAATGGGCTTCTCTTGTTACTATCTTTCTAACTCTGAGTTGTAGGGTTAGGTAATTTATTATCATTGTTTCTTGCTTTCTGCAGTAGGCTTGTAGAGCTATGAACTTCCCTCTCAAGACTGCTTTTGCTGTGTCCCATTGATTTTGGATTGTTGTTTTTTCATTGTCATTTGTTGCCATGATGTTTTTTTATTTCTTCTTTGATCTCTCTGGTAACCCAGTCATTGTTTAATGGCATGCTATTTAGTCTCCATGTGTTTGATTTTTTTGCATTGTTTTTATTTTAGTTGACTTCTACTTTTATGCCATTGTGATCTGATAAGATACTTGATAAGATTTCTATCTTCTTGAATTTGAAGAGACTTTGCCTGTGACCCAATATATGGTCTGTCTTTGAAAATGACCCATGTGCACTTGAGAAGAATGTATATTCTCTGGCTTTTGGGTGAAATGTTCTGAAGATGTCAATTAATTCCATCTGGTCTAGTGAATCATTTAGGATTGATGTTTCTATGCTGATTTTTTGTTTAGAGGATTTGTCCAAAGATTATAGTGGGTATTAAAGTCCCATACTATGATTGTATTGCTGTAAATCTCTCCCTTGATATCTTCCAGGAGTTTTTTTTTTATGTATTTGAGTGCTTCTGTATTGGGTGCGTATATGTTTACTAGAGTTATATCTTCTTGTTGGATTGCTCCCTTTAGTATTATGAAGTGGCCTTCCTTATCTCTTTTTATGTCCTTCACTTTGAGATCTAATTTGTCAGATGTAAGTATTGCTACTCCAGCTTTTTTTTTATTTCCATTCACCAGAAAAACCTTTTACCATTTATTCACCCTCAGTCTGTGTGCCTCTTTTTTCTGAGATGGGTTTCCTGTATAAAGCAGATATATGGTCATGTTTTCTTATCCACTCAGTTATTCTATGTCTTTTGATTAGGACATTTAATCCATTTATATTTAAAGTTATTATTGATAGGTACATGTTTGTTGCCATTTTTATTCATTACCCATGTGTTCCTTCTTCACTTCCTATTTCTTCTTTTACAGCAGACCCTTCAGCATTTATTGCATTGCTAATTTGGTAGTAATAAACTCTCTTAGGCCTTTTTTGTCTGTGAAGCTCCTGATTCTACCTTCAGTTTTGAATGATAGCCTTACTGGGTGTAGTATTCTTGGATTCAGTCCCTTGCTTTGCCTCACTTTGTATATTTAATACCATTGCCTTCTTGACTGGCGTATTTCTGTTTGGAAATCAATTGATATTCTAATAGGAGATCCCTTGTAGGTAACTTTCTGTCTCTCTCTCTGGCAGCCTTTAAGATTCTTTGTCATTGGTATTCACTAATTTAATTATGATGTGTCTTGGTGTCAGTCTTTTGGGGTTCAACTTATTTGGGATTCTGTGTATTTCTTGGACTTGCATAGTTTTTTTTTTTCCTTGCAAATATCAGGGATGTTTTCTGTCATTATTTCTTCAAATAGGTTTTCTATTCCTTGCTTCTCTTCCTCTCCTTCTGTTACCCCTATAATGTGAATGTTGTTTCATTTTGTGTTGTCCCAAAAGTTCCCTTAGACTCTCTTCTTGCTTTTTAAGTCTTCTTTCAGTTGCTGCTGTGTATGTGTACTTTTTTCCTACCTTGTCTTCTAATTCACTGATGCAGTCCTCATCTCCTTCTAGTCTACTGTTTATGCCTTCCATTGTGTTCTTTATTGCAGCTATGTTGTCTTTCATCTCCTCTTGGTTCCATTTCATGTTCTTGACACTCTCATTCAGCTCTTTATAGATCTCATGGAGTTGTATGTATTTGCCATACAGCCATTTAAACATCCTTATAACCATTACTCTGAATTCTTTCTCTGATACGCTGCTAGCCTCAATTTCATTTAACTCCCTTTCTGGTGATTCCTCTTTCTCTTTCCTTTGGGGATTGTTTTTTTGTTTTTTGGGTTTTTTTTTTTTTTGTCTTTCCATGTTTTGCTGCAATGTTTAAATTGTAGGTCCAATTGGTTTATTACTCAGGTTCTTTTGGGGATGGTGCTACTGGTGTGATCTCTCAGGTCTCTTGGGCTTGGTAATCTTGTGTAGCTGCCTACTTGAGCTATTTGGGTTCTCTTGATGTAGGCCTATGAGCTTGAAAGGTACAACTGCGGTGTCTAGAAGTCAGCAGCTATGGAAGGGGGGTGTCCCAATTTTTGCTGCCTTGCACCCCTGTTTGAAATAGTGTGTTCCCAGCGGGGACTCACAGTGGAACCCAGGAACTGTCTTTTGGGATGATTGGTCTCAGGAGGCCGGGTTTCTGAAAAGGTATGACTGTGGTGTCCAGAGTTCTATAGTTGTGGGGTGTGCAGACTCAGCTTTTGCTACTGCACCTGTGGTGGATATGCACATGCTCCCAGTGGAGGATCAAGGGCACCCGCGGTGTGTTTGCCAAGGAGGGTCACTGAAGTACTGTGAAGGGCCCTGGCAGTGTAACCGAGTAATTGAGGCACTTGTGGGCAGGTATCCAAGATGAATGGATTCATAATTTCTACTGCCAGGGGGAGTGCATCCCTGTTTGTCTAAGATCATACCAAGTAAGGACTCACAGCAACTCCCACAAGTGCCCTGTGGATAGATGGGCTCAGGGTGCCAACCTGTTGGAAATGCACGTGCGGCCTGATGGTGTGTTTGCTGGTTCAGAGCTCTGATGCACTTTGATGGGCCCTGGCACTGAAGTTACACAGCTGGGGTGTCTACGGGCAGTTATTCAGGCAGAGGAAATTCAGAATTTCTACTGCAGGGCAGCACGCCCTTTTCTGTACAGAACCACACCCAGTAAGGGCTCCCAGTGGCTCCCACTGGAGGTGCAGGTCCCAGGGTCTGTGGGTCTGCAGCTGGGGTAGCAGGATTCTGGCTAGAGTGGCTGCTAGTTTGCAGGCACTGTCCAAGTCCTGTCTGAATAGTGGTGCTGATGAGTTCCTAAGAAAGGCTGCTGTCCCCTTCAAGATGGAGTGGGCTCCTTGCCCAAGTCCTGCAGTGCAGGGAGTGCCCACAGCGGTAGTATTCTCTCCTTGTCCAAGACAGCCTGGTTTGCCAGCCCCTGCTGCTCCTGCGAGATTTAACTGTCCCTTACTCACACACACCACACATATTCACACACTCTCCTTTCATACCCTCCCTCTCTCTCATCTCTGTCCTGCCAGCTGCCATCTTCCCCCCCCCCCCCCAGAAGTTAATGTTTTTAAACGATTATTATTTTGTGGGCAGCCTTCTAAGTAAAATATACCATATATTTCTCATGATGTAGATATAGTGACTAGCCCCATTTTACAAATTGGAAAACTAAGGCATATAGAAGTTATGTTATTTTCCTAAGACAATTTGGCTAATTAAGTGGTGAAATTAGAATTTGATTTATAGAGGACTTTGCTTATCTACTAGTCTGTGTTGTATAATTCAATATATTTCCTCAAAATACTGGTAATCCTTAGTTACATTTCCCTTACTTATGAATTATGGTCTAGGTTAGCATGGTCAGGTGTATGGCTTTCCTCTACAATTGGTTAGTTTTATAATTCTTTCTACATTTGAAAACCATAGTTATGTAAAATGTTAGTTACTGATGAGTTTTAATGGTTTAAAACAATTAATTGGAGTAATTTTAATTCTAGAAGAGACCTCAAAGGTCATTTCATACAATTCCTTCTTTTTCAAATGGAAATACTGAATTTCAAATAGATGATACAACTTAGATAAGTTCTTGCTTACATGTTCAGTTAGTGGCCAAAGAGAAGGGAGAGGGGATGAAGAGAAGAGGGTTATAATATAGAAACAATTTTATTCTTTCTCATCATACTCATTTAATCTTGATTACTCTACTCTAGGAGAGAAAACTAGTTTTTCACACTCCCCCACCTATATTCTTTTTTCACTACATTACTGAGAAATGGAAAACTGAAGATGGGCAGAGTTTGCATAGTGAAGTTCAAGTTTTCCCAAATATTCTAGAATTTAAATTTTATTACTTATATTCTTCCACTACTGGAGGCAGCTCTGAATTTATACATATTTTAGGTTCTAAGAAATTGTTAGCTGTTTTGCATAACTTGGAATATTTTGGTTATTTAGGGGAGAGTAGATTTCCTAAGAAGTCCACAAAATTCTGGAGAGTTAATCAGGCTAGGAGCAATTTTTTTAAAAAAAGGAAATGAGAGTTAAATCAGAAATAAAATTGGACCTTTCCTTTGAAATATGGTTTTAGAAAATCAGAGGGAAGCCCATCCTTGTATTTTCTTCCCTTGAAGAGCATGGATTCTTAATCAGAAGTCTACAGATAGACCCAAATACCCTAAAAATGTATGCAAATTTTGCTTAAAGATATGGACAGATTATTCATCTGGGTAGATATGTCATAGCACTAATCAAATTCTGAAAGGTAACTATGATCCAAAATAAGTTGAATTACCACTTACTTTATGGTTACCAATGTTGTTGGGGTAAATTGTAATTTCTTAATAGCCAAGGCCTTTGTGTACTCATCCCAGTTCCTCCTCCTAACCATATCTCCCACCACGTGATACTAGATATCTCCCAGTGAAGCCAACCCTATGAGGTCTTGAATGACTGAGCACATTGTGCATTTTCTTCCCTCATAACTTTGTTTATTTAATATCCACACAACTTAGAATTCATTTTAAAATACTGTTCTTAACTATAAACACAATCTACCATTTTAGAATCCCTTAAGCTTTAAAAAATGTTCTTGAACTCCTCAGATGTTAAAGAGGCTTATATCTTATCTAAAGCTTTCAAATTTAGAATTTAACTTACTGTGATATATGCATTTTTCCTCATTATATGTAAAATCCTTATAGGATAAGAACTGCTTCTTACGCTAGGTGTTTTCTCTGTTATCAAGTAAAAGGATACTGACATAGTATGTTCTCATCCATTTTCTGGTGAAGTCAATAAATCTTTATCGAGCCCTTATTATGTGTCAAGCTGCGTTTCTAGAAGTGAACAAAACTGGCAAAAAATAATATTCTGTATTCTACATTCCCCTGGGGGAGATTAATTAAAATACATAAAATATTAAATAGTACTAAGTGCTAATAAGAAAAATGCAGAATAGTTAATAGGGAAAGGAAATAAGTATATGTAAGTTTGATTTGGGAGTGAAAAATTTTAGATGTGGGAAGGAAAGGAAGGCGTTACCAATAGCGTGATTTTGGAGGAAAGACTCAAAATATGTGGAGAGAACCATGTTTATGTATGGGGAAAGAGAACTCCAGGTGGAGGTAACAGAAAATTCGGGAAACTAGCCTGTTTGAGGAATATGAGGAGATAGGCAAGAAATAAAATCAAGGATCTAATGGTGAGCCAGACCATGTAGGGCCTTGTTAAATCAGTACATTTTACTCCCCAATAGCAGGGATTTGAGAATAATATTATGATGAACCATTTTAACAGATCACTCTGGCAGCTCTGCTAAGAATATATTAACAAGCACAAGGGTGGGAGTTGGGCAGCAATGGCTATTGCAATAATGCATGCAGAATAAAATGGTGGTTTTGGATTAAGGTGATGGCAGCAGGAAAATGAGGAATGATAAAATTCCAGCTAAGTGTTGTATGAGAGTGAAAGAGTCCTCAATATTCACTCCAAAGTCTCTTGTCTGAGCATACTGCAAGTTTGCATTTGTCATTGGTTGTTGAGGAAGGGAGGACTTCAGGAGCAGTCATAATATTTGGACGGGGGTGGGGGGGAGTGTGATGGGGATGGATACCAGAAGCTCAATTTTGGACATTTGAGTCTTATGGTAACTCTAAGTGGAGATAATGAGTAAGCAGATGACCTGAGAGTCTGAAATTCAGGAAAGAGGTCTGGACTTGGTTTAAATAATTAGCTACAAGCAAATGACTAGTATTCAATCCATGAGATTGGATTTGATTAACACATTATTGTTTCCTGGGTGAGGGAGAATAAATTCTGCTTAATTTCCCTCAAGATTTTCAATTAAAATTGTGCCTTGTTTAAGTGAAAAAGCTTATTGAGGGATATCAAGAGTAAACATTTTAAGGGCTATGGGCATGGGTTGTCAATTAAAAACCAGAATTGAAGTTAACTTTATGAAACATTCTAAATTGATCTATATTTGTCTTTGTGTGTGTGTGTTTTAGACCAGACCTGTTTGATTGGAATAGTGTGGTTTGCCAGCAGTCAGCTGCACAAAGACTGGAACATGCATTCAACATCGCAAAATATCAATTAGGCATAGAGAAACTACTGGATCCTGAAGGTTGGTATATTTCTGGACTACTGCTATTTTCAATATCGTTTAATGTTTATTGCCATAGACTTAACATTTCCATGAACTAGACCCAAAGTAGAAACTATGCATCATATGTTTTTCTGTAGTACAGGTATATTTTAAAAGTTCTGTATTCTTGCAATATATCATGAAGTGTTCTATGTGATTTTAATTCTCAAAATACCAATATCTAAAACTAAAGTGTAAAATTTCTGGGGAAAATAAATGCTTTTGGAATGTATATGCCTCATGGATAAGGCATACTACATTCAGAGTACATTGACTTCAAATAATTATAAAAAGTTCATGTTTTGCTTATTCTACCAAGAGATTGATACATTGACCAGCTATAATTAATTAGTCACTCTTGCCAATTTCATTCATATACTCCATAGTTTACTGTTTAAATCAGGAAATCTGTTCCTGGCACTGCTTCTGTTATAATTTGTCACTCTGAGGGGAAACCTCCATGGATGGTTATTATTTTCTACTTCTTTAGTTGACAGACAACACTATATTTATATTTGTACTAGGAGCCTGATGCACAGATTGGTATATATTGAAAGGAAATTAGGAGCCCACGCCCATGTGCCCGGGCAGTTTCCATGTCCCCATGAGCTGCCAGGAAGTTGCATGGGGAGTCTGTCCTCCTCCCCACAGCTTCCTGAAAAAATATTTCCAAATGTCCCTTCTGTGGCCAGGGGCATACCTTGCTGGCCAGGAAGTCCCCAGTGGACACATTGGGCCATGCTGGTTGCTTTCCACTCTTGGAGCCAGATAAGAGATGCTCTGAGATGAACAGTACAAAATTGGGGATCTTGGGGGTCGAGGGTGCTCTGTTGCCCACATCCCACCCTTCTGATCCATCTCTGACTTTTACCCCAATTGTCAGTCACCACATTATGGCCACTGTTATATTGCTGCCTTCCTCTGTAGCTCCAGGGCAATGGGTAAGGGATGAGATTTGATCTTGATGCCTGAAACAGAGTTCTAGGAGCCTAGCAGCGATATCAGACTCATCCTGGTTACTCCCAGTGTCTGCACTCCAACCATTCTTTGGAGATTGTAACTGCAGGATTATGGGTTATGAAGGATGTAGCAGTTCACTAAGGCGGGCGGCCAGGGAGGAGCCTGAGCCAGGGCCAGGCAATGCACTGCTCCCATTCACTCCAGCCCCACTCTGCCTGCTGCCTCCACTAAGTAGCATTGCTGCAGAGGCCATGAGCCCAGCTTTTGACTGAACAGCACTCCAGCTGTGGGAGCATACAAACCATCAGGAAACTCCTGCATTGAGCATTTACCCCCTGGTGGTCAGTGTGTGTCATAGGAACTGGTTGACCACTAATTCCAGTCATTTAGTTGTAATGGTCGCTTAGAATTTTATATTTATACTAGAGGCCCAGTGCACTAAATTCATGCACAGGGGTGGGGTCTCCCTCAGCCCAGTCTGCAACCTCTCCAATCTGGGACCCCACTGGGATCAGGCCTAAACAGGCAGTAGGACATCCCTCTCACAATCCAAGACTGCTGTCTCTCAACTGCTTGCCTGCTTGCCTTCCTGCTTGCCCCTAACTGCTTCTGCCTGCCAGCCTAATAACCCCCTAGCTACTCCCCTGCAAGCCTGATTGATGCCTAACTGCTCCCCTGATGGCCTGTTTGCCCCTAACTGTCCTCCCCTGCAGGCTTTATTGCCCCCAATTGCCCTCCCTTGTAGGCCTGGTCCCTCCCAACTGTCCTCCCCTGCTGGCCATCTTGTGGTGGCCAGCTTGTGTCCACATGGTGGCAGGATCTTTGACCACATAGGGGCAGCCAACTTGTGTGTTGGAGTGATGGACAATCTGTGTATTACTCTTTCATTAGATAGGATAGATAGATTATATTCCACTTAAGTAAATTTCATCCTTATCTCGGATGCTACATGGTCATATCCTCCAGACACAAGGATTAGAGGGATAATGATTTCTGAACTCTGTTTTTCTTCTGAAGCACTTTATTTTATTTTTTTGTCTTTTGAAGCACTTTTTGTTTGTTTGCTGAACTCTTTGAAATTGCAGACTCTGTTCTCACTTTCTTGAGGCTTTGCCACCCTAAAACCAGAAGTTGAAGAAACAGTGTAAGTGGGATTGATATCTGTGATACAATCCAAGCTGATATCTGATTAGGATTACATAATTCAATATTGAATTCATTATTACATAATTCAATATTGAGTCATTTCCAAATAAGGAGATCCTTGTGTGGTGGTGGAAAGCTCAGAAATAACTCAGAGTATAGCCTTTCATTGGTGAATTATCATCCACCAGAATCAAATCCTCAATCCTGGAGACCCATAAACCCGATTGCCTCATTTTATTCCAAGGGGATCCATATGGTGGTGGTGTTGGGGGGCGGGGAGTTTACTTGAAAATAGCTCAGAAATGATACATCAATCAAAATTGAAATTCAGTTTAAAATGAGATATTTAACTATAACAAGGACCATGATATTCATATCTAACTGATTAGTATATTCCTCTTGGTAAGCACCTGTACCTGAAAAGGAAAAGTATAACAATACAAATATGTTTCTGAAGTTGGAATCAGATTAAATTTATAAGAAATGTTTCTTCTCTTTAGATAGTGCATAGCTGAGCACTGATTTCTGCAACCTGTTTTGTTGCTTCAGTAGGTGAAGCCCCACGTTTAGCTCTGATGAAGAAATTGTATCAGTTACGTTTTCTTGTTTTGCATGATGGGAGAAGGTTATCTTATTGTTTATTTCTAATATTGATTTACAAGTTTTGTCATACTCCATTGAGATAGAGAGGGCAAATGTAATAAGAATATGTACCCCAATCCCTGAGGATAAGAGCTGCAGTGTATGGATTTGAAGGATATATCCTGTTGTTATTCTTGTGTGTGTCCTATCTTTCTTCTTTCATAAAATAGTAAGAGTAGCTTTAAAATAGATATTTTTCTCAAGTAATAAAATGGCTATTGATCTCTAAGTCCTCCTTTGAACCAATGAATTAGGGTTAGCTAGATAGGTGTCCACATCAAAATCAGAAAGTATAAATTCATTAACCTATAATCAGAAAAGGGCAGTTGCATAAACATTGCATTTTGTAGCATAAAATAGCCTGATATACCCAATTCCATATTTTCCTAAATGGAAGTGTATGTTGAAATGCACATGATATAGACCTATAGGAATACTATTATGATAGCTACAACTTGACAATTAAAAGTCAACCAAATATAATATGAAGTGCAAGCTGGTCCACAGAGATGAAACCACTAGTTATGGTTTCATTTTGCTAATAAACTCTTCCATCTGAAAACCCTTTCTATTTATGGACTCCCTACCAATTCAAAGCATACTCTATCTCCTAAAATGGTTTAATAAAAATTTAATGGCTTCCAAATAGAATGGAGATTCAACATAAATTTTATGGTTTTAGATACATATCAGTTTCTGCCAGTATGTTAGGGAAATACCCAAATATTAATTTAAAAATTATTGTTCAGTATTTTTAAAGTGATGATACCAATGATAATGAAAAGAAAACATATGAACTATATCATAAGGGTTTTTGTTTGCTGAGACAGAATAGCAAATAACTTCTAAAACATAGAACATTTTCTGCAGTGTATCTAAGAGAGGAGATTCATGCATTTGTTTCATGCTTATGTGGTAATTATCATCGAGAAGTTCATATTTTTATTTAACTAAATATTGATCCTTTAGCTTATGCATGACAATGTTTACTATTCTTCAAAGCCATTTTTACTTCATATCTAATATGCCCCTTAGGAGGTTAATGAAATACGGTGCTTTGTGTTTGTGGAGGATTTTATTATGAGGGGATTGAAGTTACATTTAGCTTAAGAAATACTTGCCAAAAAAGTTTTTGGAATTTTAAATATATGTTTTGTTAATTGGATTGTTTTGTAAGTTAAAAAGTCACTGAAATCTAATTTGGAGGTTTTCATGTATTGCATATACCAACTTTGTTATGCTTCAGCATATATCCTATTGTGAATCACATAATTCACTTTGTATCACAATTTCCCTATAAGACATGTTTGGTTTGTACATTGTTGTTTTCATATGCATTGTTTACTTCCCTAAGTTTCAAACAAATTGGCTTGTTTGCCAATCCACACAACACTTTCTGCATTAAGAGAATGCTTTGTCAGATTTTCCTTGTGAACAACAAAGTGAAGATGTTCTTTTTAAAGGAACAAAAATATGGGGGATAAAAATGGCCATAATGTATTACTGTAGTATGTTATTTCCATTTGGGATATGCAATATAATGTGTAAATCTCTCACCTTTTAAACCAAGGTAACTTTAGAATGAAAAATTAATGATGAGAGTCAAATTTGATGAACACTCGGGCTTGTGAGAAATATTTGTAACCTCAAAATGACACTTACAAACCAATTAGCTTGGCTTTAATCCACTTCATTTGAACTTCATGACAATGGTGACACAGGTGCTATTTTCTGCTTGGCTAATCCCAGCACCACTCTTCAGTTGGGTTTAGAGTCTACTTTTCGAAGAATTAGCTCTGCCATTTGGAAAGTTTTACTCCTGACATGATCTCAGACTACACTTTGTATGCATGCAATTCATTTGTCTTTAAATATATATTAAAAGGCAAATATATAGCATTTTCTATAAAACATATTGTCTTTAACTCCTCTTATTTGGGTTTGATAGAAATTTTGACAACAAGTGGTATTTTTTTTCCATCTTTGTCCCAACCATCACATTTTGGTACCTTAAAAACAGGGACCTTTAATAAGTAATTACAGATTAAAAATGGTGACTAAGTTGATGCTGGAAGGATGTGCTCCCATGAACAAACTGGTATTATAATTAAAATACAGAAAAACTATCTGAATAGTAATGGGAAGACTCTCAGGAGAGAACCCTGATAACAGAGGACCAGAAGTAGAGACCGCATAGAGACTGGTAGAAGGGACCTAGTGGTGCAAAATAGGGCTGGCCAAGTGCCCACAGACAGAACTGAGGTTCTGGAGAGATATCCTAGCTGTGGGGGATTGCCACTGAGAACTCTTGAGTCTAATCCCCAAGCTGGGTCTCCCAATAGAGAGCACCAGAACTGATAAGGGTACCCACCCACAGAACATCTGGCTGTGAAAAGCAGCAGGGTTGCTGTCTGCCAGGGAAAGATGTCTGGAAATTCAAGCACTGCCTTAAAGGGCCAATAAACAAAACTCCCTGTGGAGCCACCCACCTTGTGCTCCAGCAGAGGGAGGACAGAGTTGACTGGAGCAGTGCAAATAGAAGTGAGGATAGGGGACTCTGTGATTAGAGCTCAGAAGGCAGATACTCCAGTTATCTGTGCTGGGTCCATCCCTCATGCAGTGGAGAACATCTTTCCCACACAGAAATTTGCTATACATGAGGACTTGCCTGGGGGCAGGGATTCAATGGACCTATCCTATTAGAAAACAACTTGCCTCATGGGTATGGAGTTCCAGAGGCCATTAAGAGATGAAAAATAACAAATAGCATGCAGGCAGAAGCAACTGTCCCACCCTGTTGAAAGAAAACTCTCTCCACAGCTGAAGACAATTGTCTGAGGGTAATTCAAGTTGTAATCCTATGTCTGTAGACAGAGGTGATTTCTGAAAGCTTGAGTCTTTGCCTGATCAGTCTAGTCAGAAACAGCATTTGACACTATCTTGTACCAGAGATTGAGAAACATAGCAGATGTACCTAATACATATGCACAAACCCAAACAGGCGACCGAAATGAGGAAACAAAGAAACAACCCCCAATGAAAGAACAAGATAATTCTCAGAAGAAGAAAAAAATGGAATGGAGATAAGAAATTAATCTAAAACAGAGCTCAGAGTAATGATGGTAAAGATGCTCAACAGCATGAAAAAAGATATAACAACTATGGAAACAGAAATAAAGAATGACATAGCACAAATAAAGAACATGAAGGAATACACAACACATTAGGGGAAGCTGATCATTCAATCAGTGACTTAGAAGACAGGGTTGAAAAATCACTCAGAGAACCAAAAAGAAAAAAAAAACAATTAAAAAACAGGAAAACAGCTTAAGGGAGCTGTGGGACAACATGAAACATAACAATATTAGAATAGCAGATGTGCCAGAAGTGGCAGAAAAGGAGAAGGGGATTGAGAAAAAATCCCTTTCATGTTTGAAGAAATAATGGCAGAAAACTTCCCTAATCTGGTCAAGGAGAAAGTCACACAAGATCAGAAGACAGAGAACCTCAAGCAAGAAGAACCCAAACAGGACCATGCCCAGACACATCATAATTAAAATGCCAAAAATTAAAGACAAAGAATGTTAAAGGCAGCAAGAGAAAAGAAACAAGAAAACTGTTACCTACAAAGGAGCTCCCATAAGGCTGACACCTGATTTCTCATTAGAAACTCTACAGTTCAGGAGGGTATGGCATGAAATACTAAAGGTAATAGAAAGTAAGGATCTGAATCCAAGATTACTATATCCAGCAATGCTGTCATTGAAAATAAATGATCAAGTAAAAATTTCCCAGACAGAAATAGGGTAAAGAAGTATATCACCACCAAGCCAGCATTGCAAGAAATGCTAAAGGGACTGCTGTAACGAGAAGAAGAAACAGAGAGAGAAACCTAGGCATTCAGAATTTAAATAGCAATAAATAAGTACCTATCAGTAATAACTCTAAATGAAAAAGGATTAAATGCTCCAATCAAAAGGCATAGGGTAGTTGAATGGATACAAATACATGATCCAACCACATGCTCTCTACAAGAGACTCACTTCAGAACAAAAGACACACACAGGATGAGAGCGAGGGGTTAGGAAAAAATTTTTTCATGCAAATGGGGGGAAAAGAAGCTAGAGTAGCAATATTCATATCCAACAAAATAGAATTCAAAATGAAGGCCATTGCCCCAGCTGGTTTGGCTTAGTGGGTAGAGTGTCAGCTTGTGGACTGAAGGGTCCTGGGTTTGATTCTGGCCAAGAGCACATGCCTGGGTTGCAGGCTCTACCCCTAGTAGGAGGCATGCAGGAGACAGACAATCCATGATTCTCTCTCATTAAGGATGTTTCTATCCCTCTCCCTTCCTCTCTGAAATCAATAAAAATTTATTTTAATTATTTTTTTAAATGAAGGCCATCACAAGAGTCAACAAAGGTCACTACCTAATACTAAAAAGATCGGCCGAGACCGGTTTGGCTCAGTGGATGGAGCGTTGGACTGTGGACTGAGGGGTCCCGGGTTCAATTCCGGTCAGGGGCATGTGCCTTGGCTGCGGGCACATCCCTGGTGGGGAGCGTGCAGGAGACGGCTGATCGATGTTTCTCTGTTTCTGATTTTCTATCCCTCTTCCTTCCGCTCTGTGAAAAATCAATAAAATATATTTTTAAAAATACTAAAGAGATCAATTCAACAAGAGGATATTACCCTGGTAGACATATATGCACCCATTATAGGAGCACCTAAATATATAAACAAACAAACAAAAACAAAATAAAACTTGTAGGGGACTGTAATGGAAAGACTAACAACAATCCAGTTATAGTAGGGGACTTTAACAGCCCACTGACTTCACTGGATATATCATCCAGACAAAAACTTAATAAAGAAACAGTGACTCTAAAGGACAGACTGGATAAAATGGATTTAATTGACATTTGTAGAAAATTTCACCACCAAGCAGCAGAATATATATTCTTCTTAAGTGTACATTGATCATCCACAAAGATAGACCACATAGTAGGACAAAAAAACAAGTCTCTTCAAGCTCAAGAAGATTGTAATTATATCAAGCACCTTCTCAGATCACAGTGGAATGAAATTAGAAATTAGCTATAGTAAAAACATCCCAAAACATTCAAATACATGGAGGCTAAAGAGTATGTTATTAAACAATGAATGGGTTACTAAAGAGATCAAGAAAGAAATAAAAAACTTCCTGGAAACAAATAAAAACGATCATTCAACAATCCCAAATCTCTGGGACACAGCAAAAGCAATCCAAATGATCATTCAACAATCCCAAATCTCTGGGACACAGCAAAAAATAAAAACAAACAAAAAAAAAAACAACAACCACCAAACAAAAACAAAGCAACAACAATAGGCTGTTTAAGAACTAGAAAGAGAACAATAAGAAAAGCCCCAGAGTAAGTTGAAGGAAGGAAACAATAAAGATTAGAGCAGAAATAAATAACATAGAGGCTAAAAAACAATTTAAAAAGTCAATGAAATCAATAGTTGGTTCTTTGAAAGGTTAAGCAAAATTAATGAGCCACTAGCCAGATTCATCAAGAAATAAAGAGAGAGGGTACAAAACAATAAAATCAGAAACAAAAGTGGGGAAGTAACCAGACACCACAGAAAAACAAAATATTGTAAGAAAATATTATGTATAATGATATGACAACAAGCTGGACAATTTGGATGAAATGAACAATTTCCTGGAAAAATACAATCTCCAAAAATTGAATTGGGAAGAATCAGAAAACCTAAATAGGCCAATAACAACTGATGAAATAGGAGCAGTAATTAAAAAACTCCCAACAAAAATACCCCAGGCCCATATGGCTTCACAAGGGAGTTTTATGAAACATTCAAAGAAGAACTAACACCTATACTCCTCAAACTATCCCAAAAATCCAAGAGGAAGGAACACTTCCAAGGTCTTTTTGCGAGGCCCACATTATACAAATTCTAAAACCAGATAAATACACTACAAAGATAGGTAATTATAGGCCAATATCCCTGATGAACATAGATGATAAAATCCTCAAGAAAATATTATCAAATGGGATCCATCAGTATATTAAGAAAATCATAGACCATGACCAAGTGGGACTTATTTCAAGGATGCATGATTGGTACAAGTTTTGTAAATCAATAAATGTGATACATCACATAAACAAATCGAAAGAAAAAAATCACATGATCATATCAATGAAGGCAGAAAAAGCATTTAACAAAATCCAATATTCATTTTTATATAAAAACTGTCAGAAAAGTGGGAATAGAGGGGAGTTTTTCTCAGCATGATAAAGACCATCCTATCTAATAAAAGGCTACTATGCCATTTGACCTAATGGCAGAGTGTCCAGTTGCTATGATGCACACTAACCACTAGGGGGCAACCACTCGGCGCAGGAACTGCCCCCTGGTGGTCAGTGTGCTCCCCTGTGGGAGCACTGCCCAGCCAGAAGCCAGGCTCACGGCTGGTGAGCAGAGCGGTAATGGTGGGGAAAGGCTTGCTAAGGATGTCTGCTGCAGCGCTAAGGATGTCCGACTGACTTAAGCCATCAGTCATACATTCCCTGAGGGATCGCAGACTGCGAGAGGGCACAGGCTGGGCTAAGGGACCCCACCTGAGTGAATGAATGCCATACACTGGGCCTCTAGTACATGATAAACCTACAGCCAACATCATACTCAGTGGGCAAAAATTAAAACCATTCCCCTAAGAGCAAGAACAAGATAAGGATGTCCACTTCCACCACTCTTATTCAACATAGTACTGGAAGTCCTAGCCACATGGTTCAGACTAGAAAAAAGAAAAGGCATCCAAATTGGAAAGGAGGAAGTAAAACTCTTATTATTCACAGATGACATGATAGTGTACATAGAAAACCCTAAAGACTCCACCAAAATCTACTAGATTTAATAAATGTATTTACAATGTAGCAGGATACAAAATCAACACCCAAAACTCGATGGCTTCTTTATACACCAAGAATTAATTCTCAGAAAGAGAAACTAAACAAACAATCCCATCTACCATTACAACAAAAATATTAACATACTCAGGAATAAAGTTAACTAAGGAGGCAAGAGACCTGTACTCAGAAAAGTACAGGATATTGAAAAAAGAGATTGAAGAAGATATAAACAAGTAGAAAAATATATTGCATTCAAGGATTGACAGAATCAAACTCATTACAATGTCCATAGTAACCAAGGCAATCTAGAGATTTAATGCAATCCCTATTGAAATACCAATGGCATATTTCACATACCTAGAATAAATACTTGAAAAATTTATATGGAACCAAAAGAGGCCCCGAATACCTGCAACATTCTTGAGAAATAAAAACAAAGTTGGAGGAATCACAATACCAGATTTCAAGTTATACTGCAAAGCTACTGTAATCAAAATAGCACGGTTCTGGTATAAGAATACGCATATAGACCAATGGAAAAGAACAGAGACCCCAGGAATTGACCCAAGTCATTATGCTCAATAAATTTTTGATATAGGAGGCAAAAGCATACAATGGAGTGAAGAAAGTCTCTTTGATAAATGTTGTTGGGAAAATGGACAAATACTTGTAAAAAATGAAACTTGACCACCAATTTATGCCATACACAAGAATAGACTCAAAATGGATAAAAGACTTAAATTTAAGCTGTAAAACCATAAAAATCCTAGAAGAAACAATAGGCTGAAAAATCCCAAACATCTCTCATAGCAATATGTTTACTGATACATCTCCTAGGGCAAAGAAAACTGAGGAGAAAATAAATAAATAGGACTATATCAAAATAAAAAGCTGCACAGTAAAAGAACCCATCAACAAAATAAAAGTGTGGCCCCTGTATGGGAGACCACATTTGCCAATGATACATTTGATAAAGGGTTAATATCCAAAATACATAAGAAACTCATACAACTTAACAAAAGAAAGACAGTCCAAGTAACAAAATGGTCAAAGGACCTAAATAGACACTCTCCAAAGTAGACATATAGATGGCCAAAGGACATGAAAAAATGCTCTAAGTCACTGATCAGCAGAGAGATGCAAATCAAAATGACAATGAGGTATCACCTTACACCTGTCAGAATGGCTACCATTAACAAATTAAGTAATGATAAGTGCCAGCTAGGATGTGGAGGAAGGGGAACCCTAGTACACTGCTGGTGGGAATGCAGCCTGGTTCTAGCTATTGTGCTTTGTGACCTTTTCTGAGTTGGGCTGGGCTGTAGGCTTCATTTTGCACCATGGGGTCTTGGCAGTGTTGGTTGGCTGCAATTTGGTGGGATGTTGCTCAGGAGTGGTGGTGGGGCCTGTGTCCCACTTTGGGGAAGCTGAGTTTTGGTTTGTTGGCACCAGGTCTGTGGTGCAAGCCAGTGTGTATCATGACAGCTCCTCATTGAGCATCTGCCCCCTGGTGGTCTGTGTGTGTCATAGCAACTGGTTGGACGGTCAGACAGCATATTATCTTTTTATATATACAGATATTAGAAAAGTAATATGTTGCTCCTTTGCTATTGATTTTAATAAAACTCAGTTATGAAGTAATAAATGAAATGTTAGTAAGTTTGATTAAATAAAGTTACTAATTTAAAATTGCTGATGTAAGGAAAATTGCTGATATTATCTATGGAATAGATGGTAGCTAAATTTCTTATTTATTACAGAGGGCTGTTGCCTTAATTCAAGTCATTTTGAATATTTAATAATGATTGCAAATAATAAAATGACATGGTTTTGAAATTTCTATGAGGTTTAATTACATCAATGATAATGTTTGAAAGTAAGGCATATGTTACTTATAGTTTGGAATTTTTAATCATTTCACTGTCTTCATAATAGAATTAACTGTGCTTGATAAAAAAATTATAGGAACTGTCATGGAAATTACAAATTAACATCTGAAAACTTTAAAACGGAGTATTAGCAAAATATATATCAGGTCAAACATATGTTTTCTGATTAAATAATTTCTCTACATAAAAATGCATGGGCCATTTAATAGCTGGAATATGAAATCTATAATAATAAAAGCATAAATATGCTCATTAGACTATGTCCTTCCAGACGACCTTCCAGATGGCCTTCCTGATAAATCCGGGGCTGCAAGGGAGGCCTGGGTCCTGGGTGCCTTTCTGTGGCTGGAGAGAAGCCCAGGTCCCAGGTGCTAGAGGGAAGCCGCTGCCAGCAGCCGGGGGAAGGAAGGCCTATCCTTGCACAAATTTTGTGCATTGGGCTGCTAGTATAAGATAAAATGGTATTCATTTACAATAACATCTGTGTAAAATAATGAACTGGGGTCTTGATATATGCCATTTAACTCTTATAACAGGATAATTTAGTTATCATAAAATGGGATTTAATCCTTACAAAAGACCCCAGAAGCTTTACAGTGGTCTTGTGATTATACATAAAAAGAATAAACTGTACCCTTAGATTTATTGTCTTATGGCAGACTGGTTGGGTCATGTGTTATCCACTTGAGAGAGGAGAAAACTGTGATAGCTATTAAGTGCTTATGGGAGGTTATGGATTATTAAATGTTAATAATGTGGTTGAAACCCAGTTTTTTTTTTACTTTTTAGAAGTAATCAATGTTCCACAGTATTATTCTTGGGAGATATTTTTTTCAGTATTACTGAATAAACTTTTTAACTCAAATAGAAGCACAGTTCTACCCTAAAAAGTTTTCTAATTTATCACCAGTGATATAAACTCAAATATGCAAAGTTAATTTTAGTAAAATAGCACTAAATTTTAACGAGGACAATGATGTTCTGAGAACTTAACATTCTTTATCCTATTTCTTTTACACAATAATTCCAGGGCAATTTATCCTTATTTTATAGATGACAAAGCTGAGGTTTAGAGAGCTTTACTAAAACTGGGATTGCACAGACAAGCTGGAATCAAATCAGATCTATTTCTTCTTAGTCTGTTTTATTTCCAATAGTATTCCCAATCAATTCACTTGGGGGAGATTTATGAAAATATTAGGGTTGAAGCAGATATTCTGATTTCATTGGTTTGAGGTGGGGCCGTTACATCAGCAATTTTTTAATGCTTATTAGGTGAGAGTATTATATAGCCAAGGTAAACATAGCTACAATAGAACAGTTGATTCCATGAGATACTCCTTTTTATTTTTATTTTTAAAATATATTTTAATGATTTTTTTACAGAGAGGAAAGGAGAGGGATAGGAAGTCAGAAACATCAATAAGAGAGAAACATTGATCAGCTGCCTCTTGCACACCGCCTACTGGGGATGTGCCCGCAGCCAAGTTACATGCCCTTGACTAGAATGGAACCTGGGACCTTTCAGTCCACAGGCCGATGCTCTATCCACTGAGCCAAACTGGTTTTGGCAAGATACTCCTTTTTAGAGGATGAAACCCTGAATCCGTTGTACCAGTGTATGTTCAGATAGCTAGTGTTTTCTTCCTCCTCAGATCTTCAATTACTGGGGCTTTGCTTTATTACTGTTGTTAATGATAAATGCTTTGTCTATCAGATAAAATAGAAATAGGCTAGCTGTCAAGTTAGACTGGCTACCAAAATGTTCTCTTTAGGATTAAGGTACTTATCTCCTGTCCACACAGTTCTTTCTCTCTCTCTCATCCTTCCTCCCTCCCTTCCTCCTTCTCTCCCTCTCTCTCCATTGTTTCTGTTTCTTACTTCACACACATGTTTGTAATAGAATAGTGCTCTCATTTATATACTGATTCCACCAAAGGGCTGTCCAGGAGACAGTCTGTGTGCTGAGGTGGTCCCTGATTCTTTGTCATTTTATTTTTCATTTTTTTCTTGTCCTCTCTCACTTTGATCCTAATTAATATCACTCTGTCCTGCCATCAGGAATTTGATGATCCCTTTTTCAGCTAGAAACTATGTCTTTCATTGACAGAGCTGATAAAGCCTCCAGAGGAATTTTTAATTACTAAAGGATAATAAAAGAAAAGTAAAGAAAAAATTTAAAATGGCAGTAAAATAATCCTTTCAGGGTACAAGTTTGTGATCCTATAAATCCATTTAAAAGAAACAAATGACTTTAGTTAACTTCATGATCTCTGACATTAATGGTGTAAATAGGTCGGTTTTAACCAAAAGCTATTTATCTAGGATTAGTTTTACTAAATAGCTTGGGTTTCAGCCAGATATATGACTTTTAAATGACAGGATATAGCTTTCATTGGAACCTGCAATATCACTGCTGTTATGAAGGGATCAAATTGGCAATTATACTCCCAAGTACAATAGATTGTAATCTAACACTGCATTTATTTAGCTATATAGATGGATACAAGGCAGGAGATACTCTGGCATGGAATCTTTATGTCATTGGATTGCCCAGAAGCAAACAAAACAGATGTTTGCACCTCATCCACATGGGGTGCATATGGCAACAGCCAAGGTCAGTGTGGGCCACTTGACACACAAAAAAAGCTGTAGCCTTGATTCACTGCCAGTATTTTATTTATTTATTTATTTTTAAAATATATTTTATTGATTTTTTACAGAGAGGAAGGGAGAGGGATAGAGAGGTAGAAACATCGATGAGAGAGAAACATCAATCAGCTGTCTCCTGCACACCTCTTACTGGAGATATGCCTGCAACCAAGGTACATGCTCTTGACTGAAATCTAGCCTGTGACCCTTGAGTCCACAGGCCAATGCTCTGTTCACTAAGCCAAACCAGTCAAGGCCACCAATATTTTTAAAGTCTTTTTAAAATTGATTTTTAGAAATAGAGGGAGGGGGAGAGAGAGAGAAACATTGATGTGAGAGTAGACCATGATCAACTATCTCCTGCATCTCCCCTACCAAGGATTGAACTCACCACTTTTCAGTGCACAGGACAATACTCAATCACCTAAGCCACACTTGCCAGGGTTCCCACCAGTATTTAATACCACTCTAGTCACAGAGGATAAAGGTTCACATGTCATTTCATAGCCCAACCCCCCCACTAGTCTAAGAGTAGTTCTTTCTAACAAATATTTCACAATTAATCTTGTTTCCATAGTTCTTAGAAAACAAAATCCTCTGGTCATTTTCCCAGGCAAGTTAGGTTTTAACCTTTTATTCATAGACCCAATTAGCCTTAGATGGAAATCCCATTTCTGCCTTTAATTAGTTATATAGCCTTGGGATGGTTTCTGAGCTCAGTTTTGGTCATGTACAAAGTAGGATCAACAATATCTACCTGATACAGTTACCATGAATGTTAAGTAGTATCTGTGAATTATGCATAGTCAAGTATCTGGAATAATGTAGAACTCAATGTTACCTCCCTTTCTATATCCATAAATTATCTTAATTAGGCTGAGTTGATCTTTCTAATTATTTTTTCTACCTCTTGGATAAATGCCAGTTCTCCCCAAATTAAACAATTTGTCATTTTAAATCCCACTGTTCTCTCCATGATCTCCCTACTTATTCCAGTTTCCTGATCTGAAGGCTATTGCTGATTCACAACTCAATTTTTAGGTGGTAGTTCTTGGCATCCTTGAGATCCAGAGTGTTATCCAATCTTCACAGTAGACTTGAACTACATCTTAATGCCCCAGTGGTGTTCTCTTCTCTCTCTCTCTCTCTCTCTCTCTCTCTCTCTCTCTCTCTCTCTCTCTTTCTCTCTCTCTCTCTCTCTCTGAAGATTACTAACAAGTCTCCTGAAGGCTGGTTACAATACTTTATTCCTATAATTGTCACAGTGCAGTATTTGTAAGTTGCTAATTAGCATACTTGTGAAAACACAAGGAGTCTTTCTTCTAGAACCATAATTTTATTTAATAATGTATGGGTGGTTGAACTGGTTCCCAAAAATATCAGAAAAAAAACCGTCTTCTGAAATCAGGAGTAACATTTGTACAGTAATGTTGATGTGATCTGGTGTAATATTTACTAAACATTTGTAAGTACTGGCACGGTAATTAATATTTTATAATTATGATTTCATTTTATTCCCAAAACAACCCTAGAAGGTAGACACTATTATTATGTCCATTTACAACTGAAGAGTCTAAGTAACTTGGAGACATCAGTCAGAGAGTGAGTTGGAGGTGATATTTCCTGCTTGTATCTACTACAAAAAAATAATTGTAATACTGAACATGTCTATCCTCTTTCCTGAATTTTTGCCTTTGCGTTGATTACAGAGTTTCTTTATTACAGGCTAGTTGACTTTTGTTTTAAAATAAAAGTGCAATCAGTTGGTTTCACATGTACTAGAAATAAATGCAAAAGTCAACAAACTGGAGCCAGACTAAAAGAGATGTTGGATTCTGTCTTTTTATAATGATATTGCTCTCAGAGAAGATTTAAACAGTTCATCAAAGTGGTAGGATGTTTACAAGTACTATATTGCAAGTTTGGGATCCTATCCAATCCACACTAAAGTTATCAAAGGGAAACACTAATCTTCGAATGTCTTTTTTTCTTCTCTCTCTCTTGGTTAACTCTAGAAATAGAAATAGGCAGTAAAAGCATGACATAAGATATGCCAAAACATCTCACTACCACAAATATTTCCTTATCAGCTATTCATATGAACATCTCTTATCTAGATTGAAATGTCTAAAATATTGACCAGAAAAAGGGAGAGACATGATTGGTATCTTAAGGTAAACTAAGTAAAAACGTACATTTTACCTAGCTTTGAATATCTGCGTTTTTTGTGGCACATTCCTTTGCATTGATTTATTTTTTGAGCATTTGAGAACTTGGGTCTGCATAGAATCAGTTGATCAAGTGAATGCCTTGGAAAAGTGTTTTAATAACTGTTTCATTAACCATCTATTAGGAAATCATTTTAAGTGCAATGAATACACACTTGTCTCAGGGAAAGAAGTGGATTTTTTGGTAGCTCTTGAGAACTATTTTTGATTTATTTAAAATGAATACTTACCAGTAGGCAAAAGTACATGATGGAGCCCTTGATAAATGTACCTCACATCACCTAAAACATAATATTATATAATGATATTGTTATTGTTAATGGAAGGGAGTGGGAACATAAATAGTAAGACGTAGGGGAAGACATCTAGAACACTAAGAATCATTGAGCACTTGAGTATTTGTCAAATCTTGGTTCAAGATCAAGAACTAGACTAGAAGATGCTAAAAATAAGGATAAATTCTACCCACTCCAAAATATAAGAAACATATAAAGATGAGTAAGATATAAACTCAGAGAATATATGTAATATTCTCTGAATTATTATGTCTCCAATTTTTTTCACTAAGACATATAGCAATTGCATGTTAAAACTGAGACAATAGCATAAAATATAGAATAGTAAAGAACAAGGAGCAAATACTTTAATCTTTAAATTTTCATAGTGCAAATGAATCTGCTGGTTAAAAATATTAGTTGCAGCAAGATTTCAGTAATATGAGTTATAAACATTATATTAAATGATGGTTTCTGTGTATTCTTACTAAATGAAAACATATTTTCAGCAAAAAAATATTGCAAAAGAAAAAATAATTCTCCCATTATTTTTTACCTTAATATATACTGGTGAGGAAAATAGCAGTCAAGGCTATTCAGTGCTTAAAAAATATTCTCATTTGTATAAAGTGATATTTCCACAGGTAGATCAAGGGGCACTGTATAAGCATAATGATTCTAAGAACTTAGTTTGGCAGAAGGAATGGAAACTTTTAAAATTAGAATTTATAGTCACTTATGTAACTTGTAGTCACTCATTGGTTAATTGTATAAGGCAATTTCATCATTATAGAACTAGGGGCCTGGTGCACAAAATTCGTGCATGGGGGATAGGAAGAGTGTTCCTCAGCCCAGCCTGCACCCTCTCCAATCTGGGACCCCTCGAGGGATATCCAACTGCCCATTTAGGCCCAATCCTGATAGGCCTAAACGGGCAGTCAGACATCCCCCTCACAGTCCAGGATTGTTGGCTCCTAACTGCTCACCTGTCTGCCTTCCTGATTGCCCCTAACTGTTTCTGTCTGCCAGCCTGATTGATACCTAACTTCTCCCCTGCCAGGCTGTTTGCCCATAACTGCCCTCCCCTGCAGGCCTGGGTCCCCCACAACTGCTCTTCTCCTGTAAGCCTGGTCACCCTCAGCTTCCCCCCTCTGCCAGCCTGATCACCCCTAACTGCCCTACCCTGCGGGATTTATTGCTCCCAGATGCCCTCCCTTGCAGCTCTGGTCCCTCCCAACTGCCCTCCCCTGCTGGTCATCTTGTTGTTGCCATCTTGTGTCCACATGGGTGCAGGATCTTTAACCACATGGGAGCATCCATCTTGTGTATTGGAGTGATGGTCAATCTGCATATTACTCTTTTATTAGATAAGATAGGGGCCTGGTGCACAGGTGAGGGCCAGCTGGTTTGCCATGAAGGGTATCCCAGTTCAGGGTCATGGTTCCCTTGGGGCATGGGGCAGCCTGGGAAAAGGGCCTGTGGTGATTTGCAGGCTTGTCATGGCACCCCAGTGACCCAACCAGAGACCCTGGTATCTGGGATTTATTTATCTTCTACAATTGAAACTTTGTAGCTTGGAATGGAGCCAAGCTTTCTCCTTGCTCTGTGGCAGCAGCCATTTCTGTTGGGTTTTATTTATCTTCTATAATTGAAACGTTGTAGCCTTAAGTGGAGGCCTGGGCCAGTCAGGGCAGGTGGAAAGCTTGGATTCCTCCATCTCTGGGTACAACTCAAGCCTCCTGCTCTCTCCAGCACCATGGCTGCCATTTTTTTAATTTATCTTCTATCATTGAAACTTTGTGGCATTGAGTGGAGGCCTGAGCCAGCAAGGGCAGGCAGAAAGCTTGGCTTCCTCTATTGCCGGGGAAACCCAAGCTTCCCTCCAGCTCTCTCTGGCTGCAGTCATCTTGGTTGGGATTTATTTGCATATTCGCTCCTGATTGGCTAGTGGGCATGGCTGTGGACATGGCTTGTTGGTGTAGTGGAGGTATTGTCAATTTGCATATTACTCTTTTATTAGATATATTATTTTAAAATGTCTTTAATTGTGTTGAATGCATATATATTAGTCTAAAAATAAAAAAAATAATGATTTTATAGACCTCAAATATTGGGAAAGTGGATGGATATACTTGGAATTTCCCCCAATGGATGTATTTTACCACACCACAACAAACTAGAAAATTTAGAGCCCCTACTTATAATTCTGACATTGTTTCAGACACTAAAAAAGCTTTTAAAATTTGCCTTGGGTCATTATTTCATTAAGTAGAAATTCATTTTAACTCATGAAACACATTGATTGATAACTTAGTGTAAGAAAGAGTGCTATTAAACTCCAAGTGAATCAATAAGAAAAAAATACAGAATCTTTCAAGGAATTGACAATTCAATACGAGCCAACAAGCAAGTACATAGGTTAACTGTTATACAAGACAGAATGTGATATAATCCCCACAATTAATTAGCATGTGGTAGAATATTTTTAAAAGTATGAAACATATTTGGGAATGTAGTCTCTTAATAAATGAGCAACGCTTATTTATGTCAAGTAAAAATGTGTACCACATAATCTTTTAGGTGGCATGTTAAATGAAGCAAAACCCACTGGATTGATACAGTGGTCCTGCTTGGCTTCCCTAATTTTATTCACTAGACTTAAATGCAATAAATAGTGAAGGCAATTTTGGAGCTGGATCCTTACCTGCTATTCTATTCCTTTATTTCTTTCAAAGTTCATTGATTTCTTAAATAATAAAATTATTTTCCATAAGGTTTATTAGTATTTGCTTTTTTCCCTAATGCATGTTATTTCTAATAATCAGTTCTGGATTCTCTTCTCATGTTTAAAGCTGTTTATTGGGACTGATTCATAAGCTAACTTGAGCCAAAGTCATTGTAAATTCACAAATGTGCAAGCATGTATGCGCACACACAGACACGTGTAGGTTTGAACAATGCATTTTATAAAGTTAAACCCTATGTAATCAGTCACCTCTAAGATGAGAAAAAAGCTCTTTAAACTATTTTAAGTCAACATTTACAAGAGAAATTGGCCTATAATATACCTTGGGTTCTTAACCTTTTGGAGAGTTAAAGAAAAGCTGCTTTTCCAATAAAGGTAATGTATATTGCTAATAAAATATGTAAGGGAGGACATCTACTAATAAAACTGAGAAAATGACTTAGTAGGAAGAGTTGTTTTATTAGTCTTTTGCTTTTGATGACTTAGACAATCCTGGAACTATTTAAAAGGTGATTTAATTTATCTTCTACACACATGAATGAGTTCAGGGTGCTTCTTTCCCCCCATGAATCAACCATGTATGCTTGGACATTAAAAGAATGGATAAGGAATTTTTGAAGTACTAAATCAAAATTTTAAGTCACTTTAACTTGGTAACTTAAGCAGTTTTAAACATGGATAAAATGAACTATTTTCAATAAAATATTTAATCAATTTATTGCTTCCACATTAACTTGTTTCAAATGTAATTTAATGTAACTGTATCTGAATATAAACCGTTTCTGAAATTCTCCTGCAATATTCTGTATCTTATGTTCCTCAAGAAATTGATCATTTGAACAAATAACTTCATAGAAATAGCCTCGTCCAGTTTCCTTAGCACACTAAGTGGTGCTGTCATCTATTCACTCACTCAAATTGAGACCTGCAAATCATCCTTGATTCTCCAACCCCTGTCATCCCTAAACTTCAATCCATCATGATAGATCCCTTGTGGGTTATTCTTTCAGAATTTGTCACTGAGTCTCTGCTACCTTTCCACCATTACCACTACCACCCTAGTTTTAATTCATTCTCGTCTCTTTCTTTGACCACAATGGTTGCTTGCTAACTGCTGGCCCTGGTTGCATTCTGGATCTACCTCCAACTGTCTAGAATTCCTTTCTTTCACTTTGTATTTCACAGCTGAGTAAACTGAACCCCAGAAATATGCATTTTGATAGTTAAACTAGGGTCAGAATAGCATGTTTCCGAATTCCCAGATCCATGTTCAAACCATTCTTAGACTTGCTTTAAATATGTTCATATGTTTTTTCACAAATATGCACACTGAATTTGGGGTTAGCTTTTTTCTTTGATATATTCATAGTTTCTAATTGTAACATCTAATGCATTCATGAGAAAAGAAATATTTTTTCACTAATAACTATTAATGGAGAGCATGGCCTGTGAAATTATCTGTCTTATATGTAATCTACTTTAGAAAATGGTGATTTTCATAATTTTCATTAGCATATATTCAAAATTGGTTTTGGTTTGCATGAGTTATTTCATATTTAAATGAAACCAAGATTAGGAAAACAACAATAATAACTTTCTTATTTGGGAGCCCACATGAATACTGATAGTATTAAGATATCAGTGAAAGTATTTTGCTATCCTCTGGGGAGAATATCATATATTTGCAGAATAATGAAGAAGTAGAGGAGACATATGTAATTTTATTTGGTTTAGATTTGTTCAGATATTCTTTACCCATATATTAAAAATGGGCATTCCTCAGTACTATATGTAACTAGTTTGGAGAAGGAGGAAGAGGACCATGAGCCGAGGGCAACAGGAGGCCTCTAAAAGCTGGAAAAGGCAAAGAAAAGGATTTTCCTCTGGAGCCTTCAGAGAGGAACATAGCCCCTCTGACACTGGACTTTAATGAGACCCATGTCAGACTAGCCTACTTAGCTGTAGGATAATAAATTTGTGTTGTTTTAATCCAACGAATTTTAGGGGATTTTTTACAGCAGCAATTAAAGAGTAATACAGCCTCCATAGGATTTTCTGCTGTGGAAATCTTGGTTTAGCTGGTCTGTAGTCATACCTGTATAGCTTAGGGGCAAGCTGAACTCCGCTCTATGAGAGTAGCCCGGCAGGGCTTATTTCTGCAGGACTTAAATCACAGGAGGCATCAAGAGAGAAAATTGTCCCCTTACCCTAGACCAAAATCCTTATTTCTTTTGCCAGAACCTGCTATTTTTAAGGATTATTGACAATAGGAATTTCTTCTTTCTTGAGGAGAAGCTATTCTATACCTCTGGGCTGGCAGTGTCTGATGACAATTAATTGACATGCAGTATAGCCAGTATATTCCCTATATACACATATACTGGGTTATTCAGTTTTTATAAACAGCATAAATTGCCAAGTCTATGTTGAGCTACATAAACCCAGGTCTAATCCATAATCTCTTCTCAGTAATGATCTATACATATCTCCTTCCAGAATTTTCACAGGGATCGCTTCCTGTATACTTACACAGGTGTACGTATACATGTGTGTATAGTTATGTGCATGCGTGTGCCCACACAAAGACAAACATTAGCCCATAAACAGCTAACACTGAACAGCACTATGCACAGGGCATAAAGAGGTCTAATTCCATACTGGAAAAAAAATGAAGGCTTTCTAAAATAAAGCTGACCTGTAGAAAGTTACTGTTCTCATTCTTTGATGAGTATGCAAATCAGTTTGGTTCTTTGGGGAAGCATCTGATATTTTTCTTTTGCAAAAAAGTGTCTGGTTTGCAATTCCAAATACTTATTGGAAAGGTAAAGACTTACCCAATAAAAAGGAATAGTCAATCCAAGAGGTTAAAATATCTCCATTTTTTAGAAAAATGCTTTCTAAAATTCAAAATTCATAGTTCTTGTTTTTATTTATTGTACTTTCCCTGTCTGAAGGGAAATGCCATTTCCCCGAAATGAATGAAAGAATAATAAAATTACCAAGAATAATAAGAAAACATGAAAAGGAATATTTAATTCTTACCATAAAGAACCTTTGGATTCTTTTTTTTTTTTTAGAGTAAGTTTTCTGAGATTCCACGCTTACTTAAAGTATGTTTTGATAAAATAATAATCATTAATATTCATTGACTGTTTACAACACATTAGTCACTGTGCTAATTATTTTAAATGTATTCTCCACTAATCCCGCTACCTTGGTAGGATTTTCTCCCTAAAAAAATATGTCAGACTTAACAATTAGGAACTCCCTGTCTAGTGCATAGTCCTATCCGTAAGATTCTGAACTAGATAAATTAATAATGATGCAAAATAAAGCGACCTAGAAACCTAGCTAATCTTATCAGCATTCATTTTTTAATTGAGAGAGTAATTACTCAGATAATTGTGGGGCTTGTTGCTTACTTTTAATTACTGTAAAAATAACAAATTTATGCTGCTATATATTCTTCATGCCCTATAAAACTGGATATACATTTTATGACCCATTTAGCTTCCTTTACTTTATCAGTGAATAAAGTGCAATATAATGTCTCCTAGTTTTATATTATTTTGTCATGGCTTTTCATAATCGTAAAACATCAGCTTTATGCACAAGCATGTTTGTGGTTGGATGAGTTTATTTACTTTGTTTAATAATTAAGCATTTCAGAAGATCAGTGGTTTAACTTTGAGGTTTCATAAATAGGAAAGCTTGGGAAACAATATCTCATTATACTTGAAGCAATTTATTCTGCATTAACCAGTACACTACCTCAAGGAACTCCTCTGAAGAAATAAACCCAGTTTAATTTAAAAAGTGCTTGGAATTAGTGTTTTGCTATGATTTGCTGTGGACTTAAACAGCTTTAAAGGAGAATTTGTGTTTTATTAATTATTCTCTTTCACTCAAGGCTTAGGCCCAGGACTTGCACAAATGGGTACTCAGTAACTGTTGATTACATTTTCAAAGGTACTTTAATAACTTATTTTAGCAAAATGGAATAGGTAACCATTTTTGTCACAATTTTAGATCACTTGCCTGCTAGCAGGTCATTTCTCCTGCTAAGGACTTTCAGATATCCTTAATTTTCCCATATTTCTTTCCCATAATCTCTTCATCTCAAGCTGACCTTGTTAGATTCCTAGCCATTTTATGTGTTTTCCCACTAATAACCATATATTCCCTGTGTTCCAGCAAGGATCAGATGTCAAAATGTCACATATTGCAAGTATAAACTGAATCCCAGAGAGGTAATTAGGATGGAAATAGAAATATAGCTCTGATATAGATATATAGATGGACAGATTGTGGGAACGGACCAGATCCAGACATTTAAAAATCAAGTTATTCAGAAAATGCATTGTTGAAAACTAATAAACACCACTCTTGAGTTAAAAGAGGAATGGATAGAAAAGAAAATGTACTCCATCTATAACTGGACATTGCTCTTGGTCTTTAATAATTCCACACTTTCAGTCAGTTCAGTTTTAGATTATGAATGAACACTGGAAAAACCCACAGAATACTCTAGGGAAGTGTGATTATCACCCAAAGCCAAGCTTGTTAAATGTATTGAACACTGTCATATAATCTTCACAGCCTCTCAAGAAAGGACCATCAGTGAAAGGTGCTTAGAGAATTTTGCACATTGCACTGGGTGCTTCTAAGACTGGTCTGGATAGGGATTGATCAGAACTGGTCAACTAGATGAGTTGCTGCGACAGTCTGTGGTATTATCTTGGAACATATGGGTGCAAACAAGTTGTGGTAAAGCCGCTTGAACTTGAATAGTTAGGCTATGTTGCAAGTGTGGGGTTTCCCTTCCCAGATGATCATGTTCGCTATCATGGGAAATTAAGATAGGCTCAAGTAGTGCTTGACATAAGGTGCTCTGTTGGGGTTCAGTTATTAGGTCATTCTGTAGGATAGAGAGATGGAATAGAGTGATAACTTAGTTCACAAACAGTGAGAAATTCTCATCTCAGGCAATTCCTGTCCATTTTAAATACCAACTACAGTAGCACTCTACATGTAGGAATTAAGAGTATGGACTCTAGCCCTAACTGGTTTGGCTCCAGCCTGGATAGAGCACCAGCCTGCAGACTGACTAGTTCCAGGGTTGATTCCCATCAAGGGCATGTACCTTGGTTGCGGGTACATCCCCAGTAGCGGGTGTGCAGGAGGCAGCTGATTGATGTTTCTCTCTCATCAATGTTTCTGACTCTCTATCCTTCTCCCTTCCTCTCTGTAAAAATCAATAAAGTATATTAACAACAACAAAAAAAGAGGATGGGCTCCAAAGTTTCACTTTCTTTGACTCTTGGCTCTGCTACTTCCCAGTTGTGTGACCTTAAACAATTTGCACAACCAATTTGTGCCTCAGTTTCCTCATTTGTGAAATGTGATCAGTAATAATACATGGGTTAAATGGGTATGGAATTATAAATATAAATATATTATATTTATAATATTTGTGATAGTAAGGCTAGCTATTATTTTTATGCTATCACTGATTTTATTACATATATATATATATATATATATATATATATATATATATATTTAAATTTTAAATGCCTCCTGCATGCCCTTTACTGGGATTCGAGCCAGAAACCTGGGAAAATGCCCTGACCAGAAATCAAACTGTGACCTCCTGGTTTCTAGATTGATGCTCAACCACTGACCCACACAGGCTGGCACTATTACTGATTTTTAAAATGATTTTTATTATTTTTTAAAATTAAATTGCTATTTACACCCCCCCCCATAAAATCAGGGAGAAAAGGGTAGGAAATAGAGTTGTATTTTTTTCTATATTAATGACATTAAATTAGTAGTTGGGCCAATAGGCCATAAAAAGGAAATCTATCTTGTGGGATATAAGGAATGCATATAGTAGAATATGCCATCAATTAATAATGGCATTAAAGAGTGAAGCAAATACCTGTTTAAATAATCTCAGGGAGGAATCAGAAACTTTTTACTGCATTATCTGCTTTAGGGAAGAGCTGGTGCAAGTTCTGAGCCGCCCACCAATGCCTTCATCAGGTAGAATCTGACAGCCCACTCTTCTATTCCTATCTTCTAGTTCTGTCTTCTTTTAGGCCACTTTCAGTTATTTTTCCTTCCCTAATATTCCCAGCACTGGGTATACCAGCAGTATAATCAGAAAATTACTGGCTCGGATAGGGCCTACTTGGATGTTAGTATGTTTTTATTGAATTTTTAGAGAGAGAAGAAGGGAGAGCGATAGAGAGATAGAAACACTGATCTGTTGCCTCCTGCATGCACCCAACTGTGAATTGAGCCTGCAACCCAGGCATGTACCATTACTGGGAATTTGAACAATAACTTCTTGGTTCATGGGTTGATGTACAACCACTGGGTGTAATGGGCTGGGCAGGGCCTGCTTGGACTTTAAATATATTTGTATTATTTTTGGAGATGGAGAGAGAGATAGAAACATAAATAATGAGAGAGAATCATTGATTGGCTGCCTCCTGCATGCCCCACACTGGGGATCGAACCTGCAACCCAGGTATGTGCCCTTGACCAGAGTTGAACCCAGGGTCCTTCAGTTTTCAGGATGATGCTCTATCCACTGAGCCAAACCAGCTAGGGCAGGGAGTATTTGGACTTTAGATAAATATATTAGTGTTTTCTCATCCATTAGACCAGGAATTATTTTATTTAACTTCTAAGCTATATTTAATCTCTCAAGATGAAATGAAAGCCTCTCATTCTTGATAAACTAACTAGTGATTTTAATATGAGCTTGTTGCTTAGATTAGTGTATCTCTCTCTGGTGCTAAAATAGCAAATGTAATAAATACAGATAACAGGGGATGTTATTTGGTTCTATTTAATAAACTGTTATAATGCAGCTTTTAGGAGCCAGACATTTTGAAAATATTGGTGAAATACAACCCTGCAACCCTTTGTATAATCCTATATAATAAAAATCTAATATGCAAATAGACCGAATGGTGAAACAACTGAACAACCAAACAACTGATCACAATGACATGCGCTGACCACCCAGGGGTGTGTGTGCAGAACATGTTGGGCGTTGGCAGCAGGCAGCAGAGCATGGAACATGTTGGGCATCAGCTGTGATGGGATGGTAGAGCAGGTGACCAGGGGTGCCAGACCAAGGCTGTCATCAGCCCAGGACTCTGGTGTTTGCTGAAAATTCTTTGCTCCCTCATGCCGTGGTCCCACCTGGTACTTGCACCTGCTGCTGGTGCTGGCCCCACTCACACATGCTGATGGCACCCAACACCAGCCCTGATCACTTAGCGCCATCAGCCAGTGCAAGCAGCAGCTGCTAGCCCTGACTGCCCCTCAAGGCTTCTCCACCTCCACCTGCTCCTGAAGGGCAATCAGGGCTGGCAGCTATCTCTTGCACCTGCTGCCGGTGACGGCACTACTCACACCCACTCCCAATGCCAGAGCTGCCCCTCACATCCACTGCCAGTGCCAGGCACCAGTCCCAATCGCTCAGTAGTGTCAGTGGGTCCAAGTGGTGGCTACTGGTCCAGATACCCCTGAGGGCTTCTCCACCTCCCTCTGCTCCTGAGAAGTGATAGGAGCAGCAGATGCTGCTCACACACGCTGACAGTGTCAGACCTGTTCACACCTGCTACTGGTGCTGGACCCAATTGCTCCATACCCGGAGCAGGTGCCAGGGATGCTAGCACTATCAGCATGTGGGAGCTGCAGTAGCAGGTGCGGAGCTTCTGGCAGACTGAGGACTGGGGGCTTCTATGGGAGGGGCCAGAAAGGAGTACAGACGATGGGCTGAGACCCAACCCTGTGCCATTGCAGCCTCACAGCCCACAGTTCCTTTCAAGGTGCAAGAATTCATGCACTGGGCCCCTAGTCTACAACAATAAAAGCATAATATGCTAATTGGTGTGGGCATCCTTCTGGATGTTCTTCTGGACAAAGCCAGGGCTGCATGAGAAGCTGGGTCCTGCGTGCCAGAGGGAAGTGGTGCTGGCAGCTGGGGGAAGGAAGACCTACTCTTGCACAAATTTCGTGCAATGAGCCTCTAGTGGTAATATGAGCAAAGGCCTGTGGAGACACATATAGAATAGGGCTTGGTTTTGGTCAGCTATTTTCAATCTTTTTGATCTCATACCACACATAATTAAATTACTAAAGTTCTGGAGCACACACACAAAAAATGAGGTATAATTTTGATTGATTCACATCAGACAGCTATTATTGTGTTGGCTGTTGTCATTTTTTTCTTGGACAATTTATGGGAAAAGAGGTCAGTGCCTTTGTGGCACACTGATTAAAAATCGCTGGTTTAGGGGTATGTGTGTGTGTGAGTGTGTGTGTGTGTGTGTGTGTGTGTGTGTGTGTGTGTGTGTTAGAGAGAGAGAGAGAGAGAGAGAGAGAGAGAGAGAGAGAGAGAGAGAGATGGAGGTAAGATGACATTTAGGGTGTTATTAGCTAGAACTTTTGAAACTTACTTAGATTGGTAGGTTTGTAGCGGCTTTTCTGTTTCATCTGTAGCAGTGGGCCCTTACATGTGACAAACTCTCATTTATATAATCTTAGTGTTTATAAAGCTGGCACAATAATTAAGTGGAAATGGCCCCAATCCCCATTTCCATAGGCTTCACAGTAGCAAGAATATGAATTTTTCCAAAGAGTGCTTAGATGTAGGCCAGTGGGTTTGTGGTCTCTGAAAAGTGTCTCTCTGGAGATAAAGCTAATTCAATTTATATAAAGAGACTTTTAATCTAAAGGAATATTGCTTGAGTTAATGATATGCTTTCCATGATTTCACTTCTTATTCAGAACCAGCCTCCTTGGGAGTCAAATGTTAGGTGAGCTATAGCCTCAGGCCCTTTGCACTTGCTGATCCTATAGTGTGGAAATAATTTTTCTCCACAGTAATCACAGGATTCAGCTGCTCATGTCATTCAACTTTATTTTTAAATGTCACTTTTGTTGGAAGGCCTTTTGTGTAAATTCGCTCTAAAATAGCAACTTCTCCATTCCTTTTTACTGTCTATCTCTTTAGGCTGTTTTATTTTTCTTACTAGCACTTAATTACCATAAACTGGTTTTGTATATATATTTGTCTATTCTTATTTTTACTTCTATTCCCAAATTTAAGCTTCATAAGGCAAGAACTAAAATGTTCTTTACTGTTGTATTTCAAGGCTAAAAAAATTGGGAACCCAATAAATATTTTATGATCAAGTAAATAAGTGAATAAATATATGAATTAATGTTAGAGTCATTATACTCAAATATATATTTTGTACTATACATATATATTAAATTTCATGTGATTAATTATAAAATTGGTGCCTTTATATTGAATTAGAAATTAGCTACCTTGAATATATTTAGGTCAGAAAAAATAAAAATAATAGATCAATTGACCAAGTAGAGAAAGTGAATTCTTGAAGTAAACTTCCTTTGTATACATAAGAGCTTATTATACTATTGATATTAACTTATGAGTGTTAGATCATTATAAATGTAAAGTTTCTAATTCCAAAAAAGAATCCTAGAGGGAATGGATTTAATTTCTACATTCTCTGCCAGATGACACAGAAAAATTGCTGCCGGACTATTGCAGTAACCTCTTAGCTAATCTCTCAGTCTGATTTTTTTCTTCTTCAAAATTATTATCCATATGGTGCCATAATTAGTGTTTAAAAATGACAAAGCTGAGCATGCCATTCTTCTGCTCATAAAATCCCATTTTCCTACTAAATAGCTTTTAGTTTTTCAAACTGTATTATGTACCCATTATTAAGCAAACTGCTGCTTATGCCAAACTTGGGAGCACATGCTCCTGAACTGCATTTTTTGTATGCAACAAAAGTCACTTAGCTTGATAGTTATAGATAATTTGTATGAAGAGTTTATTGGTAATGACCATATATTCAACTTTCTTTTTCCATGGTCCTAGACTCTAAAATTACATTACCACAATACTGGTTTATATTTCAATTATTTTAAAATTCCACATTTATCATAAAACTCCCTATTTGTTTTCTGTTTTGACTAGATAGCAATATTTTTCGCAGTTTGTTAGTAAAACTAGAATATATCACTTAGCTGATATGTTGTACTCATACAGACGTTGAGATAACAAAAATTGTTTAGCAATTTCTCTAGACATGCTTTATAGTGGATGACCTGATGTAAGAAAATTTGAATGATTCTATTTAAGTGTGACCTCATGTTTTTATATTGACTATTGTAACACGGCTGCTGTAACTTGTAAATACATCTAGGGGATATATTAATGGCTTAAAACAATAGTTTATATATTGCCCAGGTATAAGTCCAATGTGCCTTGTTGGTGACTAATATTTTTCCAGGGATGATTCAGGGTTATATCTTTCTCTATTGTGGTTCTGCCTTCTCCAAGAGCTATGCCATCATTTTCTTTTGCATCTATCCAGTGAAGAGTAGAAGAGAAGATAGAAAAGCCACAGAAGTTTCTTTTTTAAATTTCTTTATTGATTGAGGTATTGCATATTTGTTCTTATTCCCCCCCATTATCTTTCCACCCCCTCTCATGCCCTTACCACCCTGTTGTCTGTGTCTACTGGTTAGGCTTATAGGCATGCATACAAGTCCTTTGGTTGATTTCTCCTCCTTACCCCCACCCTCCTCTATCTTCCCTCTGAGGTTTGATGGTCTGATCTATGTTTCTCTGTCTCTGGATCTGTTTTTTTTTAATCAGTTTATGTTGTTCATTATATTCCATAAATGAGTGAGGTCATGTGATATTTATCTTTCTCTGACTGGCTTATTTCACTTAGCATAATGTTCTCCAGTTCCACAGGAGTTTCTTAAAAGCATTGTTGTAGAAGTGATGCACATCAGCTTCTTATACCTTCCAATGGCCAAAAAAGGCATTGGCCATACCTATGTAAAAAGAAAATGTAGTGCCTGGTTGAGTGGCTGCTTCTAAGTGAAAGTGCCATCTTCTGAAATGTGAAGAGTGGGTTTGGTTGTCAGACTACCTGTTTCTGCCATAGTTTAGAACTACCAGCTTAAGAGATAGAACTGTGTAGTGGTCTTATAAATGGGGAGATAAAGCTTAATTACCTGAATAAATGAGGAAAATATGCATCAAAGTCAATTTTATATTAATAAAATATGTTATAATGGGGTTGTAATTAGAAAATGAATGAAGGTCAGTAAATTTCATAGAGCCTTAAATATATCATAAGTAAAATATATGATGAAATCTTCTGATGAATTTGTTGATTTTTAAAAATTATTGTTATAACCACTGTGATTCTGGAGCTGGGGAATCAGTGCAGTGGGATGTCTTTGTCTCCCCTGTTCAGGAAAACCGGCCGGGTTTGCAGCCGCCTGCTCTCTCGGCTCACGCGTGCACGGCTCCAAACCTCCAACACTGCATGTATCTTCAATGCTGCCCCCTGCCGCTCCTCTGAGTCACAGTGTCCTATCTTCACTTTTATTTGTGGAATTTTCACTCAGCCAGCTTTCTGATGATTCTGGATGTTTGTTCTTTCGTTGAGTTGAGTTGTAGTTTTGAAATTGCTGTGTATGGCAGCAAGATAGGTGTTTACCTATGCCGCAATCTTGGTTCCTCCCAGAATAAATTATTTTTGTAAGTAATTCTTATGAGATACTCAAATAACAGTACGCATATGCCTTTGTCAACACTTAAGCATGTGTAAAAATAATTCGTTCTTTAGCATGGTATCTGGAAACTACCCAAAACATACACAAAAAGAAGTACGATACAGAGTTGTTGTTTTTTTTTTTGGTGTGTGTGTTTAATTCTTAAGATGTATTTATGTAAATGTGCATGTCATATATATATATATATATATATATATATATATATATATATATATATATATCAATGGCTGAGTTAATTTGTTTTAAATAGCTTTGCTTCCTGTGATAATAACTCATATTTTCAATAGTCCTGTATAATAAAGGGCTAATATGTAAATGGTCATCATGCCCTCAGCCATAATGCCATAATGGCTCAGACACTCAACACTGAAGACAGAGGAATGGGAACCAGCCAGGCACAAATGAGCTTGCGAGAGAGGAATGGGGACCAGCTAGGCTGTGGCCTGGGAGAGGGACAAGCCACCCACCTTGTGATCCTGGATGCCAGTGGCTGCACCTGTGCCTATGGCCCAGAAGAGGAACAAGTCACCTTCCCCACAGTCCTGGGCACCAGAGGCTGGGGCTGTAGCCTGGGAGAGGGACAAGCTGCCCACTCCGCAGTCGCAGGTGCCGGCAACTGTGCCTGCACCTGTGCCCCAGGAGAGAGACAAGCCATCCACCCCTTGTTCCCAGGTGCCAGCAGCTGGGGCTGTGGCCAGGGAGAGGGATAAGCTGCCTGCCCTGCAGTCCAGGAGAGGGAAAAGCCCCCTTACCTGTGATACCAGACACCAGCGGCTGGGGTTGCGGCCCGGGAGAGGGACAAGGTGCCACTCCATGGTCCCAGGTGCCAGCGCCTGTGGCTGTGGCTGGCCTGGATGAAGCCAGTCTGAATCCTAGGTGCCTGTGGCCAGGCAGAGGTAGGGAAGCCTGGGTCCCTGATGCAGGGTGAGGCAAAGATGGTTAAGGGCAATCAGGCCAGCAGGGGAGTAGTTAGAGGCAGGCAGGCTGATAGGGGAGCAGTTAGGGGTGATGAGGCAGGCAGGCAGGTAAATGGTTAGGAGCCAGTGGTCCCTGATTGTGAGAGGCATTCGGACATCCCCTGAGGGGTCCTGGATTGGAGAGGGTGCAGGCCGGGCTGAGGGTCCCCCCCATGCACAAATTTTATGTACTGGGCCTGTAGTACTTTATAAAATACTTATTATAATCTTAAAAAAATTCTATTGGTAAAATAGCATTACTTCATATTCCAGTTGAGAAAACTTGGGCTCCAAGTAATTAAATATTTTGTTTTTTAAAAAATATATTTTATTGATTTTTTTTAACAGAGAATAAGGGAGAGGGATAGAAAGTCAGAAACATCAATGAGAAGGATACATCAATCAGCTGCCTTTTGCACACTTCCTACTGGGGATATGCCCGCAACCAAGATACATGCCCTTGACCAGAATTGAACCCAGGACCTTTAAATCCGCAGGCAAACGCTCTATCCACTGAGCTCAATCGGTTTGGGCATAATTAAATATTTTGTTCCTGATTCAGTGCCATGTAGAATTAAATTCATTTTTATGCAAACTTTTCTTGCTGTAGCACTTCAAGTTGTCTCTTAAAAATAGGGGATAGGAAATATTCTGAAACTCCACATTGAACAGGATCATCAGAATTGAGAATAGGAACCTAGGATAAAATTCAACATGTTTGATAACACTTAATAGAACTTGGAGTCTGAAGAAACTAAGGTTTTTGATTAGCCAAAGTTTGGAATCTTAGCCTCCTCAACATGGAGAATTATCCTGTGTATTTTCATGAATAATTAAATTCATAGTGTTAGGTAGACTATAGAAAATGTAACGTAAAGAATATAGCATGGGAAAATCTTGTGCCAACTGGCTGTAAGTTGGATAGTTTACTTATTTCCTACATCTCTTTACTAAAGTGTACATTAGTGTTCTTTTTTATTTTTCTTATTTATTTTAAAAATATGTTTATTGATTTCATAGAGGAAGGGAGAGAGAGAGATAGAAACATCAATGAAGAGAATCATTTATTGGCTCCCTCCTGCATGCCCCCTACTGGGGATTAAGCCTGCAACCCTGGCATGTGCCCTTGACTAGAATAGATCCCTGGACCCTTCAGTCTGCAGGCTGACACTCTATCCACTGAGCCAAACCGGCTAGGGCAGTGGTCGGCAAACTGCAGCTTACGAGCCACATGCGGCTCATGAGCTGCAGTTTGCCACTCTGTGGACTAATGAGTTTGCTGACCACTGGGCTAGGGCCACTGACATTCTAGATGGCTACTTCTTTGGAAGAGAAATCTGAGTATTTATGTATGTGCAAACAAGTAAAAAAACTTCTAAATCCTTTATCTTCCATTAATATAACATTGTTAATTGGTGATGAAGATATTTTAATATTAATGGTGTTGCTTTTGGTTAGGATCCAGGTAAATTTAATCCATTACTATGCCTGTTATATGGAGTAGTTTTGTTTAATGATGTGTATTAATGCAGCAATAGATAGCTTGAATTGAGTCAGAAAAGTAACTGTTGGACTTAATAGAATTTAAACTGAAGACTTACAAGAATTCAAACTTTTATAATGTCTTTAAATTATTTTCAGAAAAATCACCATTTTGACAATGTATGCAAAAATCCTATAATTTGCACAGATGACATGATCTCAGATGTAGAAAATCCTATAAGTTCCTGTTAGAAGTGATAGCAAATTCAGCAAAGTTGAAGGACATAAAATCAATATGCAAAATAATTTGTGTTTCTATATACTAACAATGGACAGTCTAGAGGAAAAATGAAGAAAATTTTCATTTAAAATTGCATCAAAAAGAATAAAATACTTAGACATTAACTTACTCAAGGAAGTTACATATTTGTGCGCTTGAAAGCACTACTGAAAGAAATTAAAGGAGACAAATAAATGGAAAGGCACCTTGTGTTCATGAATTGGGTTACTTGATATGTCAATACTATTCAAAGTGATCTGTAGATTTAATGCAATTCTTACAAAAATCTGTCATATTTTTGTAGAAATATAAAAATCCATCCTAAAATTCATGTGAAATCTTGAGGGACCCAGAATAGTTTAAAAATCATAAAAAAGAACACATTTGAAGGGATCACACCTCCCTAGTTTTAAAACAACTACAAAGTGAAAGTAAGTGTGATACTGACATAAAACAGACATATAAACAAATTGAATAGACTAGAGAGCCCAGAAATGAACTCTAGCATATATGGTTAGATAATTTTCAACAAGGCTGCCAAGATAATCTGATAGAGATATAACAGTCTTCAACAGATGGTGTTGGGAAAATTGGATATCCACATGCAGAATAATGATGTTATACCTTACATTATACCATATGTAATTATTAGTTAAAATGGATAAACAGTGAAATTTAAAAGTCAAAACTATAAAATTCTTAGAAGAACACAGGATAAAACTTCATAACATATGGATAAAAGTTCATGGCATTGAATTTAGCAATGAATTTCTTTTTGATAGAACACCAGAAGCAAAGTCAAAACAAGAAAAAATAGATCAACTGGATTACAGCAAAATTGATGAAAGAACACTATCAGAGTAAAAAAGAACCCACAGAATGAGAGAAACTATGTGCAAGTCATACATCTGATAGGAGATTAATATCCAAGATATGTATAAAACTCTGACAACTCAACAACAAAATCCAAATATCCAATTCAAAAATGGCCAATAGGCTTTGAGTAGACATTTCTCCAAGGAATATTCAAAGATAGCAAAGAAGCTCATGAAAAGATGTCCAATATCACTAATCATTAGGGAAATGCATATAAAACTCAAATGAGAGACCACTTCACATCTTTAGAAATGTATTTTTAAAAAGTGTTTGCAAGGAGGTAGAGAAATTATGCATTATTTGGTGGCAATGTAAAATGGTGCAGCCTTCGGGGAAAATAGCATAGTAGTTCTTCAACATATTAAACATAGTCTTACCATCTGATCCAACAATTCTAATACTTGCTATACACCCCAAAGGATTCAAACATAAGTGTTTGAAGTAGTATATGTTGGGATTTCATTCTTTTTTAAGGCTGAGTAATATTCCATTGTGTGTGGACATTATGCTAAGTGAAATAAGCCAGACACAAAAAGACAGATATTTTATGATTCCGCTTATATGAATTACCTAGTACAAATGAATAAAAATAGACAGAAAGAATAATAATTATTTCCTAGGGCTGTGGGAAGAGGGGATGGGGAGTTTTGTTTGTTTATTTGCTTGTTTTACAGAGAAAAAGGGAGAAGGAGAGAGTCAGAAACATCAATAAGAGAGAAACATCAATCAGCTGCCTCCATAACCAAGGTACATGCCCTTGACCAGAATCAAACCTGGGACACTTGAGTCCGCAGGCTGAAGCTCTATCCACTGAGAAAACTGGTCAGGGTAGGAGTTAATTGTTTATGGTTACAGAGTTTCAGTTTGGGAAGATGAACATTTCTGGAGATGGAGGGAGATAGTGATTGCACACAAACGTGAATGTACTAAACACCACTGAATTGTACATTTATTTGGTCAAAATGGTAAATTTTATATTATGGGTGCTTTCATGTAAAGTTTTAGAAAATGTTTGCATTTATGTATGTTGGATGCAGGAGTTTCATAATGTGAATGTAAATTAAAACAAGTTTTAGTTTTCCAATTGTATATTTATTATCAATGTGTGTATATGTTCAGATTATCTTCTGATATATTTTGTGGAATTTTTAGGCATTTGGTTAAAAAAGAAACACTTCATTTATTCCCAGAGGAATTATATTTCTTTCAGGGCTTACTGTAACATTTACTTGTAATAAACACTTTATCCATTTTTAAAATATTAATTTGTCAGGTTGATAACTTTATAATTCCATAGTGTATAGGTATAGTATACAGGCAGTATTCAATATTGTTTAGTTTTTTGTTTTTTTTTTTAGCTTTGGGTCATTTAAAAAAAATTCAGCAACAATTGTTATTTTCCTTATGCCACATAATATTATTAGTATATTGCCTTGCGTTAGTAATAATGAAGGAGGGGCTCTTGGGGAATAAGGTAAAAAATGTTGTGGAAAAAATGGGAATGTACACCTAGATTTATTTTCTAGGAAATATTTTTTTCTAGGAGAGGCTTTTGGAAAGACTCAGTAGAGACATGGTTTTATCATTTGCTTGCTTTTTTTATGGTGTTAATTAGATTTGGAAGTAAAAACGGATTCTGAGGGATAATCAAGGTAATCACTTGAAATATAGATATGACAAGAAGGGCGTTAGTAGATAATTACTGTGCTTTGAATTAGTCATTATTGTGATTGTGAAAATTTTTTACTTCATGCATTGTTCATCATCTTTCTCCCTTAGTGCTTTTTAGAGCATGATCAGTTATTACTCTACTGACAAGTATTAATCCAGTAGCAATTTATCATAGCCTGATAAGTGCTGAAATTCTTCTTCACATATGCACCCACTGAAACAGACAAGTACTGTTTTCATCTCTGAAACTATCTACAGTTTATTGTGATATATTATTTAGGCCTGAAGGATCACAGGCAAATTATACTTGATCAGTTCTTCAAATTAAAACATAATTATAAATATTTTTGGACCTCTTTAAATCAGTATAATAACTGGAAATTTTATGTCAAGATGTTGTGATCATATTTAAGAAGTTAAATATTAAACTAAGGAAGATTTCAGAAATGTATAAATTATCATTGCATTATATTTATTCAAAATAAATAATATTTTTGAATGATGAATAATTTTAATGATCATTATACAAATGGTCCTATTAATACAATGGAAATAATGTCAATAGTTCTTTTCTGGTTCAAGTCAATTATGTCACATTTTAATTGAAAAACAAAAACTGTTCATTGTGTACAGAGGTAGTGCTCCTAATAGATTATATAAATGACCTCATTAATATAAGAGAAATAAGGTCAATAGAGACATTTTACTGCAGTCAATTGTAACATTTTAATTGAAAAATAAAAGCTGCTTTTATTCAAAGGGAACACCACTGACATTCCATCATATTCCATGGCCTCTGAATACTGCAGTAACTGCCTAACCAACCTCTCAGTTCACCACAATTTACAAAGTGATTTTTTTTACCACATTAATCAGGTCATGTCTTCCCCACTTATCATTCTTCATTTTGCTTAAGAGAAGTCCAAACACTGGACCTGTATGAGCTGGTCCCTACCTACTTCTTGACCTCATACTAGTCCTCCAATTTCACCATATTGCAGTCACGCTTTTCCTGCCTCAGTCCTCTTCACTTGTCATTCCTAATGGCTGGATAGGTCTGACTTTTTTCATGCCATTCTGTCTTAGTTGAAAGGTCTCATCTTTAGAAGAATCCTTCCTTGACTCCTCTAGCAAAAGTAGCTCTCCTGATCAACCCTCCTAGTCATTCTCTACCCCATTCAATTTTCTTCACAATCATCATTATCTTAAATTAGCTTGTCTGGTTGCTTAATTTTTTATTGTTTACTTCCCCTACTAGATCCTTTCATGCTAGAGACTTTGTCCATTGGCTTTGCTCCTTTATAGCTAGTAATTAAGAACCTAGGATATTGTCAATGATCAACATTTGTAGAAATGATGTGTAAATGAATAGCAGTGGTACAGATATATGGCATTTTATTTGTTAATATGTAATTATGGGTTGATGGTTAGGGTCTCATTTCTCTTGTTTGGTTAAGTCAATGACAAACACTTACTTTTTAAAAATATATATATATATTTATTAATTTCAGGGAGAGAGATAGAAACATCAATGATGAGAGAGAATCATCCGGCAGCTGCCTCCTACACGCCCCACACTGGGGATTGAGCCTGCAACCTGGGCTTGTGCCATGACTGGAAATTTAACGATGATCTCTTGGTTCATAAGTCAATGCTCACCACTGAGCAATGCTGGCTGGTCCAATGACAAACTATTATAGGACAGGTTAGGCATGTGAGCGGGTAGTACAAAAGGCATTACAAAATGTTTATGTGAAGTGTGGAAGGAACCTAGAAGTCTATTTTATGTGGCCTACACTTCATTACAAAACTGAATTTATGTCCTTTCTCAGTGGATGAGGCAGTCCTGGATCCATATCCTGAAATGGAATCATCTTGCTAGTGCTGATTAAGGAGAGTGCACACACTCCAGTTTGTAGCAGTTTTTACCATTCACACAATTTATGTAGCTCTACTTAATAAACCCTGTCACTCCATTCATATATGGAATCTAACTTTGTGATCCCATATACAAATCCATCATTCTACTTAGTGAAAAAGCCACAATTAAAACCATCATATTTGTTGTGTATGTATATGTATGTAAATTAACTTGGGAATTTTCTGGGAAGTGAAACTATCCATATCTCAAAGGAATCCATGATGATAGTAAAAATGAAAGGTCCTAAGACTATATGATTGTAGAATTCCTTTCTGTTATAGAAGTCTAATTCTGAGACTTATGTGTATCACTTTTCTTCAAACTTCTGTGAAGAGTGTAATGGATATATTCCTACATGATAAGAATATCAAGGATTAGTCCAGAGTCTGGTACTCAGTAACTGCATATCTTTAAGAAATCTCCAGAGAGACCAAGTTTTGATCCATGGTCCATGGTAAGAGATGGAATTAAACAGACCTGTGGGGGGGAACATTGTGAAAGCCACAAGGAGAAATAAGACCTGTAAATAACTCTGATATAATTTGATGACATAAATATAGTCCAAAGAAAGAGTACAAAGAAAAAAGGCATTGCAATCAGTTGGGTAACAGAAATAATGCTGGGAGAGCATGACATTTGCACTACATTTTAGGCAAGTGCTCTGATGGGCAGAAAAAAAAGGAAGAATGGCATTCCAGGTAAAATAGCAGAGCAAAGCATCAATAAAAGAAGAAATAAGTGCAAAACATATTCAGGATATAGCAATCATCTAATGTGTTGAAGTTCAAAATACAGTAATATTAGATGTGTATTTATATATGATTTGTCATTGTGAAAACAGAGGATATCTAGATCAAAAGGTATGCATTTAAAAATATAATATATTCTGATAAGTTATTTTCCAAAATGGTCATAATGATTCCTGTCCCTAACATCAATAAATGAAGGATCTAGTTCCAAATCCTTGCAAATAACTTGAATATATTTCATAGTGTACTGCTCTCTCCATTATTTCTATAACCATCAATTTTTTTTATTCACCAAATATTTAGAGTACTTACTTAGTGTCAAGACTATGACTTGCACTGGGGATCCAAATAGACTCTCTAATATCAAGGAACATGTAGAATAATGGGAGAGATACACAGTTCCTCTAAAATCTGGACCTTTTCCTCTATTTTCTATCTTCCATACAGCTTATAGTCATGAGAAATTTACTCTCTCTGGTGACTCAGGAGAAATGTTTGCACTCAGAGGTGAAGGGCAGAGAAGAATTTCTGAATCTCAGATTTTTCCTGAGGATAGTGAGATGTTAACAAATCTGACAATTTAATAATTCTGTTAAGCTCTGTGTGATGTATTTCATTTTGCTTCTTAATGCTAGTAAGTAGAGCATGCTCCCCCCTTTTTAATAGAAAGCATTTTAGGAGCACAAAGTTCTGGGTTACAGTAATGTTTCTTTTACTTATTACCTAATTGATTTTGGGTAACTTAACTAATATCTGGGTGTCTGTATTTTCACATATATATCAAGAGGATAAGAATAGTTACCTTGAGGGATTCTTGTATGAATTAGAAAAAATCATCAGTAGAGTAAAAAACATAATACAAACACAAAATACAATGTGCCTTTATTTTAAAAAATAGGTTTTTATTTAACTTTAGAGTGAGAAGAAAGGAGAGGGAGAGAGAGACAAACATCAACATGAACTGCTGCCTCCTGCATGCCCCTGGCTGGGGATCAAAGTAGAAACCCAGGGATATGCCCAGACCTGACTGGGAATCAAAGAGATACCTCCTGGTGCATCGGTTGATGCTCAACCTCTGTGTCACACCGGCTGGGCTACAAATATGCTTTTAAAAATGTTGTATTATTCAGCTTCTTTACTTTCAAATACACATATTTTATTGTTTCATATTGTTTTCATAATCTGTACCTTATTTCTGAATCAATAGCTCCTTGTGGACTACTTTCTGAGTGATAAATTATTAAAACCCTTAAGAAATTATCATATTGGCCTGCCAGAGTCTTTTTTGTCTAAAATCCTGACATCTGATATATATGATTCAGCAATCAGCATGAAATTAATCAAGCTCACACTGTATTTTGCATACTTTCAGCTCTCTGAAGATCTCAAATTCAGTTGAAAAAATGAATTTGAAACTGTATATCTGAAATTTTCAAGTAGCATTAGATATATAACCTATAAATGTATAAGAAATAAATTCCTAAAGAATTAGTTTGAGGATTGATGAATCCATTCAATTGAATTCCTCTAATGGAAGTGATAGCCTGTTTTCTGTAGAGAAAATAATGTGAGGCATAACAGGACACGTGATTTTTCAGTAACTTCCCCCTCTTCCTCATGCTGCCTGGTGTATCCACACTAGTTGCCAGGTAAGGATTAAGAGAGGAAGGAAAGGAGGGAAAGTGCTCCATGAAATCAGAATAAACACTGAAAATAAAAATGTATCTAAATGAGAAACAGAATGAGGAATAGAACAGTAAATCTTCTGAAGTCTTTTCTTGGTTTCAAGTTCTAAAAGACTAAGCATTCAGTGACTGACTACTTGCTTATTATTGTGCCAGAGAAAAATTGGAAATGATCCTTGCCTTCATTGAACTTTGGGTATAAATTGGGAGTCAGGACTAAGTAAATGGAGCAATAGACCTGATATAAAACTGTACATGAAGTAGTAAACTCAATTTCATAGTGTTTAAATGCTATGGAAAGCTATGAGATAATTTAACAAGGTCTGCAATGGAAAATAGGAAACTAAGCCAGAGGTAGGAATTGAGCTGAAACACAAAGATATTTAGAATGGGAGGAGGTAAAAAACTGGGGTGGGGGATGGGGTAGGGAGAGCATTCTGGCTGAAAAAAAATTAAAAGAATGTTTAGTGGGGAATAGAGATAGATGGACATAAGCAAACATGAAAGTTGAGTAAAAGAGTGCATATTTAATTCAGCTCTTCATTTTTATGTCATTTATGGACACCAACTTGGGCCCATTGCTCTGGCTTTGATAAGCTGGGAGATACAGAAGGGCTGCAGAAGCCACGACCTTAAATCTTGGTAGTTTTATTCCTGCTAAAAACAATAGCTACCCCCTTTGAGACCTTACTATGTTTCAGCACTGTGTTGAGCTTTCTCTTATCTCTTGTAATCATTGTAATACCTGTATGAAGGCAGGATGCAGAACAGTAAATGCAGAGTTTGTCTGATTTTTAAGTTTGAGATCCCTGATCTTGATGCACTGACAATTACAAGAGGTCAAGAGGCTAGGTCATCTATACTAATATAAGCCTAGGTGGCCCTCGTGCCCTTACATCATCACATGATGGCCACCCCATATTGTCACAAGATGGCTGCCATAAGATGGCTAGCAGGGGAGGGCAGTTGGGGGCGATCAAGCTGGCAGGGGAGCAGTTAGGGGGTGATCAGACTGGCAGGAAGAAACAGCTAGGGGCAATTAGGCATGCTGGCAGGCGAGTGGTTAGGAGCCAGTAGTCCCAGATTGTGAGAGGGATATCCAACAGTTGGTATAGGCCCAATCCCTGTGGGACACCCCCAAAGGGGTCCCAGATTGGAGAGCGTGCAGGTTGGGCTGAGCGAGTGTGCAAGGTGGGCTTCACCTCCAGTGCACAAATTTTATGCACTAGGCCTCTAGTTATATGATAATGACTCAAGTGCCATATGTGAACAGATATTTTGTCAAGTACATATGGTATAATATAACTTCTCTATTTACTTGGATGAGTGGGAGAAAGCTGAATTCTCAAAGGTCAGAGAAGACAAGACTATAGAGAAATAGAATGGAATGTGGAAGGAATGACCCATAGCAATTTTCAAGGAGCAGACAGATCTCAGTTAAATTCTTTCTTCTCCTATTGAGCTGCATGAGCTTATGGAGACTGGGTCACTTTACCTCTCTGAATGCCAGTTTCTCATCTGCATTATGAATATAATTATAAGACCTACATAACTTATATAGCTACAAGTATAGGACCTACATAACTTATTTTTGCATCTGACACTGCACTGGTTCCTAAAGCTAGTGAGTTAATAGGTATAGTCACTGCCCTGTAAAAGCTCACAGTTTAAGTAATAGACATAGATAAGAGCCTCAGTTCAGGTTTCATCCAAATCAAAGCCTAATACAAAGCCTTTATTGCTGATAGTTTATTTGAAAGCAAACTCAGGAACATGAGATTGTTGCTAATGTGAGACAAGGAGGGAGTAAAAGCCAATAAAGAAAATATTATTGATCTGATTACTGTTAACTGACCCTCAACCATAACAAGGACTCTCTGAGGAATCTTGGAGAATTCCCCCCAGTAATGTGTCTCTGAAGGACAATTTACCTTTCTCATTCCTCTCTTCAACTAAGATTCACTTCCTGGGCATTAACCCTTTTGCTTCCTGGCCCTGAAGCAGAAAATAGGAGATGCAGTTGAAATTAGAAATGTATTGAGGGAATGTGCTACAAGACAAAAAGTACAATGGAACCTCCATTCTCGAACTTAATTTGTACCAAAAAGCTGTTCGAGAAGAGATTTGTTTGAAAACCAAAATTTTTTTTTCTCATTAGAAATAATGTACATTGAATTAATTCATTCCAGACCCCCAAACAATTCCATGTTTTAACCTTTTTTATATACAGCACATGTCTAATATACTGTTTAGTCTAGAAACACTTTTCATAAATGTATCAAACCACCTTCTACTAACCTTAAAAGAATCACTTTCACCATTTGTTCCAAGGTATCTTTCAGGACGTTAGCATGCGGCATTTTTGCTTTTTCACATATCATTGCCTCTGAAATGTCACTGTAGATGAATGGATAAAAAAATGGTGGTAGATTCCATAACAATGGAATACTACTTGGTCATGATAAATAAGGAAATCTCACCTTTTGTGAGAACATGGGTGGCCATTGAGAGTATTATGCTAAGTGAAATAAGCCAGTCAGAGAAAGACATATGATTTCACTTATATGTGGAATCTAATGAATAAATCAAACCAACAGAAAAATAAAAACAGATGAATAGATACAGAAAACAGATTGACAGCTGTCAGAGGGACAGGTAGGGGGGCTGGATGAAGAAGGTGAAGGGATTAAGCAAAGGCAAAAACACCTCATCAACATAGACAATAGTATAGTTATTACAAGAGGTAAAGGAGCCTGGGGAAGTTAGAAGAGGGGGGTAAATGGTGATGGAAAGAGACTTGAATTTGGGTGGCGAAACACAATAAAATACACAAATAATGTACTATAGAGTTGTATACCTGAAAGGTAATCATATCACCCCCATAAATTCAATAAAAATTGTAAAAACAAGTCTGAATTTTGATGCTGTTTCCATCTAGTCTTTCCATCTTATCTTTATTTTGTTAGAACATAGTCATTACACCTGAGGTAAAGCCAGCATCTTGTAACCATGAGATTAAAAGCCACACTCTAAGAAGAGTAGAGCAGGAACATGGAAGCAATCTGGGAACCTAATGAACTGATTGAAGTGCCCTGGGCTTCAAAACTTCTTTTTGTTTCAGAAAATAAATTAAATTTGGTTAAAAAAATAAAAAAAAGAATCAAGAGATCAGCTGAAGAACTTGTATGCATATAATCATAACCAATGGACACAGACAAGAGGGGGTGAAGGTCTGGGCTGGGAGGTGGGGTGGACTGAGAGAAGACAATGGGGGGAAAAGGTAACATATATAATACTTTCAACAATAAAGAACTGTGAAAAAAATCAAAAGGCAAAAAATAAGAAATTAGGCATACAACACATTCTAGAGGGCCTTGAAAGCTGGGCTAAAAAATGTGTTGAATGTGTATGTCTCAATAGTGTGTCCTATATTCTCTGGATCATGTTAGTTAAGAATGATTACCTCTTTACTGTAAGAGCTGAATTTGTGAATTTTAGGGAGTTCCCTGTGAATGAGGGATGGTTTGGTCCTTAAGAAAAATCCATGTAACCAAGAATTTATTGCCTGATTTCTAATCCAATGAACATCTGTCGTAGCAATACAGAGCATATTGTTTTCCATCAGATTCTCTTTCATGCTGTCTTTGAGTCACTTAGTCATAAATATCAAGTTGGGACAATGTAGATGGGGCAAAGTATAACACATTGATATATGCTTGATTGTATCCATAGGCACAGTTCCTGATTTTTTATAGGTGCCTTGGAGTCCTTTCTGTTAAGACTTTCTTTAGTTATCCAGAACATCCTTCCATATATCTATAGTTCTATATCTTTATTCATTTGTCTCCCAACGTGATCCACAAGTGGAGAAATATTATATATGTTTTCTGATAACCTTTTAAAACTAAATGAATATGATTTATAATGTTGGAATCACATCAACTTGCCCATAAAGTTATTTGAATATTTTAGTTGGTATTTTATAATATTTGCATGCTTTTTGTTTTTAATGACTTCACTACCACCAAAAATCTTATTTAACTACACATTCTTTGCCTTCTAACCTACTAGATATTCATATTTAGCTTTGTGCATTTGGTTATTTTAGAAGCAAATATAAATTAATGAAAACTTTTTATTTAATAAGAAAATAAGCATTGAAGCTGTAGACATACAATGGTCTCAGTTTTATTTCTACTATGAAAAGGCTAGCTTAATGCTTATTAAATATTTTGAAATTTTTCTTTCTGATCAGGTTTGAATTTCTTGTCAAGCCAATAAATGAGATAATTTTTTCTTCTGTGGATCAAATGGATTTTAGTAATAGTTATTTAATGTGAAAATGTTACTAAGATTTTATTTATGTACTTAGTATTGCTTTAAAAATTTATTCAATGAAAAGCAAAGCCAATAGCCATAAAAACATTAGTAAGCCATTAGACTTCCTTTAGTTACTGCAACTGAATGATAGGTAGTGAGAACTTTAATATTTGAAATAACAATTGCATTCTTTTTTCTCTAGATTAAGCTTGCTGATTACATTGCACGAAGAAAAATTAATTAATTTGCTCCAGTGGAGCAGTTAATGTAGCATGAGTATAACCCACACCCTGTTTACTTCTGTAATCAACTTATTTGCACTCACTCTGCCTTTAAATATACAGTATTTTATTGATCACTTTCCAGCTTACAAAATTGTTTAAGTTGCTAACAGTTCTTAGAAAGCATAGTGCTAAGGACAAAAACACATTATTAAATTCAAATCATAGTTATTTTATAGCTACTTAAATTTAATATTTTGTACTCAGCAATCAAAATATTACATATTATTTTAAAATTTTGTTAAGAATTAAATAGCAATATTCAATGTCATTATGTTATAAAATATTTATTGCTTATCAAAGAGCACTTATTACTGTGCTTAGGTCTTTTGGGGCTTAGTTTTAATAAGCTTATTATCTGTCCTCAGGGAGCTTCCATCTGTTGTAATTCAGAAGACATTTTGGAGTCTGAATTGAAAAGATTTAGAATATACCTATATGAATTAATAGATGCATTTATTTTATTTTAAAGGCAATGTGTTCACTTCTATTTCCTCCTTTAAAATAAAGTTTTACTCACAATGCATTAAAATTCCCCCCCTCTTCTATGTTGATCATTGTCTGAAAAAAAGCAATTCTATTTTAGAATAGAGAATTGTACTGTAATTCAGCCCTTGGTTAACCATACCCATTGGTTGCTTCATAAAGGAAGGCTTTCCCTATCTTGGTCCTTCCCTCTTATCAAGGCTCTCCTGCCTGTTTGAACTTACAGGAACTCTACTCTTTTCACTGCAAGTCAAAATCTCCTAGTCAACACTAACTATACTTTGTTTTGACCAAAAAATATTGAGCCTTAGAAAGATAAATTTCCGAAAAGGCTAGGCCTTGTATTGGCATTCTGTAGAATGAAAAACAAACCACCACCACCTTCAGTTGTTCATGTCAATATAATGAGAGAATTTGATTGACTACTCATGTCCAAAGTAATATGATGTTGCACCTCCTGAGATACCTCCATTGTTTTGATATGTATATACTGAGAGGTCATTGTCATAGAGTATCCCAAAATCTATGTTCTAGCCCTAGTTTGCTTCTCCCGCCCCCATAATACTATTATCACTTTATTTATTTATTTTATTTATTTTTTGCAGTATAACTTAGATATAATAGTGCATATGTTTTCCTTTCCCCCCCATTACCCTCCCCCCTCAGCCTCCCCTACTCCCAGCACATGTCCCCACCTGCTCCCCTCCCCACCCCAGTGTCTTTCATTCATTGGTATGCTCATATGCATGCATACAAGTCCTTCGGTTGATCTCCCCCAGCATCCGCCCCCCACCCTCCCCAGCTTTCCCCCTGTAGCCTGACAGCCTGTTCAGTGCCTCCCTGCCTCAATATAAATCACTCTCCCATGTTTCTTTTCTTCAAAAATATCTTGCCTCTGCATACTAGAAATAAATGTATAAGAACAAAAAATGTTTGAGTCTGTTTCAATGTCCAACTGTTCTGAGTCCCAGTTTCAATGTCAAATAGTTCTTTATATGTACACGTCAGCAATGGTATCTGGATGGTGGACACATCGTGGCAATGCAAGTTTCATCCTCTCTGGTTTGGTCCTGGGCCGCCTGCAGTCACGCACAGCTGTCGACTGCTGGCATGGCAAGGTGTTGTCTGTGTCCCCCATCTCTGGACCATCCTCGTGACTGGAACAGACCTGTCAGTTCCTCACTGTCGCAGGATCCCACATGGTCTTGGAGTTGTTCTTTGAAAACACACAAACACATTCTCGACCAAAAGTTAACAAAGGGGATCCTCTCTGCAAATTAGACTAGGGATTCTTTTTATTTTTGCCTAAATGATTTTCCTTTGGCTTATCTAGTTTGCTTTTTGAATCACTGTCTGGTTATATATATTATACAATTTGATAAACTTTCCTGAACCTTAGATTTCTTATCTTTAAAAGAAAATATGTTGACTAGGTGATTTCCAAATTAATTTGAACTTTATGATGTTGTCCTTTTCTATTTGTTAACATACCTGCCAGACAAGTTTTATTTATTTTTTAGACAAGTTTACAATTTAAACTTGTTGAGTTAATCTGTGCAGAAATTTCTGCAGGAAATATAAGAACCTGTACCCTAAAATGTTTTTGGTTCCAGATAGATACCAATATTATTGGACATTGGTGAAATACGATGAGGATGCATATTCTGTGCAACAAATGCTTGAGGAACTGATATTAGATTTACTTACAGATAAATATTTATTCACCAAGGCAACAAATACTAATTGAGTTTACATTATTGAACTTTTTGAGCTAACTAGTGTACAAAGAAAACACACTGTCCTTATCCTCATGGGAGACAAATAGCTACATAGACAATTCTTCATTAGTGTGATGAGTAAGGGGAAATGTTTATATGCAGTAGGAGATTGAGAATGTTTTGCAGTAAGGTCAGGCATTGAACCAAGATTCATATTGTCATAGAAATTTTGAAGGGGTATTGGCAATTTAGCTGACATTTAAAGGAACAGATGAATAGGCTGTTTCAGACAGAGAGGACTTAATGTACAGAGGCCTGAAGATAAAAGAGAATATCAGATTGCTTCTGGGAAACACTTAAGTGCAGAAGAAGCCACAAAATTAGTGGGAGGCATCTGCACAATGATTTTATGGCTACTTAGTAGTCTCCTGAGTGGTTATTTGTCTTCTAAATCTAGTGTGTAGTTCCTATATTAAAAAAAAAAACACATAACAGCACACATGATACCAAATGTAAATTACACACTCATCAGCCTATCATACAGATTGGCCTTGAAGATTTCTGTATGTTTATATCTGCAGTGAGCTCTTTATTGAATCACTGACCTAAATTAGTGGCTTGTTCAGTAGAGAGACAAATTTGTGACTGGTTGTCAGGGCCCAATCAGATTGAAGGTATTCTTTTACTGTGAAACTTACTTTGAGAAAGGCTTTATTTCTGTGTATGTAAAACAGTGATCCAGGCTCTAGGGTATCAGAGCATAAGATAGTGAAATGTCATCTTTACCACAGAGTTGGCAGGAGAATTGTCTCTATATTGACTTGCTGTGACAGCGAGCTCTGTGTATAAGAGGATATATACTCTTTTTCCCCCTCCTGTATATAAAAGTTGTATTCTAATGTTGTACTCTCTTTTCTCTTTTATTTATAATTTATATTATTTATTTATAAATTGAATTTATATTTATTGTTGAAAGTATTACAGATGTCCTTTCCCCCCAACATTGACCCTGCTCTACCTCGCTCTTCCCAGGCCTTCACTGCACTATTGTCTGTGTACATAGGTTATGCATATATGCGTATAAGTTATTTGGTTAATCTCTTTTCACTCGTTCTCCCCTTCTCTCTGGGATCTCTCAGTTTGTTGCATGCTTCCATGTCTCTGCATCTATATTAGTTGTCAGTTTATTTTATTAACCACACATAAGTGAGATCATGTGATACTTGTCTTTCTCTGAATAACTTATTTTGCTTAGCATAATACTCTCCAGGTCCCTCCATGCTGTCTCAAAGAGTAAGAGATCCTTCTTTTTACAGCTGTGTAGTATTCCATTGTGTAAATGTACTACAGCTTTTTTATCCACTCATCTACTAATGGGCACTTGGGCTGTTTCCAGATCTTAGTTACTGTAAATTGTGGTTCTATGCACATAGGGGTACATTCTTTGGGAATATGCTCTTTAGCAATAGGGTAGAGCGGTAAAGTTCTGGGGCCTTGAGATGTGCTGCCTGGGTTTGAATCCTAGGTGAACCACCTAGAAGCTGTGAGAAAATAATACTGTAAGATGGTGGTGATAATATTATCCATGTGATAAAATTGTTTTGAGGATTAAATGAGTTCATCTATGTAAAATAATTCAGGAGATTACCTATCTGGTAGATAGTAAATGATTGGAAACTCTTAACTGTTTTTGTTATAATTAGTAAGCTATCACAGGCTTTGTTTTACTAATTGATATCCTATATAATAAAAGACTAATATGCAAATCGACCAAATGGTGGAACAACCAGTCTCTATGACACTCACTGACCACTAAGGGGCAGATGGTTAATGCAAGATCTACCCCTAATGGTCACTGCATTCCCACAGGGGGAGTGCTGCTCAGCCAACAGCCAAGCTCATGGCTGGTGAGCACAATACCAATGGCACTAAGGATGCCCAACTGCAACACAAGGAAGGGGCTTAAGCCTTCAGTCATACATATACCAAGGGCTCCAGGACTGAGGACTGTGAAAGGGAACAGGCTGAGCTGAGGGACCCGCCCCCCAGACCCCCTGAGTGCATTAATCTTGTGCACCAGGCCTCTAGTTAATGAATAGCAGCAAAAGACTGATTTTTGATTCTGTATATGCCACAGATATGGGAAGGAGGATGAAATCAGGATGAAAAGTTTTCTTTTTTTTCATTTTTTAATTTATTTTTTATTTGCAATATAACTTATATTTAATAGTAGTGCATATGTTTTCCTCTCCCCCAATATCCTCCCCCCAGCCTCCCTTACCCCCCAGCACATGTCCCCACCTGCCCCCCTCCCCATCCCAGAGTCTTTCATTCATTGGTTATGCTCATATGTATGCATACAAGTCCTTCGGTTGATCTCCCCCAGCATCTGCCTCCCCTCCACTCCAGCCTTCCCCCTGTAGCTTGACAGCCTGTTCGAGGCCACCCTGCCTCTATATCAATTGCTCTCCCCTGTTTATTTTCTTCAAAAATATCTTGCCTCTGCATACTGAAAACAAACGTATAAGAGCAAAAAAAGTTTGAGTGTCAGTTTCAATGTCTAACTGTTCTGAGTCCCAGTTTCAATGTCAAATAGTTCTTCATGTGTACATGTCAGCAATGGTATCCAGATGGTGGACACATCGTGGCAATGCAAGATCCATCCTCTCTGGTATGGTCCTGGGCCGCCTGCAGCCACGCACAGCTGCCGACTGCTAGCATGGCAAGGTGTTGTCAGTGTCCCCCATCTCTGGACCGTCCTCGTGGCTGGAACAGGCCCGTCAGTTCCTCGCTGTCGCAGGAACCCACATGGTCTTGGAGTTGTTCTTTGCAAACACACAAACACATTCTCGACCAAAGGTTTACAAAGGGATCCTCTCTGCAAAGTAGACTTGGGATTCTTTTTATTTTTGCCTAAATGATTTTCCTTTGGCTTATTTTGACACCGTGTGTGTGTGTGTGTGTGTGTGTGTGTGTGTGTGTGTGTGTGTGTGTGTGTGTTTTATGGGTGTCCTGCAGCTGGTTTTACAAATGGAATTTTCTTTTCTGGAGTAAGAATTTTCTACATGTATTTTACTTATAGGATATTTTTCCTTACATGATATTACCCCACTGTCTCCCCCCCTTTTTTGGTTAATAGGGGCTTTTGGAAATTTTATCTTGCAGTCTTGGTAATTTTTAATTTTAAGGCTGGTTAGCCAGAGACGGTAAGATTCCTCAGGGAAGGAACAACCTAAGACAGGCACAGTCGCAGAGGGGCCAACAGGAGAGAACTAAAAGATCAACAGAGGTGGGGCATAGACCCTCATCCACAAACCTTGCAGGGGCTTGAATTCTCACCCCTCCTGAGGAAGGTCTCCTACCCCCACGGCTGCTACGCCTCCCATGCACAACTCATACCGGGACCCAGGTGGTAGACAGAGACTCGGCCAGCAATAGCTGCCCTATATCTAAATTTAATTTATTACAAGGAATGCTGAGGACCTACTCAAAAATGCAAATATTCCTTTCCACAAGTATTTGCTGGGTAAACTAAGATTTCTGCTTGAGTATTAAAATTGACAGTAAAATAGTAATCAAGTTTTCAGATTCATTTAAATTGGACAAGTGAAATAAGTGAATACTCAAGAAAATCTAACTGTACTGGACAAAAAGCTTTTCCTAAAACATTAACTAAATTATCTATTAGTAGTTCATCTCACTGCAAAATTGCCTAACATCCAAAGAACCTAAAGCAGTAATATTTGTGTGCAAAAATTAAAATTTAAAATGAAAAGTTTTCATGATATGCTAAATAACTGGGTCAAAACCCACAAAAGAGATTTTTTAACATTAATTCTATGGAAATGACATTGGTTAAGAAAATGATTTAAGTTTTTAGTTTTCGATTCTATTATGGCATTGTGTGCTGACTACCAAAACTCAGATCTCCTTCCATTAATGTATATTTGACCCCTTTGTGCTTTACTACCTCCCTATCCCATTCTTCCTTCTGGTAACTACCATACTGTTGTCTGTGTCTGTGGGTTTTGTTTGTTCATTTATTGCATTCAGTTTTATATCCCACATATGAGTGAAATCATATGGTTCTTGACTTTTTCTGTCTGACTTATTTCACTTAGCATGGTATTCTCAAGATAGAATTTAACCGGGCTTAGTACACTGTTAATTGCTTTCTTTATTGTTGTTAGTGGTTTGTTATTTCATGTCATCCATATGCTTTACATTCTAATAAATCTTTGTTCCTCTCCTCCAGAAAATACTAACATATGCAGGGTCTATATCAGAAAGGGAAAATTAGCATACTGTATGACAACCTAAAAATACTAACTCAGCAGAAATGATAGAGTGTAGTGTATTGTAGTGTTAATGCAAAATATGACAAGATCTGGAAGAAGTACTACTTCCATAATGCTTATTGAGTACATGCTTTGAGCAGAGTGTTTTGTTGAGCCTTGGTAAATCTAATGAAAAATAAGAAAAGGTTTATGTCTGAGTATTTACTGTCCTTTGGGAAATACCAGAAAACTTAAGAATGCATAATTAATAGTTGAATTTCAAATTTAATGCTTACTGAAAAGCAAATTCAGGGTCCTATAAAAGTAGAAAATTGGTGAATATGAATTTACTGGAGGAACAACATATTAGGAAGAGTCTTCTCTGAGCAAGTTATATTTAAACAGGGATTTGAAGGAGGAGTTGGTACTAGCTCATTGTGTAGAAAAGAGAGAGTGGATTCATGAAGTGGGGGACATAAGTGGGGATGAAAAGGTGATTCCCAGGCAGGGAGAAATCAAATCTGTACTTGAGGGCCCTAGGCCTGGAGTGTTAGGCAATTAAGAGAAGGCTTGTGTGACTAGAATGCTGACAGCCAGAGGAACAATATCATGGGATTGGGAGAAGAAACTTTTATCTTTCTTAAGGACAAATAGAGGTTGCAAATGCTGGAAGTGATATCTTCTTGCATCTAATGACATTACTTTTCATAGGCTCCATAATTAATATAAAAGTAGCAATATATATGAATTTCCTCTGGTGGGAAAATCCATAGCTATTTTTAATGTTGTAAATCACAACTAGGTCAATAAACAGTTATGAGTGTCTTCTATGTATATAGAATTGTATTAGGTTTCATGGAGTAAAAGTGAAAAATAAGGTAGAGCCCGGTCTTTTAATCTCACAGAAAGGGCTCACAGTCATATTAAAAAATATCAGTGAACTATATATAAATGCCCATGTCTTATGAACAAACTGTGATTTGTTGATTCAAATGACAGTTATAATATCTTATTCTAATATCATTTTTGTATGTGTAGCACTAAACATGATTTTTAAAGTTAACATTGCAAATTTGTTTTTATGATCAAAAGCCAGAAATGAGGTTTTGGCTGTTAATCGGTTGCCATTTCATTGTGTTGTTTTTTTTTTTATAGAGAAAATAAAATTTTTTTTCGCTTTATCATCTATCTCAGTTATTGAAGCCCTGGATAGATTAAATTAACCTGCAAGACTAAAAGCTTCCATTTAGCTAAGACCATCAAATACTGTCTTAAAGGTGTTAAGAACTTGAAATATTGGCCATTTGCATTTCATTTCCTTTCATTCTCTTTCAGTTTTCTTAAGAAAATGCTAATAAGAAACGTAATCTTTTCTTGGGAAAAGCAGGGAGGAAAATGGGATAAACTGTTTAATAACCCTGTTAGCAAATGAGTGTTGACTGTATAGATTGTAGATAATATTATTAATATACCCGGCTTGGCTATTAAAAAGTCATAAAGGAAAGAAATCTAGACATCTATTTTCTAGATACATATTAGAATGGAGTTCTTATCATTGTATTCCATTTAGTTGGAGAGACAGAATTTTATTTAATTAAATGACTCTTTAGTTTGTATTGGATTCCTGCCAAATTATTTCATCATAGTTTGTCAGATGATAATTTCACAAGTGTCAGTGACAATCAAGATGTTGGACATTTATTTTCCCTTTTCCCATCTGCTGAGTCACAATTCTCAAAGCATGCATATTATGGTGATTCAATCACACCTTAGATTTAATCTTACATTTACTAATCAGCCTAGTTAATTTTGGGGAAAAAATTGCACCCATGGTATATAAAATGGCAAGCATTTTTCTGCCCTGCATTGGTCTCAGGTTTGGACCTAGAGGCATCTAGGACCTAATGGGGCATTTGCTATGCAGACCCCAAATGGGAGAAAAATGTTCTGATAATCACTTCATTACATCAAACAGTCTAGTTAGCACCCATAGGGGGAGGAAGAAAGTACTTGTGTGTTGTGCTTCAGGCAAAGTAGCTAGCTAATCAGAGCACTGAACAGTTCTAAGCAAGTGACTAGAGTCCTCTTCTCTGCAGTGATTGAATTAATAGTCTTCGCTTTATAGAATATGTAAAATTTGTTCACATGTATAAGTGCCATTACTATTCGAGAGCAATTTTTGAGGAAGAATTCAGTTGCCAATTTTTACCCATTGATAATCTGTTTTAAACCTTGGGTCAGATTTTCCTCTTGATTTTCCTAGTACCATTTCATTATTCATAGTTTGAGTTATCAGTCTTAATTTCCCTTACATAATGCATGTCATATGTGGGTTTACCTAGCCCTGAAGCTCTTTACAACATGTAGTTTAGAAGTTTTATAGATATAATTGCTAAAATCACAGTTCTTGATCCTGGATTCAAATCCTAGCTGATTCTGCCATTTTATGAAAATTCTTTAAATTCTATGGTCCTTAGTGTGTTTATATCTGTATAAGAAGGTTAATAACCCTTCTCTACCAGAACTTTTATTTAAAGATAAAAATGAAATATGTTATATTTACTATAGTGCTTGGCACATAATAAGCTCCCAGTATATAGTACCTTTCACTATTATTAAAAGTTATTAAAGCTTAATGCAAGAATAGTTGTATCCTTTGGGTAACATAAACAGTCACTTATTTTATTTTTTCTGGGCTAGTGCTCTGCTCTCAAACTTCAGCCTGCATTGGTATTACTTAGAGAGATTGTTAAAACCCAGATTATTGGGTCTCACCCTCAGAGATTTTGAGTTAAGTCTGAGGGTGAGGTTAAGATTCTGCTTTTCCAAAAGGCTGATGCTGCTTGTTCTCCAACCACATTTTCAGTTGCTCTGCCCTAGGGTGGTGGTGGACAACTGGCTAATCATCGGAATCTCCTGGGAAGCTTCTAAATATATACAAATTCCCCAAACATACTACATCAAAACTTGAGGAGGCTAAAAACATCCAATTGAAAACTGTTTATTGGACCAGTGATTCTCCAGCTTCAGTGTGCAGATCTGTGGTAAAACGCAGCTTGCTGGGTGCCACGCCAGCATTGTTGATCAAGAAGGTTTGGAGGAGGAACCTGAGATTCTGTATTTTTAACAGGTTCCCAGGGAATGCTTATGCTGGGCTGGAATCACACACTGAGAAAACTAGCCTGCCCTAGACTTCTGCTTCTTAACTCTTTTTTTAAAAAAATATACTTTATTGATTTATTACAGAGAGGAAGGGAGAGGGATAGAAAGTCAGAAACATCCATGAGAGAAAAACATTGATCAGCTGCCTCTTGCGCACCCCCTACTGGGGATGTGCCCGCAGCCAAGGCACATGCCTTGACCGGAATCGAACCTGGGACCTTTCAGTCTGCAGGCTGATGCTCTATCCACTGAGCCAAACCGGTTTCGGCATTAACTCTTTTTTTTTTTTTTAAATCAAGGAACTATTTGAGATTCTGCTAGATGTTGTAGGTCTTTTAAAAATGAAACAAAACATGAGCATGATTTGCTTAAATTTTTCAATGTTCATGTATCCTCTGAAGCCTATTTATGATTACTGCATGGAATCTTGTCTCCAGGTAGAACACCTTTAAATAGCATAGCCCAGGTTAGGAATTCAATCCTTTAGAACTATTTGCAACTGGAACATGTCAGTATGTCAAAGACTTTTTACCCCATTACCAATACACCAGAACCAAATCATGTTAGTAGCTGTATAAAGAAAAATAATTTTAAATCTAAGAAGAGGAAATGTTCATCTAGACTATCAATGAATACTATTTCAATGTTTTTTGTAATTTCAAATATCCACCTTCATGAAAACTTTTTATACAACCATTGTCATGATGATCAACCAATATTTTAAGTTTCTGATGTTGCTCTGTATAAACATAACACTCACAGAACTAATGAAATACCTGTAGCAACCTTAGCTTCCATCTTGATCTTATCTTTTGAAATGCCTTACAATACAACGAAACATTTTCAGGCACAAGTAAAAATAAATGTCAGGATGATGGTTTTGCAGACAGGGCAGAAAAATGCTTGCCATTTTATATACTATGGGCATAATTGTTTCCGCAATTAACTAGGCTGATTAGTAAATGTAAGGTTAAATCTAAGGTGTGATTGAATCACCATAATATGCATGCTGTGAGAATTGTGACTCAGCAGATGGGAAAAGGGAAAATAAATGTCCAACATCTTGATTGTCACTGACACTTGTGAAATTATCATCTGACAAACCATGATAAAATAAAAAAATTGCTTTATACAGTTTGTTATAATGTGCAGATTTGTTAAAATAATGGTTAATTCCAAAAATGTTAAAGTACTGTTAAAGATTTATAAATTCATATTTGTCTTATGTACTATTTGTATCTCCTATTTTTACTCTTTAAAGTTACATCTATGCTGTCTCTTTCTCCTGAAGGAAAAAAATATTCTTATTAATGAAATTGATAGGCTATAGAATTATATAGCCAGTTAACTTAAACAGAAAACAATTTGCAGATTCGGCTAATGTAATAGCTAATTTTTTGACAATATTAGACTATATTACGTAGTCTGTGTGATTATATTGCTTATACATATCATGATCATAGTGAGATTCTGGTTGTTTTGTAAGTAACTACATGATTTATTACTATAAACACATTTTTGAAATTATGAATATATTGAGAAAACTTTTTTTTATTAAGAATAAAAAAGTAACTGCCTTCACCTGTGCCAATAATAGAAACACCTGTATATTCACAATATTTTTTTTGTTTCTGAAAGCACATTTGTGGCTTGTAGACAAAAATTCATTTCATTGAAGGGAGCCTTTGACAGGCAGTTTTGAAGTTGTAAACACTTTGAACTCATTGCAATGTCTCACCATAGTAACTGCATTGTCACTGAAGACTCCCTGTATGCAAAACCATCATCCTGACAATTATTTTTATTTTTGCCTGAAAATGTTTCTTTGTATTGTAAGGCATTTCAAAAGACAATATCAAGATAAAAGCTAAGGTGGCTATAGGTATTTCATTAGTTCTGGGAGTGCTATGTTTATACAGAGCAAAATCAGAAACTTGGATATATATGTTTCAACTTAAAATATTGGTTGATCATCGTGACAATGGTTGTATAAAAAGTTTTCATGAAGGTGGATATTTGAAGTTACAAAAAGCATTGAAATATTATTCATTGAGAGTCTGGATGAACGTTTCCCCTTCTTTTTCTTTCTTGCCAACTACATTTTATATTTGATTCAGATTGCTGCTGTAATACATTGTGTAACAAAGCTAACAAAGAGTAATAGTTAATCTATACTAGACATGTCAAACTCACATACATACAGGGGTCATCACTCTGTGAAGCAGCCAAGTGTGAGGTTGTATCCACATTGATCTGGAAAACTTGATCCACAATCGTGCATGGCACAATGCATTGCATAGCATCTCTCCATCACTGCCCTGTAGTTAATGAGCCAATGCTCTGGATGTCAAAATTTTGACATATTTGAGGAAGAAAAATATTCATCTAAAAACTGGTAATGTTAGCCCAGATAAGAAATGATTATATCCAAAACTAGGGCAGTGACAAGGTTTATGGAGAAGATTGATTGTGATAAGATGATTGATAGATGGGACTCAACGGATGACTGGATATGACAGAATAGAGAAGTGAAGCCTGCAAAGATGATTTTTATGCTAATGTATTAGGCAAGTGAATAGGAAATCCTGTAGGAATAAGAAGGTGTGAGGATGGAATGAGTTCCGTTTTTGTTAGGTCTAATTTAATATGCCTATGAGAAAATATCAGTTAGGCCATTGTGTATATGAATATGAAGCTTAGAAGGTAGATTTTTGCTGACACATATAGAATAGATAATCTTTAGGTTATTTAATGGTTTAATCCATGGGATGATGTGTCATTTGAAAAGATGATGATATAAAATGATATCATCGGAGAGTCTGTTCAATAAATGATGTTGGGAAAATTAGATACATACCAAAAAAAATGAAACTAGACCACTAACTTATACCATACACAATAATAAACTCAAAATGGAAAAAAGACTTAAATGTAAGTCTCAAAACTATAAAAATCCTAGAAGAAACCATAGGCAGCAAAATCTTAGACATCTCTTATAGCAATATGTTTACAGATACATCTCCTAGGGCAAAGGAAACTAAGGATAAAATAAACAAATGGTACTACATCAAAATTAAAAGCTTCTGCACATCAAAAGAAACCACAAACAAAATGTAAAAGGAGCCCACTATATGGGAGAACATATGTGGTAATGATAAATCTGATGAAGGGTTAATATCCAAAATATATAAGGAACTCATACAACTTAACAAGAGGAAGACAAACAATACAATTAAAACATTGGCAAAGGACCTAAAATAGATAATTCTCCAGAGAGGACATACAGATGGCCAACAGACATATGAAAAAATGCTCAAAGTCAGAGAGATAAAATTAAAATGGCAATGAGATATCACCTTCTATCTGTCAGAATGGCTACCATCAACAAATCATCAAATGACAAGTGCTGGTGAGGATGTGGAGAAAAGGGAACCCTAGTACAATGCTGGTGGGAATGTACACTGTGCAACCATTATTGAAAACAGTATGGAGTGTCCTCAAAAATTAAATATGGAACTGCCATTTGACCCAATAATCCCACTTATTGGAATATGTCCTAAGAAACCCAAAACACTAGTCAGAAAGAATGTATGCACCCCTATGTTCATAGCAGCATAATTTATAATAGCTAAGATGTGGAAACAGCCTAAGTGCCCATCAGTAGATGAGTGGATAAAAAAATGTGTTGTAAATTTATACCATGGAATACTATGCAGCAGTAAAAAAGAAGACTCTCTTACCCTTTGAGACAGCATGGAGGGACCTGAAGGGTATCATGCTCAGTGAAATAAGTTAGTCAGAGAGAGACAAATATCATGATCTCACTCATATGTGGAATCTAACAAAATAAGCTCATGAATGGAGTGGATCCAGAGGCATGGAAGCATGTAATAGAAAGTGAAATCTTAGAGGGGAGTTGGGAGAGGTTGGGTGGGTGGGAGGTAACCAACCAAAGACCTTGTATGCACATATACATAACCCATAGACACAGTACAGTGGTGAAGGCCTGGGGAGGGGCAGAGCTGGCCTATAGGACGCCAATGGGGGGGGGAGGGCACATATGTAATACTTTTAATAAGAAAGAATTATTAAACAGTAAAAATCATACAGTCCAAGGAGACCCCAAAGGAGGATACAGAGATGGAAGAGGTTGATTATTAGAGGAGTACTTAAGTATTAAATGACAGTAAAAATTGCATAAGATGTAGATTAAAATAGTTCATTGGATTAGAAAATTTATTCTCTCTAGGTTTTAGGTTCTTTATCTGTAAAATGGGGATAATATATTTACATTAGAAGCCTGGTACATTAATTCATGCATGGATGTGGTCCCTAGGCATGGCCAGCAGTCAGAGCTGATTGGGGCCTGCCGGCTGGGGGAAGAGCAGGGAGAGGGACCATGGGAGGTTATCCAGCCAGATAGAGGGAAGAGACTGGTTGGGGGAAGGAACCACGGGAGGTTGGTAGGCTGCAGGGAAGGACCAGGGGAGGTTCGCAGGCCACAGGAGGTTGGCTGTGGGAGCACACTGATTACCAGGAGTCAGCTCCTGTACTGAACGTCTACCCCTGAGTGGTCAGTGCGTGTCATAGTGACTGGTTGACTGGTTGTTCCATTCTTTCCATCATAACAGTTACTTGGGCTTTTATATAGAGAAATCATAGAATTGTGACAAGGATTAGATGAATTATTAAATGTATTAATTTTACAGATGAGAAAATGAGAACTCAAAAAAGATTACTGACTTATCCATTCTTATACATATGGAAAGCAGCCAAACCACTCCTCAAAAACTTTTCCTTAGCCTATTTCCTTTACATTTACTGCTCAATATCTTTTTTGCTGGTGTCTTTATAACTTACTCCCTATTTGATCAGTACTTGGGTATAATTCCTGAATCTTTTTTTCCCACTTACCCTCCTCCTAAACTCTGGGGATTGTGTTACCAAACTTCTTACCTGGGTGTCTATACATCCCTTTCCAATATATCAGACTCTGGCCTTGACCACTGCTTCAAATTATATTATTACCTCCTAGTCTTCTTTGTCTGCCAGCTTTTCTCCTCATCTATGAGACATCTTCACCAATAATATTTGCACTTTCTCCATAACCTTGAATAAGGCATCTGAATATTTATTTGACCTCTCGTTCCAATGGAATGCTTAGGCTTTCTGCCTTACTTCATTCTATTGGTATTCATATTCTGATGGGCACAAGGAATCTTTAATAAAATATTGGATTTCTCTTAGAACCAAGGAAACATATCATTCTTTCTCCAAAAAAAACCCAAAAAACAGACATACTAGATAGTTGGAATATGTTATAACCATGGTATGATGTGGGACAAAAGACACAGTGAAAGTGCCAGAATGGAGATATCTGTTACAAAAGGAATAGATGGTAGGCAACCAAGTCATCATGCTGGCTTAACAGGAGCTTCACAGACAAAGTTATTGAATAGGTCTTTAGTTAGTGTTCAGTGAGGTCAACAGATGAGTCATTTGATGTGGAATGCAAGTTCTGAAAATATGGGAAATGCCTGGCCAGCTTGGCTCAGGTTGAGCATTGACCTATGAACCAAGAGGTCATGATTCAATTGTTCAGCTTTTGAGCTTGATTCCCAGTAGGGGTCATGCAGGAGGCAGCCAATTAATGATTCTCTCTCATCATTAATGTTTCTATGTCTCCCTCTACCTTCCTCTCTGAAATCAATAGAAATATATATATTTTTTAAAATTAAAATATGGTAACAAAGTTGAAGATACTTCAGCTTTGGCTTGATAGGTTTATTTTAAAAGTTCTAGAGTAGGCATTTTTAAAGCTTTATTGAGATGTAATGTACCTACCCTACAATTCAAATGTTTAAAGAGTACAATTCAGAGTATTTTAGTATATTCACAAGACTGGAAACAAATCTTTTGTAGGTGTTAAACCTCTTGAAGATATAATACAATCAATGGAGTCCTTCTCATGCACATTTGTACAAACATGAAATAGTTTGTATATAATTTTATAGCATTCATGGACCCCTATAAAGCCCATTCATGTGCCCAAAAGTACTAGCCTTTCAGTCAAACTTTATATTAAAGGAGGCATTCCTTCTGATTTTACAACCTAGCAAGCATGTAGAGTTGAAAGTTGTTAATAATCCTGTGGGTTCATGGTAATCAACTTTAGTGATAATATTCCATTAATTAAAACAATATATATGTTAAGTCTGGCTTCTAATATTTCAGGCTTTACTATTTTGAAGAGGGCAAAATCAGCTTTTGTATCCTTAGAATTGGTGACAGGGATTGGAAAAAAATTGGGATTTGTAATGCTCTGGAGACCAATTGATATTTAGGTAGTACATTTATCATGTCATAAAGACTTATTTTGACTTAGAAATGTCAGTACAGTTGTCCTTACAGAGTGTCACAATTCTTTATTGCATAAGTTTACTTGAAAAGCAAAGGTAAATATAGTAGTAATGTCAGCATAGTGACTTTATTTATTTATTCATTCATTTATTTATTTATTTATTTACTTATTTATTTTTTTAGCACAGTGACTTTAATAAGTAATCAATTTCTTTCTTATTCAATTGTAATTATGATCTACTCTACTACTATTCTAGGATACTGAGCATAAAACACCAATCTCTTCCTTAGTACATACAATAACCTCTTATGTTTGTTTATTTAAGGACTATATCAAATATATCAGCAAGTCTCTGTACATACATGCATATATGAACACATATGTTTGTACATGTATCTGCTTATACAGACCTCCCAACAACAGCATGATCTGATTTTAAAATGCATGGGTTTTAGGATCAGATGGAAGTTGGTTTGAATCTTGGAACATCTGTATAATCATTATGTGACCTAAGGCACATTATATAAACACTTGGGAATTCATCGCTACCATTGTTATCATAGGTCTTACCATCAAGACTCTGAGGAGAATCAGAAATAATGTGTGATTGGAACTTAAAACAGTGTCTTGTACATGGTAAGAGATCAAGAGGTAGTGAACATCTTCTAAAATTTTTATCCCCTGGAGGGAAAAAGAGATTTGAGGCAAACACTATGTCATACACTTTATGCTTTTCTGACATTTATTTTGTTATGATTACAATAGAGGCCTGGTGCATGAAATTTGTGTTCTCGGGGGTTCCCTCAGCCCTGCCTGTGTCCTCTCACATTCCAGGACCCATCAGGAGATGTCTACCTGCCAGCTTAGACCTGATTTCTCTTGCATTCTGAGACTCTTACAGGTCAAGACCCCTTGCTTTGCTCCTTACTGCCCACCTGCAGTGAAGGCAGGAGAGGCTCCAACCACCTCCACTGAGCTGGCCAGCAGTGAGCCCAACTTCTGGGTGAGCAGTGCTCCCCCTGTGGAGTGCACTGACCATCAGGGGGCAGCTCCTGCATTGAACATCTTCCCCCTGGTGGTCAGTGCACATCATAGCAACTGGATGTTCTGCCATTTGGTAGATTTACATATTAGGGTTTTATTATATAGGATAATTCTCTAGAAATAATAACTCTGAACTAAGAAAGTAAAAATTCACCTCAAATCCTTATACCCAGAGGTAAATATTGTTAATATTTTGGTAATTTATTTCTCTCTTCCTTCCCAACCCCCCGTCATATATTCATGTAATAATATATGTGCATTTTGTGACTTTTGAGAAATATTGACTCTTCCTTCTTTCATAGATATCTTAATTATCTCTCTCTCGGTAAGCACATTCTCTTTTATCATGCAACCAATCCTTTCTCAGTATCATCCCCTGGCCCAGGTCAAGTCAGAATAGACTCAGTTATGTCTCTATAACATAAATCTTGATATCTCAGGGGCTGAAAACAATGTAATTTTTTCTCACTAAATTTCATGTAATTATGAATTTGTTCAGATTTCACTTCATTGTAGTCAGCATAAGGTTAATAGAGGGGTCCTCTCAAGACAAATATTGAGAACATGAGCAAATATATTTAACCATGTGATTGCTCATAAGGCTTCTTGTTATAAGTGTCATACATCACTTCTATTCACATTTCATTTAATGAAGCAAAGTCAGTTGTGTGCTAGGTTGAAGTGGGCAGAGTAAAAGATGCTATCAGGAACCTGGGATAAACTAATAGAACTTCTGTGAACAGAGTTAATGACAACCACATCTCTTAAAACAGGAGTTTGCACACTTGAACATACAGCAAAATAATCCAGAGGTAGGTGAAAACAAAGAGTGCTGGGACACATAGCCTGAGTTTCTAATCCTATAGGTCTACAGCAGGACCAGATAAATGGCATTTCTAAAAATTTCCCAGGTGGTGCTGATGCTGCTGGTCTGGAGACCACATTATGAGAACCACGGCCCTAAATTAAAAGCTCTCCTCATACCATTTTAATACTTCAGTTTTGGCACTTAAATTGTCCATGATCTCATTTCAACCAGTAATTCTCAATTTTCAAAATTTATCTCAGTCTCCAACCATAATTGTATTTAAAATTTCCTGAAATGGCTCTAGGCTTTCTCCTATTTTTTAATTAATTTTTTATTGTTTAAAGTATTACAAATAGTACTACATATGTTTCCTCCCCCCCCCTTGACCTCCCTCCAGCTTCCCCTACCCCCCAGCACATGCCTTCATCTGCCCCACCCAGTGTCTTGTATCCCTTAGTTATGCTTTTATGCATGCATACAAGTCCTTCGGTTGATCTCTTACAGCCTCCCCCAACCTCCCCTGCCTTCCCGCTGTAGTTTGACTGTCTGTTCCATGGTTCTTTGTCTCTGTATCTATTTTTATTTCCCTCATTTATTTTCTTTTAAAAATCTTGCCTCTGCAGACTAGAAATAAACATATGATAACAAGAAAAGTTTGAGGCTTTCTCTTCTTCTGGCCCAGTTTAATTACTGTCTCCTCCATATATATCTGGATGATTTATTAATAATTCCAGCTAGAAGTATTCCCCGTGTCTTTTCTTTCTTTTTACTTTTCTATGAAAATGCATATATTTTGTCTTTGTGGAACTTAAAAGTCTAAAAGCACAAAAGGCATTTTCAGGAGACCAAGTAGTGTATACCTTTCCAATGAAAATGATCACATGTCATGTATTATGGTAATCATATATATGCTTTCTCTTCCAGCCTTATAAGTATCTTTAAAGCACTATATCTCTCATATGGTTTATGTAAAGTTATTGTCAAAACACAAAAATGTTATGTTTTATTCCCCATTTATGGCCTATTCAGGTAAGTAGAGACTCAGCCATATGACTGAGTTCAAATCACCATTCTTGTCTTAGAAGCCATGTGAGCATAGGACCTCGCACTACATTGCCTGGTTCAAAGCCAACTTAGCCACTTTTTAGCTATTTTAAATTATTCCAATGTCTTAATCCCCCTGTGTCTCCCTTTTATTACTGAAGAAAATGAAAGTGACATGTATACTAATATCACAGGGCTGTTGCCAGGGTTAAATGACTTGGTTGATTTAAAATAATTATATCAGGGCCTGGCAAGTTTTGAACACCCAATCACTTAATTATTATGATTGTTGAACATCCTGAATGTGTCTCCTATAACTAAAGTTGCCAAATTTGCCAACTACCTACTTTCCCCTTAATGACTTAAAAACTGACTCCTTCCTCCCTCATTCATTCTATCATAACTATCTTCTCAAAAAGTCACTAATTACATCCTAATTGTATTTCAGGGCGAATTTCACACCCGCCTTTTGAGAGATTAACTTCTATGAATTTGGGACAGCTTACAATTCTGACATTCCATTTGTGTCTCTATATAGCTATTTTTATCTCTGTCTTTAGTCTTATCTATCCCTTTATCTGATGTAGCATCTATTATATGTCATAGTTCTCATCTGATCTGTTGATTCCTCCTCTTTGTGTTATGGGTGTTGTGGAAATCTGCTTTTATCCTCTATAAGTTCTCTTTTCTGCAGCTGTTTTCATCCATTGACTTTAATATCTGCATTAACAGTTCTGCTCTCTCACCAGCAGTGTAAGAAAAGAAACCTAGTTAGTTTGCTAAAATAGCTAATATTTAATGTGAACTTACTATGTGCCAGTCACTTTATCTGCAGTTTCTTATATAAGCCTTACAACCATTTTAAGGACTAGACACTGTTACCTCCACATTTGTAATGTAGAAACAAAGTCTTGAAGAGAGAGAAAGGTCTTATTTCATTCAGATAACTAGTAGGAAATAGAAAATGGATTTGAAACCAGGAGTATTTAACTTCAGCACCAAAAAACTTTGTTACTATTATTTTAGAACATCTGCATAGATATTTTCCCCTCATAAACAAGTAATGATTTTAAGAGCAAGAAGGATTATACGAGATAAAGTCCATCAACCAAAACCAAGGTCATCTCTATTCTGGTAAGTATCAGTAACATTATCAGAGACCTAGAAAACGAAGTTCAAACTTCTAACAAAATCACTGATTGAGCCTTCAATGATCTTGACTTAATCGGATTTATTTCTTGATTTTGCCCATATTTTGTTTGAGCTCAGATTAAACTGATTGAATTACAGTTTTCTGAAATGTCGCCAGGGTTTTACTTCTCTAGACCCAATTTAAGCAGTATCTACTCCATATGATAGCTTTACTGAATCTCCTACTTAATGGTTTACTTTTCTTAAAATTTCAGTTACAACAGTCAGATCTCTGATAAAAAAATTGACTTTAATTTTCCCACATCTGGACCTTATTCCTACTATTCTTCTGTTCATGGCTAGAAATTTTCTCTCTCCTATATTCAACTCTATTCAATACAATGCTTTCAAACTTTGACTGGAAAACTATTTTAATCATGTGGCCTCTCTGTTAAAAAAACATTTAGTAGTTTCCCATCACCTATATTAAAAATTCAAAACACAGTAGTTATCAGTACTTTTCATAGTCTATGTCTATTGTTTCCTCTAGTGATATGCCTTACTGCTTTCTTTAGCTGTAATCACTGGGCAGGCTTCTTACCATTTTCCAAATGTAGGAATCATTTTATTTTATTATGTTACTAAGATATAATTGACATATATGAGTTTCAGGAGTACAGTATAACAATGTGATATTTGTATATTCTGAAAAGTAATTACCACAAAAGTCTAGTTAACATTCATTACCTGCCTGTATTTTTTTAAACTTCTTATGTGAGAGCTTCCTGTTGGAACTATTTATTCTTCTTAGTTTTCTTTCATTGTTTTTTCATTTCCTTCCCTTTCTCCTTAAACTGAAAGAGACCTGAACTTGCCCATAGCTATCTTTGATAGTCTTTTTCTTTGCCTAACTGATCCTTTTTTGTATTCATTCATCCAATAAATATTTTATTGATTTTTTTTACATATAGGAAGGGAGAAAGATAGTTAGAAACATCGATGAGAGAGAAACAACAATCAGCTGCCTCCTGCACACCCTTTACTGGGGATATGCCCGCCACCAGGATACATGCCCTTGACCAGAATCAAACCTGGAACCTTTCAGTCCACAGGCCAATGCTCTGTCCACTGAGCCAAACCGGTTAGGGCCATTCAAGAAATATTTATTGAATGTATGCTTTACTGATTTCTTGTCAATTAATAGCATAACTCTCACATTCTCTCATAGAATAAGGTAAATTGGCTGATTAGACAAGTTGCTAACACAATTTAGCTCAGTTTACAGTATGAACACAACATTTATGTTGTCTACTGTAGTCTAAGTGAAAATAAGTAAGCTCTGTATAAAAAGCAGCCATGGGTTAAATGGCTTTAGCCTGCTTTGGGAAAACTGCTGCTGTTAAACCTGCCCTAAACAAACTAAAAATGTTGTGGGAACACCATTTATGAAAAGCCATTTGAGTGCAGACTTTGCCATGTGATCATTTAATGATATTTTATTATATTTTTCCATATACAACAGTGGCTTGTATTTGTTTTTAATTTCATCTTCACTTATTTATCTCACATATATAATAGTTATTTGCTTCTTAAATTTTTACTCCGGTGTATATTGCAAGCTTTCTAATAAGAAATTTGAAAGCAGTTTTACATTAAAATTATATTTTTGAATTTTCACATTCCTAGACAGGTTTTAATGTAAGTAACATAAAAGCAGAAAAGCTGTCTATGTCATATGCTAGTTGTCAGTCTCCAATGAAGTGTAAACATTTATGAGCTTCAGTAACGATTCCTGCCTAACTGTCCTTTTCTAACAATATCGATAGAGGCTTCTCCTTGGAAATATAAAGCACATGCAATTTACATAAGTGCATAATTATTGATACAAGCTCATTATTTCTTTCTGACAGGCAGTAATCATTTTATAAACTATGGAGATTTCATTACCAAAAATTATATAAGTTGAAAACAAAGTCTAATCATTTTCTATCTTTTTCTATCTTTTACAGGAGTCTAATTGGCAAATAAAATGAATTCAAACATATTTTAAAGATAAATGTGTATATATGTGTGCTTATACATATCATATGTACAATAGTCATTTTTAAAATGATCAAGTTAAAATCAACAACAAATACTTGAATTTTAACACAATCATTATTTCAGTTATGAAAGATAACATGTATTCTAAATTAGAGAATTCATGTTTGCAGATATTGTCCTATGGAGATAATGATTTAAAAAAATGTAACATGGGAAAATCACTTAGTACTTACTAACAGAGACCAATACATCAATGCTTGCAGAGGCCTGCCATAAAAAGAAAAAAAATTAAGGTGATTATATAGGTATAAACAGGACTCTAGTAAATGAATTTGCTAAGTGGTCTTGTTAATTTCTTGAACATTAATCAGAATTTAGAGTTGGAAGGTAGTTTTGCTTTGCTATGTGCAAGCTCAGTGGTCTTGGGAAGCCATTTAACTTTTTATTTTATTTTATATTTTTTCAATTACAGTTCACATACAATATTCTGTTAGTTTTAGGTGTACACATAGTGGTTAGACAATCATATACTTTACAATGTGTTACTCTCAATATATCCAGTACCCACCTGGCACCATACAGTTATTACAATATTATTCACTATATTTCATATGCTGTACTTTATATCTTCCTATTTTGTAACTGCTAATCAGTACTTGTCAATTCAGTCACCCTTTTTCACTAGTAGGAAGTCATTTCTATTGTATAAGTCTCAATGAATTCATGTCTATATAGTTCTTATTCCACCTACTCCATATAATGTGTTTGAAAATAAGAGACAATGCATAGTACAAAGCAACATATTAAGCAATGCAGAATAACTTCTCTAGTGCAAATGGTAGATATCAAAACATTCTCTAACTGAATCCCTCTGCCAATTTGAAATGTTTCTACTTCAGATCCTGTCTTATACTAGTCAAGTTTAATTATAAAAAAGTGATATTACCTGAAAGTTCCATCTTACATTGCAAAATAATTTGTATCTTTGTAACATTCACACATTGATTTTACTTATATTTAGAGGCACCATGATTGTCTTCTATTATGTAAAGAGGTCATTCATTATGTCTTCACCATCTCCAAGATGTACATCTAAAGCACTTATTACTGCCAGAGTAGTTCAACTGCCTACATCTAGTAAGATTTAGGGGTAAGAATAGACTTTAAATTGCCTGATTCCTGTTCATATATTTTATAAATCCATGCAGTCCTTATAACTGTTTTTTTAAATATATTTTATTGATTTTTTACAGAGAGGAAGGGAGAGGGATAGAAAGTCAGAAACATCGATGAGAGAGAAACATAGATTAGCTGCCTCTTGCACATCTTGCCTGCAACCAAGGTACATGCCCTTGACTGGAATCGAACATGGGATCTTTCAGACCATGGGCTGATGTTCTATCCACTGAGCCAACCCAGTTTTGGCATAACTATTGTTTTTAATATTAATTCCAAACTTTAAGTTAATGTCTATTAAATTTTATCTACTGGTTTTAATATTTAAGCTAAGATATTCATAGCAAGATTTTATTTTCATCATCTGGTGTTTGGTGTTGTGCCACCTGTGTGTTTTAAAAGTATTAGATTAAATACTATACTGTATGAACTTATGTAAACACTAGAGGCCTGGTGCATGAAAATTCATGCACTGGAGGGAGGGGGTCCCTCAGTCCAACCTGCCCCCTCTCACAGTCCAGGAGCCCTCAGCTTAGCATAATGCTCTCCAGGTCTATTTATGTTGTTACAAATGGTAAAAGTTCTTTCTTTTTACAGAAGCATAATATTTTGTTGTGTAGATGTACCACTCATTGGCTGATGGGCACTTAGGCTGTTTCCAAATCTTAGCTAGTATAAATTGAGCTGCTATGAACATATGGTTGCATATATCCTTTCTGATTGGTGTTTCTAGTTTCTTAGGATATATTCCTAGAAGTGGGATCACTGGGCCAAATGGTAGTTCCATTTTTAATTTTTTTGAAAAACTCCATACTGTATTTAATTTAATAAATATTTTTAAGGAACTTCCTCAAGAAATAAAACTTTGGATCATTGAAGCTGTGCATTAAATTTGACTTTTCAAATGTTGAATCTAATTCTTTTCATTTCAAATATAATGATATATGCTAATGCTTTTATTTCTAAAATAAATCTGATTCAGATATATATAGCCAGTTTTTAAAATTTTAAATATAATTTACACATGAGTCTTAACAATTGAAAAAGAAATTCTCTGCCTATGTAATATCATGTTATGACACAGTGAATTTAGAGCTCAGTTAAGTAGTTTGTAGGTAGAAAAGCACAAACAATCTACATGAGGGCTAACTATGCAAATAGAATGACATTCCCACTTAGATGAGATGGCTAAATAAGATGTGGGATAGGAAACAAATAATAGGAAAAAACAAGAATGCAAGCAATTCACATTATGTGACAGAAGAGCAAAGAGCTAGATATGTGCCTGTGACTATTAAATTATTTTTTTCACAAGTATTTAATAAGTGAGAATTGAGTCAGGCTTCATATTGGACATTAAAAATACACTGTGTTCTAAAAGTTCATATTGTTCCCCTCTTCAATCCCAAAGAAAGAAAATAGAAAAAGTAGTAACAATAAAGTAACTTTTTAGACAAACACTGTTCTGTAACATTTGATTTGACTCATAAAATAGGTGTGATGGCTATTGAGTTGCATATCTATATATATAAAAGCCTAAGCAACTGAAACAACTGAATGAATGACCAAACAAGCTGTGTGGGGCAACCAGGCCAGCAGGGGGGTTAGTGAGGGATGACCAAATGACTGAACAGCAGGTTCAGTGGAGGGAGCAGTGAGGGGTGACCAAACGACTGAACAGAAGGCTGCATTGGGTGACCAGGCTGGTGGGGAGGCAGTTAAGGGCGATCAGGCTGGCAGAGGGGATCAGTTAGGGGTAACCAAGCCATGGGGGGTACAGTTGGGGGCAACCGTGCTAACATGGGGTTAGTGAGGTATGACTACATGACTGAGTAGCAGGCTGCATGGAGTGACCAGGCCAGCAGGGCGGTTAATGAGGGACCATTAAATAACTGAGTAGCAGGCTGCATGGGTTGACCAGGCTGGTAAGGAGTCAGTGAGGGGCAACCAACTGACTGAACAGAAGGCTGGGTGGGATGACCAGGCCATTAGGGGGAGCAGTTGAGGGTGATCATGCTGCCAGTCAGAGGTGGTTAAGGGTGATTACACTAGCAGGGTGGAACAGTTAGGGGCAATCAGGCAGTCAGGCAGGTGAGCAGTTAGGATCCAGCAGTCCAGGATTGTGAGAGGGATGTCTGACTGCTGATTTAGGCCAGATCCCAGGGATCAGGCCTAACCTGGTAGTCAGACATCTCCTGAGGCATCCTGGATTAGAGAGGGTGCAAGCTGAGCTGAGGGGACCCTCCCCCTCCCATGCACAAATTTCGTGCACTGGGCCTCTAGTTCAGACACAGAATGTCAAAGCTATGCTTATATATTTATCTTCTTGGTTCATTACTTTCCTTATAAATGATCATGTGTAGGCATTTTATTAAGAAATATAATTTACTGCTCTTTAATATTGAAAGCATTTAGATATGGAACATTTGGAAAAACATATATATATGGCCTCACACATTAGGATCAATTGATGTCATGTACACTCTAACCACTGTGAGGTCAGGGGCTATGTCTGTCTTTTCCAGTATTAATCTTCAGCAACCAGCACCAGAACCCAGTATTCAGGAGGTTCCAATCTATTCTGGATGAATTACCTTTAAGAAAAACATCAATTTGCTGAAACTGGTTTGGCTCAGTGGATAGAACGTTGGACTGCGGACTGAAAGGTCCTGGGTTTGATTCCAGTCAGGGGCATGTACCTTGACTGCGGGCACATCCCCAGTGGGGGGCGTGCAGGAGGCAGCTGATCGATGTTACTCTCTCATCGATGTTTCTGACTTTCTATCCCTCTCCCTTCCGCTCTGTAAAAAATCAATAAAATATATTAAAAAAAGAAAAACATCAATTTGATAATCTAAATGTAATTAAGACACTGTTAAAATATTTTAAAAAGGAATCTCAAAAATATTTTAATTCTTTCAATCTGTGTGTTTGTGTGTGTGTGTGTGTGTGTGTGTGTGTGTGTATTTGAATTTTAAAGTAGTATATGATAGAATCCACTGGGCTGTAAAAGTTCAGAGGTTGGGGGTGAGAGGGGATTGGAAGGAGTAATGGGTGATGAGGACACATATGTAATACCTTCATCAATAAGGAAAATTAAAAAAAAATTCAGAGGTTGGAAAATGTCATTATGTTACAAGCTCTTGTGGTTTACATGGAAACAATTGAACAGCACCTGAACATTGGTGGATTAATAGCATTTATTCAGTTAAATGAAAATAAATGGGCAAGGGCATCCTGGGAGTGAAAAAGCTGCAATAAATGCACAAGTTTAAGTTCATGAGTAATATGCTCAAAGCATTATTGCATCTGTATAAAATCCAAGAGATTAAGTTCTGCCAAAATAAAATTTGTTTCCATTATTCTACTTTAATATTTAGAGGCAAATGCATATTATCATAATTAATTTAAGCTTTGCAACACTGGGGTTTATTTTTTCTTTTAATTCATTTAGTACAAAGTCCTAAAACTATAGTTACTTGACTGCTTTCTTGGCAATATATGTACTTTTTACTGAAAATTTCGTCTTCTTCATTCTTCATCACATAACATTCACACAGAGTAATAAATTTATAATGAGAAATTAAAAAAGAATCTCGGAGCTTAAGGCTAATTCGCATTTGGCTCATGTAAACCTCTAGAAGATTAGCTCTATCAAGATTATCTAAATCTTTGCAGTATTTTCTATTTCAAGCTATTTTCTTTGTTCATACATTCTTAACATATTTTAATTTAATTATGTTTAATTCTTAGGAATATACGAATGACAACAAAGATAATGAGTGTGGATATAATTTCAGGGTCATTGCTATGGTAATCATGATAGAGGAAGCATGAGGATTCACCGTTTTGCTATATGCAGTAATAATTAGGGATTATAAGCTTCTCTTCTACCTTCTCTAATTGATTACTTATGCAGGTAAATGAATTAAATTATTATTGTATCAGGGATATATTATTGTGTTTCCCCATTTAAAGATATACCAATTAGAGATTAATTTTGATCAAATGAAAGTCTTTAAACATGAAAAGTTATTAACCATTTATACTTTAGTCTAAATTAGATTAAAACCATGTTTATCTAGAGAAATTCTTTGCAAAAAGTGAAAATTTACTTGTATACTAGGGGCCTAGTGCATGAAATTTGTGCACTTGGGGGGTCCCTGAGCCCAACCTGCACCCCCACCAATCTGGGACCCCAATCCCTGGGATCAGGCCTAAATGGGCAGTCGGACATCCCTCTCATAATCCAGGACTGCTGGCTCCCAACCACTCACTTGCCTGCCTGCCTGATTGCCCCTAACCAGTTCTGCCTGCCATCCTGATCACCCCCTAACCACTCCCCTGCCAGTCTGATAGACACCTAATTGCTCTGCTGCTGGCCTGATTGCCCCTAACTGCCCTCCCCTGCAGGCCAGATCCCCTCTAACTGCCTTCCCCTGCTGGCCTGGTCCCCCCCAATTACCCTCTACAGCAGGCCTGGTCTCTCACAACTGCCCTCCTCTGCCCAGCTGGTCACCCCTAATTGTCATTCCCTGCTGGCCCGATTGCCCAAAACTGCCCTCCCATGCCAGCCATCTTGTGGCAGTGATCTTGTGTCCACATAGGGGAAGCCATATTTGACCACATGGGAGTGATGGTCAATTTACATATTTCTCTTTTATTAGATGGGATATATATACTAGAGGCTCGGTGCACAAAATTCATGCATAGGGTGGGGGTTTCCCTCAGCCCAGTCTGCACGATCTCCAATCTGGGACCCTAAAAGGGATGTCGGACTGACCGTATAGGCCTGATCCCACCAACAGCTCGTCTGCCTGCCTTCCTGATTACCCCTAACCTCTTCTGCCTGCCAGCCTTATCACCCCTTAACGACTCCCCTGCCAGCCTGATTTATGCCTAACTGCTCCCCTGCCATCCTGTTTGCCCCTAACTGCCCTCCCCTGCAGTCCTGGTTCCTCTCAACTGCCCTTCCCTGCAGGCCCGGTCACCCCCAACTTCCCTTCTCTGCTGGCCTGGTAACCCTTAAGTGCCCTCCCCTGCAGGCTTGATCACCCACAATTACCCTCCCTTGCAGGGCTGGTCCCTCCCAACTGTCCTCATCTGATGGCCATCTTGTGGTGGCCATCTTGTGACCACATGGGGGCAGGATCATTGACTACATGGGTGCAGCCATCTTGTGTGTTGGAGTGATAGTCTATCTGCATATTACTATTTTATTAGTAGGATTGAGGCCTGGTGCATGGGTGGGGTCCAAATGATTTGCACTGAAGGGTGTCCCAGATCAGGGTGGGGGTTCCCTTGGGATGTAGGATGGCCTGGGTGAGAGGCCTTCGGTGGTTTGCAGGCCAGCAACGCCCTCCAGTGACCCAAGTGGAGCCCTTGATATCTGGAATTTATTTATCTTCAACAATTGAAACTTTGTAGCCTGGAGTGGAGCAAAGCCTTTTGCTCGCTCCATGGTGGCAGACATTTGTGTTGTGATTTATGTATATTCTACAATTGAAAGTTTGTAGCCTGGAGTGGAAGCCTAGGCCAGCCAGGGCTGCAGAAACTTGGCTTCCTTTATAGCTGGGGTCAACCATAACCTCCTTCCTCTCTCCAGCTCCATGGTTGCCAACATTTCTGATGGGATTCTATAATTTAAACTTTGTAGCCTGGTGTGGAGGACTGAGCAGCAAGGGCCGGCAGAAAGCTTGGCTTCCTCCATCGCCTGGGAAACCCAAGCCTATCTCCTGCTCTCTGTGGCTGCTGCCATCTTGGTTTGGTTTATTTGCATATTTGCTCCTGATTGGCTGGTGGGTGTGGCTAGTGGGTATAATAGAGGTATGGTCAATTTGAATATTACTTTTTTATTAGATAGCATACACACACACACACACACACACACACACACACACACACATAAAAGAAAATCATGGAAATTGCCATCACTCTATTATGCTATCAGCCAATCAGACTGGGTATGCAAATTAACCTGGAAACATGGTGGCAGCTCCGACTCCTTGCTGCTCCAGACCTATGGGGTCAGCAAAGTCAGGTGCCAGTGCCTGAGGCTGCCTGCAGATCAGTAGATAAAGAAGCTGCCTGCCCCATGATCCCAGGCTGCAGATAGCAGCAGAAGCCTCACTGCCACCTGCCCCACGTCCTGGGGGAGATGGAGAAACTGGGCCCCAGCACCTGAGGCTGTGAGCAGCCCCAGGGTGACAAAGAATGTGTAAAATTTCTATGACAATTAATCACCTGAATTATGTTCTATATATTTTTAATATTATTGATTATGTTCTACTAGGGGCTCAGTGCACAAATTCATGCACCTTGAATGGAACTGTGGGACCCAAGGCTGCGGTGGGCATAGGGATGTATCTCAACTTATTCTCTGTGCCCCCATCATGCCCCACCTACTGCATCCCTTCCTGCTGTGGCTCCGAGTCCCATCTGCCAGCAGCCCTGCTCCCGCTGGTACTGCTCTCACACTGTGATGGTACCAGCACTATTTGGAAATGCTGACAGTGCAGAGCAGTTGGTGCTGGCACCAGCAGTTGGTGTGAGTGGAGCCAGTGCCATGAGCAAATGCAAGTGGTGGCTGTTGCCCTGATTGTCCCTCAGGAGCAGGGAAAGGTGGAGAAGCCCTCAGTGGTCATTGGGTCTGGTAGCCGCTGCTTGCACCCACTGATGGTGCTGAGGGATTGAGACCAGCATCAGGCACTGGCAGCAGGTCTGAGCCACGGGTGGGACTGCAACCCTGGGAAGCAAATAATTTTTAGTAACCACCAGAGGCTCACCCCTGCCTTGGTCTCCTGCCACCTCTCACCTGTTCCACCATCCTGCTGCGGCTGACACCTGCCATGTTCTGTGCATGCCCCCTGGTTGTAAGCACACATCATAGAGTCCAGTTGTTTGGTTGTTCCCCTATTTGGTCTATTTGCATATTAGCCTTTTTTTTTACATAGGCCTAGAAGCCCGATGCATGAAGATTAGTGCTAGAATGGGCTTTCTTTTCACTGGCTGCCAGTGCTGCCTTTCCAGCCCAGCTCAGCCCCTTTCCCCTCAGGCCCCAGAGCATCCTCTTTCTGCTCTGGCCCTGCCTTCTCACACTGCCGAGAGACCCTCAGAGACCGGGGGGGGGGGGCAGAACACCTGGTTCATCACTATGGCATTGATGCAAGCATCACACCCCCATCACTCTGTGCCTGTGTATGTAAATTAATCACTATCTTTGTTGCATTAATTTGCATATCACTCCTGATTGGCTGGTGGTGTAGCAGAAGTATGGTCAATTGAAATGTTTGTCTATTATTAGGTAAGATTATATAAAACATTACTCTCACCATTCTCTTAATACTTGTTTATTATATGACTAGGACCCCAGTGCACAAATTAATGCACCTTGAAAGGAACTGTGGACCGTGAGACTACAAGGGCACAGGGGCAAGTATTAGCCCATCCTCTGTGCCCCCACCTGGCCTCTCCCACCATGGCATGTGGTCCCCTATCTGCTAGCAACTGTGATCCTGCCACCACCGCTCCCATACAGTAATAGTGCTGGTGCCACTCAAACCCGCTGACAATGCAGAGCAAATGGGGCTGGCACCAGCAGTCAGTGTGAGTGGAAGCTGCTACCCTGATTGCCCGTCAGGAGCAGGGGGAGGTTGAAAAGCCTTCATGGGTGATCATGGCCAGCAGCTGCTGCTCGTACCCACTGATGGCACCGAGTGATTGAGACCAGTTTTGTGTGCTAGCAGTGGGTGTAGTGTGGCCGATATTGGCGATAAGTGTGAGCACTGGGTAGGACTGCAGTATAAGGGACAAAGGAGTTTTCAGTAACCCCCAGAGGCTTGCCCCAATGACAGTGACCAGTGCACCACCTTGGTCTGGCATCCCTGATCACCTGCTCCACCATCCCACCACGGCCAATGTCCCACACTCTGCTGCCTGCTGCCCATGCCCTCCGTATTGCACATGTGGCCCCTGGTATTCAGCACATGTCATAGCAACTGGTTATTTAATTGTTCAGTTCCACTGCTTAGTCTATTTGCATATTAGGGTTTTATATATAAGGGTTTTTGATGGTCATTCCCTTTTTCACTTGTACCTTTCCCGATCACTGTTTCGCATTTGATTATTTTCTCTTTTGTGAGGTCCTAACTTACATTTTTGTAAAAAGTTATTTATTATCCATTTGTGTATATAATTGGGAACCCCAAATTTATTTATTGGTAGAAGGTAGAAACACCAAATTCATATACAAGTGAAATTTTGCTAGTAATGTCAAAAGCAGAATATGTTTCCATAATTTGGAAAATGTATTAAAGTTTGCCACTTCTTCTTGTATGTTTCATTGGCATGCTTCTACTAGTGATGAGAAACTACACTTAACATGCTGCTTGAACACTATGTTCAGTTTTCATTTAGAGTACTACAGTAGTGGAGATTATTTCAAGTAAAACTCTTTTTCCATCAGTTATCTTGCAATTGTTTATGATGGTGTTTTGTTAAACACTACACCCCTTCTTCTGATGTTGCATATGGTACCTGGTGTTGCCATGATACTACCCATTATCCTATCTAATAAAAGAGCAATATGGAAATTGACTGTACCTCTGTTACTCCCACAAGTCATGCCCACCAGCCAGTCAGCAGTGAGTATGCAAATTAATTCACCCAAGATGGCTGTGGCCATGGAGAAAGCAAGAGACTTGGGTTTCCCTGGCAATGGAGAAAGCTAAGCTTTCCACCTGCCCTGGCCTGCCTTGGCTTCTGCTTAAGGGTACAAAGTTTAATTATTGAAGATAGACAAATCCCAACAAAAATGGCAGCAGCAACAGAGTGAGCAGGAGACTTGGCTTTACTCAAGGCTACAAAGTTTCATTATAGAAGATAAATAAATTCTAGATACTAGGGCCTCCCAGGGCCTTTGCTTGGGTCACCAGGGGGTGTGGCCATCCTGCAAACCACCACAAGCCCCTTTCCCAGGCCACCCCATTCCCCAAGGTAACCACCACCCTGATCTGGGACACCCTTCAGGGCAAATCAGCTGGACCCCACATATGTACCAGGCCTCTATCCTATCTAATAAAAGAATAATATGCAAATTGACCATCACTCCAACACACAAGATGGCTGCACCCATGTGGTGAATGATGACTACCCCATGTGGACACAAGATGGCCACCACAATATGACTAACAGGGGAGGGCAGTTGGGAAGGACCAGATCTGCAAGAGAGGGCTGTTGGGGCAATCAAGCTTGCAGGGGAGGGCAGTTAGGGGTTACCAGGCCCGCAGAGGAGGAAAGTGGGAGTGGACCAGACCTGCAGGGGAGGGCAGTTAGGAGCAAACAGGCTGTCAGGGGAGCATTTAGGCATCAATAAGGCTGGCAGGGGAGTGATTAGAGGGTGATCAAGCTGGCAGGAAGAAGCAGTTAGGGGCAATCAGGAAGGCAGGCAAGTTAGCAGTTGGAAGCCAGCAGTCCTGGATTATGAGAGGGATGTCTGCCTGTCCATTTAGGTGGGATCAGGCCTAAATGGGTAGGCGGACATCCTTAGAGGGGTCCCAGATTGGAGAGGGTGCAGGCTGGGCTGAGGGACATCCCACCTCCCTGTGCATGAATTCTGTGCACCAGCCTTCTAGTCTGATATAATGCTGACAGCACTTTTCTATAATAAATGTTTTATTTATGTACTAGTGGCCTGGTGCACAAAATTTGTGCACATTAAAAGGAGATTAATTAGAGGAAATTATTTAATATTGCTATTTGCCCTTTGTCTGTAATAGAAGTGTCAGAGATGAAAGAAAATTAGTAAAATGTCTAAGAAAACCTTTCTCCTATTAGAGTCTGGGGCACACCAGGTGACCGAGAGTCAATTCCCTGCCCACCTACATGCACCTCAAAATTGAATGAGACCCATACGCAGCCAGCCTCCTCACCTCCCCCAATTGGGTAGATCCAGACCCAGCCAGACCCATCCTTATCAAGCTCTGCCAGACAGGAGACGTAGTGTCAGGTCCCCTGGCCTGACACCAAGATGGGGGGCATGTCCTGAGGTCTCCCAGCCCAGACTGGGGTAGGGTGCATTCCTTACTGTCCCCCATAAAACCCCACCAGGTGTGGGACACGGCCTGACATTCCCTGTCAAGCCCCACTGGGTAAGGGGCATGGCCTGAGGTCCCCTGTCAAGCCCTGCCAGGTGTGGGGGGGGCACAGCCTCAGATCCTCTGGCCTGGAACTAGGAAGGGGGTACAGCCTCAGGTCCCCCGTCAAGCCCTACCAGCAGGAGGGCACAGTCTCAGGTCCCCTGTCAAGTACTGCTGGGCAAGGGATGTGGCCTGAGTTCCCCCAACCCAGCACTTGGAGTGCACCTTGAGTTCCCCTGTTTAGCCCTACTGGGTGGGGAGCAAGGTTTGATGTCCCCTGTGAAACCCTACCTGGTCAGGGTGTGTGGCCTCAGGTCCCCTGGCCTGGCGCTGGGTCAGGGGTCATGGCCTGAGGTCCCTGACAAGCCCCAGCCAGTGTGGGGCATGGCCCGAGGTCCCCCAGCCTGGTGCCAGGGTGGGAGTGTGGCCTGAAGTCCCATGTCAAGCCCCACCTGGTGGGTGGTGTGGCCTGAGGTCACCCAGACTGGTGCTAAGATGAGGGGAGCAGCCTGAGGTCTACTAACCCAGCACCAGGACAAGAAGCACACCTTGAAGTCCCCCATCAAACTCTGCCAGGTAGGGGATACAGCCTGAGGTCTCCTTTCAAGCCCCACAGGGATGGGGGAGGTCGTAGCCTCAGGTCCCTGCTAATTGCTCATTAAGGCTCCTTATGGGAACTTGACCTCAGCTGTGGGTGCAGCCATCTTTGTGATGGAGTGATGGTTAATTAGCATAGTCCCTCTTTATTAGATAGGATATTTATTTATGAATATCTGAGAGATTTATGTCTGGGTTGTTTATCTTCAGGCTTTGCCTATTGTTCACCAGTTTTTACCCTAGGACTTAGGAGATGGAGCCATTCTACTTACAAAAGTCATTCTTTCCCTAGTGAATTGATGCCCTCTCTTACACATCTCTTACCTCACAAGTATTTGATTAATGTATAAAGGTATGAAAACTCATAAATTATAATTATGTGCCAATTGGAAACAGTCATGACAAATAATGGGTAATATATATTTAGCATTTAGTCTGTGCTTTCCTTTGCTCTCTCAAGCACCATCACTATTTGTGTGATGTTAAAATGCTTCATTTACAAGTAAAAACAGGTACACAGATAATGTAATTTTACCACATTCTCTTACCTGTAAGGGTTAGAGCCATAATTCGCTCAAGTTATGTTTGACTCAATAGGCTAAGCCCTTTAATGTGGAATGGGTACATTTAAAAATTATATTTTAGCCAAACCCGGTTTGGCTCAGTAGATAAAGCATGGGCCTGTGGACTGAAGGGTCCTGGGTTTGATTCTTGTCAAGGCATGTACCTTGGTTGTGGGTATATCCCCAGTAGGGGGTGTGCAGGAGGCAAGTGATCGATGTTTCTCTCTCATCTATGTTTCTGACTTTCTGTCCCTCTCCCTTCTTGTCTGTAAAAAAATCTATAAAATATATTTTATAACAAATAAATAAATAATATATTTTAATTGATATCAGAAAAGATGGAAGAGAGAGATAGAATCATCAATGATGACAGAGTGTCATTGATTGACTGCCTCCTGCATGCCCCACACTAGGGATCGAGCTCAAGACCCGGGTATGTGCCCTGATTGGGAATTAAACCATGACCTGCTGGTTCATAGGTGGACACTAAACCACAGAGCTACACTGGCCGGGCTGGAATGGGTACATTTTGATAATATTTGTTATAAAAATGATTGCTCTTATATACAATTTCTGCCTTAAGCTTATTAAGAGGTTTGCATTGTAACAGCCCCTTTACTATCAGGAATAGTTCCAAATCCCAAAATATACCAGAAAGTATCATAATTAACCAATGAAATTTTGTGTCAAATGAAATCTCCATTCTGACTTCATTATTTATCAACTATTATTTCTAACTGGGGACAATGAGGGGATAGAAATAGAATATTTTTTGTTAGTAAAGAAGATAATGTGAGATTACTTAGAAACTGACTGTACTTTCTCTAGCAGTAGGATAAAAAATAAGTCAATTTGGTTAGATTAAAAGCAAAGTACAAAAACAGCGTGATAATTAGGGAAGCAGAGTTAAATGTCACTGAGCCAAAATACTTCCCTTTCAAATGGCAATTCCACTAGTTCTTCCCACAATAGGCATGTAGAGAGAATTGTAAGAAAGTACAAATGTTTTTCTGTTAAAAATATTCCACACTGACTAACTTGGGTTTGTTAGGTCAAGCTCGCTTTTAACATTGTGGAGGACATGTGCTAAAAAGTTGTTCTGAGGTTTTAAGTGGCCAGAATATTTTTAAAAAATAAACATATTTTACTGGAATACACACTGAATGAGTAGCAGGAAAAGAGAATATTGGAAATTGGTTGTATTTTGTAATTGAAAATTTAAAGATAGACCACTTACTTCACTTTGGCTAGCTGTACACAGAAGACATTTGACATTTGGTTAAAAAAAAACCTTTTAATTTATTTGAAACTTCTGAAGTCAGGATAGGTTGAGAAATTCTATGTAATTACCTTTTACTCACAGGCTTCTGTGCATTTGTTCTCAATCACTAAGATAGTGTTTCCTATTGATATTACAGAGGCCCTACTCCTATTTAATTCTCCATGGTTCAGAAAAAGCCTAGCAAAGATACTGCATTTGTGGAAGGAAATTTCTTATACGATGAAGCAAAAAGAACGAGATGATAGGGATAAATAAGCCAGTAGTTAATTGAGGATTTTGAAATTACTTGTAAATTTGTTTTCCAATTAATATTAAAGTTCGATGAAAACAAATCTCTGGGCTCATTTATTTACCACTGTATCCTCAGAAACTAGAATATAGCCTGGCATAAAGTAGTAGCTCAGTAAATATTTGTTAACTATATTTTCAGCATCTCATATTGTCAATCTAATACTTTTCAGAATCCATAATATCACTGATATTTGTTTACTAGAGGCCCAGTGCGTGATTTAGTGTGCCATAGCCCGTTGCTGCTCACAGCCCCGCCCAGCAGCCTGCCACTGTCCACCACCTGCCTTGCTGTGATCTGAGCCTGTGGCTGTGGTTGAGTGACCCAGAAGTGCTCAAGGCACCTCATGGTGGCCAGTCGTTTGGTTGTCCTGGTTATCATGACACTGGCTTTTTATATAGAGAGATGGGATTGAGCACATGGTATTTATTTGCATACATACATCTAAACATTTTTTTTATTAATGGCCAGAAAATTTGAACTTCTTGTTAGTGTATCTAAAGTTTCCTGTAAGAACCTGCTTTTTTGTTTTTTATTTATCTTTGTTACTAGGTGTACCAGTTAATAATGTGGGTTTTTTTTCAATAAATGGGACTTACACTTATATTGATATATATATGCTATTTTATATGAATGCTATTTTGTTGTATTGACAACAAGCTTCAAAACTTCATATGGTAAATTTCCTGAAGTTGTTGACATCATAGATATTTTTACACTTAAAAATGTCAAATTTCATGCCAAAGAAAGAGCATTTGCATGAATTTTAATTCATTATTTTGAAGAAAAGTGCTGCTAAATACTTCAGCAAGCTTGTAGTGAACGTGCTCCATCTCAAGATACTTGTGAATGCTGGTTTAAATCCTTTAAAAATAATGATTTTTATGTGAAAGAAAAGAATGTCCAGGTCAACCGAAAAAGTTTGAACACCAACAATTACAAGCATTATTGGATGAAGATGCATGTCATACTCAAAAACAACTTGCATAAATATTAAACTTTGCTCAGCAAAAAATTTTTGATCATTTACAAACAATGGAAAATAAAAATTGGTACCATATCAACTGAATGAAAGACAAATGGGAAACCAAAAAGTCATCAGTAAAATATTGCTTCAGTGGCACAAACGAAAGTCTTTTTTGCATTGAATTGAGACTGGTGATGAAATATTGATTTATTTTGAGAATCCCAAATACATAAAATCATGGGTTGATCCAGGTCAACCATCAACATCGAGTGCAAGGCCAAATCATTTTGGAAAGAAGACAATGCTCTGCATTTGGTGAGAGGAGGAAGGTGTGGTGTATTATGCGCTTCTGAAACCAGGTGAAAGCATTAATACTGATCACTACTGACGACAATCAATTTGAACCACGCTTTGATTGTGAAATTACCAGAATGTTCCGGAAGACACGACAAAGTAATTTTGCTTCATGATGACGCACCATCACACACTTCAAAACCAGTTAAAGACACATTAAAAGATATTGCCTGGGAGTATTAACCCACCTGCCATATTCACCAGACCTTGCTCCTTCATATTACCACTTGTTCTGATCGAGGGCGCACACACTTTCTGAGCAGCACTTCAAAACATATGAAGAAATGGAAAATTGGATCTCTGAATGATTTGCCTCAAAACAAGAAAAGTTCTATTGGGACAGTATTCACAAATTACCTGAAAGATGGGGGAAATGTGTAGCTAGTGATGGACATTACTTTGAATAAAGCACTTGTGATGTTTCTCTTGAAATTACTGTGTGTTCTTTGATTTAAAAAGTCTGCTATTATTAACCAGTACACCTAGTAAGCCCCAAGTAAGTGTTTTGTATTTTGAGCACTGTTTTCTACTTGTATGAAGATGATAGTTTTCTGCTATTCACACATAGATATATTTACTGGAATAACTGGATATTTAAAAGATAAAGTTGTTTAGTGTTTCCCATCTATACTAATAAAAGGGTAATATGCTAACTAGATTGGCTAGACCAGATGTCTTCTGGATGTCCTTCTGGATGTCCTTCGGATAAAGCTGCAAAGGTTACGAGAGCTGAGGGTTTTCAGCTGCGGCAGCTGCGAGGGCCAAGGGTGAATATGGCAGGTGGTGGTGTAGCAGAGGTGGCAGTGGGGCCAGCCCTAAGAAGCAAGGGCTGAGGGCCAGCAGTCACAGCGGCCAGCAGTGGCAGCATCAGTGGGGTGATGGGGGCAGCACCTTTCCGATTGCTCTGGTCGCCTCCCAAAGGAGGCCAAACTGCGTCTTAGACCCGCTGTCAGTAGGAAATTCCCCTGAGGGCTCACAGACTATGAGAGGGAGCAGGCCAGGCTGAGGGACCTCCACCAGTGTGCAGATTTTCATGCACAGGGCCTCTAGTGGATAATAAAAGCCATTATTTTTATCATTAATTTTGCAATGAAATAATCATCTTTATGATAAAAATGATTTCCATCACTATATTTTATAGTCTTTTAGTGAGAAGCATTGTTATCCTATATAATAAATCCCAATATGCAAAATATGGTAGAACTACTGGTTGGCATCTGCGGGGGGCGGGGCTGGCGAGTGAGAAGCACCAGGCCAGCCAAGGTGGGGGGGCCAGCCAAGGTGGGTGCCAGCCGGCAAAAGGGAGGGGATGGCAATCAGGGAGTAGCAGGGACTGATGGCAGCTGAGGGGCAATCAGGGGGCTGCGCTGACTGCTTGCCATTCCTGATTAGCCCAGTGGTTGCCTACCCCAGAGAGAGGCCAGAGTGTGGCTTTAGCCGGCTCCCCTTGGGGAGAAGGCCTAAGCTGTCAGTGGGACATCTCCTGAGGGCTCTCAGACTATAAGAGGGTGAGGCCAAGCCAAGGGACCGCCCCCTCCCACTTCTGAGTGCACGAATTTTTGTGAACCAGGCCTTTGGTTAGAAGATAAAAGCAAGTTATATCAGTGAGTAAAATGCTGAAATTATGGAATTAATTACTTAGTGAAAGCAGAGCATGTCTTGTAGAATGTTAAATAATTTAACTTGAGAGGACTTGTGCAAGTTATTTTTTTTACTAGAATACTCTATATCCAATGTGTATAGTGACTTATAAGTGGAAAATGCATATATGTTGAATGTAGTGCTGGATGAAAAATATCAAAATTGAAAATAACAACCTAATGCTATAATGAATTAGTCAATCACTATAATATAGCCTGCAATTTAAAACCTTGAGTGCTTAGAAAGCCAATGAATTAGAACATAAATTATTCTTTTGTAAACCCCAAATGATAACCCACTTTGCTTCCAGTAGTAAGTTCTGTAGAATTTCACATCTATATTTTCTTATTTCGGGGAAAAAAAGGTTATATATATATATTTTTTTCACATTGTCATATTTAGAGCTATCTTACCTAATCTAGTTTGTGGACAAAAGTTTCTGCTTCTTAGTTCAACCATTCCTCTTCTCTTACAAACAGTGAATTTAGTGATTTCTTATTGTTTTGTTTCTAATACACATTCTGTGAGAAATGATCATGGTTTTATTCTGATCATGATTTCCAAATGACACTCTTCTAATTTTGTAAACTAAGGGCTGACCGAACTTTCTGAGTGCACATTGAAATCCAGCTTCTTTCTGATCCTACATGGTATGTATTGTAATCCAGTATTTCAATTCTTGCCTTTCTGCTCGCAGAAAACTGACCTGAGGTTTAGACAGTGAGCCTCTTATTTAGATTTCCCAGAGGTGTTTCAAGGCCTGCCTGGCAGCTGGCTAATCAGACTTTCTGGAGGTTGATTGCCCAAGATAAGAATGGTTTTGTTGAAAGCACTAGTTTCCTAACAAATTCACTTGGGAAATCCAAAATTGACTTTTTTTTTTTTTTTTTTGGAGTGAGGGCATTCTGAACAACAGCTGTACGATTTTACTTTTATGGTGTTTTTTTTTTTTTACCTTTACAGATATTTTTATTATAATATGAACTACATTATCTAATTATAAAATGAGTGAGTGCTGGATAAAGAGTGTGGAAACTATAGATAGGGCAAAGGAGAAAAGGAAGTTTTTTTCATTATCACCAGCATACCCAGTTCACTAATTTCTTGAAGTATGTTTCCCTAGATTTTTCCATAAAATTATTATATTCTACAGAAATGATACCATCCTGCTCTTTAGATGTTACATTCTAAAGAATTTACTTTAAGATGTTAAGTATTTTTCATAAGCAACATTTTGAATGGCTTCATACTATTCATATACAATTATATACCTGTATTTCATCATTTCTAATTCTCTAATGTTAAGCCATTTGGAGTGGTCTGAATTCTTTCCTTTTTTTGGTATGATAAAAACTTATTTTGATATTGTAAATAATACTGAAATTTAACATAAAATTTATGTAAATATTCATTAAAGTTTCTGATTATTTCCTCATGGTGGATTCCTATAAGCAAAATTACTGGGTTATTGATCATTGGTTTCTCATAGGCAGTTAGACAGGCATGAGCAGGATATGAATGATAGGACAGCTATGGCATGTCACCAGAGAGGAGAGCCCCTGGTGATTAGCAACAGACAATTTTAGGATAAGACCTTTCTCCCTAGTATATTGCTGGGTACGTGGTTTAGACGCTCTGACCTTTCATATTGTTGATCATGTGGTTTGGACCCTCTCCCAACCTTTCCTCATGTCGCTAGTAATGTGGTAGACCCCTTAGAGGGGGAACAAGGGAGCCAGGGAAGAGCCTAATATAACTGGACAAGCCCTTTCATGACCACTTCTTAAGCATTAATTCCTCAGGTCACTGAGGGTCTGGCCTGAATCAAGTAATGTTTTTGTTGTTGTTGATCCTCACCTGAGGATATTTTTTCCATTGATTTTTAGAGAGTGGAAGGCAGTTGGAGAGACACAGAGAGAGAAACATTGATGTGAGAGTGACACATTGATTGGTTGCTCCAACACATACCCAGACTGGTGCCTGAGCTGGAGCCTGCAACCAAGGTGCATGCCCTTGACTGGAATCAAACCCAGGACCTTTCAGTCTGTGGGCCGATACTCTAACCACCAAGCAACCTGGTTTGGGCTGCATCAAATAATTTTAAGAACAAAGCTTTATGTCTGCTGACCACAGAGCCAGAGTTGGATCAAACAAGAGATAACATCTATAACTCAGCTGTGTTTCAGCTCTAGGCTCAGAAAAGCAGCAAGGTCAGGCAGGGCAATGCCATGGCTGACATTAGGATCAGCTGCCATGACTTATGACCCCTTGCCCTGGCACTGACCAGTTAATAGAGACCAGATATCTTAAAGGATGCACATAGAAAGCTGAAAGCTGATGATTATTCCATTGAGAGCCTCCTGTGGGACTCCTGCCTGGTTCCCTCTCCACACCCCTCCTAAAACTCCTACTTCTAGAGAGTGAATAAAACCTCTCAGATGGAGGACCCAGTGCATGCCCTTTCTCTCTTGGAAAATGCCAATGCCTTTCCATTTCTCCTTCCCCCAGGCATGTTCTTTCTGCCTTTCTTTCTCCTAAGCTCCCAGAGCCCTTCTTTGGCCTCTGTAAATTGTTTCCTGAGCCCAACTGGCTCACTTCTTCAGCTCAATTTTTCTTCCTCTGTGCCTTTCTAAATAAGCTTTTGCTTTTATTTGAATCTTGGATCTGAATTCTTTCTTAGCCAGAACTCAAGTACTGCGGTTGCTGAAACAAGGTCTAACTCTGCCAATAACACCTGGTGCCATTTACCCACTAACAGGTTTGAATTCTGAATTTTGTTCATTGGAGTGAGTTCACTCCTAGATAACAGACTTCCATTAGGGAGGGATTGCCACTTGAGGACGCATGATCAAGACCACCTAGGCAGGTAATTGTTACTTGATTAAATGAGATTAAAAATTGTTCTGGCAGCTACTCATTCCCATGACTACAAAACATGCAGGTTTTTTTCATCCACCCTCCTCCTCCTTTTTAGCTTGTTTATTAATCTTTCTTCCCTCAGAGCTTAGAACAGAATTTCATATATAGGCATTTCCAAAGACTGTGGAGTAATTTGAATATTGAATGAAGTAATTTTGAATCTGTCTTAGCATTTCTGTCATGCCTCTCCCTGTTTTCATTATACCACCTGTTTTATTTCGCTAACATTTCCTGTCTGAATTATGTGCTAGCCTCCTACTTCCCTCAAGTTTTTTCTCCATGAATCCATTCTGTATTTAACAGTTTTACTTTACAAAAATTTTAATGTTGTCACACCTTTGTTCAAAAGTGGTTACTCTCCGACCAATTGAACTAAGGCCAAAGTTTTTAGTTTTCTGTTGATGATCTCTCAGTGTTCCACAAACAGTCTAACCCTGTTATCTCATTATTCTCTACTAGTGTACCAGTGGGGTCCCTCGGCATGGACTGTGGGATCTGGCTGAAACTGGCTCTCCAACATCCCCAGTGGGGTCCCAGATTGTGAGAGGATGCAGGCCAGGCTGAGGGACACCACCAGTGCAAAACTGGGGCCAGGGAGGGATGCGGGAGGTTGGCCAGCTGGGGAGGGAACGCAGGAGGGCTCCAGCCTGTCTCACTCAGTCCCAGTCAGTGGGACCCCAGCAGCAGACTAACCTACTGGTTGGAGTGTCTGCCCCCTAGTGGTCAGTGATTTCATAGTGAGTGATTGAGTGTCCTTAGCATATCATTAGCATATTATGCTTTGATTGGTTGAACAGATGACCTGATGACCAAACACTTAGCATACTAGGCTTTTAATATATAGGACTAAAGGCCTGGTGCATGAAATTCATGCATGGGGCCTGTCTCTCAGCCTGGCCTGCACCCTCTCCAATCTAGGATCGGGCCTAAATCAGCAGTCTATCATCCCTCCCACAATCCAGGACTACTGACTCCTAGCCACTCACCTGCCTGCCTGCCTGATTGCTCCTAACTGCTTCCACCTGACAGCCTGATGGCCCCCTAACAATTCCCTTGCCAGCCTGATTAACAACTAACTGCTCCCCTGCCAGCCCATGGCCCACAACTGCCCTCCCTGCCAACGTGGACCCCCCAAAACTGACCTCCCTTGCTGGCCTGGTCCCCCTAATTGCCCTCCTCAGCAGGTCTGGTACCCCCACAACTGCCATCCCCTGCTGGCCTGGTCCCCCTCAACTGCCTGCCTCAGCAGGCCTAGTCACCCCTAACTGCCCTCCCCTGCAGGCCTGGTTGCCCCCAATTGCCCTCCCCTGCCAGCCTTATCACCCCCAACTACCCTACCCTTCTGGCCTGTTTGCTCCTACCTGCACTTGCTGCTGCTCTGATCACCCACAACTGCCCTCCCCTGCCAGTCATCTTGTGGTGGCCATCTTATGATGACATGGGGTGGCCATCTTGTGACGACGTAGGGGCACTCATCTTGTGATGACATGGGGGGCAGCCATCTTGTGATGACATGAGGCTGTTGCACAAGGGCACGAGGGCCACCTACGCTTTTATTAGTATAGATTATTCTCTTTGTAGATAAGACATCCATAGGTCCATGTCTAATCTGTTCCTACTACTGCACTTTTGCTCATGTACTTTTCCACTGCCTGGAAATCCTTTTCCCATTTTTTTCATTTACATTTAATGAAATTCTGTACATACATATTTCAGTTTTTATTTGTAAAGAATAATCTGGATCCACAATAATATATGCTTTCTTCGTTTTTCTGAACATGTTAAAGCACTGATTGTGCCAATTTGAGAAACCCATTTTATATTCTGTTTAACAATTGTAGCTATTTTGATACTTTTTTTTTCATTGTTTAATTAGTCTAGATTGTGAGCAGAATCAATGAATTCTCTATCTTGTTAATCTTTTAGATAATCTATCAAAATATTTCAAGTCTTTGTAATATAGGATTCTACTCAACAGTACAGCTGAATTCCACACAACCTGAGCATTAGGATGGTAATAGATTGGGGCAGAAATGTCAGTAATTTAGCCCAAGAGTGCATATTTATGTATAATAATAAAAGCGTTATATGCTCATTAGACCATATAGCTGAACGACCTTCCAGACATATTTTCAGATGAAGCCTGCAGTGGTGGGGGCTGAGGAAGACGGCCAATCAGGCAGGCAGGAGAGCAGTTAGGGGAGATCAGGCATGCAGGCAGAGTGGTTAGGGAAAGCCAGGCAGGCAGACAGAGGTGGTTGGGGTGATCAATCATGCAGAGTGGTTAGTGGCATCAAGCAGGCAGAGTGGTTAGGGGGTGATCAGGCTGGCAGGCAGAAGCAGTTAGGAGAAATCAGTAAGGCAGTTGGCAAGCAGTTGGGAGCCAGCAGTCTTGGATTGTGAGAGGGATGTCCAACTTCCTGTTTAGACCTGATCCTACCGGGATCCCAGGATGGGTCCCAGATTGGAGAGATTGCAGGCTGGTCTGAGGGACACCCCCCACCTCCCATGCATGAATTTTGTGCACCGGGCCTCTAGTATATATATAAAAGCCTAAGTGGCTGGTTGACCATTCGAACCACTCAACTGGTCAACCGGTAACTATGATGCACATTGGCTACCAGAAGGCAGACTCTCAATGCAGGAGCTGCCCCCTGATGGCCATCATGCTCCAACTGAGGGAGCGCCAGTTAGCCAGAAGCCGGGATCGTGGCTGCTGAGCACAGCTGTGGTGGCACGAGCCTCTCCCACCTCCACAGCAGTGCTGCCAAGCTGCAGCAGGTGGGGGTAGGTGCAACAGAGCTACGATGAGCAGGAGCAGCACAGAGCCTGGCCCTGCTCCATGGCTGCCTTCCACTTTTTGCATTGTTGCATCCCCTGAGGGGTCCCAGATTGCGAGAGGGTGCAGGCCAGGCTAAGGGTCCCCACTGGTGCAGGAATCTGTGCACTGAGCCTCTGATTTATTAAAAATGATTGATATTTATGACTACTTACTTTCATGCACAAAATGTTTTATGTAGTTAAAACATATTATAGCCTTGGCATGTGCGCTCAGGTAGTTGGGTATCATCCAGTGCAGCAACCAAAATGTTGGTGGTTTAATTCCTGTTCAGGGCACATGCTGGGTTGTGAGCTTAGATGCTGGTAGATGGTGTGCAGGAGGCATCCAATTAATGTTTCACTCTCCCATTGATATTTTTTTTCTGTCTCCCTCTCCCTTTCCAAAAATCAAATTAAAAAATGTATTATAATTTCAGACATTTGCTTAGGGCAATAAAAATAATACTTGACCAATTTTACTTTAATTTTTTTAAATCATGGCATAAAATTTATGCTAAGATAAACATATACATACACATTTGTTAAAATGCACATGAATCACCTTGGGACTTTTTATTTTTATTTATTTATTTATTTATTTATTAAATTTCTTTATTAAGATATTACATATGTGTCCTCATGCTCTTGGCATTTTAATTATGATGTTTCTTGGTATGGTCCTCTTTGGATTCCTTCTGTGCACTTCCTGGACTTGTAAGTCTATTTCTTTCACCAGGTGGGGGAAGTTTTCAGTCATTATTTCTTCAAATATGTTTTTGGTATCTTTCTCTCTCTCTTCTTCTTCTTCTGGCACCCCCATAATTCTGATGTTGGCATGCTTGAAGTTGTCCCAGAGGCTTCTTACACTATCCTCAAATTTTTGGATTCTTTTTTCTTTTTGCTTTTCCGGTTGAGTGTTTTTGGCCTCTTGGTATTTCAAATTTTTGACTTGATTCTTGCGTTCCTTTAGTTTGCTATTGAGTCTGTAACATATTTTTTATTTCAGTCAGTGTATGTTTAATTTCTAGTTGGTCCTTTTTCATATCCTTGAGGGTCTCGCTCATATCCTCGAGGGTCTCGCTAAACTTATTGGCCTTTTCTAGGAGCCTCTTGAAAAACTTTATAACTGTGGTTTTGAACTCTATACCCAATCATTTGTTTTCCTCCATTTCTTTCATTTGTGATGTTTCTTTCTCTCCACATTTTCACTGCTTCCCAGAGTTGGTAGGGTAGCTTTGTGTGCTAGATATTTCAGCATCCCCTGTTACCTGAGGTGGACACTCTTGGTGCACCCCTTTGTGGACTGTGTGTACAGCCTTGTTGCAGATAAGTCTTGATTGTTTCTGGTATCACTGGGAGGAATTGACCTCCAGGCCAACTGGCTGTGAAGATCAGCTGTGTCTAAGCTGGGAGACAGCCTTATGTGCCAAGACTTGCAAATTTGCCACAGCCTCTGTGCTCAGCTTGGATGGGGTGGAGTTTCTGGGTGGTGTGGAGTTTCAGGGTGGAGCTGACAGCCTTGGCTTTCAGTCAGCCCCACTCCACGAAGTCTCCAGGTCCTAGCATCTGAGAGCAATCTTCATAAGCACCTCTGCAAGAAAGGTGCCGTGGGGTTTCACCTGCCACTAGACTGTGCAATCTCCAATGAATCTGGAATCTCAGATTTTCACCTGGCACCTGGGTTCCATGCAGTTGGAACTCCTTTCACCCTTCTGCCAGATGCTAGCTACACAGTCAACAGATTGCCCTCACCATGAGCACTTATGCGTGCCCCCAGAGCTCCTCCTCTGGCTGTTCCCCCAAGATTCCACCTCACAGCTCTGCTTGAAGCTCCTTTCTCCTGCCACACACCGCCAGTGGTCCAGTTTGTCCTCTCTGCGTGCACTTATGAGCGCACACCTCTGGAGCCCTGCCTTTGGCTCTTCCCCTGGTATTCCACCCGCAGTCCAGATTCTCCTCATAAGAGCCTGGGTCCCCGGGGTTTTGAGTGAAAACCAAACTGGGTTCAGTGCAGCCTGGAGTTTTTGTCTCTTTTCCACTAGGGCACCCCTGCCAGGCATTCAGATACCCGGTCCTATCCGGCTCTGGGTGCGCGTGAGTCTCCTACGTTACTTAGGCTTTGCAGAGGCTCTTGATTATCCATGTGTACTCTTTATCCCTCTAGTTTCAGAACTTCCAGCCTTCCCGTGGTTCTGGACAATGTCTATTTTGTCCTTTAGTTGTATTCTCAAAATTGTTGTGCAGGGCAAAAGTCTAGGTGTTTACCTATGCCGCCATCTTGGTTTCTCTCCACCTTGGGACATTTAAAAATCAGAATCTGATTCAGTAGGTCAAAGGTGGAGCCTGAGGCACTGCATTTCCAATAAGCCTTTAGGAGATGCTGAAGCTGCTGGCTTGATGACCAACTATTATACTATGGATAGAAGCAGACTAAGGAACACTAGTTCATTTTTCTCTCCTCTGTAATTCTTTAAAAAAATCCTTTTAGAATAGTTGTTCTGATCAATCATGTTCCTTCTACTTGTGAAGCGATAGACTAAGCAACCTGTTCAATCCCTTTTATGCTAGTGAACTTGAGATTTTTTTACTTTGAATCAGAATACCTGTCCAGAATATACATATTTAGTGTAAAACAGATCTTTTAATGCTAGATAAACTAAGATAAATTTATGGCAAGAAAAATTCCTGGCACATTGCTGAGAAGTTGACTTGACCTCCTATTAGGACATATGTTTTGATTCCTCTGGAATTAATTATACACTTTACATAAAGGATTATTTTTTACATCTTGGTCCCCTAGAATAAATTCAGCAGATATATTGTAATGCCAAGTAGCAAAAGAACCTTTTTAAGGAGATGCCACTTATTGTATGTGTTATTACAAATTATTATTGACTATAAATGCTGGGTTTTTTTCATTCCCTGGATGTGGCAAAGAACATATGTTAGATTAACCTTATGTGAAGGACTTTTTTAAAATTTATCCTTAAAGTCTGAGAAGTAAAACAAGATCTGACCTTAGCAGATGCACCATAATGTAAACAAATACTTTTAATATATTTGAGGACTATTGTTAATCATTATACATATGGTTATTTTACTTTTATTGAATACATGGTTCATTTCAAAACAGACATGGTTTTCCTTTTACATGCATAACCAGAAAAAAATTTGATTATAAAGTGTAAGTTTTCTTTAATGGAAGCCAAAGCATTAACCTCTTTTGTGTAATTATTTAATTACTGATGCACCATTTTAATTGGTATGCTGTTATAACTTTCCATGGAAGAGAATATATGATCTTTGATTTTTGTTTCTTACATAATGAGAACCACTCTTGTAGATAGGCTAGTTTGGCAATTTGACTTAGGAAAAAGTATTATGAAATGAAGTTTTTATGTGAACAAGGAAAATAAATGAACTTTAGTGCCCATTTCATTGGTCTGCCAAATTGAAAGGACATTTTAGGCCTGATTATCATGTTCTAATTAGTCTCTGTAGGATATTCATGGACTATCCAATGCTCATTAATCTGTCTTCTTTCTGTAACATTGATTTGTTCATTCTCCTTTAAGAGACTCAAATATAGAAATCAAAAAATTGATCTGTGCTGTTAATGTGCTTACAGATGTTGCCACTACTTATCCAGATAAGAAGTCCATCTTAATGTATGTCACATCACTCTTTCAAGTTTTGCCTCAACAAGTGAGCATTGAAGCCATCCAGGAAGTGGAAATGTTGCCAAGACCATCCAAAGTTACTAGAGAAGAACACTTTCAGTTACATCATCAAATGCACTATTCTCAACAGGTAAGGTGTTGAAAGGACACTAATATAAAAGATGTTTTATATGCATTGTTCGGTATCATCCCCATACACATAAGTGAATCTCTTATATCGATGGATATGTACACACATGCATGTATACCTAGTATAGTATATATGTGCACACACAAATATGTTATTTGTATATATAACTTAATATGTGTGCATGTGTGCATATGTGTTTATGTTTGTATACAAATACACACACACACACACACACACACATATATATATATATAAACATACACACACACTATGTTACATATACTTACATATATATAAAAAGAGGGGGGATGAAAGGAGGGAGAGACAGATTGACATAAAACCTTTAAAATTGGACCTAATATAATTAACTGTAATATTGTTTTCAAAGAATATTGTTCAAATACTTTGCTATTGACAAGTACCATATTATAGGAATATGGAATACAGAATATATTTTATTTTCATTGCGTAAACTGAAATAAAAGATAGGTTCATATAAACATTAAATTCTCTATCAACTCGAGCAAAGAATTAGAGCATGATTTGCCCTTTACATACATAACTAGCAAAATTTGAGCTGAACATATTTGTACACATGCCTATGTGTAATGTAGCAGTAAATAGTCTTGGATCAACCTTATTTAATTTAATGTTTTCTCCCAGCATGGTTTTATTTAATACACAGAAAATAATGAAGGCAAGTACTCTATTGATTAATATTTATTATTTTAGTGGCAATTTGCTGATGCATCAATAAATTTTGATTATTCAAAAGTAACATTTGCTAAGATAAATGAGTTTAAATATTTTAAGTAAAAATTAAATAGAGAAAATATATGAGAAAAATTTTATTGTATCACTTTACAGTATCCTGTGGGATTCTTCTATTACATGGCTTGTTCTGGCTGACAGCAATGGGTATTTGGGGTGTTTCCTTGAACTTTTGTTTTTACACAAACAATGATGACTAAGCTGGTAGCTAAATTTCTGAGGAAGGTGTGGAAAGCTTTCAGGCCTAATTTTCTCACTCTACTGAGCTAGTTCTATATTTAGGATATGAAAGCTTCAGTCCTTTCCAGGGTATTGACCTGATAAATTCTGGTTTTCCTTACCTTGGGTTCAGAGAAAATTGCTTTTGCATGCCTGTTTTTGTCAGATTGAAAAGCACCATCTAGTATTTTTGCTGGAGTTGTATCAGTATGGAATCCTTATGGTTAAATCTCACCTCCACATCTCTCCTGATTACCTGCCCTCCAACATGACATTAATCACTATAATCCTTAGAGTGTACCAGTTTCTAATAGTACTTTGTATGTGTTTAATTTTCATCTCACTATTTCCATTTAATATTAGTTTTTCTAGTGTTTTGGAAATCAGTCCTTTCAGGGTTACTTATAGTGTCTCCTCCTCTCTGTCACCCTCCCCCTAACTCCTTTCTGCAGATCACAGTCAGTCTAGCACAGGGCTATGAACGAACTCCTTCCTCTACTAAGCCTCGGTTCAAGAGCTATGCCTACACTCAGGCTGCTTATATGGCCACCTCTGACCCCACACGGAGCCCATTTCCTTCACAGGTCTGTCAATTTTTGCTCTCTGTTCTACAAACCAAAGAATTTTTTCATTCAAGAAAATCTAACATGGCTTTTGTTTGTTTGAATTTAGCAGTTTTCTCCATCAAGAGCTGTTTCATTGTTCCCTGTTTTATAAGTTACTCTCCCATGATGATGTATTGTTATTGCAACTTCTCTCGGGGTTTTTATTTTCACTTTATTGTTTTATTTATTAGTTTTTAAAATTTCAATTACAGTTGACATACAATATTATATTAGTTTCAGGTGTACAACATAGTGATTAGACCTTTTGAAATACTGTAGGTTTAACATATATTGATTCTTCCTGAATGGGGATTCTCATAATAGTGATTTGTACTTTTATTATGTAATTACTATGAAGTTTTCTTTTGCAAAGGTTACTAATGGTTATAAACAATAATTAAACTCATTAAAGGCTTATACATGTAACTTTTGAAAGAATTGCGGAAGTGAATAGTATTTACTAGGTACATTATTTGGAGAGATTTTCTAGTTATATATGTTAAGGAAATTCATACTCTATATAGATGCCTTTATTATATTTTCATTCTATCAAATATTTTCATATTCTATTTAAAAAAACCTTAACTGCTAATTTCTTCATATGATCTCTTTTAAGTTGGCTAGTTTAACCTTGTATATAATAGGCTCTGTAGTACATATACAAAAAAAAATCAAACTGCAACCAGATCAGGGTCTATGTACTAATACTTACCACAAAAGGAATTTTCTCAGTGCAGTTTTCCACCATTGAAATATTGTAGAAAACCTAAACATATAAGAAATATAGCCTTATATATGTAAGAGTATGGAAATACAATGTGCTGGAATTGCTAGATTTGCTAGAATTTCTTTTTAAAAGAAAACTTTATTTTGCTGAGTAGAGCAATTTGAAACGTTTTCAAGGAAGTGACTTTTATAAAAACTACACTATGAATGGGCATTTCGAAATTAAAGATCTCCTTTTGGCAAAAATGTATATACATTTTTAGAGACTCATTGATTTTCTTTAAGATAATGTTTGAATAAATCTGTGATTTATTTGGTGTAGTTAATTGATGCATGAAGCTGAAATTTCTTAATACTGGAAGATTCCCCCAGGAAAACATATGTCAGGGCTTAGGTATGCCCTTTATCTCTGACTACTTTTCTTGCAAAGCTGAACAAAGGAGACTGGGTGCAAAGAGTTGTATGACTCAGCCTTGTCTTCTTTTAAATTCCCATCCACGTTTTCACAAAGCTAATTGTATGCAATTGAACAAGAAACTTAATCTGCTTTGTAATGATCAGTAAATAAAAATAATTCTACCACACACCACTCTTTGCGATGTGTACACATTATATCAACTAATAATATGCTTATAATCTTTATAGCAGTGGAAGGTGCTATTTTATACTTATTTGTAATTCTCCTATAGCCTCCTTTTCCTTTCTTTTTCTTCCCTTTCCTCCCACCTTCCTTACTCTCACTGAATCTGTAGGCTCTTTTATCACCACCCTCCCATTGAAAACCCCAAGACTTAAAGAATATTATGCACATCCTAAAATAAAGGAGCATAAGCCAACACAAAGAAATAAACCTCTCCCCCTTTCCCCCCTAATTAATACATTATTGAGTTGCCTTTTCCAGAAGATTTTCTCCAATGCCTATATTGGCAGCACGTTTTTACCTCATTACCATCTCATTAGGGTACTGCTCATTTATGACTCGTTAATAAGGTAATTATAAATGAATTTAATTTTGCTAGACTCGATTTTTTTCTTTACCTTGTCTAAATATTTTAAAAATCTAACATATTCTAAAATATGCAAAAATTAATTTACCTATTTTTAAAACAGAAGCTATTGAAATGAACCTAATGTTATCTTTTAGAAAAGAAAAAGAATGATTACATTGAACGGGGACTTACATATTTTGCCTGTTTCTAAAGGTAGCACATTAGAAGATAATGTGATACATAGCTAGGTTTGATAAGTTTATGTCTTAATTATTTACTAAGAAAAAAATTAAAGAATTATCTAGAGGGACTGAGCCTGTACTGCCTCCTACACTTTGTATCTGATCCATTTCAAAATAGCTTAGAAAGGTTATTCAATTTATTCAGGTATTTACGTGGTGGTTTAAAGGAAGGGTGAAATTTTTATAATGGGGAAGATAGCCAGGCAGGTGATTGTCTCCTATGGAAAACATAAAATTTCTTAATTATTTTAAAAGTTCCCAATATCTTAGAAACATCAGTTATCCCCATTTGACCTAAAGTTCAAAAATCTGACTTATGCTCATTGAAGTTTATGTGAAGCTGTTAAGTTGAAACAATCTGACCTACCTTGGAATCCCTGCCTATAAATGTGTTTTTCTCCCAAAAGAGATAATATCTGGTATGAGCCCCTAATTTGCCCTCATTGTATCATTTAACTGCCATCTATTCTAAGATGGAGGATATCATTTTTATAGTTCTACCTAATTTGTATTTTTATGACTTTGATCATGGTCTCATTCTACTCCTAAATTTACGTCAAAAATCCCCAATCTCTTTTTCACCTTCAATTTATCTGTCTTTCCTGGAGCCTCACCCTGTCCAAAACTCCTGCAGGCACTCACACCGATGTGTGTGCCGCCCCTCTCCAACACACCAGTTCACTTTATCTTGCTATTAGGTGACTCTTTGTTTTACTTTCCACCTTCTGTAGTCTATGATTTATGTATTTATTCATTTATTTTAGAATGATTATACTTACTCACTAAATTAAATGTCTTCTTTTCAGTCCTCAGGCTTTCTGCCATAATTGAAACTCTGTTCCCATAGCCTCTAGACTCATCAGGTTCTTCTTCATACCTTACTGTTCTGATTTCTTTCATATCTAGTCCTTTCTCCTCTTCCAACTCCCTTAGCCCTGGAGACTCATGTAAGAAACCTTGACCCTCTTATTTATACTCACTCTCTCTTTTCAATATAATTTAACCTCCTAGCTTCAAGCTATATGCAGATGACCATTTTATCTGTTTTCACCACTTCCAATGACTTGATTTAAAGCCATATTTCCAACTCACTTTTAACTCTTTAATATGTATCTAGACCTTGATATGCACTGATTTCTCAAACTTAGGATGTCCCTAAGTGAGCTTTGTTTCATTGCTCTTAAACCCATTTCCTGTCTTTTTTTTTTACTATGTCAATGAGAATATTACTCAGCAGTCATTGAGACTTAATTATGTCGCATGCTCTTTTGTCTCTATACTGATCTGATATTGGATAATGGGACATGTGAAGTCAATTCTTTCTCCACATTTTTCCATTATGTTATGTCCTCTCAATGTTCATATATGTCCTCTGATTCAGGCCTTCAATATTTGCTTTCAAGATTACAGAAAAAGCTTTGCAATCAATATTACTATCTTTAATTTAGCCATCTGTGACTCAGATTAAATTTTATTAACAGCTTTAATAATATCAATTACAAAACTTTCTTCACTTTCTTTCGCCTTTATAACAAAAATCTTCTAAATCTCATTAGGAAGCTCCATGATCTAGTAACAATTCATGTTTTCATGTTTATTTCAAACTAGCTGATCTCATGTTTCCTTTACTCCACTCAAATTCATTCACTTGCTCTCCTCCATAAGGACCAAGCAGTTTCTTGTCTTAGCTTTTATGGTTCTCTCAGCCTAGAGTGACTTTTGTCTCCTTTTCAAAATGGCCAAATTTAATCCAAATTTCAAGGCCTAACCAGTAAATGACAGAACCTGGATTCAATTTCAGATTTATCTAACTCCAAGCTCATAGTTCTTATATTATAATAAGTAGTTCTTATTAACACTGAATTTTCTCTATTATGTTTCTTATATGTAGGATTACTCACATATGGAATAGTATTCATTTTTCTAATCACTTAACACTTATTTATTAATCACCTACTATGTGCCAGATAATATTATAGCACCAAGTGACATATCAATAAACAGATATACAAAATAATTCCTGCCCTAATGGAGGGTGTATGCTCATAGAAGAATCATAACATGTAAATAATTAAAATAACATTTCAATTACTATGTAAGTAATATGCCTTAAGTAAATTAAAATTTAGTGGTAACTACTAAAAACTAATATGAAAATAGAATACATGATACGTGGCAGGGAAAAGTTAAAATTTGAGTTTGGGTTGTCAAAGAAAGACTCACTAAGAAGGTAAATTTTGAGTGAAGACTGGAGAGATGTGTGGGCGTGTAAGGGAAGAGAAACACATTAGAAAGAACACAGTGCAAAATCCCCGAGTTTTGGGGATACTTGAAATATTCAAGGAAAGTTATAGAGGAGGAATACAGTGCTAGTACATGGTATCTCAGCTATAATAGTAGACCAGATGACATAGTGTCTTGAAAGGAATGTTGATGATTTAGGTTTTCTGTCGTTGTTGTTTTTAATCAGTGAGGTGGATAGCAATTGGAAGAATGACATAAACTTATATATTTTTCTTTTTATAATTTAAAAATTTTATAATTTATCGATTTTAGGGAGAGAGGGGAAGAGAGAAACATTGATGAAAGAGAGAGAAACATCAGTGAGCTTTCTTCCACATAACTGCTACTGGGGATTGAGCTCACAATCTGGGAATGTGCCCTGATTAAGAATCTAACCAGTGACTCTTGTTTCATGTGTCAGTGCTTAACCACTTAGCAACACTGGCTGGACAAACTCTTATTTTTTCAACATGGCTGCTGTGTGGCAAATAAATCAAAGGGACAGGGACAGACACAAGGAGACTAGTTAGAATGCTATTGCAATAATCCAGGTAAGATATCCTTTGGATATCTACCTGGAAATAGGATTGCTGGATCATATGGTTGTTCTATTTTTTTAATTTTTGAGGAACCTCCATACTGTTTTCCAATGAGCATGATGCAGAGTAGTTGAATTATGGATATCCTTTGGACAACATATAGTATTTGCTAATATAATCTGGAACATATGTGTGCTATATTCTTTGAAAATATTTGCTCATGTTTTAAAAAGCCAAAGAGGATAGATAACACTCCTAGGAGGCATGAAGCATAAATAATAAGTAAACTAGCAGACAATGCAATAGGCATGAACCCCATGAGTTAAATTTAGCTGACGAGGAAACAAATATTTTTGTAAGACATAGGCAGAGGTTAAAATGTATGTTAAAGTATAGAGAGTAACTTAACCTATTGCACGTATTGAAAATAGATGGGATAAATAATGGGATAAATACATGACTGTTACCTGTGAATGGAAAGTGGCAAAAACACCAAATAATAATATATGGTCAAAACACCAAATCATAATATATGCTCAAATCACCTCTGGCTGACAGCTACATCATTCCTTAATTACCCACCCTATAATGATACTGTGGTTTCATTATGGTTTCCTAGGTTCTCTTTACATTAAAAATGCCAATAAATCTCATAGCTATTTAATAGGCTAACTGATGAACTACAACTATAGGTCAGGTATACTCATTCCTGCATCTCTCCAGTATAGTAAATTTACATGATAGCCTCGAGCATCTTCTGTCTATTAGACCCCTTGCTCAGATATCACCTCGTGTTATGTCCACATCATCAGCAGTGAAGGCTGATACACCAAAGCATATGAACATTGTATAATCCAATATTTAAATAATGCCATCCTTCTAACTGTTTGACTTTATCCCAATTGTGTTACCTTCACATATGTTTCACCTTGCATCTTGCCATGTACTTTAAATTTATTTATTTTTTAAATTAAACATATTGGCATGACACTGGTTAATACATTACATAAGTTTCAGGTGTACATCTTTATACTGTAACATCTATATATTATATTGTGTGCCAACCACCCAAAATCTAGCCTCCTTTCATCACCATATCTTGACCCCCTTCATCGTCTTTGTTGGCCCACCCCACTTTCTCCTCTGTTAACCACCATTCTGTTGTTGGTATCTATGAGATTGTTTTTGTTATGTCTTTTCCTTTTTGTTTTATATTCCATACATGAGCGAAATAATAAAATAGATTATGTGATTTGAACATATTCATTTGATTGGTGAGCCTTTGTGTTTCAGCATCTCTGGGATGTCATACTGATAGCAGAATTGAGGTCATTGTTCATCAAGGTCATGCTCCACATTACATAGTAGATATAAATTATGACAGAATTGGAGGGACCAAGGATTGCTGTAAGGTTTTGGCTTAAGAAATCTGAACAGTGGTGTTTCCCATGATTAAGACTGGATAGACTGTAGGAGGGATAGGTTTGGGAGTACGTTAGGAGCTCAGTTTTGAACATATTAATGTTGAGATGATTATGAGACTTTAATGCACATAAACCTAGAGTTGTAAGTTTAAAGTTAAAGATAAGTAATTTGGAAATCCTCAGCAACATAGATGGAATTTAAACTCATTGACGTGGATGATACCATTTAGGAAAAATGTACAGATCGATAAGAGATCCCAGGACTCAGAGATGAGAAGCAATCAGCAAAAGAGATAAAAAGGGTGAACAGAAAGAGGAGAGGAAAAAGGAGGAGAGTGTAGTATTTTGGAAGCTGGTAGAAGAAAGTGTTTAAGGGAGGAGAGATTATTTAACAGCATTGAATGTTGCTGATTAGTTCAAGTAACATTGGAGTAGAAAACTAACCAGTGAAATGCCAATAGGATAGGTACTGGAAAATCCTGATATATAGCAGTTATTACAGTAGAATTATTAATAGCACTATTCACTCTCATTTAGCCAATAAGTTAATATGCGTACTCTAGCTAATATTTACTCTGATAAGGGCAATGTCAGTGGAGGGTGTGTGTGTGTGTGTGTGTGTGTGTGTGTGTGTGTGTGTGTGTGTGTGTGTATGATTGGAGTGAGTTCATGAAAGAAGGAAAGAACCTACACTGAATAACTTATGTCCACATGGAGAAAGGTGTATTTCTTTTGGATTAACCTATCCTGCTAACTGATAATGAAAGTCTAAATTAGTTTGCTCTTCCTGCTGTAATAAATAGCCAAAACTTTAGTGACTTAAAACAACACAAACTATCATCTTACAGTTCAGAAGTGCAACATGGGCCTCAACGGGCTAAAATCAAAGTGTCAGCAGGACGCCCTTCCTTCTGGAGGCTCTAAGGAAGATCACGTTCCCTTGTTTTTTTCTCCAGCTTTTTAAAGGCTTCTCATGTTCTTTGGCCAGTGCCCCCAGTCTTTTTCAAAAATAACAAGTGCAACTTGAATCTTCTCATATCACTCTGACCCACTCTTCTGCCTCCCTCTTCCACTTTAAAAGACTCATGATTACATAGGGACCAACTGCATAACCTAGGAAAGTCTACCCATTTAAAAAATTAATCTTTATTATTCAGTTTATTAATTACATTGTTCCCCCCTTTTCCCCCCTATAGCTGCCCTCCACCCGGTACCCATCCCACACTCCACCCTCACTTCCCCCCCACTGTCCTCTCCCATAGATGCATGATTTTTGTCCAGTCTCTTGCTGTACCTCCCACACCCCTTTTCTCCCCAAGAATTGTCAGTCCATTTCCTCTCTATGCCCATGATTCTGTTATATTCACCAGTTTATCCTGTTCATCAGATTTTTAATTCACTTGATTTTTATATTCATTTGTTGATAGATGTGTATTTGTTGTTCATAATTCACATTTTTACCTTTTTTTTTCTTCCACTTCTTAAAGAATATCTTTCAGCATTTCATATAATATTGGTTTGGTGGTGATAAACTCCTTTAGCTTTTTCTTATCTGTGAAGCACTTTATCTGACCTTAAATTCTGAATGATAGCTTTGCTGGGTAGAGTAATCTTGGTTGTAGATTCTTGCTATTCATCACTTTGAATATTTCTTGCCACTCTTGTCTGGCCTGCATAGTTTCTGTTGAGAAATCCGCTGACAGTCGTATGGGTGTTCCCTTATAGGTAACTAACTGTTTTTAATATTCTCTCTTTATCTTTTGCTCTTGGCATTTTAATTATGATATGTCTTGGTGTGGTCTTCTTTAGATTCCTATATTTTGGGGTTCTGTGTACTTCTTGCACTTTTAAGTCAGTTTCTTTCACCAGTTGGGGGAAGTTTTCCGTCACTATTTCTTCAAATAGGTTTTCATTGTCTTGCTCTCTCTCTTTTTCTGGCACCCCTATAATTCGAATGTTGGTATGCTTGAGGTTGTCCCAGAGGCCTCTTATATTATCTTCAATTTTTTGGATTCTTTCGGCTTCTCGATTTTGTGGCTGAGTGTATTTTGCCTTCTTGTATTTCGAATCTTTGAGTTGGTTCTTGCATTCCTCTAGATTGCTTTTAGGTCTTTGTATAATATATATATATATATATATATATATATATATATATATATATATATGTATGTATACACATATATATATTTTATTTCACTCAGTGTATGCTTAATTTCTAGTTGGTCCTTTTTCATATCCTTGTAGGTCTCATTCATTTCCTTGTAAGTCTTGTTCATTTCACTGTAGGTCTCATTAAGTTCATTGGCCTTTTCTAGAAGCCTCTTGAAAAACCTTATAACCGTGGTTTTGAACTCCATGTCCAGTCATTTTTTCCCTCCATTTCTTTCACACCTGTTTTCTTTCCATGTCTCTGCATGGTGACTGTTTTCCTGAGTTGGTCGATTAGCTGTGTGTGGTAGATGTCCTCTAAGGGATAGTGGCTCAGCCTCCCCAGTTACCTGAGGTGGATACTCTTGCTGCAGCCCTTTATGGGTTGCACAGTATTGTTGAAGTTCAGCCCAGATTATTGTTGTTAGCACTAGGAGGGTTTGACCTCCAGGCCAATTGGCTTTGAGGGTCAGCTGTGCTCAGGTTGGATGGGCAGAGTCTCTGGGCTGAGCAGGCAGTGTTAGCTCCGCCCTATGTGGCACCTGGGTCTCTGTGAGGATGGTAATGGCTGTAAGCACCTCTGAGAGAAAGTTGCTGCCGAGTTCTACCCACTGTTGGACAATTTAGCCTCCCCCCAAATGAGTCTGCACCCCCAAAGTCTCATCCAGGGTTGTAAAACCATGCAGTCCGGTGGTTTCCCAAACGAGAGATCAAGTCACGAGTCCTCTATTTGTGCTTGCGCACCTTCTGCTGTTCCCAAGTTTATACTCACTCTCCACAAGTTCGCCCCCTCCACAAGCTCATAGACCTTTGCAGCACCCGAGTTTCAGCGTGCTTCCCTACTGTCCAGTTTCACCCCCTATGAGTGTGGGTTCACTGGACCTCGGAACTGGGGAATCAGTGCAGTGGGACACCTTTGTCTTTGCAGCCTCCCACCCTCTCTGCTCACTTGCGTGTGCACAGAGCTCCAAACCTCTGACTCCGCGCGTGTCTTCAACGGTGCCCTCCACCGCTCCTCTGAGTCACAGTGTCCTAATTTTACTTTCATTTGTGGAATTTTCACTCAGCCAGCTTTCTGGTGATTCTGGATGATGTTTGTTCTGTCATTAAGTTGTAGATTTGAATTGTTGTACGGGGCAGCAAGATAGGTGTTTACCTATGCTGCCATCTTGGTTCCTCCCAAGACTCAAGTCTACCCATTTCAAAGTGAGTTGATTAGCAAACTTCATTGGAATTGCAACCTTAATTCTTAATTCTTCAATGCCACTTATTTCTTCAGTGAATAAGACATAGGCATCTTTGGGGGACTGTTTTTCTGCCCACCACTGCCTAATACATTGGGATGCAGATTGAAGGAAGATACCCATTACTTGCAAGTTAACAATAAGACTGGTATTATGTGGCTTTTTCCAGGTACCCCCAAGTATCAAGTTATCCCCTTCCTCTTTGTTAACTGTTCATGAGCCTCTTCCTTCATCCAGAGGCATTGTGAAACCAGCTTATCCTGGAAACAGTGTAGCAGAAAAAGAACACGCAAACATCTACATAGCTTTATTTCTGCATATAAGGCCTTATTGATCTTTCTGTCCCTTGCACAGCTTGGGGAAAAGATCCCATTCTTCAACAGCTTGCAAAGTAAAGGAATCAGACTATGGAAAATTAGCCATACTTTCATTATATCTGATAATTTTATACTAATAAATAGGATTCATACCCTAGCAATCTTGCTAGAAAAAAAGAGGCACCTCTCTTCTTTAACATTTCTAGTTTTGAAATTCATCTCATTTGATCAGTTCAATAAACCTGTGGAATCATTTTATTACACCCATATTTTAAGTGTGTCTGTATACAATTTTAAATATTTGCAGTTGTTCTTGGGGTATAAGAAAATAAGAATAAGCATCTTTACATGTCTGTAAGAACTGTGAGGATTTCCTTTTCAAGGAAATTTTCATGTTTCCCAATTTTTATCAATAAGAATAGCATATTATCAGTTAGCAGGAATTATTTATACATTAAGTACATTAGCCATTTTTATTACATAGAATACAAATAACTTTCATGGTTTCTTACTTTTTTAAAATTTTGCATTATTTTTCTCCATTTAAAATATTATTTTATGTTATTGGGAATTATGTAATATTTTACTTTATGGCTTTTTGTTGGTGGGGAAGGAAAGTTATAATTATAAAGTGCTCTGAAAAAAAGTTCTAAAAATTAACATGTTAGAAAGAAAAATAGAAAAAAAAAGTGCTCTGCTATTGAAAGGGTGTCTTTAAAAGATTCTTCCATGGTTTCTTCTAGTTATGTTTTTGAACTCTGATCTTACTAAAACTGTACAAGTTTCAAAGTTTAGAACACTTTTAATCTTTACCCAGAAGCTATACAGTCATTGAAACCATCTATTGATTGATACATGTTTATTATAATCTGAATGTATGCCTCTTTTAAGGATGAGGACACATTTCCTGGCATATTTTTCCTTTCATTTTATTTGATGGAATCATGCCACATCTTCTTACCTAAACCAATAAGGGTAAACCAAGACTGTCTTCAACCAATGAAAAGCCAGCCAACCTTGAATCACATAACCAAATGGGACAGGATGATTCTTGAATCAAATAAGATTCTATTAGAAAGTAGAGAAGAAAAATGCATGTTGGATAAGCAGCCAATAGTTATATTAAACTATCCCAGGGCTTGATGGAATTTGTATCCAAGGCCAGAAATTTTGCTGTGATCTGGAAGGTAATTGAAATAAACTGAGAAATGTACTTGGTATTCCAAATGCAAGGAAATATTCATTTTTTAAATTAAATGTATTGGGATGACATTGGTCAACATGAACATATAGTTTTCAGGTGTAGGTTTCTATGTTACAAGATATGTATATTACACTATGTGCCTACCACCCAAAGTTAAATCTCCTGTCACTATATATTAGGAACCACTTCTCCCCTGACACTTTTCCCCCTGGCAACCTTCACATTGCTGTTTGTATTCATGAGTTTCAGTTTTATACCTCACATATTAGTGAAATGAAACCACATTTATTCAGAGAAACACCAGTTCTTCATAAGGAATGTACTAATTGAGCAAGGGGAAGAGAGCCCAAATTCTGGCATCAGAGAGACTTAGGTTCATATTCTGCCACTTTCTAGCTATATGATGCTATGAGTTTCTTACTCTTTCTGGCCCTCAGTTTCCTATGCTGGTAATGATAATTATATGTAAACTAGAGGCCCTGTGCACTAAATTTGTGCACAGGGGTGGGGTCCCCTCAGCAAAGCCTGGATGAAGCTGCCGTGGTAGGGGCTGAGCCCCTTGCACAAATTTTATGCGTCAGGCCTCTAGTCTATTATGATTTTGGGAGCTAACTGGGACAGGATTTATCATGCAGTTGCAATAAGACTGTAGCAGAAGCTGGAGTCATCCCAAATGCTTCTTCAGTCACATGTCTGGTGGCTAATTTTGGACCTTCAGGCAATGCAGTTGTCTAGAACACCTACATGGGCCTTTCCATGTAATTTGTACTCAAAATGCTGCCTGGGTTCCAAGAGCAAGTGATACAGAGAGTACCAAGCAGAAACTATATTGACTTTTGTGGCTTAGTCTTAAAAGTCACATAGTGTAATTTGCTTCCTGTCACAGTTTCATTCATATTCTAGGGCCGTGATGACAAACCTATGACACGCGTGTCAGCACTGACACGTGTAGCTATTTTCGATGACACACAGCCACATGCGGTTGTATACAGAGAAATATGGGGCCGCATGCCAAGAAGGACGTTTCATCCTCGGCTACTGCACAGCCAGGTGCAGTAGTTGAGGATGAAAACATTTGCTGTAGTGTAGTGTAGACACTCTGTGCCAGAGGTCTGTAGGCCAACACAACAGGACTCCAGCATAAAGCGTCTAGTTCTGGGACTTCCTGTTAGGCTCTTAGGGGATCTTTGACATCACTTCCAGCTGGCAGAGCAGGGAGCAGCTGAATGCCACAGGGGACGCATCTCTGGGGGCCCTGTGATTGCCATTACCAGCAACCACATAACCACAGCAACCATCATCCAATCTACTGTTCTGGGGTGATGTGGATTTCTAATTGACCATCATTACTGGGATAAGTGAGGGGGAGGCTGGGAGAGACGAGGGCCTGTCCTATGGGTGCTATTTCCCACCATTAGAAATAGTGGCAGCCATCTTAATTTATATAAGAAATGTCATTTTGCAGCATAGTGCAGCCTCCATTTCACCACTATTACTGTTGTGCATCCTTATTAACCCTTATTTCTGCTTAATAACCCTGCCCTTTCCTAAAAGACAGTTACATGTGCCATCTTGTGGTCAGTTAGGCTAGTTAACCCCTAATTGCCTGCAGGGCAAACAGGCTATCTATAATTCTACCTTCTGTCACTGCCCCCTGAGGGAGAACCCCTCACAAAAAAAAAAACAAACCAAGGTTACATAAAGAAATGCTAGTAGCAGTACCTGATCCTTTCAAAAGACATGGACCGAGATATAAGGCATTATAGAAAAAAATGGCACATCATTTTGTATTCTATGTACTGAAATGGTAGTAAGCAGAACATGGAATATAAATAAACATTTTAAAACTAATCATACCCAGCTCTTGAAAAAAAGTGAGGAAGAAAGGAAGGAATACATTTCCAGGCAGCTACACCTTTATAAGAGCCAATCTAATTCCATACTTAAATTTATGAAAGGCTCTACAAATTTAACATCTGTAAGTTTGAGCATTGCTCACTCGATAGCTCAACATGGAAAAGCACTCAGTGAGGGAGAAATTATTAAAGAAACTCTCCTAAGATGTGCACCAGATTTATTTCACGATATGCGGAATCAAGATCCAATCATTAAGAGAATATCTGAGTTACCACTTAGTAGAAATATAAAAGACCAAATAATGAGACTGAACACAAACATACAACGTCAATTACAGAGAGACATAAGTAATTGTAAATATTTTTCGATCTCTCTTGATGAAACTACTGATGTCACATCACATGCTCAATTGGCCCTTATTGGTCAATATTCTGGTGGTCTCACAATGAGAGAAGAGTTGATAAAGTTAGTATCAGTGCCAACAAGTACATCAGGAAGCAAAATATGTAAGGTTGTTATACAAACATTCCATGACCTAAGCATTGATATCTCTAAAGTTGTGTCAGTGATGGTAGATGGGGCACCAAACATGGTGGGGGAAAAGTTAGATTTGTCAAATTGTTTATGGAAGCTATTGGACATCCGATTGTACCTTTTTCTTTGTATTATCCATCAGGAGCTTTTATGTGCCAAGGCAGGATTCACAGACTTAAAAGACTTAATGTCAGTTGTTATAAAAATAGTTAATTTCATAGCTGCTCGTCCCCTTCACAAGCAAGAATTTTCTGCACTTTTACTGGAGGTTGATTCCACCTACAGTGGACTTCTGATGTACAATAATGTAAGATGGCTGAGCCGAGGCAAAGTTCATGAGCGCTTTGTGGAGTGCTTTGAAGAAATTAAGGTATTTCTTGAGGATAAGGATCTGGGAAACTTTTCTCAGGTCAAAGATGATAAGTGGGTCAACACCCTGATATTTTTTACAGATCTCTCTGTTCATATTAATGAACTGAACTTAAATTTACAAGGTTTTGGTAAAAGTATTGACATTATGTTTGGATACATAAAAGCTTTTGAAAGTAAACTTAAAATTTTCAATCGAGATGTAGAAACTAAAACTTATAAGTATTTTCCTCAAGTAACAAAGTATTTTGAGAAGGCCAGTTCAGCTGTACAAAATGAAATGAAATCCTTACATATAAAGTACCAGCATGTTTTAGACTCATTACTTGACCAGTTCAGTGATAGATTTAATCATTTAGAAACCCAGAACAGACCATAAAAATAATTAGGTATCCCGATGTAGTAGTAGTCTACAGTAGTTTGGAATTAAATGGTTTCCAATGGATGCAAATTGATGATTTGGAGATGCAACTTGCAGAATTTCACAACAGCATCTGGGCTCGGGTGTTTGTCGACTTGAGGTCAAAGCTTGAGAATCTGGAAAGGTGCCACTTGGAGAATCAAGAGGAGTACCACTAGAAACAGGAAATTTGGAGTTGCTGGAACTGATTATCAGACACTTTTAGCACCCTGAAAAATATAGCAATGGCTTTACTCACAATTTTTCTCTCTATGCACTTTTGTGAGACCTTATTCTCAGTGTTAAATAATATCAATACCAACAAAAGAAACAGATTGACAGATGAAGTTAGTAGTGCTTGCTGGGGCTTGAAGTGTACAAAATACCAACCTTCAATTGAAGGTTTAGCCAATGAAATTCAGCAACAAAAAAGTCACTAATAGGCAGGTTAGTTAAAGAGTTCCCCCTCCCTCTCACTTCTCTTATTTCATGGCACCCCACACAAAGTTAAATAATATCAAGAGCAACAAAAGTAACTGATTGACAGATGAACAAAGAAGTCACTAAGCAGGTAAGTTAAATAATTATTTTTTGGTTTATTAAATACAATTATATATTAAAATTATACATTTTTGTTATTTAAACTATAAATATCGTGAAATTATGTTTTTGTTTTCTCCAAGTGACACACACCCGAGTTATGCTTGGTTTTTTGGTGAATTTTGACACACGAAGCTCAAAAGGTTGCCCATCACTGTTCTAGGGGAAAGAATATCACCCCAACTCTTGATAGAGAAATGTCATTGTTACAATGTAATCAGAGTACATAGAATCTCAGATATTGTATCCATCTTTAAATACAATCTGCCACAATTTACAGGATTCTTGTGAAGCATAGTGATCAATTCAGAAAAGTCTAGTATGGTGCCTAATGAGTGTTCAATAATGAGTACTGTACCTACTGGTGACTGTACTTGTTTTAAGTAAGCTTTTACACATTATTAAATACACAGGCTACTGATTAACTAAGAAATTTGAGAATGCCTTTGCCCATAAGTATTGTAGAGTAAATTCTGGAAGGTAATCAGTTGCTTTCCAACACACATGACATTTCAAATTCACTTGGGAAGAATCTATATATGCTATTTAATATGAAAAATATTAAGTAGATGGAGTACCGTCAATCTTCTTAATTTCATTGTTGAAGAAACTGAAGTCCAGAGTCATTACATAATTAGACTACGGTTACAGAGTAGAAATACTGGCTTTGGAATATGATATCCTGATATTTTATAAATATGATTTCTGTCCTAGGGTTGTAAATATTTTAAGTAAATTCACTGCATTTTCCCATTTTCTGTAGAATAACCTCTAGTTTCTCTATTCATCGAGTAATTTGCTTTCCTATTTTTCTTAAATTTTATTGTTTATTACAATGTGTTTGTTCTCAGAAGTACGGTATTTTAATAATTATTCCTTCATTAAAGTTATTAATTCCATTTTTTCATGAAACTGTACTTAAAGTGTGGTAGCGTCAAAATTAAAATGGATAATAACCTTGATGGTTAACTTTTTTATATAAATATATTTCTTAAATTGTATAATTAGCAGTTACACATGTACATAATTCCATTGGAACATAGCTTTATATTTTAGTTAGCGGTCTTTGCCAAATAATATTAGTGCAAAAATGTAATAATGCTAATTCAATGAAAACATCTTACTAAACTTGCAGAGAAACATAGTTAAATGTGTGATAAATATATGTAAATCCTATGTAATCAGGTTTCAAATGTACTGGCAAATGTTTTATTTCAACTAAAACTTTACTCCTTTAATCTTATAAAGAAAAAATATAAAATTGTTTTGAACGGATATCATATTTAGTAGTAATTAATTTAGAGTTATTTTGAAACCAACATGTCATTAGTATTTTGGGTGATGGTGAACTTATGATAAGAATGCAGACATTAAATTTTTTAAACTGAGGAAATGTTATAAATTAAACCCTTGGGGGAAAAGTATCTTTGAAATAATTAATGATAGTTGAAAGCATTGTTATGTGATTCCTTATTTCCAGATCATCTGCCTCTTCATTCAGTTACAAAAAGTCATGTTCCACTTTTACCCATATCAAATCCCTATTTGGAAGATTAACATTTTAAATAATTATTTCTATTAATTCAGTTACTCATGATATAATGATGTCCATGATGAGAGCTATATATAACAATAATATTACTTCACAATAAAATTTACTTACAGTGAACATTTATGAAAATGTTTACTATGTTTCTCTGGGATCTCTTGTTAATTTAAAATCTTAGTACATTTCATCTTCATTATAACATGTCCCAAGGAAATTTATGACTGAAAGATTAGCATTATAAAAGGAGGTCTTTAATTAGAAATTTCTGTATTGTGGGTCAGATTGCTAAATCCAGGGACAGTTATGTGCTTTCTGAGATATGTAGTCCTCTCTCTGTGAAACATTAAAATTTACTTTATAACACCTCAAAAAGTCATTTTCAAGTGGAATTTTAGATCATTAGTGGAATTAGAAATAAGATGTGCCCATGGATTCTTCTTCTATTTCATCATTTAAATTTAATGTGAATCAGACAATTAAAGACTTTTTACTTATTTGGTACCTCAAATAGCTCATGAACAAGTATGCCAGAAGCATTGTGGCATTACCATTAATTTACTAATTGTTCATTGCCCACTTAATCCTAGAAGCCAGGAATGAATATGAAAGTATTTATTTAGCTCTTAAAAATTGTACTATTTTTGTTGCTTCATAGCCTATGATTATAGTAATTATTTATTGAGTATGTTCATGTATTTATTAAGGCAATTCTAGTTGTTTCATGTATTGGTTAGAATTTATACACGAACCATCTATAATAATAAAAGTGTAATATGCTAATTAGATCAAACAGCCAAACAACCTTCTGGATGGCCTTTCAGATGAAACCAGGGCTGTGAGGACTGAGGCTGCAAGGGCTGAGCCCCTTGCACAAATTTTGCGCATCAGGCTTCTAGTCATGAATACAGTTAAAAGTCAAATAATAAACTAAGAAATTATTTGTAACATTTATAACCAAATTTTTGTATTCCTCATATATAAGTAACTCAGTAAATGAATAAGAGAAAGCAAAACATTCCAATAGGAAATTAAGAACATGAGATAGAAAATTACAAAAGAAAAAAGTTAATATACCAGTAAGTATACAAAAAGACATTCTATTTAATATAGATATACTTACTATAATATTATGAGACATTTAAAATTCATGCAATAAAGGTATAATTATTGCCATGTTATAGCTCTACTATATGGTTAGTTAAAAAGAGAAATTGACAAATAATATATTAAATATAATGATATATATATATACATATACATAAATAAATAAGTATATATATATATATATATATATATATATATATATATATATATATATATATATGTCTATGCATACACAACTTCACAGATATGGTAGTAATGAATGATATACAATATAAAACAATGAAGTCAATTTTACCTAACATATGAGCAGATCAGAAGGGCGATAATATCCGCAGTTTTCTAGATTATAAGGAAATTGAAAATATCATGAATTGTGAAAGGGTTTTTGGCAGAATAAACTGATGTTTTTCTTTCAAGAGCATAATTTTCAAATAAATCACAAAATCTTAAAAATCTGAGATTTGTATTCATACCTCTAGAAATTTGTCTAAGGGCAATCAAATGAAGAGTGTAATGATGTAAGTAAGAAATAGTTAAAACACAGTTTTAAGAATGAAACATTATGGCTCTATACAAATTTCACAATTATTTGTTCTATTTTTGTGAAAAACACCATTGGAATTTTGATAGGGATTGCACTGAAGCTATTGAGTGCTTTGGGTATTGTGGACATTTTAATAATATTAATTCTTCCAATTAATGTGCATGGGATGTTCTCTCATTTATTTGTGTATCTGAAACTTTTAATTTTTTAAAACAATTTCTGATAGTTCTCAGTGTATAACTCTTTCTCTTCTTTGTTTAAATTTATTCCTAGGCATTCTATTCTCTTTTGCATAGTTGTAAATGAATTTGTTTTCTTTCTTTTTTAAATGTATTTTTATTGATTTTAGAGAAAGTGAGAATGAGAGAGAGATAGAAACATCAGTGATGAGAGAATGTTCAATTCATTGCTTCCTGCTTGCCCCACATTGTGGATCAAACCCACAACCAGGCATATGCCCTGACCGGGAATTGAACCATGACCTACTAGTTCATAGGTCAATGCTCAACCACTGAGCCATGCCGGCCGGGCTAAAATGTTTTCTTAATTTCTGTTTCTGCTTGTTCATTTTTGGTATTCAGAAATGCAACAGATTTTTGTATATTGATTTTGTATTCTGAAACTTTATTGAGTATATTAGTTCTAACAGTTTTTTGTTGGAGTTTTTAGGATTTTTACATATATAATATCCTGTCATCTGCAAATAGTTTCAATTTTACTTCTTCCTTTCCAATCTGGATTATTTTTATTTCTTTTTCTTTCCTAATTGCCCTGGCTAAGAAATCAGTTCTATGCTATATTAAAGTGATGAGAGTTGGCATTCTTGTGTTGCTCCTGATATAAAAATTGAATATAATGTTAGCTGTGGCCTTGTCAATAGGTCATTTATTATGGATAAAACCTGAATATCTATCACTATGGGATTGGTAAAACTTACGGTATATATATTTAATACACTATTATGAAACATTTAAAATTCATGCTATAGAAGCATGATTGTTGCCATGTAGTAAAGATAGCTCTGCTATGTGGTTAGTTAAAAGAAAAAGTTTCAAATAGTATATAAAATATAATAATATATCATATATATATATACATACATATATATGTGTATATATACATATATATGTGTGTATATATATATGTATGTATGTATATATATGTGTGTGTATATATACACACCCACACACACTAGGGGCCTGGTGCACAAAATTCGTGTACTGGGGGTAAGTGGTCCCTCAGCCCAAACTGCTCCCTCTCACATACTGGGAGCCTTCAGGGGATGTCCTACTGATGGCTCACCCCCAGCCTGCCCAAGGCTGAAAGCCTCTGGCTGAGATTTTCCTTCCTTGGGCAGGGGATCTCAGCCAGGGAACCCCAGCCAGCCATTGCCCTGTGATCAGGGCAATCACTGCTTGACCCCACCCCCATCCAGGCCCGGCCTGCCAAGAGGCCTTTGTCCCCTGGCCTGGAGCACCTAGCAAAGCGATCGCTCTGTGATTGGTGCCAATGGCTGCCTGGCCACGCCCCCAGCCCTGCCTGGCCTAACCGAGGCCAGGGATGAAAAGGCCTCTTGGTGAGGCCTTTTCACCCCTGGCCTGGGGCACCCAGCAAAGTGATCGCCCTGTGATCAGGGCCGAGGCTCCCTGGCTATATCCCCGGCCCAGCCTGCCCAAGGCAGCAGCCATCTTGTTTGTGTGTTAACTTGCATATAGCTCCTGATTGGCTTTGAATCCTTTTAAGACTTTTTTTTGTATTTTATTGATTTTTTTACAGAGAGGAAGGGAGAGAGAGAGAGAGTTAGAAACATCGATTAGAGAGAAACATTGATCAGCTGCTTCCTATACTCCCCCTACTGGGGTACCTGCCCTTGACCAGAATCGAACCTGGTACCCTTTAGTCCACAGGCCGATGTTCTATCCACTGAGCAAAACCAGTCAGGGCTCCTTTTAAGACTCTTCATTCTGCCTCAGCAGACTAAAAATCCTATCTAATAAAAAAGAAACATACAAATAGGCCATCACTCTGCTATACCCACCAGCCAATCAGAGTGAGTATGCAAATTAACCCAACTAAGATGGTGGTGGCCATGGAGCTGGAGCAAGCAGGAGGCTTGAGTTACCCGGCAATGGAGGAAGCCAAGCTTCCTGTCCACCCTGGCCGGCCCTGGCCTCTGCTGAAGGCTACAAAGTTTTAAATATAGAAGATAAATAAATCCCAGATACCTGTTTCCAGCTGACCCTAGCTTCCACTTGGGGCACCAGGAGTCTGACTGGCCTGCAAACTACCCCAAACCCCTCACCCAGGCCAACCCATACCCCAAGGAAATGCCCACCCTGATCTGGGACACCCTTCAGGGCAAACCAGCTGGCCCCCACCCACGTACCAGGTGTCTATTATATCTAATTAAATATTAATATGCAAATTGACTGTCACTCCAACACAAGATGGCTGCCCATGTGGTCAAAGATGGCTGCCCCCAGGTGGACACAAAATGGCCACAACAAGATGGCCAGCAGCGGAGGGCAATTGGGAAATACAAGGTCTGCAAGGGAGGGCATTTGGGGGTGATCAAGCCTGCAGGAGAGGGCAGTTAGGAGTAACCAGGCCAACAGTGGAAGGAATTTGGGGGCAACCGGGTCTGCAGGGAAGGGCGGCTGGGGGGGTGGTAGGCCTGCAGGAAAGAGCATTTGGGGGGTACCAGGCCTATAGGGGAAGGCAGTTAGGAGTTACCAAGCCTGCAGAGGAGGGCAGTTGGGAGGGACCAGACCAGCAGGGGAGAGCAGTTATGGGTGATGTGGGTAGCAGAGCAGGGCAGGTAGGGGAGACCAGGTTGGCAGGGGAGGGCAGTTGTGGGGGACCAGGCCTGCAGAGGAGGGCAGTTGTGGGAGGCCAGGCAGGCAGGGGAGGACAGTTAGGGGCAATCAGGCTGGCAGTGGCGCAATTAGGCATCAATCAGGCTGGCAGGAGAGTGGTTTGGGGCTGATCCGGCTGGCAGGCTGAAACAGTTATGGGCAATCAGGAAGGCAGGCAGGTGAGCAGTTGGGAGCCAGCAGTCCTGGATTATGAGAGGGAAGTCAGACATCCCTCCAGGGTTCCTAAATTGGAGAGGGTGCAGGCTTGGTTGAGGGATATATCCCCCACCCCTATACACAAGTTTCGTGCACCGGGCCTCTAGTGAACATATAAGAACAAGAATGAAATATGCAATAGTGGTTATGCTAAGAGGCAAATGTAAGGAGATCCAGTGGAAGGGATTAAATTCTTTCATGTCCTTCTTAAATTGTTGCCAGGCATCTAAGGAATTAGTTTGTAAGTTTGCCTGGGGTAATTGTACAAAGTGCAGTTGTAATTCTAAAGTATCAAGCACCAAGAAGTTGGTTTTTGATTGATCCCAAAGGGTGTAAGGCACTATTATAAGGAACAGTGGTAACACAAATTGGGAAAACATTATAATGACACTGCAAAGATATTCTTTGCTCTTAGCTGTGGAATTTATCACCCATCCACAATACTGTAGTCTTTAGCAATGATAATTCTACATCAAACTGGCTGTCAGTTCTTTTCTATATAGATAAGGTCTTAGTTATATTTTCCTTAACTTGTACAATCTGAGAAGATTGAATAGTTTATACCATGGATGAAGCAGCAATGCCCACAGAAGTAACATTAGGAGGGCAAAGAGTTCTGTGATTAACATTCCAAGAAATCTCTTTTTTGTCATTTTAAGATTTTGACCAGATCATGTAACAGTTAGTAGGTTTGATGAGATTCCCAAGGCTCAGTTAGGTTAATAGAAACCCAAGTGAAAGCAGGTTGTTTTAAAATCATGAGGGAATCTTTGTGGAATGTAGTATTAATACAGTGAGATAATGTGCAGCCTGTGCATGACAACTCATACAGATTGTTTGTAGCATAAAGGCACATCTGGATGGGTCCTGAGAGGAGTACAAATGGATCAAATACACAGGCAGTGGCAAATACTATCGTATTGGGAATTCCTTAGAAGGTGTGAATGGAATTATCTGAGCTATAATTAAAACTATACCATTTAATAGGTGCAAGTGCAGCAGCTAATTTCCATTGCATGCTTTGTAGGGGCCAGTTGTCATCTTGTAACTGAGATCCAAAAAACCTTCCTCCATACCTTGAGATGGTGTAATTAGCTTTAACATGTAGATAGAATGCGGTCCCCTTCCATTTTAGGGTGTGATTGTTACTATATGCAGACCTCAGATCTACAAAGGAAAAACTATTAATTTTGTTGCTGGTGGGGTAGTCACTATAAAAGTCTTGCCAATTAATGTCTTCCTCAGTGGGGTGCCATTCATAAGACTTTTTACATAATGGCTTAGTGGGGGGAGTGTCTTAGTAATGTTACATTTTCTGCACCTCTCCCAGGAGCAAGTAGTCATAGTAGAGGTATTTGGGCTTTTTCTTCCCCTTCCTTTGGTGTCCATGCTAACCAGAAGCCTCTCTTTAATTCTACACACAAAGGAGCAGTGGTTGGATTCTGTGTCATACAAAATGAAAGGTAGGTGGTGACACCTGTGTAATTATACTTTGCCCATATACGTCCTTGTCCCACCAATTGTGCTTCTGGGTGACCAAGGTGCTTGGGATTATTGGTGCCTACATTAGGCAGGGGTTCAGCCCACATAAGGGGTCTTACCCATGGAGCGTCATGAGCATAAGTCCAAAATACTTCCCCATTTGAACCTGGTGGTATTATTGCAGAGCTGATGAGTGCTAGCATGACAAGAAGGATGTTATCAGGCACTCTTGGGGTTTTAGTTTTCTCACAAATTCGCTCAGCTTTCTTGGCCGTCATATTTACCATCCCCCAGGTGACCTCTGGGATGTTTGTTGTCCCCCTCATCCTCCTACCACTCCTTACCTCCAGTGGGTTGCTTGAGGCTGCTGCTATCTGTGGCTGGTGAAATCGATTGTCTGGAGCTGTAAGGCATGGCTCCAGGTGCAAGGTCCTCACTAATTTGGTCAGTTCCTTCCTCTGATCCGTGTTGAAGTTTAATATTTCTTGCGGAAATTTACATGGGCTTGGAGAGGTTTTCTGGAAATATACAAGCCTATCCCCGACCAAATGTTAACAGGAGTTTGGGGCCCTTCCAAAAGCCATACTCAGGATCTTTACATTAACCAGAACATTTTCCTTTGGCTTATTCTGACAGGGTATTTCCATGGGTATCTTGCAATCAGCATTACAAATGAAAAAAAATTTAAAGTAATTAAGGTTTGATATAGTCTACTTACAGGAGATTTCTCCATAACCCCCCTCCCCCCCTTTTTTTTCAAGTTGGGATTTTAGCCTTTGATGTTGGCATTCTATAATTTCCTGTCCTTATGAATTATATGGGACTAGAAGCCTGGTGCACAAATTTGAGCACCAGTGGGGTTCCTTGGCCTGGCCTGCAGGATCAGTCCAAAACCGGCTCTCTAACATCCTCCGATGGGTTGTGGATTGCGAGAGGCTGCAGGCCAGGTTGAGGCCAGTGCACCATTGGGACCGAGGAGGGATGCGGGAGGTTGGCCAGCTGGGGAGGGACTGCGAAAGGGCTGCAGGGTGTGTCCAGCCCATCTTTCTCTGTCCCGATTGGCCTGACCCCAGCAGCAAGCTAACCTACTGGTTGGAGCATCTGCCCTTGGTGGTCAATGCACATCATAGTGACTGGTCGGCTAGTTGACTGTCTGCCTCCTGGTGGTCAGTGCATATCATAGTGACTGGTCGACTGGTTGACTGCCCCCTGGTGGTCAGTGCACGTCATAGCAAGTAGTTGAGTGGCCTTAGCATATGATTAGCATATTATGCTTTGATTGGCTGAACGACCAACTGGTCGACTAAACACTTAGCATATTAGGCTTTTATTATATAGGATTCCTGTAATGAACTGAATTTTCCATTTTTTACAAAATTCCTGGAAATGACAGCTTTTGTAAGTGGATCCATTATCAGTTTTAATTATTTTTGGAATGATGGCAAATCAGCTAGACAATGGTTAATAACCTGCTTTGCCATTTCCCCTGTAGATTCAGTGGCCAATAGGACCTTTGAAAAGCTATCTACAGAGACATGCAATGCCCCAAGGTGTCCAAAGGGTATAGTGTGTTACATCCATTTTATTAAGCTTAAATTTTTGTTTTAAACAGCATTCTTTTTTTAAACATATTTTATTGATTTTTTTACAGAGAGGAAAGGGGAGGGATAGAGAGTTAGAAACATTGATGTGAGAAAAACATAGATCGGCTGCTTCCTGCACACCTTTTACTGGGGATGTGCCTGCAACCAAGGTACATGCTCTTGACCTGAATCAAACCTGGGAACTTTTAGTCCACAGGCCGACACTCTATCCACTGAGCCAAACCTTTTAGGGCATAAATAGCATTCTTTTTGGCTAGTGCTCATTGCATATGTAACTTGATAAGAGTAGTGATCTAGCCTTTGTTTAAACTTTCCTGAGATTTTATGACCCTTTTACAACCTTGGCAAATAGTAAACTTTAAAATTTATTTCTCTCTTTTAAAATTCCTTTTTTCTCTTCTATTATATACATAACATTCACACATTTTTATATTTTTAAATTAGCCTTCAAACCTTCTTTTTATGTTCTAGAGCATTTTTACTCTAATATTCTTTCTGTTATTAATTTGTATATATCTTTAGCTATTTGTATAGAAAATTTCTCTCCTTTTCCTTTAAAATGTATGTACTACCTTCTATTATTAGAAGTATACAATATTTAAACCTTAATTTTATAATGATAATTAAAAGTAAACAGCCAGTAGTTTTTAGATTGACATTTATCAACATGCCTTTTATAATCATTCTAAAAGATATAAATTAATTTAAACTAGTTTTTATATTAAAAATTTGGTTTAGGCTATAGAATTAATCCTCTTTTTCAATTAGGCCAATAAAATATTGTATTCTAGGTTGAAATTTTACCATACACAGCACATATAAGGACTACAATATATTTTGAACTATTAATTTCTCCACAGACAATATAAAAATTATTTTTATCAAAAACAAATTTCTATACTTTATGCATTCTATTATTATAACTATATAATTTTTTATAATTTAATTTGAACTTTAAACTTTTAGTAGCCTCAAACTTTAGGTGGTAAGTTACTTAGCATTTCTTAGATTAGTAAGACTTTTATATTTTAAAGGATAATATTGCAAATAAAATATAAGATCTATTTAATTAATATATTCAAATCTATCCTCTAGATTTTTCATATGAGGCAAACTTAGATTAATATTTCAGTATTTTTTTCATTTTAAAATACCTAAATATTTAATAGTTTTAATTACTTAATTTAGCAATGTTTTAAACTTTTAAGTTATCAAAGACTTTGGAAAAGTATGTATGAGGCTGGTGAATATCCCTGCCTATCAGGCTGATGCAAAGGTGGGGGTGGAGGGAGCAGGCTCCAATGTAAAACTGTCACATTTTCCATAGAGATAACACGTAAGGTTGCTACTGCCACGGCTTCTCTGCTTTTACGGGGAGAAGAGCGACTGGCCCTTTATCATTTTAAAGTCAAATTTTTCATGCTGTTTTATATGATTTGAGAGATGTGGGTCAGCTACCTGTATAATAGGAAAAGCAAGTCTCTCCCCCACCATCATGTCCTTTAGACCTTCTCAGATAGCTCTTTGTATAGGTGATTCTATTAATGGTGAATTAAATATTTCAGGATTAGGATATGGAGGTGGATGGGGCCATGAAGGCTGTTGCTCCAATATTTCTTTCTGCCCCTCTTTTGGAGCAGAAAGTGGAAGGGGAGGAGGTTTATCCTCTTTTGCCTCTCTAAAGGCTCTAGCAAATGCAATACCATGTTCCACAAGGAGAAACAATTTGGAGGCAAGCTTTTCCCCTGCTGCTGAGCTTTTTTCAAGTTCTGACCCACTCTTAACCAACAGTCAACATCTAATGTACCTTCTTCAGGAAACCAATGATTATGTTCTATAATAACATGCAAAAACAGTAAAAGAATACCTTCTGACACTTTAATTTCTTTATCTTTGGGCATGCAAACCAAAAGTCTACAATAAAGTTTTTCCTCTTTTGATGAACTCTGCCCTGTTAGCCTGGCTAAAAATGTCATTCCCACCATACTTGCAGATCACAATATCTGCATCTGGCCATGGGCTTTGCACATGGAAAATTTCCCCACCTTTTCAGTGAATTTTTCCCCACCTATCCATTGAACTTCATTTTTCACTCTAGGTGAATCTTCTTCTCAGGTTGTCTCTGTTCGAGAGCCATGTGTGAAAAACCATGTCCTGCATGGTTTGGGTTTAGGATCTGGAGAGGGGCCACATACAAATTATTAGACTAGACAAGAAATATGAATCTAGAAATGGGGCCAGGCGGAGAGTCTTTCTTAAGAAGAAAGGCTTCACTGGTGCCCAGGCCCTGCCAACCTTTTATTTAATTTTAGATACACATATTGCCCTTCGTTAGGCAGGCAATTCTGATAGCAGACAGACCATCTTAAAGGTCAGTAAATATTAGCAAAGACATACTTTGAGACTATTTGGTCAGTGTAGGGAGTGGCTCTAGTGTCAAGCCTTGGGCTGACCTGTAGTAGGGCCACAAATAAGTCCCAGCCTGGTTCACAGAGCTCTCTTAGCATAATTAAGTCTGACCTTGTGGTCCTCCCTAATTCTTTCTTAAGTGGCTAGTGGGCTGTGGGAGGTGCAGCAAGTGTTGCTAAAACAAGAGCATTTATATACATGTTAATCTACCCTTGTTTTAATCAGACTATAAAATAAAACATTGGCTTGCAGGCTGGGTTGTTTGTGTCCTCATCCAAGTATGGCAGATCCACTGAGCCTGAACTATATTCTCTTGTTTTTTCTTCAATCCTTCACCTCCCCTCCTCAGGTTTATCCTTGGCCAAGCTGGCATGGCACAGGTCAAGAAACTGATTGGGACACCATTGTTTTGACTAAACAGTTGGTACATAGCTTTGGCCCTTGCCAGAGCTCAAGGTCCACCAGAATTCCAAGTTCCTTGTTTATACTCTCCTGATAGCGTAGACAATGGGTAGCTTCCCATGACTGGCAACTACACCAAAGCTTCATACAAGATTTTGGTTCAGAGAATTACGAATGTATAACAATATGCCAGTTAAGGACTGTTGCTGAAATTTAGTAGTAGCCACTTAACAATATTTGGTTTAGCGTTATCTCTATCATCAAGGAGGCTCTATTCATTGTGATCATTCAGTGACTTGGCATGATGAAACAGCCACCATCTAGACTATTTACAGTGACTGTGAAAAGGAAAAGAAAGCTCTGGAATTTATTTTACTGACAAATAATTGGACATGAAGTAATATATGTTATCTCAGCTCCTAGCTCATTGGCCTCACCCACTCACAGAACACTAAAAAGTATATTTTTATTACATGTCTCAAATGTGAAAAGCTGTACATAAACATGGGCAGCATTTATGAGTGCTAAAATATCTATGCAATGGTTTGTACAGATACCAAAAGAAAAAAATGAAATAGGAAATAAAAACATGATCATTCCCTCAAGAAATTGATTTAAGTGATATGAATTCTTCATGTATAAAATATTCATTTGCAAATATAAATGAAATAAAACAATTCCACTTGCTAAAAACTAATGAGAACACACACACACACACACACACACACACACACACACACACATATATATATATATTTTTTTTTTTTTTTACTATTACTGTATTTTCTGGCATATAAGACGACTGGAACTGATAATGATAGGAGGAAGATAACAAACAATAGAGAGAGAGCAAGTGCCAGGCAAGTCCCTGGAAAGTTAGCAAACGCCCATCATAACTGCAAGCTAGCTATGGCATTTTTACACCTGGCGTAGAATATTTTTCTGGGTTAAAAAGTTGTCTTATATGCTGGAAAATATGGTACTAGTATTTAATTTTCTAACAGAAATACCCAAAATTTCAATAGAATATGCCACAAGATCATGAGCACTCTGTCAGAAGAAGTGTTTAAGCCTAAGCCAAATTATGAGACCAGTTGTAAAAGTGAATCAGTCATTTGACACTTGATTCACTAACATGTTTACCTAATACCTGCAGAAACCATATAGCTGTCCAAGATGACTTTTGGCTGCTTGTAAACACTGAATCCATGATCCTAATCAATCATTCTTGTTGAACAATGGTATCAATTATGAAGTGGGTGACAGTGAATCAAGCATAGGGGACATTTATAACTAAATGATTGCCCATTAAGAATTTACAAATTGGAGGAGAACCAAGATGGTGGCATAGGTAAATACCTATTGTTCTGCCCCGCACAACGATTCAAAAACTACAACATAACAACAAAACAAACATCACCCAGAATCACCAGAAAGCTGGCTGAGTGAAAACTCCACAAATAAAAGTAAAGGTGGGACACTGAGACTCAGAAGAGTGGCGGGAGCGCAGCCTTGAAGATGGAAACAGGTTAGGAGCCGTCCTGGTCGTGTGTGCGGGCTTTGGATGTAGCAGCATTCCCAGCTGGATTTCTCCAACGGGGAGGGCGGAGACGTCCCACTGCACAGATTCCCCAGTGCCAGGCAAGGTTCGAGGTCCGGGGGACGCATCCTGGAAGCCAGGCATGGCAGAGGTCTCCTAGTCTGGGAAAAGAAGTTTGTGCGAAGGAAACTGTGCGACAGCACAAATGCGCGACTTGCTCCCTGGAAACTTGTCTCCTGGTCCCGGAAACCACCTATTTTACAACCCTGGGTGAGACTTTGGGTGTGCAGACTCATTTGGGGAGAGGCAGAGTTGTCTGGCAAGGGGAAGAGACTAGCGGCTTTCTCTTGGAGGTGCCTGCAGCCATCCCCATTCAACAGAGACCCGCACGTGCGAGCGCCGCATAGGACGTAGCTGACACTGAGGCTGCCTGTGCAGCTCAGAGACTCTGCCCATCCAACCTGAACATAGTCTTTCTTCACAGCCAATTGGCCTGGAGGTCAAACCCTCCTAGGGCTAACAACAACAAGCTGGGTTTAAATTCAAAAATACTGTACAACACATAAAGGATTGCAGTAAGAGTACCCACCTCAAATAACTGGGGAGGCTGTGCCACTGACCCTTAGAGGACATCTACCACATAAAGCAGCCACCATGCAGAGATATGGAAAGAAATCAGGTGTGAAAGAAATGGAGGAAAAAAGACGACTAGACATAGAGTTCAAAACCACAGTTATAAGGCTTTTCAAGAGGCTCATAGAAAAGGCCGATGAACTTAATGAGAATTACGAGGAAATAAACAAGACCAACCAGGAAATGAATGAGACTTACAAGGAAATGAATGAGACCCTCAAGGAAATGAACAAGACCTCTGAGGATATGTACGAGACCCTCACGGATATGAAAAAGGACCAACTAGAAATCAAGCATACACAGTAAAATATATTGCACAAAGTAAAATATATTGCACAAAGTCCTAAAAGCAGTCCAGAGGGCCACAAGAACCAAGTCAAAGATTTGAAATACAAAGAAGCAAAATCCACTCGGCTGGAAAAGCAAGAAACAAAAAGAATTCAGATAATTGAAGATAGTGTAAGGGGCCTCTGGGACAACTTCAAGCATGCCAGCATTCGAATTATTGGGGTGCCAGAAAAAGAGAGAGAGCAAGTTAATGAAAACCTACTTGAAGAAATAGTGACTGAAAAGTTCCCCCACCTGGTGAAAGAAACTGACTTAAAAGCCCAGGAAGTACACAGAACCCCAAAACATAGGAATCTAAAGAGGACCACACCAAGACATATCATAATTAAAATGCCAAGAGCAAATGATAAAGAGAGAATATTAAAAGCAGCAAGAGAAAAACAGTTGGTTACCTACAGGGGAGCACCCATATGATTGTCAGTGGATTTCTCAACAGACAATCAGGCCAGATGGGAGTGGCAAGAAATATTCAAAATAGTGAATAGCAAGAATCTACAATCAAGATTACTCTATCCAGCAAAGCTATCATTCAGAATTGAAGATCAGATGAAGTGCTTCCCAGATAAGAAAAAGCTAAAGGAGTTCATCACCACCAAACCAATATTATATGAAATGCTGAAAGATATTCTTTAAAAAGAGGAAGAAGGAAAAGGTAAAAATATAAATTATGAACAACAAATACACACCTATCAACAAATGAACATAAAAATCAAGTGAACTGATAGGCTGATGAACAGGATAAATTGGTGAATATAACAGAAACATGGACATAGAGAGGGAATGGACTGACAATTCTTGGGGAGAAAAGGGTTGTGGGAAGTACAGCAAGATACTGGACAAAAATCTTGCAACAATGGGATAGGACAGTGGGGAGGGGGAGGTTAGGGTGGAGGGTGGGATAGGTACAGGCTGGAGGGGAGATATAGGGGGACAAAAAAGGGGAAACAATGTAATTAATAAACTGAACAATAAAGATTAAAAAATTAAAAAGAATTTACAAATTGAGTAAGTAAATAATATGTTTGGACCTGGAATAATTTGGCTTTACATTCAGAAAAAAAAATTAAAAATTCCTATGTCCTCTGTTTCCTACATATCTTATTCCTCTCAACTCTCTTCCCTATCACTCAGTTCCAGATGCACTTGCCTGCTAACTTTGCTTCTAATAGACAAGATATGCTTCCAACTCAAGAATTTTACTCGTGTGTTTCCCTCTTCCTGGAAAGCTCTTTCCTAAATATTTACATAACTTGCTTCCTCACCTTAATCAGTCCCCAGAGAGAACTTTTCTGACTACCCTATTTATACCACCACAATTTCTCTCTTTTTACCATGCTTTTATAACTACCAATATTATATCACATTCTTATTTATAGGTTGTTTTCCTCTAATGAATATAAATTCTAAGAGAAGGAACTCAGTGTCTAGAACACATAGTAGGTAAGCAAAAGCTGGTGATGGAATGAATGATTAAATAGCATATTCTTTTTATATGTCCAATTATCCAATTCTATTTTACATTCTAGGATAGAAACATGTGAACATCATTATTTAGGGAAGCAGCTATTGGATATATGTATTAGTGCTGTCCTCATGACCTTAATAAATTGTTCAGAGTTTTAGAAGCAGTTCTTACAATCTGAATTCTGTAGTGACAGAGTTTTACATCTTCTTCCTTTACTCACTATAAATTATTACTCCTATCTGCTTGATTTGAACAGGAGATCTACAGAATAAAAATTATAAGGTAGGACAGACTAGATTTTAAACATCTGGTTTATTTTCTAAGGTTGCCCCAGAGGTTGGGGAGGTGGTAAAATACTGATTCACAAGCCTATTAGATGAGGTTTGTGACCTTGTAATTTATACAGCCATCCTGCAGTGAGTGGTACATGGACAGGTAGGTGCTCAGGACTTCCATTGAATAAGTTCATCCTAAACAGTATGTTTTAGGATGATTAGATAAGTGAAGGAAAGAATGAAAATATCTTAACAGGGTCATGACTTTAGTAAATGACATTACTATAGCCATGGAGGTAAGCCTGTATTCAACAGATAGAATACATGAGTAACTCTGGTATCTTTGCTGCCCATTGAAGCTTTATTTCTTCAATAGTATTAAGAATAGAGAGACAGGGAGATTATCACTTATGGACTATGTCTGGAGAAGGAATTGTTGAAAAGTGATACAAGAATTAATTAATCCCAGAGAAGAAACTATAACCAGATAAGTAGATATGGATTCATAAACTACTCCCTCCAACTGTTTTTTAATCCTTACCCAAATATATGTTTTTATTGAGAGGCATGGATGTGAGGAAGAAACACTGATTGGTTTCCTCCCACATGCACTTCGACCAGGGATCAAACCTCCAACCTGTGTGTGTGCCCTGACCAGAATAGTACCTGCAACTTTTTGGTGTACATACAGGACGATGCTCCAACCAACTGAACTACCTGGTCAGGGTACTACTCCCTGCAATTTGAATAGTCTGATGGTTTTTTTGTTCTCAACAACTTCTCTGTGTGTGTGCGTGTGCGTGTGTGTGTGTGTGCGTGTGTGTGTGTGTGTGTGTGTGAGAGAGAGAGAGAGAGCGAGACGAGAGAGAGAGAGAGAGAGAGAGAGAGAGAGAGAGAGAGAGAGAGAACATATAGGTGTAACGTTGAGGCTCAAAATTGAGCTTGATCCTCATCATTGATGTTTCTCTCTCTCCCTTCCTCTTTGAAATCAATAAACATATATTTAAATATTCAGGTACATATTTTCTGATGTAAGAGTAGAAATATATTTAGTGTTTTAGAATGGCAGAAATATTTTTCTAATAAAAGAATGCTATAGAATGATGAAGCTAAATGAATTATTTTCTCAAAATGACTACTTTGTCATCTATCAGCAATTGTTGGCATAAACATAGGTATATTTTATTAACATAAGTATGCGAATTAATTTTTCTCAAATACCTAATAAAATAGAAAAACTATGAACATATATATGAGTTCTGGTCACTAGGGTTATTATGGCTAGGAAATAATGTGTTAGAATGTTTTCCATAATTCAGATATTTGAAAAGACACACAGACTCCACTGAATATGTTCACAAAAGACTTTAATCAAAAGTCAATGATATGGAAGGGCAAGTAAAAAAAGAGGATACAGCAAGCATCAAAAGTCTGAGAGCCATTTCCAGCTGTAGCTTCACATGTGCTCTTACTTATGTACATGGAAGCACTGTGTCTCCCCATTGGACCACAGGATCTGAGTGAGGAATCTTGCCTTTGGCAGAGCACAAAGGGTTCTCATTGGGACATCCTGAAAGGCGCCTTGGCCGTATAATAAAGCTTGCCTTGTCAAATTGGCAAGGCCAATTACAAAGCACCAGTGAGGAAACTGAACCTGGCAATCATGTGAGTTTAGGATCTTAAAAAGCACACCTTAAATCTCACAACCCTTAGTTAAGCCAACAGTCCAAGTGCAGACTTCCAGGGACCCCAGAGGTAGAGAGACAGTTTTTACAGGCTAGGTTTAAAGCCATTCTATCTTTACTAGTACATTGTCCTGTTAGATGTTCTTACTATAGAGCATACATGTATGAATTTATCTGGTACCACAATATTACAAGTAATCCCAAGAGTCATTCATACAATCAGTTATTCTAGTTAGCATTGTAACATTGTTGAGAGGAAAGAGGACCTGCCTTATCTTTCATATATTTCACTACAATTATTTTAAATCATTTAAAAATTATGATGATTAACAAATTAAATTTCATGATTATGTATGTGAGCCAAGAATGAAGGAATACTATAACTACCTTTTTAGGAGTACAATTAGGCAGAAGGAAATGAACATTAATTATTTGAAAGACATTTTTAGGGTGATTTCAATTGTAGCATGCTGTGGTAAGAGGGTGAAAGAAAAATAATTACTAATAATATTTTACAAGAAATTTTAAAATTATTTTCTCTTACTTTGAATGTTTGTAACCTTCATTTTCTTATTCTCCCCCCAAATCCATCTCCTAGCCAAATAAACAAAATAGTGCTTCCATTTTCATGAAAGACATTTCTACCTTTTCATCATTCCTATCTTTAGAAAACTTTATTGATTTTCTACTTTCTCTCTGGCTGTTACTGTGTTTGAATTACATTTAATTTCTAAGTATCTTTTTCCCCCCTTGATTTTAAGAACATTTGAACATGAAATTGTTCATCAGTTTTATTCAGTCAACAAAAAAGTAAAAAAAAGTTAAGGTAATTTCTGTGTACTATGAGTTTTTTTTTTTTTACCTCTTAAGAGATTCCCAGTAGACACTGTCTCCACTGATTTTCACTCCCAGATGCTATAGAGGTTCCTCTTCCCAGCTGCCTGGGTACTCTGGTTTGGAGTTCCAGCATGGGACTGAGGCACCATTCTTCCCAGGGGAGAGTTTTGTAGCTGAAATATCCTTGTAGCTTGTCAGACTGCACACCTTGGTGCAGGGGCCAGCACTTTCTGCGTCTCCACCTTTCTTACCAGTCTCTGTGTAGTTTCTTCTAGGAATCCTTGAATATAATACTCCTGTTCAACAGTCTTTCAGTTGGTCATTAAGGTTGATAGCTCTGTATTTTAGCTGTAAATATGGTTTGGCGCCAGGAGGAGGTATGTGTAGCTTCCACCTACTCTTCAACCGCCTTGGATCTTCCAAATATTTTTATAACAAAAATCCTTTCTCATATACTATTTCAACTTTCAATAAATGAAAAGCAGGAAAAGGAAGTAATCAGTTATATAATCTTCAAAATTCACAAATCAACAAACAAAACAAAATAAGAAATTATATTTTAATTGAAGATATAATATGAATGCTAGCCAAAGAGTAACTAGTACACTATATAATTAAGTTTCATATTTAAAAATATAATCAGAAGATATTGGAAACTAATACATGTGTGATTGGGTTATTAGTCAATTTTTTTGAAGGATTTGGTTAACATTACTAACAACTAAAGAATATAGAATTTTAACTGGATGCAAAATGATAGGTTAGTGGAGATTATAAAAGGTAAAAGGACATAGCGATCATTAGAGTTCAGAAGACCCGAAGAGTTCATGAAGAATGCATAATAGTACCCATATCCCCATTTACATAATCTTCAAAATGTTTTTAAATTTAAATGTAGTCTACTCTTGAGTAAAAGCTCCACATTTTATCTCATACTCTCAAAGGAGTTTATTGTCCCCAAATAGTAACGAAACCCTGACAAAAACAAAATATGGTAATATTCTTAGGACTTGGGAAGCAAGGCCAATTTTTCCTTTCTACAGTACATCAGATAATTCCTTTATGTTGTGTCATCCATATATAAAATTTAGTACAGTGAGGGCAGGAAAAATGTTGATGTTCCAACTAAAAGTTTTGTGTTCATGGAAGGAAAGAAAGTAGTGCCACATGAGCTGAGCCCTTCCAAGAACGTGCAGCAGCAGGAATTCTGTTGATCTAGCTAAGTACTACATAATCTCTCTATGGATAAAAAGAATTCCTTATGTTTTATATTATGTTTGTATCTTTGTAATATGCTGTTGATCTTAGTGTTTTAGGATTATAGTTAGTGAATAAAGGTTATGTTTCACAAACACGTAAGATATTCTTTGCTGTTTGCTAAAAGTAAATGAAATAAACAATTTAATGATAAGAAATTACAAATCAGTAAATCTCAAAGTAAAAGGGTAAAATAAAAAAAAGCAACTTTAAAAAATCACCTATGGAGGAGTTCACCAAGATGTTGGCATAGGTAAACACCTGTACTTGCTGCCTCACACAATCATATCAAAATGACAACTAAAGTACATAACAACTATCACTTAGAATCACAAGAAAGCTGGCTGAATGGAAGAACTATAACTAGAAAAATAAAGAAGAAAGCACATTTAGACTAGTAGAAGGTATGAAGGTATGGTGGTATGGAGGTACAGAAAGGGCTGGCACCCATGTGTGCCACTTTTTTTTAACCAGGGGGGAGATATAAACTCCCACTTGCTCTGAGCTCCAGTGCCTGGCAAAACTTTGAGAGACCCAAACACACAAGGGGAGTGTCTGGACTGTCAGGCATCAGGCTTTCCTCCAGACAGAGGTGCTTACAATGGTCATTGTTCCCAAACTGGGACCTCCCTGGTGCAAGGCTAACTGTCAACCATTGCTGTTCGCTCTGCCCTGGATATTCCATGAGACCACACCCCATCCAATTTACAACCCCACCCAGGCTCTGTGCAGCGGCTTTTGCATATGAATGGCCTGTCCTTTCTCAGCCTAAAACCTGTGTAACTGCAGCCGGGACAGGGAACCCCAAATCTATCAAAAGAAGACAAAAGCCAGCACTGCAGCAGCCTGCCTGGCTTCACAGCTGGGCCTCATCTGGGCACTTCCAAACCCCTTACATAGAGGAAGAATCTGCAGATCTCTCTGTAGCTCCTGATGGGTGGCCCCGGGCAGTGGCTGACTTTGCATCTCCTTAGAGACCCAAGAGCCAGTGTACCCTGTGGTCAGTATGAGACTATATTAGATTACAGTTCTTCACATTCATAAGTGTCACACTCAAAGGGAAAACTCAGTGAGTACCAAAGCCCCATTGAAGCAAGTCCTGCTCCATAAGGATGTCTCCTGCACAGCAGTTCTTCCATTGTAGACACAGCTGGTCCTCAAAAAAATTGACCTGGAGGTAAACACAGGGAAGCAGCCAAAATGTGGAGACAAAGAAACATGTCACAAATGAAAGAAATGGAAGAAAACAAACTACTGGATATAGAGTACAAAACCACAATTATAAGGTTAGTCAAGAATCTTCTAGAAACCTCTGAGGAACTTAGTGAGACCTTCAAGGATCTTAGTGAGAATACCAAAAAGATGTAAAAGGACCAGACAGAAATTAACCATACTGAGTGAAATAAAGAATAATATACAGAGATTCAACAGCAGAGTAGAGGATCCCAAGAATCAAGTCAGAGATTTGAAATATGAGGAAGCAGAAAACACCCCACTAGAAGAGAAAAAGAAAAAAAAGATGCAAAAATATGAAGATAGTGTAAGGAGCCTCTGGGTCAACTTTAAGCATACCAACATCCGAATTATGAGGTGCCAGAAGAAGAGAGAGAGCAAGGTATTGAAAATCTATTGGAAGAAATAATGATAGAAAACTCCTACCTGCTGAAAGAAATAGATTTATAAGTCAAGGAAATACATAGAACCTCAAACAAGAGGAATCCAAAGAGTAACACACCAAGATGCATAATAATTAAAAGGCTAAGGGCAAAATACAAAGAGAGACTCTTAAAAGCAGCAAGAGAAAAACAGTTAATTACCTGCAAGGGAGTACCCATAGGACTGTCAGCTGATTTTTCAACAGAAACTATGCAGGCCGGAAGAGAGTTCAAGAAATATTCAAAGTGATGAATAGCAAGAACCTACTACCAAGATTACTCTACCCAGCAAAGCTATCATTTAGAATTGAAAATCAGATAAAGAGCTTCACAGACAAGAAAAAAACTAAAGTTCATCACCACCAAACCAGTATTACATGAAATGCTGATGGGTGTTCTTCAAGAAGAGGAAGAAGAAGAAAAATGTAAAGATATAAAATTCTGAACAACAAAGTGATAACACATACATATCTATCAACAAGTAAATATAAAAATCAAATTAATAAAAAATCTGATGAACAGAATAAACTGGTAAATATAATAGAATCAGAGACATGGAAATGGAGTGGACTGACAATTGTTGGGGAGAAGGGGCTTTGAGGGAGTGTGGGTAGAGATGGAACAAAGATCTTATATGCATGTATGTGGTACCTATGGGCATGGACAGTGGGGTGGTGAGGGCCTGGGTTGGGGTGGGAACCAAGTGGATGGGAGCTATGGGCGGAAAAAGAGGGATATCTATAATAATTTGAACAATAAATATATTTTTTAAATCACCTATGTAATCTTATTAACCAATGTCACCTCAATAAATTTAATGAAAAATGAAGGATGAAGGTTAGGCAACTGGTAATGATGAAGAATAATTGCTAGGAAATCCATCAGATATTGACTTCAATGACCATTTTTCCCTGCAAGGGATCCAGATCTTTTTACCATCTACTTAGTTGAGAGAGAGAGAGAAAAAAATATTCTTAAAAAATGTAATATATAGCCAGCCTGTGAAAAAAGTTGTGTATTAAATTCTTTTTTTGCATCCTGATTTTAATAAGATAATCCTTTCTAAAAATTTCCATTTGATTAATAAGTGAACCAATTCAAATTGTCTTCATTTTGTTGATAATAGCATCAGTGGCATTAATGATAATGTTTTTTTTTTAGTAACTGCAATTAACTAGATGTGGTGAATTGGACAATTAAGCATTGAATTTTAAATCAGAATATTTAGCACAGAGGATGCTATGAGTGCATGCTAAAATGATTGTTGATTGTTTAAAGATTTATTAAATTGTAAAACATTAAAGTATATTGTATCCTGTGTTATTGACGATACTATTGGTTTCAAACCTACTTAAGCAACAAAAATAACCTAATGACTCAGTAAAAAGTAAGTTGAAGTTTTGATCAAGGACTATATATATATATATATATATATATATATAATTTAAATATTTTATTGATTTTTAACAGGGAGGAAGGGAAGGGGATAGAAAGTTAAACATTGATGAGAGAGAAGCATCCAGCAGCTGCTTCCTACATACCCCCTATTGGAGATATGACTGCAACCAAGGTACGTGCCCTAGACCGGAATGGAACCTGGGGCCTTTCAATCTGAAGAATGATGCTCTATCCACTGAGCCAAACCAGTTAGGGCTAATATAGAGTTTTAAAAATTACACACACATAAACACACACACACACACACACACACACACACACACACACACGCACACGCACACACACTTTTTGTTGTTGGTAGTATTACAGATGTCTCCCACTTTCCCTTTCTTTACCCTCTCCTCCCAGTCCTTACCTACTCCCCATGTCCTCATCCCCTATTGCATATGTCCATGGTCCATGCATATAAGTTCTTTGATTTATCTCCTCTTGTTCACCCAACCCCCACATCGAGGTATCTCAGTCTGTTCCATGCCTCCATGCTTCAGGTCTTATTTTATTCGTCAGTTCATTTTGTTCATTCCACAAATAAGTGAGATCATGTGACATCTGTCTTTTCTTAGGTTGTTTTTTTTTCCATTTAGCATAATATTCTCCAGTTCCATCCATGCTCTCTCAAAGGGTGAGAGCTCCTTTTTTTTTTTACAGTTGCATAGTATTCCATTGTGCAAATGTCCCACAGCTTTTTTATCCACTCATCTATTGATAGGCATTTGGGCTGTTTCCAGATCTTAGCTATTATAAATTGAGCTGCTATAAACATAAGGGTGCATCTATTCATTCTGATTGGTGTTATGGGTTTCTTAGGATATGTTCCTAGAAGTGGAATCACTGGGTCAAACGGAAGTTCCATTTTTTAACTTTTTTGAGGGCACTCCATACTATTTTCCATAGTGGCTGAACCACTCTGCATTCCCACCAGCAGTGAACTAGTGTTCCCTTTTCTTAACATCCTTCCTAGCACTTTTCATTTGTTGATCTGTTGATGATAGCCATTCTGACAGGTGTGAGGTGATACCTCATTGTGGATTTAATTAGTGACTTTGAGCATTTTTTCATATGTCTCTTGGCCATTTCTATGTCCTCTTTGGAGAAACGTCTGTTCAGGTCATCTGCCCATCTTTTAATTGGATTGTTTGTCTTCCATTTGTTGAGTGTATGAGTACTTTATATATTTTGTATATTAACCCCTTATCAGATGTATCATTGGTAAACATGTTCTTCCATAAAGGGGATTCCCTTTTCATTTTGATTTTGGTTTCTTTTGATGTGCATCATTTTTTATATCGATGTAGTCCCATTTGTTTATATTCTGCTACATGAGATTGAGATGTCTGAATTTTAACACCTGTGTTTTCTTCAAGTATTTTATAGTTTTATATTTAAGTCTTTTGTCCATTTTGAGTTTATTCTTGTGTATAGTGTTAGTGGTCTAGTTTCATGTTTTTTGCGAGTGTCTGTCCAGTTTTCCCAGCACCACTTGAAGAAGCTGTTTTTGCTCTATCTTTTATCCTTGCCTACTCTGTCAAATATTAATTGACCATAATGGTGGGGTCGGTTTCTGGGATCTCTCTTCTGATCCATTGAAATATATGCCTGTTCTTATGCCAGTACAAGGCTCTTTTGTTTATAATGGCTTTGTAGTATAGTTTGATAACTGCCCATCCCTGAGACTCCCACGCAATCAGTCTCTCTCTCTCTCTCTCTCTCTCTCTCTCTCTCTCTCTCTCTCTCTCACACACACACACACACACACACACACACACACACACACCTCTGCATGTCCACACATTTGCCCTATCACTCCCTCATACACTCACACTCTCTCCTTCACTCATGTCCTGCCAGCCATCATCTTGGAATACTCAATACAGAGTTTTATTATAGAATCAGGATATCTCTATTTCTCTGTTAATCTCTCAAACCCACCCTCCAGGATTTGCCAGCTTCATATGGGCTGGTTTCCCTCAGCAGCTCTTAGAAATTCTAATTTCCTTATTCACATCCAAGGGTTAATAGTATATTTTTCTTCAAATATAAAGCAAAAGGTGTGAGCTTCGCTCTGATTGGAACCTCAGAGATCATCTGCTGAGAACTGAGAAGATCACTGTAGCAAAGGTGATAGAATTATCCAGATTGGCTTGCAAAAAAACCAAGCTCATATGTAGAATCGAGGGTAAGATCTATCCCATTCCAATCACTAGCTTAGATGTATATGGGGAATGGTGGAAAAGAAATGGGATGGGCAAGTTTAATGTTTGTGCCTACTACAGTCTTCCTCTTTGAATATCCAACATTGTGACATCCTCTCCTTAGTGTATATTCACTTTAAAAAATGCCCATAATACCCCTGAAAATAGAGTCTAGGACATTTTTCATTGATGGCATCCAGTCTTAAAGGTCAGGATATTTGGGTGATCTGTTATACCTTTCAATCAATCTCTGATACAGTTCTTCATGATCCAGTGGGCTATGACTACATTTAAAAAATATCCAAGTCTGATACCCCAAAATAAAAAGTAAACTAGAACAGGATATCCTACTTTTTAAAACTATATATCCAGGCCAGTGTGGTTCAGTAGTTGAGTTTCTACCTATGAACCAGGAGGTCACTGTTAAATTCTCGTTCAGGGCACATGCCCAGGTTGTGGGATTAATTCCCAGTGTGGGTTATTCAGAAGACAGCCAATCAATGATTCTCTATCTAAATGTATATATTTAAGAAATATATAAAAGGAATAATAGAAATAATCATATATTCTGCATTGTCATGGAGTTCCTGATTTTTATTTCTTCTTTTCATTAACAGTCTTGCTTAATAGTTGTCGTTTTTATTTTGTCTGAGATTTACATTGGAGAAAATACCATTTCAGGAGATTGTGCCATTTTAATCTTTTATTTATTTCATTTTTCAGAGTACTGGTGTTTATTCTAGGGTTGAGTAATATGGTATTTTAAAAGCAGATTTGGGATTTCTTTGAAAAACAGATTTCTTTACCATTTGCATACCATGAGTACTTTTTATTCTCCCAGTTCTATATCAGAGTAACCAATATTCTCTGGTATAGTGCTACTCTTCATATGTGAGCCCTTTTTCTTCTTTAATAGGTCTCTGTTCTTTGCACATCCCCTGAATAAGACAATTTGCAGCAAAGGTTTGTGATAGAAGGCATAACCAATCTCCCATTGGGCTGTAGATTACATCTGAGCCACTTCTTTATGACAGGAGTGATCATCTACTTTACCAGAAAAGTGCTTTTGGGAAGCACTAGAGTTGATTTTTTAGTACTAAAGTCTTAAATTCTTCCCTTCTACTTTTGCTCATTAGATTTAGAATTAAAAAAATGGCTTTGTCAGTCCTATCAGGCTAAAAATGATCAGCCTCTCAAGTCATTTACATTATGAGCCACAGGCAGCAAAGGTCTCTTTAAACAAAGCCGTATTTTCTATTTTGTCTTCTTCAGAGAGGTGACTTTTAGCATGAGCATCTTTCTCTCTTGGTATAAAGCGCCCAGTAAGTGCCAACATCTTTCTTTCTATCAAGTCCCTTAATAGTATTGGTAGGCATAAGGGATGTGTCTACAGATAAAATAGGTCATTGTTTAATTAACTGTTTTTAAACAATAAAACAAGTATAACTCTGAGATAGGAGGTTCCTTCTCACTCTTGGTTTTTGTCTCAAACATAATTCAGCCTACTCAATACTTTAGGATCTGCTACTGTCAACTCTTCCCTCCTGATATTTAATCCTGTACAAATTAAAATTTTGCTTGTTACAGTAATGGAAAACTTATGCATTAAGTTTATGTGTTAAAACCTGCTATGAAAAATAATTGCATTTTAGCATTGATGAAATCATAAAATAATTAAGGAAATACTAACAATTTAATTTCAGGCATTAGTCATCTTATGGTTTGAATTGGCACCCATACTCTTAAATCCCAAACTGTGCACAAGGCATATATAAGGAATATGAGATTCAGTTTTTGAATACTAAGTGTACCAGTTAATTATGCGGATTTTCAAAATAGAGTTACATATGTGTTGATATATATGTGATTTGATATGTATACTATATTGTTGTATTGACAACAAGCTTCAAAACTTATATATGTCAATTTTGCTTAAGGTATTAACATCATATATATTTTTACACTTAAAATGTCGAATTTCATGCCAAAAAAAGAGCATTTGCGGGAAGTTTTAATTAATTAGTTTTATTTTGAAGAAAAAGTTAACGTATACTTCAGGAAGCTTATGGTGAGCATGTATATTCTCCAGATACTTGTGAACACTGGTTTAAACACTTTAAAAGGGATTATTTCAATGTGAAAGACAAAGAATGTCCAGGTCAACCAAAAAAGTTTGAAGACCAACAATTACAAACATTATTGGATGAAGATGTGTGTCAAACTCAAAAACAACTTTTAAACAAACAATAATTGCTGACTAGGATGTGGACCAAAAAGGAACACTCCTACACTGCTGGTGAGAATGCAGATTAGTGCTGCCACTGAGGAAGTATGGAGTTTCCTCAAAAAGTTAAAAGTGGAACTCCCGTTCGACCCAGTAATACCACTTCTAGGACTATATCCCTGGAAATCAGAAACACTAATCAGAAAAGATATATACACCCCTATGTTCATAGCAGCACAATTTACAATAGCTAAGATTTGGAAATAGCCTACGTGACCATCAGCAGATGAGTGGATTAAAAAACTGTGGTACATCTACACAATGGAATACTATGCTACTGTAAAATAGAGAGAGGACTTTTACCATTTGCAACAGCTTGGATGGACCTGGAGAACATTATGCTAAGCAAAATAAGCCAGTCAGAGAAAGATGTCACATGATCTCACTCATATATGGGATATAATGATCAACATAATTTGATGAATAAGAAAAGATCCAGAGACAAATGGTAGGGGAGGGGTTTGTTAAAGAGCAACCAAAAGACTTGTATGCATGCATATTAGCATAACCAATGCACACAGACACTGGGGTGGTAGGGACTTTCCCAGGGTAGGAATGGCTGGGAGGGTCAATTGGGGGAAAATGAGACATATGAAAAACTTTATAAACAAACTGAGAGACAAAAATCAGATAATCATATCAATTGATGCAGAATAAGCATTTGACAAAATCCAACAAACTTTCTTGATAAATACTCTCAACAACATGGGAATAGAGGGATCAGACCTCAACGTAATAAAAGCCCTATATGACAAACCTATAGCCAACATCATATTCAACGGGCAAAACTAAACAAATGTCCCCTAAAAACAGGAACAAGACAGGATGCCCACTTTCTCCACTCCTGTTTGACACAGTACTAGAAGTACTAGCTATAGTGATGAGACAAGAAGAAAAAATAGAAAGCATCCAAATTGGAAAAGAAGAAGTAAAACTGTCCTTTTTCACAGATGACATGATATTGTGCATAGAAAACCCCAAAGACTCAACCAAAAAACTACTAGACCTAAGAAATGAATTTGGTAATGTAGCAGGATACAAAATTAATACCCAGGAATCTATGGCCTTTTTATACACCAATAATGAACTCAAAGAAAGAGAAATGAAAAAAAACACACAAAAACACAACAATCCCATTTACCATTGCAACGAAAAATTAAGATACCAGGAATAAACTTAACTAAGGACATAAGTAACTGTACTCAGAAAACTATAGGACATTGAAAAAAGAGATAGAGGAAGACATAAATAAATGGAAGAACATGCACATTCATGGATTGGTAGAATCAACATCATTAAAACTTTCATATCACCCAAAGCAATCTATAGATTCAGTACACTCCCCATTAAAATACCAATGGCATATTTCAAAGATCTAGAACAAACTATCCAAAAATTAATCTGGAATATAAAAAGACCAAGAATAGCCACAGCTATCCTTAGAAAGAAGAAAGTAGTTGGAGGCATCGCAATACCAGATATCAAGTTATATTACCAAGCCACTGTTCTCAAAACTTCCTGGTACTGGCACAAGAACAGACATATAGACCAATGGAACATAATACAGAATGCAGACATTAACCCAGGCCATCATTCTCAATTAATATTTGACAAAGGAGGCAAGATCATACATGGAGTCAAAACAGTCTCTGTAATAAATGGTACTCAGAAATTTGGTCAAATACCTGCAAAAATGAAACTAGATCACCAACTTACACCATATACAGAAATAAAATCAAAATGGCTAAAGGACTTGAATGTAAGATGGGAAACCATAAAAATATTACAAGAATCCATAGGCAGCAAAATTGTAGACATATGTCATAGCAATATCTTTACAGACACAGATCCTAGAGCAAGAAAGACTAAGGAGAAAATAAACAAATGGGACTACATCAAAGTGAAAAGCTCTTCACAGCAAAAGAAACCATCAAAAAACAATGAGAAAGCCCACTGCATGGGAAAACATATTAGCCAATGTTATCTCTGATAAGGTTTAATATCCAATATTTACAGAAAACTCATACAACTTAATAAAAGGAAGATAGATAATCCAATAAAAATGGGCAAAGGACCTAGACACTTTTTGAAAGAGGACATTCAGAAGCCAAGAGACATATGAAAACATGCTCAAAATCACTCATCATCCAAGATATGCAAAGCAAAATAACAATGAGGTAACACCTCACACCTGCCACAATGGCTATAATCAACAAATCAACAAATGACAAGTGATGGTGAGGATGGGGAGAAAAAGGAACCCTCCTTCACTGCTGGTGGGAAGGCAGGCTGGTGCAGCCACTGTGGAAAAACAGTATGGCATTTCCTCAAAAAATTAAAAATGGAACTGCCATTTGACCTGGTAATACCACTTCTAGAAATATATCCCATGAAATCAGAAACAACAAACAGAAACGATATATACACCCCTATGTTCATAGCAGCACAATTTACAATAGCTAAGACTTAGAAACAGCCTAAATGACCAACAGCAGATGAGTGGATTAGAAAACTATGGTACATCTATATAATGGAATACTACGCTTCTATAAAAAAGAAGGAGTCATTACCATTTGCAACAGCATGGATGGAAATGGAGAGCATTGTGCTAATTGAAATAAACCAGTCAATGAAAGAAAAATACCATATCATATCACTCCTTTATGGATGATAAATAACATTATAACCTGACTAAAGGCCCAGTGTACAAAATTTGTGCATGTGTATGTGGGGGGTTCCCTCAGGCCAGTCTGCACCCTCTCCAACCTGGAACCCCTCTGAAAATCCAGGACTGCTGGCTCTCAACTGCTCACCTGCCTGCCTTCCTGATTGCTCCTAACTGCTTCTGCGTGCTAGCCTGATCACCCCCTATCCACTCCCCTGCCAGGCTTATTGATGTCTAACTGCTCCCCTGCCAGCATGTTTGCCCACAGTTTCCCTCCTCTGCTGGCTTGATCACCCCTAACTTCCCTCCCTTGCGTGCCTGGCCCCACCCAACTACTCTCCCCTTCTGGCCATCTTGTGGTGGCCATCTTGTGTCCACATGGGGGCAGGATCTTTGACCACATGGGGCAGCCATCTTGTGTGTTGGAATGATGGTCAATCTGCATATTACTCTTTTATTAGATAGGATAGAGCCCTAGTGCATGGGTGGGGCCAGCTGGTTTGCCCTGAATGGTGTCCCAAATTAGGGTGGAGGTTCCCTACGGCTTGAGATGGCCCTGGTGAGGGGCCTGTGGTGGTTTGTAGGCCAGCCACACCCCCCAGTGACCCAAGCAGAGTGCCTGGTGTCTGGGATTTATTTATCTTCTACAATTGAAACTATAGCCTAGAGCAGAGCCAAGGCTTCTGCTCCCTCCATGATGGCAGCCGTTTCTGTTAGGATTTATTTATCTTCTATCATTGAAACTATTTATCCTTAAGCAGAGGCCTGGACCTGCCAGGGTGTGTGGAAAACTTGGCTTCTTCCATTGCGGGGGTCAAATCTTGCCTCCTGTTCTCTCCAGCTCTGTTGCTGCCATCATTTTTATTGGAATTTATTTATCTTCTGTCATTGAAACTTTGTAGCCTTAAATGGAGGCCTGGGCTGGCCAGGGTGTGTGGAAAGCTTGGCTTCCTCCATCACTGGGGAAACCCAAGCCTGCCTCCTGCTCTCTCTGTGGCTGCAGCCATCTTGGGTGGAGTTAATTTGCATACTCATTCCTGAGTGGCTAGTGGGCGTGGCTTGTGGGTATACTGAAGTGATGGTTAATTTGCCTATTACTCTTGTATTAGATAGTATAAACAAAAAAAGATAGATACAGAGGCAGAGAAGCATCTAACAGACTGTCTAATTACAGTGGGAAGGCTGGGGAGAGTTGGGAAGGGTAGGTAAGAGATTAACTGAAGGACATGTATACATGCATATAAGCATAACTAATGGACACAAGACACTGTGGGTGGGGTGGGGTAAGGGCATATAATGCAGGATAGGGAAGGATGGGGGAAGGTCAATAGGGAAAAAAGGAAACATATGTGCTACTATTTGTAATACTTTAAACAATAATAGTAATAATAATCTCTCATAAAGATTAAAGGTTGCTCACCAAACAATTTTGGATCATTTATAAGCTATGGGAAAGGTTTTAAAGGAAGGAAAATGGATGCCACACAACTGAATGAAAGATGAATGGAAAACCAAAAAGTCATCAGTAAAATGTTGCTTTAACAGCATGAAAGTATTTTTTGCATTGAATTGTGAGTGGCAATGAAAAGTGGATTTATTTTGAGATTCCCAAATACACAAAATCATGGATTAATACAGGTCAACCATCAACATCGATTGCAAGGCCAAATTGCCTCAGAAAGAAGACAATGCTCTGTGTTTGGTGGGATCAGGAAGGTGTGGTGTATTATAAGCTTCTAAAACCAGGTTAATCCATTCATACTGATTGCTACTGACAAAAATAATCAATTTTAACCACACTTTGATTGTGAAATGACCAGAATGTGCCAGAAGGCTCAGCAAAGTAATTTTGCTTCATGATGATGCACCATTACATACTTCAAAACCAGCTAAATGGAGACAGATTAAAAGATCTTGCCTGGGAAGTATTAACCCACCCACTGTATTCACCAGATATTGCTCCTCCAGATTACCACTTGTTCTGATGGATGGCACACACACTTTCTGAGCAGCACTTCACAACGTACAAAGAAGTGGAAAATTGGCTCTCTGGTTTGCTTCAAAACAAGAAAAATTCTATTGGGACAGTATCCACAAATTACCTGAAAGATGGGGGAAATGTGTAGTTAGCAATGGAAATTTGTTTGAATAAAGCACATTTGATGTTTCTCTTGAAATTATCTTGTTTTCCTTGATAACCAAATACGCCATTATTAACAGGTACACCTAGTATAGTGCCTTAAAAAATTCACTGTGAAAAGAATACCCCAGGTAATTCTTTCAAGATAATTTATGCTAAAATTCTGTCATTTTATCTCTTCCCTATCGTGGTCATACCTGAACCTGAAAAGTATTATTTTTCTTAGTAAGTATAATTTTGTGCTTTAGCAATTATATGAGCAGAAAATGTTTTTCTTTAAGTATCATGAAGGGAACTACAAAAATGAAAAATAATATTATGACTAATATTTTCTCCTTAGATGTAATGAAATTCATTAGAAATAATTGTGTTTAGTACCTTTTAGCTATGTTCAGTGTTCTGTGTTTTAAAATATAACTAGTCAGATTCTCAGTTGAGTAAGTTCCTTTTGGGTACTAATTTTGGAAATATATTTAGAGTATATTTAGTCTATTGCAATAGTGAATTAGATGGTACCAGCTTTTAATTTTTACATCTGTATTGAATAAAAATGCATTTAGCTTCTGCAGAGCCCTGCTTGTGCTTTCATTTGTTAAAAGTAAAATTTCCAATTGATTTTCCTAAAAGAGTCAAATTCAAATGCACATACATATATATAGAAAACCCAAATATTAGAGCAGTCATAAAATTTATCTTTTATTGCTGAAGGTATTATAGGTGTTCCCTTCCTCCTCAGCCCCTCACCCCCTTTGACTCCCTCAACCCAGCTGCAGTGTCTCCCCAGGTCTTCACTGCACTACTGTCTGTATCTGAGTTTTGCATATACATTCTTTAGTTAATCTCTTCCCGTCTTTCAGCCCTTCCCTCTGAAATACATCAGTATGTTGCATGCTTCAATATCTCTGGATCTGTTGTGTTTGTCTGTTTATTTTGTTCATTAGATTCCACTATGAGTGAGATCATGTGATGCTAGTCTTTCTCTCATTGGCTTATTTCAGTTAACATAATATTTTCCAAGTTCCTCCATGCTGTCTCAAAGGGTAACATATCTTTTTTTACAACTGCATAGTGTTTCATTATATAAATGTACCCGTTTTTTTAATCTATCCATCTACTGATGGGCACTTGACTGTTTTCAGATCTTAGCCATCATAAATTGTGCTGATATGAGCATAGGGTGCATACATGTTTTCTGATTGGTGTTTCAGTTCTCTTAGGATATATTTCTAGAAGTGGGATCACTGGGTTAGATGGCAGTTCAATATTTAATTTTTGGTGGAAACTCCGTATTGTTTTCCATAATGGCTGCACCAGTCTACATTCTCACCAGGAATGTATTAGTGTTCCCTTTTCTCACATCCTTGCCAGCACTTGTCATTGATGATTTGTTGAACCCAGGCTGTAGAGACAGGTCTAGGTCCTGAGTCTTGATCTTCTCAGGGAAATATGCAAGAGATCCCTCCTAACCTTGGCCTGCAGCCCATGGAAGCTGGGTCAGTCCTTTAGTGACCTCCCCCTTCCTACCAGGTTCCAGTATTTTATGTCCTTCATTTAAATGTCTCCTCCTGAGGTAGACCTATTGGTAGTTTTGGGTGAATATCCCCCACGTTAGTTGTATTTCTAATCTTGTTCTGGTAGAAGGTGCAAGATAAGTCTCCCTATTTGGCTGCCAACTTCTCCCCTTGTCTCATATGTGACAATTTCATCCATTAAAAACTATTATGATTATACTTTGAGAATTTTAAAAATATATTTTATTGATTTCCACAGAGAGGAAGGGAGAAGGAAAGAAAACTAAAAAACATTGATGAGAGAGAAACATCGATCAGCTGCCCACCGGGGTTGTGCCCGCAACCAAGCCACATGCCCTTGACCAGAATCAAACCCCGGACCCTTCAGTCCACAGGTCAATGCTCTATCCACTGAGCCAAATAGGTTTTAGCACTTTGGGAATTTTTCATTTGTGTGGCATAAACTTCCAGAACAATGCTTTACATTTAATCAACATATTCACATTGTCATCACACTGCAGCTCTATTTCTCTATGATTCTCTTGGTTCTACCCTCCTCCACTACCTCTCTTAAGTAGTTGATTCTTTTCTAGGATGGTTTTTTCATAATACTAAGATTGCTACCAGAATCTTCAAGTGGGTCTTTTATTCTTTTATTTCCTAGGAAAAGTTTACTTTTATTCTCAGTAATCATATAAAAATTCTGAGCAATCTTTTAGTTGGAACATGTTAAGTCATATGCCTGTGATTACAATATTGTGTGGCCAGCAGAAACTATGCATGTGAATTTATATTACATGTCTCTTAGCCAATCACTGTGGAAAGGAGAATTCACATACCAATCAGGGATATTCTTGGATTTGGGTTGATAAAATCACAAAGTTGCTACATAAAGTGGGATAGATTGGATATGTTTTATGAATTATTTTTTGGTAATTTTTGAATGATTCTGATTTTCTATGGTTTGTGCACATAAATCTTTAATGGAATAAGAGGTACAATGTAGCAGTGTTCTAACATATGTATTATTTGTGTTTATATAGGTGTATGTGCATTTGAGTATGTAATTTTTGTTAGTCAAGATATACTTATGTTTATTTTTTCTTGAAAAATATTTTTAATCCACTAAACTTTTTATCTGATATAAATTACAATTAGATGCTTTACAAAGGGGTTTCCCCCACACCAATCAAAGTCCTTCTTAGTGTAAATTGGGTTATTATTAATGAATCAGATATTTCTAGAGCAATACTTTAATCTCTGTCCCAGAGCTAGATATATTCAGCATTTACTGAACATTTATTGAGTACATCTTATAAGCAAAGTGCTATTCTCAGTGTTCTTGTGTATATGAAGATAAATATGTGTCATAAAACAATGACAAATTGACTTTCAGAATGTATTTATTTTCCATATCATAGCATTTTTCTTTCCTGTCATTTTTCATTTTATCATAGGGAGATCTTGAGGTTTTTTTGTTTGTTTGTTTAGAATAAAGAAGAAAATAATGATACATATGATACATATGCTTGCTTGAGTGTTTCATACTCTACAGCTTGTACAAGCAAATAAGCATATGAGAATTAAATCCATACATTTACATAGTTTAGATTAATATTAAATTCTCTGTTTTTATATTTTCTTCTCAGAGATGTCTGGCCTTCAATATTTATCATAGAATTTACAAAAACAAACAAGAGTTTAATAAGCTTAGTAAAATGAAGGTATTTATCTGGACATAATACTTTGTAAAGTACAGGGAAAGAGGACACTCCTAGATCAATCTAATATATGATTTTCAATTATTTTAAACAAATTTTATTGACTTATTTATTTTAGTAGAAAAAGTAATTACCAGATAATATCTATATTTTTCCACAAATTATGATGGTAATTGTATCATACAGTAAAATACATACCTAAGAAATTTCCAAGCATTCTCTATTTTTAGCAATGATAGCAGTGGAAACACAATATAATTTCTTTTTGTTTTAAAATGATGTATTTATGTAAAAATAAAAATATACTTATTTTACATATACTATATTTAGGTAGCATGTTTATTTAGGTAGTATTTGGACACTAAGAACCTAGTGAACTGTCTATATGTGTGTGTCTGTGTGGAGACATGTAAATTTAAAAAGTCAAGTTATGGTTAATTGGAATAAGAAATTAAGTTTTATTAAAATGATTTTATATCTGGTAATTGAGAATGTTTATGAACCAGAAATAATTTACTGAATAATGGTGAGCTGTACATTATTAAGAACATTCTACACTCACCTAAGCCAAACTTAATAACTGAGGGAAGAGAGAAATACCTTAGGATAATTTACTCATGAGTAATATTGGCACTGGAATGTTAACCATTTTATATCAACTCACTTGTATTTGAAGATACTTTCTTTATAAAAATAAAATTTTTAAAATGTTTTCAATTACAGTTTACATTATTATTTTCTTTAGTTTCAGATGTATAGCATAATGGTTGGAGAATTGTATACTTTCAAAGTGTCCCCCCAAAATTTTCAGTATTTACCTGGCACCAGACACAGTTATTACAATACTTGAGGCCTGGTGTACAAAATCCATGCATGGATGGTGTCCCTAGGCCTGGCCAGGGATCAGGGCCTGTTGGGGCCATCTTGCCCAGTTTTGATCAGTGCTGTGCCAGTCAGGGCCTGCCTGGGGCCTCCTGTCAACTTCTGGCCTAGGCCTCTTGCGGGCTGCTGGCTGGGGCCTGCTGGACAAAGTGGGAAGGACTGGGGGAGGTTGGCTGGCTCTGGCAGGTTGGCTGTGGGAACACACTGACCATCAGGGATCAGCTCCTGCATAGTTACTGCCCCCTAGTGGTCAGTTCACATCATAGCAACCAGTCATTCTGGTCATTCTGGTTGCTTAGGCATATATACTAGAAGCCTGGTGCATGAATTCATGCACCAGTGGTATCCCCTTGGCTGGCCTGCAGGATCAGGCTAATATAGGCTCTCCGGCATCCCCTGAGGGTTCCAATATTGTGAGAGGACACAGGCCAGCCTGAGGGACCCCTTTGGTGCACAGTCAGAGATGGGGAGGGACACAGGAGGTTGCACAGCCTGGGAGGGACCAGGGGTAGGCTCCAGGACATCTGGCCCATCTCGCTCAGTCCCTATTGGCCAGACCCCAGTAGCTAGCTAACCTACCAGTCAGATCATCATCCTTTTGGTGCATGTAATAGTGACTGGTCGACAAGACACTTAGCATATAAAGCTTTTATTATATAGGAGGATATAGATTATAGACTATATTCACAATGCTGTACTTTACATCGTCACGACTATTTTGTAACTTCCAAATTGTATTTCTCATTCCCTTCACCTTTTGACACAGTTCCCTAACCCTCTTTCCCTCTGAGGATACTTTCGTAAATTGTTTCTATATATGCATCTTTATCCACACTGGCAGATCTTTGAAATTCTACATTTGGCTGTCAAGAAAATCGGAGTACATTCTGTAGAATGTGTTGTAGATAAAAATTTTCCCACTTGTCTACACATATCCCCTCTGTTTATAAGAACACGGTCTTAACATTATAATGATTTTGGCCTTGATGGAATCTATTCAGATTAATTCAGTGTTCACTACTACAATAGCAGAGTAGGTGGTATTTTTGCAACTTTTATTTTCAAATTATTTGAAGAAGAAAATTTCACATTGTACCATTATGAATCTTCATTAAAAATACTGTAAAGTGCCGAGACCGGTTTGGCTCAGTGGATAGAGCGTCAGACTGTGGACTGAAGGGTCCCGGGTTCGATTCCGGCAAGGGCATGTACCTTGGCTGCGGGCACATCCCTAGTAGGGGGTGTGCAAGAGGCAGCTGATCGATGTCTCTCTCATCGATGTTTCTGACTTTCTATCCCTCTCCCTTCTGCTCTGTAAAAGATCAATAAAATATATTTTAAAAATACTGTAAAGTTATTTGTTTCATTTTAAATAATTCTCAATACCTACTAAATCAGTGCATTTATCTTGCTTGAAATTCATAGTAAACCAGGGTTTTCAAAATGGTAACATACACATATTATCATTCTTGATTGCTATTATAACCATTTTGTTATTCTTTGCACACATACTATATAACAGGAACATGTGGCAGTTGCTTTGAAGACAGTGTCCATCATGTTTATCACCAATCAACCTTCCAGTTTACAGAAAAGTTAAATGATTTTTCTGAAAATCACCAAGCTATTAAGTGGAATAAAATGGAGTCCAGGCATCTTGGAGTCCTAAGCCCAATGGCTTTTAAATTATATCTTCTGGCCTTTCCGTAAACATTTATTATTAATTTACAATAGTACTTTAAAATTTACATGATAATATAGTATGTGAAGTTCAAACATTGATAACTCAACCCTGCAAGTATTTATTGATAATTGAATTGTGCTAACTACTGAGTGTCATTTGATTTGTCTTCAAGGTCCATATGCACTAGAAGAGGAGACACTCTTATAACTGCTTTCAAGCACAGTAGAATTAAGAAGTGTAATACCCCAGCCAGCGTGATTCAGGGTTGAGTGTTAGCCTATGAACCAGGAGGTCATGGTTTGATTTCTGTTCAGGGTACATGACTGGGTTGCATGCTCAATCCCCAGTATGGGGCATATAGGAGGCTTCCAATCATTGGTTCTCTCTCATCATTGATGTTTTTATCTACCTTTTCCTCTCAGTTCCTTTCTGAAATCAGTAAAATTATATATTTTTAAGAAAGAAGTATAATAGATGTTCATACAAATTCCCTGAGAGCTCAAACCACAGCTTCATAACTCTTGACTTAGAAAGTTACAAGAGGTGCAGCTGAGTGATGAGCCCTGATAGGAAAGTATGGTTTTCACAGGAGAATCTTCCCACCGAAAGATCACACTTTATGGAACTACATGAGAAAGACATAGAACTATGAATCTTCAGTTTATTTTGCAAATGACATGTAAGGTGTATGGTGGTAGGGGAAAAGTAGGAGAGGCAACTGGAAAGAAAGTTTGAAAACAAATTGTGGGGAATCCTAATATTATGCTAAGGGAGGTACATTTATTTATTCAGAAGGCTAGAGAAGGCTATTGATGGGTTCTGAGTATGGACCTTTGTGTTTATACCCAGCATTTAAGGAGCTAATTCTAGAGGCATTTGGGCATTAGAAAAATGTACAAAATGGTCCATGCTGAGTTGGAAGTGCCAATGTCAGCTATATGTGGAGCTATCTAACTGTGTGTGGAAATCACAGTTTATTCTCAAGGTATCAGTTAAGACCAGTGACAAAGACATACAGCATAGGTGCTGGGATGGAAGGAGATATCAGAGCAATCCTTACAAGTATATGAGATTTCACAGAGAGAAGTATAGTAGTACAGAAAATTTGAGGAGGTACAAGGGCAGAATACTTGGGAACACACACACACACACACACACACACACACACACGCACACACACACACGAAGAAACAAGAGTGGGTGGAGAGGTAAGTGTGATAAAAGAATTTTCCCTTAAGAATGCTGTAACACAAATTTAAAAAGACATACTTTGAAGTATGTGGTCATTTTTAACAGTGTCAGATGCTATAATGGAATTCAAGAGGACAGAGATGGGGAGAGGCAGCTGGATCTGAGTTCAGTGGTGAAAGCAAGGAGGAGATTGAATAGTACAGGGGTCGCCAACTGGGGGTCCAAAAGGTTGGTAACCGCTGGAATAGTAGATTGAAGAGTGATACAATTGGACAGACATATTTTAGATTGAAAAAATTTAAGCAAAAGCTTTTATATATTTTGTGGTAGGAATCTGTTACTATACTCTGTTCTATATATAATAAGTAGTATGAAACTACAAAGGTTGTTTTTGTGGACAAAGAGGCACATAAAAATCTACATGGACATTCATGATATGTCATCAGTAATATATTTTATCCATTAATATTTAATACAATTCCAATTTTAGTAAGTGAATATTATTATTATTGATCCCTGTTTAATCATTTTTCAGTGCTTTAATTATCAGTGTATTTTCTCCCTTTCTTGAAAATAATATTTCAGATTCAAGTTTTGTCACAGAACAAGATGGCATAGGACAGTTTTCGGCAAACTGCGGCGGGCTTGTGAGCCATGATTTGCTGCTCTGTTGACTAATGAGTTTGCTGACCACTGTCTAAGACATTACCCTTGCCCAGAAGTTTTGACTTCAGGTTAAAGACATTAGTACATTATTAAAATGTTTTTAAATGTTTTTTCCTAAGGCAGTGGTCAGCAAACTCATTAGTCAACAGAATAGCAAACTGTGGCTTGTTGCTGACCACTGGCATAGGACATAATGCACAGACCATGACATAGCATTGAATTTTAACATGATTTGACTTAAAGAAACATAGTAAAATAAGGATCAGGTGAAACTTTGTTTTAAAATTTTTGCTGCTGGAATTTTATTATTTATTCAAAAGCTTGCTTATCTGTAGGGCTCTGCCTCCTGATGCTAAGTTTTTTGCACTTTCTACAGTCTATGTGAATAATGCCCGGAGGCCATGATACTCGTTAAGCCAACTCTAGAAAAACATTATTTCCTATATATAGTCAAGTAATGCAGGTACTTTTCTATCTAGAAAAACGCCAATGGATGTTCTGAGCTTTTTTAAAAAACATTTCATCTGAGGATAAGTCTTTATTTTATTTTAGAGAGAGAGAGAGTCAGAGAGAGGGAGAGCAAGAGAAACATTGAATGTGACCGCAAAACATTGATTGATTGCCTCCTGTGCACCCTGACTGGGGACTGAAACTGAAACCTGGGTATGTGCCCTGACTATGAATTGAACCTGTGACCTTTCAGTGTATGGGATGATATTCCAACTGAGCCACACTGGCCAGGGCAATGGTCAGAGTTTCGATGGCTAGTTCTTTCATTTGTAAAACCGAGAAGGAAACTATTCTTGACTCATAGTCCACAAAACTGATCTACATATGAACATATGAGTGTATGCATTATGGATGTTTAATGATTAAATATGGTTTAAAAATATAAGATGAAAGTAATCAGGGCTTGGTTCTTAGACTCCATTTATTTCCCTGATGGTCTGATCTAGCATCATGGTATCCAATACTATCTGTAAGTTGATTGTCTTTCAAATGTTTACCCCAGTTCAGAACTCTGGTTAGCCATGGGCAGCATGGCTAGAGAGGGAACAAAACCTGAATAGGGGTGGCTGGGGATTGAGAGAAGGGAAAAAAAAGACACAAAGACTTTAAGTAAAGCTGGGCCAGGTGGGACACTGTTCTTAGATAGAGAAACAGTGATCCAGAGCTAGTGCAGCCCATTTATTTATACTGCATGATGCCAGGAAGTTTTACTAGAGTTTTAAGACAAAGGCAATTTTGTGAAATCATGGTTAAATATCAAGCTGCAATTATTCATTCTTTTGGCTTCTTTGTAATTGTCAATCCTTGCTGAGCCCAGGTAATTGTGTCCTTTCCTGGCAGCTGGCTGAACTTAGATAATGAAACCCACCCCCTGGTGCCTGAGCTAAAGGTCAGGCTGAAAACATACCTGCCTCTGGCAAGGTATGTTTCTAGGACATGGCTCTGCCAATGCCACTGGACTCAGTGACAATTAGCTCATGGGCGTTACCAGGTGCTCTCTACACAGAACTTTCTGATAAACTCCACATTTAGATACACATTTACTCTTAATCAATTCAAATTTAACGTGTTCTAAATGGACTCAACCTCCAAATCTGTTTTCTTTTTTTCAGAAGCTCTTCCTATCTCAGTATGTGGCACTACCATCCTTCCAGTTTCCCCAGTCAAATAAATTGGAGTCCAGCTTACTATCCTGTTTACTCACATCCCATATTACCAGTCAGAAAATAATGCCAAGTCACCTTTACCAGTCTGTATCAAATTTTGATAGCTTCTCATCACCTCCATTGCTACCACTGTCATCTCTGGTGTGAATTACTGCAGTAGCCATTTCAACTGGTCTTCCCACTTTGACTCTTTTCTTACCTACAAACCATTTTGTCTGCCATGTGTTCCTCTTAAAATGTAAGTCACATAATCACACTGCTGCTAAAAATTCTCCAGTGGTTTGCCATCCACTCAGGGTAAAATGTAGTCCTGCTGTCTTGTAAGCCCATGCAAATCACTTCCCTCTCCCCTTCATTTCTTTTCTGCCCTTATTTTCCATCATTCTTACCATCTTCCATTCCACTGAAGTCATACACAGCTGCATGCCTTTGCCCAGGACACATTTCCCCACATAATCCTCTCTCTTATATTTTTAAGTCCATTCCTCAAATGATACTCACTCAGCAATATTTTCCCTGACCATCCTATTAAATCCACAATATCCCCTTCCTTCTCTGGCATTTCTTATTCTCCTCCCTTGCTTTACTTTTCTTCATACACATACCAGCTACAAATTATCTTGTTTATTTGTTTATCATGCCGCCCCTAACAGGATTAGTTCCATACAGATGTAGATTTTTATCTGTTTTGTATATGACTACATCACCATTGTGTGGAATAGCACATCGCCCTTGGTAGTCACTCAGTAAATATTTGTTGAAGACTCACTGTTGAAATATGTTCCTTCTATTCCCACTTTGCTGAAAGTTTTTTTTTTTAATCATAAACTAGAAGCCCAGTGCATGAAATTCATACGCTATGGCTGCGGGCCAGGTACTTACTCCCTTCCCCTGGCTTCCTGCCCCCTAGTCAAACTTCTAGAAGAAGTCCCTATCAATAGGACAATTTGCATACTATGCTTTTATTATATAGGATGGGTCCTGGATTTTGTCAAATATATATTTTATTATATAGGATGGGTCATCTTTTGTTTTTTCTGCAATTATTTATGTGATCATGTGATATTTATAATTAGTTTTGTTTATGTGGTGTTATCATGTTAATAAGTTTGTGGCTATTTTACCAAACTTGTTTCCCAGGAATGAATTCCACTTAAAAAACAAAATCACCATCCCCTTGTGATAGGTTTCCTGGTTATTCTCCATGACTGATCATAACTATTCTGGCTGTGTTAGAATGTAGATATCTCAGGTTGGTAAAAAATGATCAAAACACTTACTTGTGACTCCAAATGTACACATTATCTTTAGTTTTGTTCAAAATAATTATATCTTTTGGGATGTTTATGAATATGTATAGTCATAAAATCATAAATCTTTCTGAAAAACAACATGGAACTCATGAGCCTATCATCTTAGGGCATATAACATTATTTTCTAGGAGTTCTATCAAGTACTTCCCAGTGAAGACATAAATTCATGGCGTGCAGATCTGCTTGTTGTCTTGGACACAAGATTGCCACCATGTTGATGGTTCTTTGGTATTACTGGTGGGGGCGGGGAGCTTTGGGCTTGGCCTGGTGCTTTCATGCCTGCTGCAAACCAAGTCACAGGTGGTCATACTTTCATTCATTAGCAGTGGGTTTTTCTGCCTTGGCTTCCCTTATCCCATCTTGTGCCCTCCCAGGGCCCTCTAAACTTCAGTTCTAATTATTCTTTTCCTCAAGTAGTTTTCTGTTTCTAGAAGACAGTCAGCAATATTGGTGGCATCAAATGCCCAGGCAAGTATAAACCAAACAAGCAGCTTTCCAATTGATTCTTTTTACCAGGCAAACACTTTTCTCCCCAAGAAACTATTTAGGTGTCAGAAATCTTTTGGAAATCTGATTTTCAGTTTCTTGTCCACACACTGAAAATGCTAAATATATTGACAATGGGTTTTATATAATGTTCAGTGGAAAGTGATATCTGTTAAAAGCTAAAAATTAAGGACTTGGAGTCCTGCAGGATGCTAAACCTTCAATCAATTAGTCGATATTTCAGACAATACAGTGGGAGAAAAATCAGTCAAGGCAAATTGCCAGTGTATTTAATATCTTTGAGGATTCATTTGACTCATTTTTTAGCATTTTAAAATGCTCTTTTGTATAGTCAAAACTCAGTTCTTGAAAGTTTCTGATCTGGAACAATTTGGTTCTTCACCAAGTTGTTTTTGGAAAAAATATTGGTTGTTAAACAAAACTTAGGTTCTCAAATGGCAACCCCTCAGCATGGCAAAAAGCGTTTCTCAGGCCACAAATAAAGGAGTGAATGGGTGTCAGTTTTTTTTCTAAACTTCAGTTGTTAGCTTCTCAGGAAATTGTGCTGTGAATATTTTCATGTGTGTTTTTGCTTTTGTTGCTGGCAAATGGATGATTAGCATAATGTTAAATTATAAAGAGGCCATCAAAAAGTCTAAGGTTGCTAAGGGGGTGAAAGAAACAATGATCATAGGCAATTGAAGAGGTAGAAAACCTTGTTGATTTGCATAAATGAAAAGCAGGTAGCCAGTGACAGCATTTCAGAAGCTGTAATATATGAACAAGCCAAGATGCTACATACTGACTTCCTGAAAGACATCCCTGGAAGGAGTGCTGAAAGTGATTCATTTAAGGCAAGTAGGAGTTGGTTTGATAAATTTAAGAAAAGAAGCATTTGTTTATAGATTATACAGCATATTAGACATGTACTGTATTTAAGGAAGGTTAAAACAGGGAATCGTTTGGGGTCTGAAATGGGTTAATTGTATTTAAATTATCTCTAATGGGGAAAATGATTTAGTGTTTGAAAAAATGGATTCTTGAACAGCCTTCTAGAAGAATTAAGTTTGAGAACCAAGGTCCCACAGTATATTCTGCTTATACTGAGCATTTTTTTTTTTTATTTTAGCAGCTTTTCCTTTCTTAGCCTGAACTTTCTTATTGAGGTGCTAATGACCTGTGAATAGGCCAAATGAAAGAGAAATGGGAACTCCTGATAATTCATACTCTAATAAACAATTCCCACTATAATTGGCAGGTTATAGTTCTTCTGGGACAGTGGGAGAAATAAGCAGTGTTTTGCCAAGTCTGTGGAGCAGCTCCTGTTAATAACATTGTAAAATAAATTTATACAGGCAGTCACCATCCTTTTAAACAAATGCCATGTGTGTTCCTTCAGGCCTGGGCACAGTTTGATTATCTGAAAAGGTTTGTAGGTCAGATTGGGCAGAATCTTGGCATTTCTAAATCAGGAGATTTGAAACGTGATGATTTCTTTTCTGGCATAAATGAATTTCCTTTTCCTGATTTATGGTTTTCCCAGAACAAAAACGTTTGGTCTTCCTGTTGTGCTCATTTGCATGATTTTTAATTCATCTTCATGTTAAGGTTTTTAATTGCTGCCATATTTTAATATGCAAGATTAAATTAATTGTTTTAATTTATGTATGTGGTGATAATTCTGCTCCTTTCCTGGTATAATATGAAAGAAGGCCAACATATAAACAATACTTTTTTAGAGAATAAGTACTAATTTTATAGAAAAATATTAAGGGATATACAAATCAAGAAAATGGTAACTGATTCTATTTGAGAGTATTTAAAAATAAAATGAAACATGGTTTTTAAATATAGTATTAATTATTTCAGTTTGTGAACAAAGAAAGTATTTTTATTCCTTCTGTTTCTTTCGCTTCTTGTTTTCCAAAGTAGAACAAACAATATAAAATATACCAATAGACATGTTTTAAATTTCAACATGTTACAAGTATGATTATATATAAATAAAATAATCCCAGTGACATTGTTGCTATACATTTTATAGTATCCATAATTTTATGTGGTGATTTAAATATCTATTCAGAATACAGATATTGTAAACCAAAGCTAATTATATTATAAACATGTAAAATTAGTCAGAAAGGACTACGGTTAAGAGAAACTGGATGAATCAGAAAATTCTATTAATATTTCTAGGATTGTTTGAGTGGCTTATAATTATTACATTTATATAAAACTAGTGGCCTGGTGCATGTAATTTATTCATGGGGGTGGGTATTGTCCCTTAGCCCAGCACCATCTCCAATCTGGGACCCCTTGGGGATCAGGCCTAAGCTGGCAGTTGGACATCTCTCTCCCAATCTGGGACCACAGCCTCCTAACCACTCACCTGCCTGCTTGCCTGATCACCCTGTACTTTCTCCACCTGCCTGCCCGATTGCCCCAATTGCCCTCCCCTGCTGGCCTGATCTCGCTCCCAACTGCCTTCCCCTGCCAGCATAACCTTCTCCCAACTGCTTTAAAACCCCTCCTCAGCCCCACGTTAGTTTTTGCCTTCACAGTTCACCCAGATTTGGTTATGATTGGCTGCTTTCTATTACAGTCAGTGTCAAAACCTCCGCCTCCTAGGAAACCATTGGCTCTTCACAGTACACCCAGATTTGGTTCTGATTGGTCAGTTTTTAGGCAAGTCAGCATCTCCATTTCTATCTCTGGCCTGATCAGAGAGGTGGGGCTGATCAGCAGTCCCTGTAGAGGCCTGGAGAGAAAGAGAGGCATGCTGCTGGCCAACCCTGGAGAAAAAGAGAAGAGGCAAGGGCTGATCAACAGCTGCCATGGAGGCTACAGATCAGACTCTGCTTCTCTCTCCAGGCCTCTCTCCAGGCCTGATCTGCAGCTTCTTTAGCAGTGAGTGCTCTATCGCCCACAGTGGCAGCAGTCAGTGCTGGGTTTCTAAGACAGCCCAGCACTGGTATATTTTTACATTTTAACTTTTAAAACACTCTTTTATCTATTTCAGAAAGTAAAGGAGAGGGAAAGACAGAAACATCAATGATGAGAGGGAATCATTCATCGGCTGTCTCCTGCATGCCCCCTATACTAGGGATGAAGCCCACACCTGGGAATGTGCCCTGACTGGGAATGGAATTTTGACCTCCTGGTCATAGGTCAACACTCAACAACTGACCCACACTGGCCATGTTACATTGCAATTTTTAAATCCAAATTTACCTATCTTACTATGTCAGAACAATGCTTCTGCCCCTTATGATATCAAAATTATTTCTGGCAACAGTTAAAATTTCAGGCTTCTGTCAGACAAATACTGAGTTCAGCTCCCATCCCCGCTCTTTATTAACTGTGTGACCTTGGGCAAGCTCTAAATCTCTATGAATCTGGTCTTCTTACTATAAAATGTGGACTGTAATAATCCCTTATTTTGTAAGGTTAAATTAGATAGTTTAATCCTATATTTCACTACATCTTAATAAATAGTATACACTTCATTCATGATACTTGTATTTTGATTATAACTTCTATAGGCAGTTAGAGGATGAAGAAAGCATTATAGATAAGAGCATAATCTAGAAAATGGGAGCACCTAACTGGGAGGTATACAAGATGATCCTTTGGTGTTCTAAAGAGTATAGTACAGTGTCTCTTCATATGAATATTTTATTTAAAATTTAGAAAGAAATAAAAATTTACTAATTTTTAATATTCAGGATCATCTATACTAATAAAAGAGAAAGATGCAAATACACCATACATTTGCAATGTCCACCAGCCAATCAGGACTGAGTATGCAAATTAACCCAACAAAGATGGTGGGTTACTTTGGATATGCAGGTGCTGGGAGTGAGGTGGGATGCAGATGTTCTGCACTGCCCCAGCCGCTCTGGGCCTCTGGGCAGGATAGAAAGGCAGAAAGGCGGCTCTGGGCTGGAGTGAAGGTGGTACCAGCAGCCAGGGAAAGGAAGGCCCATTCTTGCATGAATCTTCATTCATCGGGCCTCTAGTTTTATATAATATACAGTGGTGGGCAAAATTGGGTAGGCAAAAGTAGGTTTAGATTTCATAATGGAAAGACACATACCCTGCTTCCCTGAAAATAAGACAGTGTCTTATATTAATTTTTGCTCCCAAAGACTGCTAGCATGGCAAGGTGTTGTCAGTGTCCCCCATCTCTGGATCATCCTTGTGACTGGAACAGACCTGTCAGTTCCTCACTGTCACAGGAACCCACATGATCTTGGAGTTGTTCTCTGAAAACACACTAACATTCTCAACCAAAAGTTAACAAAAGGATCCTCTCTGCAAATTAGACTTGGGATTCTTTTTATTTTTGCCTAAATGATTTTCCTTTGACTTATTTTGACACCATGTGATTTTTTTCATAGGTGTCCTGCTGTTGGCATTACAAATGGAAGTTACTTTTCTGGAGTAAGAATTTTCTAGATGTATTTTACTTACAGGATATTTTTCCTTAGATGATATTACCCTACTATCCCCCCCTTTTTTAATGGGGGCTTTTGGAAATTTTAGGCTGCATTCTTGGTAATTTTAAATTTTAATTTTTGCACACAAATATGACTGCTTTAGGTTTTTTGGATGTTAGGCAATTTTACAGTGAGATGAACTACTAATAGATATTTTAGTTAATGTTTTAGGAACAGCTTTTTGTCCAGTACACTTAAATTTTCTTGAGTATTCACTTATTTCACTTGGCCAATTTAATCTGAAAACTTGATTACTATTTTACTGTCAATTTTAATACTCAAGCAGAAATCTTAGTTTACCCTGTAAATATTAGTGGAAAGGATTATTTGTGTTATTGAGTAGGTCTTGAGTATTCCTGGTAATAGACTGAATTTAGATATAGAGCAGCTATTGCTGGCTGAGTCTCTGTCTGCAACCTGGGTCCCGATTTGAGCTGTGTGTGAGAGGCGAAGCAGCCATGGGGGCATGAGACCTCCCTCAGAAGGGGTGAAAGTTCAGGCCCCTGCAAGGTTTGTGGGTGAAGGTCTGTGCCCCACCTCTGTTGACCTTTTAGTTCTCTCTTGTTCGCCCCTCTGAGACTGTGCCTGTCTTAGGTTGTTCCTTCCTTGAGGAATCTTACCCATCTCTGGCTAACCAGCCATCCTCCGGGGCCAAACAGGGTGATGTGAAGTTCAGTTCTGTCTCCTTTGTAGTACATGTCCCCATGGCCTCCACGTCCAGCACCTGTCTTGGGGACCCCTCACCTGCTGTTGGGATCCAGGTACTGATTACATATCTCAGGGGACCCAGGTTTGTTCTCCAGAGAGGGCCCAGCTCATACCAGTGGGTGAGAGATAGATCCATGGTGCCATAGACCCAGAGGCTTCAGCCACAGCTTGAAGTGAAAGCTCAGGCAATAGCTGTGTGTATTTGGATAGTAAGAAGAGGGTCCCTCTTTGCAAAAAAGGGCAAGTGGGGCCAATATAGAATGTTCAAGTGCCTTCCGAGTGCCTTAATTTCTTCTGAAAGGAATTAATTCCTTTCCTATCCTTTTTTAAATTGCTGCCAAACATTCAAAGAATTAGTTTGTAAGTTTATTTGGGATAATTGTATAATATGCTGTTGTCAAATATCAAAAATTATAATGACATTTGTAGAATAATATCATGTAAGGGTATTATGGTGTCACAGGAGATTAAGGAGGGCCTAGCCTAAGGACTGGTGCCCATAGGAGATGACAAGCTCTAGGCCATATCAATTCAATCTCAAACTAGCTGCCAATTTTTTATAACTTTATATAAACTTTGTTAGGGATGTAAAAACACAAATTACTTACCTTCGTTCAAAAAGTAAAATATATTGACTTTCCCCCTTACTCCCACCCCCTGCCACTTATCCTGAGTTTTGACATTCTGATGGACTTTTCTCAGTCTCTGGATCCATTCTTGTTCATCAGTCTATGTCTTTCATTATATTCCTCAAATGAGTGAGATCATGTGATATTTATCTTTCTCTGCCTGGCTAATTTCACTTAGCATAATGCTCTCCAGCTCCATCCATGTTGTTGCAAAAGGTAGGAGCTCCATTTTTACGGCACCGTAGTATTCCATTGTGTAGATATACCATAGTTTTTTTAATCCACTCATTTGCTGATGGGCACTTAGGCTGTTTCCAAATCTTAGCTGTGGTAAAGTGTCCTTTTATGAACATAGGGGTGCATATATCCTTTCTAATTCACATTTCTAGTTTATTGGGATATATTCCTAGAAGTGGGATCACTGGCTCAAATGGGAGCTCCATTTTTAGTTTTTTGAGGAAACTCCATAATGTTCTGCACAGTGGCTACACCAGTCCACAATCCCACCAGCAGTGCACGAGAGTTCCTTTTTCTCCGCATCCTCACCAGCACTTGTCATTTGTTGATTTGTTGATGTAAGCCATTCTGACAGATGTGAGATGCTACCACATTGTCATTTTGATTTGCATCTCTCGGATAATTAGTGACTTTGAGCAGGTTTTCATGTCTCTGGGCCTTCCTTTTGTCTTCTTTAGAAAAGATTCTATTTTGGTCTGTTGCCCATTTTTTATTGGATCATTTGACCTCCTTTTTTAAGTAACAGAAATAATTTTCTGTATGTGTGCATGTATGTGTGTGTGTATATGTATGTATGTCTTTATGACATATTTTCTATGCTTTCCTCCCTTGGGGCTCTGTTTGCTTTGCTACTCATGTTTTTCATTGCCCCATTTTATAATACAGGGTGGGCAAAAGTAGGTTTATAGTTGTTTATATGGAAATAATACAATAATAAATAAGATACAAGAATAAATTTTGCATTTTGCATACTTAAACTGTAAACCTACTTTTGTCCCACCATATATATATATATATATATATATATATATATATATATCCCACCATATATATATATATATATATATATATATATATATCCGTAAATCCTTTTTAAATATCTTTCCTAAATTATGGGGTGATCGCTTATAGACCACCCTGCTTTTTGTGTCTTTTACTTTAAGATGTAAGAAATGTTAGTACAGTGAGGAAAAAAATACAACTTGTCAAAAGGTTTCATATCTTTTATTTTTATCAAATGCAAGGAGCCCTTATGCACTCTTCTCAGGTCTCTGAACCCTAAGATGGAAAGTTTTAAATAGCCAATGGGATCCTGAAGTAGAAACTTGAAGCATGCTCAGTCTTAGGAGCCTGTGATAAAACTGAAAAAAACAAAACAAAAAAAAAAAACCACTTCCCATTGCCTCTAGTTGACTCTCTACTTGCACCTTCTTGTCTACCTGCACCAAAAGGGCAGAGGACTCGCTGTTCTGGTCTTTTATTACTTGCCTCGAGGCAGAGGTCAGAATTTGCAGCTGATAATGAAATCTACCCAGAGTATTCCAGGGCTTAATATCATTAACATTTTCCTTACAAATGTCAACCTCTAAAGGCCTTAAAGAAAGAATCTCTTTCCTTGAAGACAATAGGGAGACAAACAGTACAGAGCAAGGCAGCAGGTACTATACACAGAAAGTGTGTGTGATATGCCATTGAATTGGCTCCAACTCATGCCAACCCTATGAATTAATGATGTCCACAATGTCCTTCCTCAACAAACCATCTCAGCTTCTACAGATTCATGGCTATGGTTTCTTTTATGGAGTCAATCTACCTCATATTTGGTCTTCATCTTTTCCTGCTTCTATTTTCCCCAGTATTATTATCTTTTCTAAAGATCTCGCTTTGCCTGGCTAGCATGCCTCAGTGATTGTATGTTGACCTATAAACCAGGAGGACACAGTTCCATTCCAGGTCAGTGCACATGACCAGGTTGTGGGCTCGATCCCCACTGAGGGGCGTGCTGGAGGCAACTGATCAATGATTCTCTCTCTTCATTGATGTTTCTCTCTCTCTCTTCATCTCTGAAATCAATACAAATATTAAAAGAGAACAAAAATCCCTGCTTTCTCACTGTGTCCTTGAAGTGTGGTATGTTATTTCTGCTTTCAGCCCTGACATGGAAAGACCCATTAACTTTGGTTTAATCCCCTTAGGAAAAAAAGTCCAAATATTTAAAATATGGAAAATTATTATTTGGCATGTGTTAAGATTTATTAATCAAATATCTTTTATATTCTACTACATGTCAGATATTGTATAGTGAACAAAACAAACAAAACTCTGCACTCATAGTCGACTATGAGCGTTTTTCTGAGGGATATGCCACACCACCTATTCAGGAAGAAGGGAAGGAGACAAAAGCATGTAAAATCAATGAAGGAAAAAGTCAAAAGGATTTATTGATATATGTGATAGAAAATTCAAATAGCTGATATACCTGGAAGAAGTATAAATAAGCACTATGCCTGTGTGAAAATTACCTACTTAAGCAAAAGTGTGTTACTTTAATTCAATATTTTGCTGTTTATCCTTACCCAAGGATATTTTTCTTCCATTTATTTTTGGATAGAGTGGAAGGAAGGGGGGAAAATACAGAGAATGAGAAACATCCATGTGAGAGAGACATATCAATTGGTTGCCTCCCACACTTGCCCTATCTGGGGCTCGGTGATTCAATTCATGCCCTTGACCGGAATCAAACCTGGACTTTTCTGTCTGTGGTCCAATGCTCCAACCACTGAGCAAAACGAGCCAAGGCTAGTTGAATATTCTTTTACATCCTAGAATCTCAATAAAACCAAACTCCCTTTTGTAAATCCTACTTCTTATTTCGCTATTCTATGTTGCACTAAATAAGAAGAGTGAGGCAATGGATACAATTTCATAAAGGCTGAATGGGAGGGGTGATACTGAACGTTAATAGAAACTATGTGTCTATTATCTGTGGGTCTAAAAAGGATCCCCTAAGTTTATATCATCATATCCATTTTTAGGTGTGTACCAAGAGTCTGAGATTAATAATTTGTTAAGCCACATACTGCTTGTAAATTCCTGAGTCTCAGGAATTTGAATTCACTCAAAGGAAGACAGACTTGAAGTTTCCTGAAGTCAAGCACTGGTTCTGTGCACCATGATGCCTTTGAGACATTGTTAAATACAGGGTTAGGGGTATGGTCAGGGGTGCAGTGAAATTTTAGAGAAGATTAATTCAGACATACAAGAGTGGGAAAACAAGCATTAAGGTCAGTTTGAGGGATAGAGGTTAGAGAGAGAGGAAATAATCAACAGTTGCTTGTTCTTCAGTCTATTAAAACGAATGTGATTAAATGTGGGAAGCAAATAGATTATCAGGTGAGGGTCAAAATCAGTCTGCCACCTGTTCCTTTAAATAAAATTTTATTGGAGCACAATCATGCTCATTCACTTATGTATTATCTATGGCTGCTTTTTTGCTACAATCTACAATGGCAGTGCTGAGGAGTAAAATCATTGGCCTAAAGCACTATGCTTATTAATTATTTTTATTTTATAAATATCATACAGCAAGTCATATTAATTTTAGATATTTATAAAAGTTAGTAAAATAAGACTTAACGTGTGTGTGTGCGCGCATTAGGCCTATTTAAAAGTATAGTTAAGAAAAATAACATTAGAAATTGATTTGGTCTCCTCAGACATTTGTTGCTTATAGAAAATCCCTTATTGTTTAAATTACCAACATATGAATTCCAACCAAATACCGACTCTTAAAGTTAGTGATTGATTATCTAAGAAGCAAGTTAATTTCTCTTTCAGAAGTAAGTATCTTTACTGTCTAAATGTGGGTGTTTCAGGCCTCGCAGAGCTCATTCAGGGACCAAGGCCCTTTTGCCTAGTCGCTCTGTTACCTCCTAAGATCTGCCTTCATCCCCATGATCAAGAATAGCCTTTCACCATATCAGTATCACTGTCTATAGGGAGGAGGAAAGGATAAAGAAGGCATATCTATTCTTCTTTGGTCTTGATAAATAAATTGCACACATCTTATCCTTCTGGCCAATATTTGTTCACATGCCACACCTAACTACAAGGGAAGCTGGGAACTGTAGTTTATATCCTATGTAGACAAATAGTTACCTAAAGTGTCTACTACTGTGTAAGAGGTAGAAGAGGACAGATATATGATGACCAGCCGTCTTTGAAGTAGCAGCTTTTTAGCTATAAAGATGAACACTTTTGCTTCCAGATACTTTTGTTCAAAAGGGTTTTGGATGATATTTTATTTTAAAAAGTGGAACTACATGCACATAACATACATATGTGTACAGATGATGATTTTTTTTGTCTTCTTAAACAGAACATACTGAACACAATATAGCATTTCTGTGAGATATTCTAAAATAGTGAAGAATGTTAACTTTTCTGCTATAAAAGAAATCAAAGGCAAGTAATAGGAATTGTGGAAGGTATAGAGTTCAAATAGTGGATTTACACATGACTTCCTTTAGAAAATATTGATGTTACCTTTCCTTTTTGCACAGCATCCTGTCATAAAATGAAAGTCTCTATCACAACCTGAGCTGTGTCATCTAGCTGCCTTTCTGTTGTTCCCTTATTAAATGTAATATCAGTGTCTATTTTACAAGGATCATTTTGAAGTTTACCTTTGAGTTCTGACTCACCAACATAATGAGGTTCCTATGTATTTTCTCAGTAGTTTCAAAACCATTAACTCTTTTAAAAATATTTGTACTGATTTCAGAGATGAAATAAGAGATAAAAACATCAATGATGAGAGACAATCATTGATCAGCTGCCTCACACATGCCCCACTCTGGGGATGGAACCTACACCCCAGGCAGGTATCCTGACCTTGAATTTAATTGTGACCTCCTGGTTCATAGATCCATGCTCAACCATTGAGTCACACTGGCTGGGTTTAAAATGATTTACTTTTAATTTGTAGAAATGAAGAAAAGAAAAATACACTTTAAAAAGGCATATTTGATCAACTGAGCTGTCCAAATGGAAATGGGCATGATCACCTTATTAACATTTCCTTTTAGCTTTCTTTAAATAGACCCATCTTATATAGTTGGATATACTGAAGGATAAAAATATTATAGAATACACCAAAAATTCACCAGCCATGCATTAACTTAGACTCTATTAAAAAAGTATGAGTATTACACATCTAAAGGAACTAAATAATAAAATTTTGAAATGTCCTTGAAGTATTTATACATTCAAGAACAATAAAACTTTCTTTATCCAAGTTAAAACTTATATCACATTTTAAGGTTGAATTTGAGGAAGTTGCCAAAATAGATCAGTTTCAAAAGAAATATAAAACTACTCAGTGACAGATTTTTGCCCTCTGGAAAGGACCCAGCTATTTTTCTAAGAGCTTTGTGGTTTGCTGGTTTCACTACCTATGTTTGTAACCATTTGATGACTTATCTCAGTTTGAATTGCCAAAATCATGCTTCTAAAAATACACACAGCTCATTCAACTATTTCCTCATAGAAATCATTTACCATTTCAGTGAGCATTGGTCCCTAAATACAGTCATTGCAGAGCATCTCTTGGAAACTAGAATATGCTTATTAACACTTTATATGCATTATTTTAAATGATCTTTTCAACGGTCCTTTGGAGATCTTTTTTTTCTTTGTTTAACAGATGGGGAAACTGAGATGCAGACAAGTTAAATGACTTACCCAAGATCAGACATTTAGTGAACTGGGTTTTAAGACATATTGCATGGAGTAGTGTCAAGGGTATTGCTCTATATTTCTTATGACAGTTTCTATCACTAGAGATGAGTTCCACACATTTGTTCTGGACATTGCAGGACTAACACATACACTCATTTGTTTTCCCCATTTTTTTTACTTTCTCCTCTCTACACTTCCTTTGCCTTTTTTATCTGCTACATCTTCAGGAACACAGATAACAATGTCTACTAATTCTTCTGCAGAGGGGCAGTGATTAAGCCTATGAAGTATGTGGATAATGTTGAATAGATATTAGTGCTCATAGTTTTGAAAACCACTAAGATTGTTTTATCCATACATTTTTATTCTTTCTTGAATCATTATTTGGCCAATGTACTATAGAAAAATATAAACTTCTATGATAAAGACAGAAATTAAAATGAGATCAAAGCATAGAAAAAAATAGTTCCAATTGATGATACTGGCTTCTCCAAGTTTCCTACCAAATTTCTTTTGATGTTTGTTCATATGCCTCAAGCTCAGATGAAATATGAAATACTATGTCAATGAAAACATATTTGAGTGGTGTAACCAAAAGCATAAGCTTCTCTATATACCTTTGCTTGTTTTCAAATTCTCTGTTAAAGGTGGATTTAAAAAAAATCATTGAAAATGTACAAATGTGGAAATCAAGAAAAATTCTTCTTCATGGGTTTACTGGCACTGAAATCCCAGAACTATTTCTTATTTTGTATAATAAAGTACAAAAACAATTTTTCATCTTGATCCAGAACATATATACATACACATTTATACATAGACTAGAGGCCCCATTCATAAAAATTCATGCACTGGAGGGGGAGGGTCCCTCAGCCTGGCCTACCCCCTCTCACAGTCCTGAAGCCCTCAGGAGCGGGAGGTGACCTGGTGATCAGGGGAAGGCAACCCATCACACCTCTGCTGCTGCCACTGCCAGCAGTGCAAGCTTTAGCTCGCCCTGGTTACCTGAGCCTCAGGTGGCCCTAGTTGACTGGGCAGCCACCATCCAAGGCTTGCCTGCACCTCAGGTCAGCCCTGGGCAGCTGAGGGCCTGAGGAGACAGGAGAACCCCAGAGGCAGGCCATGAGCCTGTTGCCCGGGCAGGGCTGAGGGAACTGGGTGGCCACCATCTTATGGCTGTGGACGCCACCAACTTTGAGGGTATGATAGTCAATTAGCATATTCCCTCCTTATTGCCTGTGGGTGCTAGCATCTTTGAGGGCAGGGAAGTCAATTACCATAGTCCCTCATTATTGGCTGTGCGGTGCTGCCATCTTTGATGGCAGGGTAGTCAATTAGCATATTCTCTCTTTATTAGATAGGATATATACATATCTATGTACACAGATATATACATAAATGCATATCTGAAAGAAAAAAGTAAAAATACTAATCCTTAATATACATGACAAAATTTATATTTTTCTCTATTTAATTGATTAATTAATTTATTTTAACATATACTTTGCTGATTTCTTTTTTACAATAAGTTTTCCTGACATGATTCCTACTTTCAGCAGGATATGGAAATCTGACTTCTTCAACATAAACATTTGGATATTCTGAAGATGGTATGAAGTGTAGTGACAAGAGCATAGGCTTATGGTCATTAGGCATGAATTTTAATCCTGACTTTGATTTTCTTTTTTAAATTGAGGTATAATCCTATATAATAAAGAGGTAATATGCAAATTGACTATCACTCCAACACACAAGATGGCTGCCCCCATGTGGACACAAGATGGTTGGCAGGAGAGGGAATTTGTGGGTGATCAGGCCAGCAGGGGAGGGCAGTTGGGAGGGACCAGGCCTGCAAGGGAGGGCAGTTGGGGGCAACCAGGCTTGCAGGGAAGGGTAGTTGGAAGCAACCAGGCCTACAGAGAAGTTTAGGGGTAATTGGGTCAACAGGGGAGCAGTTAGGTGTCAGTCAGGCTGACAAGGGAGTGGTTAGGGGGTGACCAAGCTGGCAGGCAGGTGAACAGTTAGGAGGCAGCAGTTCTGGATTGTGAGAGCAATGTTTGGGATTAGGCCTAAATGGGCAGTCGGACATCCCTTGAGGGGTCTCAGATTGGAGCAGGTGCAGGCTGGGCTGGGGGACACACACCTCCATACACAAATTTTGTGCACTGTACCTCTAGTTGACATATAATATATTAATTCCAGGTGTACAAAATAATTATTCATTATTTGTATACACTGTAAAATGATCACCACAATAAGTCTAATTACCATCCATCAATATAGATCGTCACATATTCAATTAATTTTAAATGGGATACTCCTGGTCATACCTACTAAAATTATTTCATGAATCGTTTATGAATCATAGCTTACAATTTGAAAAACAGTGGTCTAGAGAAAGAAAGAATTACTTAGAGCCCAGTTGACAATTTTACCTTAATCATATGTATTTGTAGTTAAATTTATGTATGTAAATAATGATTGATTGAATTATGTATGTAATTTTACAAACTTTTTCATGTTTAAATTTAACTTTAATATGGCTGTCTTTGTTAAGATTTTGTTTTATGAACATTGTCAGACAAAACATTTAGATTCAGAATTTATGAGTACTAGACATCATGTCCTTGAGTATAAAGCTTTGCCTTTTAAGATTTTCTCCAAAAATTCAAGCCTATGTAAATATCAGTAAATCATAAAGCATTTACTTTTTAAATCTAGATTGTACAATGGTGAAATATAGTGTTGTGCTCCTTGAGTAATAGTGTTGTTTTAATTTATCACTTGGAGAAGGTTATCTAAACTCATTCATGCTAATAATGATTTTTTAAGAACTTTTAAATAGCAGCTAGGTTAAGGTTGAAATTTTAAAAAACAGTTGGATTTATTTGATGTTTGCTCTTAGAATTGTTCTGTTTTTTTCCATAGTAATTATCTGGCTCTTGAAATGTGGACAGTGACTTAAGACCATAACATTGGCACAGATAGTGCTTCAAAATGGATCTTCTGTATCTGAGAGTCTAATAATAATTACAGTTTAACATACTTTATTTGGGTCTTACACATGGTCAGGCATTCTGCCAAATACGTTATGTACTATCCTTTAATTCTTTCCACAATCTTATTAGAAAAGTATTATTGCTCCCATGTTATGAATGCGAAAACTAAGGCTTATGATAGGACTATGAAACTTTCCCAACATGACAAGATTTCAGTTCTGAGTAAAAACTTAAACACTGACTGTTTGCCTCCAAAGCCCTTGGGTTTTGCAATTCCAGTTTATCTACTGAGCATAATAAAACTCCTATAAACTCTCACGTGTAACCCAGAGAAGGCAAAATATCCGTGATTGGATTTTACTTTTTTTCTACCTACACACAGTAATAGCTGCATAATTTCTGTAACCAAGTGAAAAATGAAACTCAGAGCTCCTTGTTCAAAAAGCAGGGAAGAAAGTGTTGTTTAAATTATATGAAATATAAAGCTGTTTTCTTTATTTCATGATCTCTCTCTTGACTTTTCATGGTGATTTTTAAAAAATTAAAGTATTAACAAGGGTTTTACTGTTCATTGTTATTTTGTGCAATTGCAGTTGTCCATGAACATTTAACTCATGCAGAATCATTGTCATCAGATCATTTGTATTTTTAGCTTGCATTATGTATTTCAGTCTTAATATGTAAATAACATGCAACTAACTCAGCTGTTGCTATTTCACTTCTTTTTTTTTTCAATATATTTTGTTGATTTTTTACAGAGCGGAAGAGAGAGGGATAGAAAGTCAGAAACATCGATGAGAGAGACATCGATCAGCTGCCTCTTGCATGCCCCCTACTGGGGATGTGCCCGCAGCCAAGGTACATGCCCTTGCCGGAATCGAACCCGGGACCTCTCAGTCCACAGTCCGATGCTCTATCCACTGAGCCAAATCGGTCTCAGCTATTTCACTTCTTGATTGGTGTACATTCTACCAATATTCTTTACCTTCATCTTATTGATGAGTAAGTAAAGATTGAAAGGAAAAGGAAGTCTGGGTTGCCCTTTCTTTCTCTTTTCTTTCCATGTTATCAGTTTTAGCATAAATGGTTGGCTAATATAAGAAAGAATATGAGTGAGCAAGGATGTGATAAGGTTTATTGGTTGTTTGTGTTTTCCTAGAGTTGTCTTCTTTCTGGATTTGAAGCAAGTTCTGTTTCAAATATAAAGCATAACTTCTTGGGGCTGTTAGTACCCTCATTTACTCAGTTACAGATATAGCACACTTCCCTAGTACTTGCTAGAGTTGTACTAAATTCTCACCTATTTCAGGTCGACCAGAATTCTGTGCTCATGGAACATAAAAATATGCAAATAGGGAATATACACATATTGCAGGTATCTCCTCTGCTTATGGACTTCCTTATTAAACCCAACTTCAAAGAGCAACTTGTTCAGAATTTTTAGTTCACCATGTCAAGAAGCAGAAAAATAAGCATGGGGTCCTTCTGAGATTTGGGTACTGTGGAGCTGCTCAGGTTGCACAACCATGAAGCTGGTCCCATCTACACATATCTCTCAGGCTATCTTTTTGTGGCTTTTCCCATCTTAATGCTTACTTTGATATTTTTATTAATAACTAGAGCCCCGTTGTACAAAATTCATGCACGAGAGATGGGGGACGTCCCTCAGCCCAGCCTGTACCCTCTCCCATCTGGGACCCCTTGAGGGATGTCCAACTGCCTGTTTAGCCTAAATGGGCAGTTGGACATCCTTCTCACAATTCAGGACTGCTGGCTCCAAACTGCTCACCTGCCTGCCTCCCTGATTGCCCCTAACCACATCTGCCTGCCAGCCTGATCACCCCCTAACCACTACCTTGCCAGCCTAATTGATGTCTAACTGCTCCCCTGCCAGCCTGTTTGCCCCTAACTTCCCTCCTCTGCTGGCCTGATCACCCCTAACTGATCGTCCCCAACTGTCCTCACTTGCAGGCCTGGAACCTCCCAATGGGCCTTCCCTGCTGGCCATCTTGTGGTAGTAGCTATCTTGTGCCCAGATGGGGGCAGGATCTTTGGCCACATGGGGGAAGCCCTCTTGTGTGTTGGAGTGATGGTCATTCTGCAAATTACTCTTTCATTAGGTAGGATAGGGGCCTGGTGCATGGGTGAGGACCAACTGATTTGCACTGAAGAGTGTCCTGAATCAGGGTGGGGGTTCCCTTGGGGCATGGGGTAGCCTGGGTGAGGGGCTTGTTGTGGTTTTCAGGCCAGCCATGCCCCCCACCGACCCAAGCAGAGGCTCTGGGATCTGGGATTAATGTATGTTCTACAGTTGAAACTTTGTAGCCTGGAGTGGAGCCAAGCCTTCTGCTAGCTCTATAATTGAAACTTTGTAGCCTATATTGGAAGCCTAGGCACTAGGGCTGCAGAAGCTTGGCTCCCTCCATCGCCCAGGCAACTCTAGCCTCTGCTCTCTCCAGCTCCATGGCTGCCACCATTTCTGTTGGGATATATCTTCTATAATTGAAACTTGGTAGCATTGATCGGAGGCCTAGGCCGGCAAGGGCAGGCAGAAAGCTTGACTTCCTCCATTGCCAGGGAAACCCAAACCTCCCTCCTGCTCTCAGTGGCCACAGCCATCTTGGTTGTGATTTATTTGCATAATTTGCTCCTGTTTGGCTGATGGGTGTGGCTGTGGGCATGGCTTGATAGGAGGTATTGTCAATTTGCATATTACTCTTTAATTAGATAGGATGTTTAGAAAAGTATTTAGGGATAGGTAGAATGGATATATTCCATGGAACTTATTATAACCCTTAAGACCTTCAGAAATTGTCATGACCATGGTAGGGTCTTTGCAAATAACTCTCTCAGGGCACTTATGCTTTTTTGAAATATTAGAGTTTGGTGAGTTTGACTTATTGATATGATGTATTTTTGGCACTTTCCTAGAAACAGCTACAGAGTATATCATTTGATGAAAATATCACACCAAATGCCACTATGTTTTGCTATCTTAAAGGAATTAATAGTTGGATAAATTTGTAGTGTAAAATTTTCAAAATTAATTGGCATATTTATCAGAAGAACACAATTAAGTTGGTCCTGGCAGCTCAGTAGGGTAACGCCCAGCATTCAAGGGAGCTGGAAATTCAAGGTAGACATGCCAGGGGAGAACCATTAAAACAAAGGATGGGTTTTCTCTAGTCAAGATTCTTAAATCCCACAAGCAGCTTCTGATTGTTATACACTGCCTTTTGTTTGCTTTGAAAAACCCTGTTTTTAGGGCCCAAGGCTGTCTTGCTATATTTGGAGTATATAAAAGATTCAACCAAAGGACTTGTATGCATGCATATAAGCCTAACCGATGGACATAGACAACAGCGGGGTGAGGGCATGAGTGTGGGGGATGGGAGGAGTAATGCGGGGATAAGGACACATATGTAATACCTGAATTAATAAATAAAATTTAAAAATAAAATAAAAAGTAGAGTTTTCTAAAAAAAAAGATTCTTCATGAAATATTTCTCCAATATTTTTGCTTTACTTCTATGTCAATACTTTGATTATGTTTCTTACCTCAGCAGGAAACCCTTTTGAATATGTTCCTTTTGAATGTGGTCCTTCTCAATATTTTTGAAGCCAAGCAACTTAGCATGAGTGCACTTGACCAAACAAACATTCAGCCACATTTTCTTATCTGCTCAACTTTTACCATTGATAATTGCCCTAAGATTATCCCAAGGGATCTCTCCTGTCTCTTGGTAGTACTGGTATCATCACTTCTGAACCTCTCCAAACACACAGCTAGATTTAGAGGTCAATATTTTATTCTGGAAACTACCCTATTATGTATAGGAAATTCTCTTGAATTTTCCATTATTTTGTGTTAGGTGGGAGATGTGGACATGCATAGCACTACAGAGGAATATTTTCTCACCAGATTTCTCCAATCTCCTTGCTTCTTCTTATGTACCTTTGATCTAGGTAGTGGATTAAGGATTATGGAGCCAGTTCTGTGGTCATCTTTCAGCAATTCCTTCTTTGGTGGCCTGGGTTTTTTTGTTAGAAATATGGATACTTTGTACCTATTATTCTCAGCTTTAGGATACAAGCAAAAATTTCAAGGCAACTGTTGAGAATCTCACTTAACTTCCTGCTAATTCAATTTGGAAGCAAATACTTGATATTTTATTTCCTCTAAGGTAAAATCTTGCTGTTTAAACCAAGGCTTTCAGGAAATAAAGGCTTAATTTTTAGAAGTCATTATACTGTTAGAAATTTCAAATGTATCGATGAGGTATTTCTTTTTCAATTTTACCCATCTCCCTCCATGTATTTTCATACTGGTAACTCTTCTGCTCTGTAAATTTTCAGAAACATTTCATTACTTTGCTGCTTTGGGAAAGAGAGTTTTCCTTTAATGCCATCACAAAAGTATATAAATGAAATACCAATAATGTATATGTAAAGCATTTAAAATATGAACTGAAAAAAAGTTATTTATGGATAAAAATTCATACCACTTGAAATATAAAATGAAGAAATGATATACTAACCCACTATTTATAATAATCCAGAATAACTTTAATAAAATAATAATCCGAGTGGATTTCAAGTAGCATTTGAAAATCTGCTTGTATATTTGTGAGGCTGTTAAAATACAAGCTTACTATTGTATGTCTTCTGTTCATGTCTCTGATAATACAAGCGGGCATGCCTAGCATTTTAAATATTTCATTCATTTTATCATTTCATTTAGTGGAACAGTCTGAAAAAATACTAATTGTATAACACTCAATTTATTTTATTGTTCAGCATTTGGAAGCTCCTGAAGACAAGTCATTTGGTGGTTCATTGATGGGGTCAGAAGTAAACCTGGACAGTTACCAAACAGCTCTAGAGGAAGTACTATCATGGCTTCTTTCAGCTGAGGACACATTGCAAGCACAAGGAGAGATTTCTAAAGATGTAGAGGAAGTGAAAGAACAATTTCATACTCATGAGGTAAATCAAAACATTGATTTATGAAACAAAGCACATGATTTATTCTAATGGCAAATCTCTTTATCTCAATTGCTGTATAAGATCCTGGTATTTTTGGAATATAGGTTGGTTTACTTTTTCCTTCAAATTAATTTTTTTACTAGAAGCCCAGTGCATAAATTCGTGCACTGGCTGGGGTCCCTCGGCCTCGGCCAGACCCCAGTAGCAAGATAACATACTGGTTGGAGCATCTGTCCCCTAGTGGTCAGTGCACCTCATAGCAACTGGTCGAGCAGTCAACCAAAATATTGGACACTTAGCATATTACATTTTTATTATATAGGATTGGTTTTAGGGTTAAGTATTAGATAATCATATCCTTTCTTTGGTAATTTAGTTTTATTTTGGCATGGAAAAAAATAAATGTTCATGCTCTTGGAATTTCAACAGCCAGCATTTCAAGGTCTGGCTTGGAAAACATTACTTGAAGGTGCTGAGATCTGATTTTGCAATGACTCACACAGGGATATGAAAGCCCGGCTCCCTTCTCTTGGGTCAAGACAGTCTTGAACTGTAGCTTACACTCCAGAGTACCCAGGTGGTATCACATCCCAGAGTAGGAAACATTTCCTGAGTTGACATAATTACTGGCCTTCCTCTCCTTCCCTGTCCTGTTTCCTGCTTCTTCAGCAGATCTCCTCTGGGAGCTCTTCCTTAATAAATCACTTGCATACAAGCCTTAATCTCAGGGTTTGCTTCTGCAGAAGGTAACCTAAGCTAATTATTTTCTTTAATGATGTTAAAAACAATATTGGGTGTCCTTGAATAAAAATTAAAATGCTTTTACTGGGAATATATTTTAAAAGGGCTACACATTTAGAAAGTAAATAAAAACCATAATGATTTACCTAAAGTGATAATCACTGCTGTCAACCTCTTTCCTTTTCAGGGTTACATGATGGACTTGACATCCCATCAGGGACGGGTTGGTAATGTCCTCCAATTGGGAAGTCAACTGCTTCGGACGGGAAAGTTATCAGAGGATGAAGAAACTGAAGTACAAGAACAAATGAATCTCCTAAATTCAAGATGGGAATGCCTCAGGGTAGCTAGCATGGAAAAACAAAGCAAGTAAGTGTTTCTAATTTCTAAAAACAGCATGTTTGGAGTGTTGCTATTATTTTTACACACTTTTATTGATTTCAGAGAGAGGAAGGGAGAGGGGGAGAAGAATAGAAATATCAATGGTGAGAAGAGAATCATTGATTTGCTGCCTCCTGCACTCCCCACCCTGGGGATTGAGCTGTAACCCAGGCAGATGCTCTGACTGGAAATCAAACCCTGACCTCCTGGTTCATGGGTTGCCACTGAACCACTGAGCCAGGCCAGCTGGGCTTGATGCAGTTTCTTGTTTATGTCATGAGCCTCAGTTTGTTCCTGAAGTATGCGGAGTTCTTCCTTTGGGGATATTTTGATTGGATTTTCAATTTACATTTTCATTTCTGTAATAGAAGTGGATATGTTGGATAAAAAGACTAGTTGCTCTAGAACGATGTTTTAAAACTTGCCAAATTATTCTAATAGTTAATTTTCCAAGTTATCTCCAAAAATTAAAATGTAACTATTGAAGGCATGGAAGTATACACAGGAAACCATGTTCAGGCATGCCACAGATATTGCAGGTTTGGTTCCAAACTGAGATAAAGTGAGTATAGCAATGAAGCCACTTGTAAAATTTTTGGTGGAGGCTCTGTGGGTCTTGCCTTCAATGTGTGTGTGTGTGTGTGTGTGTGTGTGTGTGTGTGTGTGTGTGTGTGTGTGTATATATATATATATATATATATATATATATATATATATATGCTAGATCTGTGAAGCGCAATAAAGTGAAGCACCATAAAACGGGGTGTGCCTATACATAGAACCACCTATCAGATACATTTGATAGGAAACTTATCTTCAGAAGGAAAAGCCCTCAAAAATATTAAATAGAGCCCAGTCAGTGTTGCTTAGTGGTTGAGGGTCTACCCATGCATGCACCAAGAAGTCGTTGGTTCGATTCCTGGTCAGAGTACGTGCCTATGCTATAGGCTCAATTACCAGTAGGAGAATATGCAAGAAGCAGCTGATCAATATTAATGCTTCTCTCCCCCCCTCTCTCCCTCCCTCCCTCCCTCTACCTTCCCCTCTCTCTAAAATTAATAACAAAAATAGCTTGTCATATGTTTATGGAACTCTTCTTGAAAAACGTTTCTTATCTATGTTTGGAAATTATTATTCAAGTACTGTGTGGTTCTGAAATATTTAAAGAACCAGAGACCTGGTGTATGGATTCATGCACATCAAAAGGAAATTAATTAGAAGAAAAATTTTAGAGGCCAAGAAGGGACTGTGGGAGGTTGGCTCCAGGCCATGTCCAGCCCATCTTGCAGGACCCCAGCAGCAAGCTAACATACTGGTGGGATTATGTTCCCCCTGGTGGTCAGTGCATGTCATAGCGACTGGTCAAATTGTCAAACAAATGGTCGGACACTTAGCATATTAGGCTGTTATTATATAGGATACTAGAGGCCCAGTGCATGAAATTCACTGGGGGAGGGGGGCTCTCAGCCTGGCCTGCACCCTCTTACAATCTGGGACCCCTCTTACAATCTGGGACCACTGGCTCCTAACCACTCACCTGCCTGCCTACCTGATGCCCTTAACTGCTCCCCTGCCAACCTGATCCCCCAACAGCTTCTGCCTCAGCCCTGCCACTGAGGCTTTGTCAGGAAGGATGTGTGGAAGATGTCCAGTCTTATTAGCATATTGCCCTTTTAGTAGTATAAATGTTGACTTGGAGCCCTAGCCTGTTTTTATCAGTGGATAGAGCATCAGCCTGCAGACCAAAGGTTCCCAGGTTTGATTCTGGTCAAGGGCACATACCTCAGTTTAAGTTTTTTTCCTGGTCTGAGACTTGGTTGAGGCTTGTGCAGGAGGCAACCAATAAATGTGTTTATCTCCCATTGATGTTTCTTTCTTTCCCTCTCTCTTCCACTTTCTCTAAAAATAAATGGAAAAATATCCTCAGGTAAGGATTAAAAAAAAATGTTGGCTTGGAGACATTTCTGGAAATGGCATGTTTCTTATAAAGATAACAAATAGAGTCCATTATTCTCAATGTGTTGCTCTGATTTATATTTTTAGGTGTGTGTATTCATGTAGAGCCTATTAAGACAAGATAGATTTATTTTTAAATGAAAAGAAATGAAGTGCCAACTGTGGATTTGAATACATTAAGCTAAAGAAATTGTCGAAGTGCCTTAAGTTTACTTAGCTATTATTTATAAAGATAAAAATCTTTAAAATAAGACTAAAGAAACTCATTAGATATGCTTACAGGATTACAATTCCAGTACTAAATTATAGTGTGACAATAGGGAGGGGGAATAGACATTTTTGAGTTCATATCTTTTGAAAGAATAAGGGAAGCATAGATAAGCTAGAATTTTCACAAATACTGGTATTCCAAACCAAGAGGTACTAATCTATGCATATTGACATTTTTCCCTGCTATGATAATTTGAATGATTGCAACTAAACCTTGAAGTGAGTGTTATGATAATCATACTATAACTATTGAGTTTGCACCACATCCCCCTATACCCAAGGGTCAACTAATTTATTATACCCATTTAACATCATAAATCATAAAATATAGAGCTGCCTGCTTGTGGTCATATGCTAACACTCTTCAGTTTATACTTCCATTTGTACCAATCTATGCAACTTAAAGCAAACTCAGACAAAATTTGAAAGTCTAAACTCTGCCCTCCTCCTTTCCTGCCTTTCCCACAGTGACACCACTGTCTTCTCTGTGCATTCTATTTTCCCATCTTCTTCTGCAGGCTGAGTACCTGCCCTTGGTACTCACTCCTTTTTTTTTTTCAATTAGGGCTAACAATGCGACATTAATCATTCATATTACTCAATTAATTCATTGCCATTGGAGACTGAATTGTAAGAAAAGGTGAATTTGTGAGATTAGACACAATATATACGCATACCTAAAACGGTTATATCATTACTTAGCTAGGATTGACATACAAAAACAACAGTTTCTTCCTAGGGAAGATTTGGAGGCTTTGGTTAGTATTTAAGCTTTTTTCTTGTGTGTGTGTGTGTGTGTGTGTGTGTGTGTGTGTGTGTGTGTGTATGTGTGTGTGTTTAAGTGATTGTCTAAGGGCAAGGGGATCTTTGTAGCTGGCATAGCTTTTGATAAAACCTAGATTTAAAAAAATGAGACCCAGCCCAGCCAGTGTGGCTCAGTAGTTGAGTGTCAATCTATGAATCGGGAGGTCACAGTTCAATTCCCAGTCAGGGCATATGCCGGGGTTATAGATATATTTTATATATTATTATATATAATACTACATATAACAGTATACATCTACACACAGACACACAGACACACACACACACACACACACACACACAAATATTAAGAAATGTTAATGGAGTGCCTGGAGATATCAGATACATTTCAATGCCCTGGTGACCCAGTAATGATCACAAGAGGCAAGATCCCAAATCTCCTCAATCTCGAGAGAAGCTGACTCCCAATAAAAAAAGAACATACGAAAAATGCTAGATAGAAAGAAGTTTTCTAAAGAACATGAAAGTCTACATTACTAAGTCTACATTTAGGCAGGGATGTTAGCTTCTGACTGGGTATATTCACACCCTGTCTTTTAAAGATAGAGTTTAGAGGTATAATGTGAAAGAGTATTTGAGGAGCTACTTTTTAACCTTTGTGATTCAGGCATGTTAATTCTGAGATGGTACCATTCAATTTGAAATTTCATTGATAAGAAGGAGCCAACATTTGTAGATTAGTAAGAAGTATATTTCAGGTAGGGGGAACAGCCAATGCAGATTCTCCAAAATAGAGACCATTCGGCTTGTTAGAGTAACCAACATGCCAGCATGAATGGATAATTACAGCAGGGAGAATTAGAGAGCTGAGATATGAGATGTGCTTGAAATATATGGAGGGATGTTGTCCTGTATGACATTGTCAATCAATGTCATATAGGCTAAAAGACAAGGGTTTTGACTTCTAGTATAAGTTCAAGAAAAAGCCATCAGAGAGTTTTAGGTAGGAGAGGGACAGGTAAAGAAAATACCAATAATGCCACTGGAAGAAGACAGTACATTATAACAGCCCAGGTAAAAGATGCTAGTGTCAAATGCTAGGTGGTAGTTGTGATAATATGAGACTACTTTCTACTGTTTTACCTTCAGATGTTCCTTTTTATAGGTTGCATCTAGGGCAGTGGTTGCCAACCTTTTTGTTTTCCTGGACCACCAGTGGTCTGAAGACCACCAGTTGGCAAACTGCTGCTCCAAAGGTTTCCTTAAATCAGTGGTTGGAAGTTTTCAGACCACATGTTGGTGACCCTTGATCTAGGGATTACTGTTTAGCCCAGAAACTACAAACAATTATCAAACACAAAACAAGAAATTTGAAAAACACAGCGGTAATAACATGCTTTCATTTTCACCTTGTGCTAAGTCTGCTCTAATTTGCCTAAGGCTCAGGTCCCACTTTCTCACACAGCTATTATGTAAATTGGGCAATCCACTTCCCCTCTGTGATCTTTAATATCTGCTTTAGTAAACAGTAGCAGCTCTGCATGTCTGGCAAACCTCTAAAGGACATTGGCTGAGATGGAGTATGAAAAAGTAGCATGTAAGAGCAACATTATTATAAAATGTAAAGATTTATCATTATTCTAAATAAGATGACTAACCATGTGTTTTTTAAACTGTACTACATAATTTGATCTTTCTATATTTTTACTCGTTTTTCCCTTCCAGCCTGTTCCAATTGCATCACTCATGTGTGTGTGCGCGTGTGTGCATGCATATGTGTGTGTGCATGTGTGTGTGCGCACGTGTGTGTTCAAAGGTTATCTTTGCACATGTTTTCTATGGGGGTAAGGGAGCTAGAGCACAATGACTAAAGTTACGTTTGAAGTTATAATTTTTCGCTCCGTGGTCACAGATGTCACTTCAAGGCACTGGATTCACGTGTGAGCTCCAGCTTTTCAGGACTCTGTGCAGCAAGGAGGGAATGACCATATTCCCCTACTGTCCTGAGTCTGCTGAAAGGCAGCAGTTGCAATTTCACCATTTCTTCTTCTGTGACTTGGGTAAGAAATGAAGGCCTCCACTAAAAACTGAGAAGCAGCTGCTGCCTGAGGAGCTGCTGCCACCCAAGGATCAGCCCCCACATAACTCGATACCTAGATACTTTGGGGAGAGCAAAAATGGGGAGACAAAGAACCCCCAAAGGAAAGAAAAATATAACTCACCAGAAAAGCAGTTAAGTGAAATAGAGGCATGCCGTATGTCAGACAAATAATTCAGAATAAGGATTATACAGTTCTTAAACCTGATGGATGAAAAAAATCAACAAATTATGTAAGAATCAAGAAGAAATAAAGAGTGATATAGCTGCAATAAAGAACAACATGGAAAGTTTGAACAGTAGACTAGGAGAATCAGAGAACCAAATGAGTAAATTAGAAGAAAGGGAAGCAAAACACAACCCAAACTGAACAGCAATTGGAGGAAAAAAAATAAAGACTGGAGGAGAGCCTAAGGGAGCTGGGGACAACATGCAATGAAGCAATATGTGGTAAAACCAATAGGGGTACAAGAACAACAGGAAGAGGAACAAGTGTTAGAAAGCCAATTTGAAGAAATGATGTCTGAAGACTTCCCTGATGTGGGGAATAAAAAACTTATACAAACACAGAGAGCCCCAAACAAGATGAACCCGAAAAGACCACACCAAGACATGTTATAATTACAATGGTAAATGTTCAGGACAAAGAGAGAATTTTAAAGGCTGCAAGAGAGAGACAGAAAGTTATGTACAAGGGATGCCCCATTACATTATCAAATGATTTCTCAACAGAAACACATCAGGCCAGAAAGGAATGGATGTAAATTTACAGAGTGATGCAAACCAAGGAACTGAATCCAAGCATTCTCTATTTAGAAAGACTATTATTCAGAATTGAAGGGGAAATAAGGAGCTTCACAGACAAAAATAAATACAATATAAGTGAGTTTATCACTACCAAGCCAGCAATGCAAGAAATGCTAAAAGGTCTGTTGTAAAAAGAATAAATAAAAAGGGAAGAAGGAACACAGGCACAAAAAATAAAAATAGCTATGAACAAGTACCTATCAAAAATAACTTAAAATGTAAATGGAATAAATGTTCCAATCAAAAGACATCAAGTGGCTGAATGGATTAAAAAAAAAACACATGACCCATATATACAATGTCTAGAAGAGACCCACCTCAGAACAAGAAACTCACAGAGACGAAAAGTGAATGGATTGAAAATATCTTTAAGGCAAAGGGAAATGAAAAAAAAAGCTGGGGTATACTTATAACTGACAAAATAGACTTCAAAGTGAAGGCCAATACAAAAGTTAAGGAAGGTCACTTCATCATATTAAAGGAATCGATACAACAACAGAATATAACCCTGGTAAACATATAAGTACCCAATGTAATAGTACCCAAATACATAAAAATACCCCTAGAAGATATCAAGGGAGATATCTACAAAAATCTAATCATAGTAGGGGACTTTAATATCTTACTGACACCACTGGATAAATGCTCTAGACAAAAAATCAAGAAAGAAACAGCAATGCTAAAATACTCACTAGATCAGATGGACTTAATTGACATCTTCAGAACATTTCACTCCAAAGCCACAGTTCATAAACCAGATGGATGAAAAGAATATACATTATTCTCAAGTGCACATGGGACATTTTCAAAGATAGACCACATGTTGGGTCACAGGCAAAGTCTCTCCAAATACAAGAATATTGAAATCATATCAAGCAGCTTCTCAGACCACAATGGCATAATATTAGAAAAAAAACTTCAATAAAAACAATAAAACAATTTAAACACTTGGAAGCTGAATAGCATGCTATTAAACAATGATTGAGTTACCAAATAGATCAAAGAAGTAATTAAAAACAACCTGGAAATTAGTGACAATGAAAATACAACCATCCAAAATCGGCGGAAGCAGTCCTGAGAGGAAAGTTTATAATTCTACAGGCCTACCTCAAAAAGCAATAAAAATTGTAATAAATTATCTATCTCTACTACTTAAAGAACTAGAAAGAATTAGCAACAAGAAAAGCCCAAAGTGAGCAGAAGGAAGGAGATAACAAAGATCAGAGCAGAAATAATAACATAGAGCTCCCCTCCCCCCCCAAAAAATACAAAAGATTAATGAAACCAAGAGCTGGTTCTTTGAAAGGATAAAAAAGATTGATGCACCTCTAACCAGGCTCACCAAGAAACAAAGAGAGAGGACCCAAATAAACAAAATAAAAAATGAATGAAGCAAAATAACAACAGACCCCACAGAAATACAAAGGATTCCTAAAAATATATTATGAACAACTCTGTCCTAACAAACTGGACAACCTTGAGGAAATGGACACATTCCTAGAAAGATACAACCTTCAAAAACTCAATCCTCCTCAGACTACTCAAAAAAATTCAATAGGAAGGAACACTTTCAAGCTCATTCTATGAAGCCACTATCACCCTAATACCAAAACCAGATAAAGACAACACAATGAAAGAGAATTACAGGCCAGTGTCCCTCATGAACATAGATGGCAAAATCCTCAACACAATTCTCACAAAGCAGATCCAGCATTATAGCAAAAAAAATCATACACCATGACCAAGTAGAATTTATCATGGGTATGGATGGATGATATAATATCTGAAAATCAATCAATGTGATATAAACAAATTGAGAGACAAAAATTACAGTCATATCAATTGATGCAGAAAAAGCATTAAAAAAATCCAACACCTTTTCTTGATAAAAACCCTTATCACAATGGGAATAGAGGGATCATACCTCAACATAATAAAAGCCATATATAATAAACCTACAGCCAACATCATACTCAATGGGCAAAAACTAAAACCATTTTACCTAAGAAAAGGAATGAGACAGGGATGCCCACTTTCAATCCCATTCAACAAAGTCCTAGAAATGCTAGCCGTAGCAATTAGACAAGAAGAAGAAATAAAAGGTACCAAAGTTAGAAAACAAGATGTAAAACTGTCATTATTCGCAGATGACATAATACTGTACACAGAAAACCATAAAGCCTCCATCAGAAAATATTAGACTTAATAAGTGAATTCAACAACATAGCAAGATACAAAATTAATGCCACGTAATTTATGGCATTTTTATACACCAATAGTGAACTTACAGAAAGAGAGATTAGAAAACCAATCCCATTTACCTGTGCACCAAAAAAATACCTAGGAAGAAATTTAAGTAAGGAGATAAAAGACCTGTACTCAGATAACTACAGGACATTGAAAAAAGACATAGATGAATACATAAACAGATGGAAGATTATACTGTGTTTATGGACTGGTAGAATCAACATCATTAAAATGTCCATACTGGCCAAAGCAATCTATAGATTCAGCCCACTCCCCATTAAATACCAATGGCATATTTCACAGACCTAGAAGGAACTCTCCACAAATTCATCTGGAACAAAAAAAAAGTCCCCCAATAGCTGCAGCAATCCTGAGAAAGAAGAAAGTAGGTGGGATCTCAATACCAGATATCAAGTTGCATTACAAAGCCACTGGTCTCATAACTGCCTGATCTTGGCACAGTAACAGACATATAGACCAATGGAATAGAATAAAGAACCCAGAAATTGACCCAAACCACTATGCTCAATTAACTTTTGACAAAGGAGGGAGGAACATACAATGGAGTCAATGCAGTCTCTTCAATAAATGGTATTGGGAAAATTGGACAAATACATGCAAAAAAATGAAAGTAGATCACAAAATTACACCATACACAATGATAAAAATGGATAAAAGACTTAAACATAAGACAGGAAACCATAAAAATATTAGAGGGATTTACAGGCAGCGAAATCTTAGATATATGCCAAAACAATATCTTCACTGATACAACTCCTAGGGCAATGGAAACTAAAGAGAAAATAAACCAATGGGACTACATCAAAACAAAAAAGCTTCTGTACAACAAAAGAAACCATCACCAAAAGAACAAAAAATCCCACTGCATGGGGAAACATATTTGCCAATATTATCATCAATAAGGGTTTAATCTCCAACATTTAAAGGGAGCTCATACAACTTAACAAAAGGGAGATAACATAGCAAGATACAAAATTAATGCCACATAATTTATGGCATTTTTATATGCCATAAACTCAAGCAAAAAATGGTCAACGGATCTAAATAGATACTTTTGAATAAGAACATAAGGCAAGAGAGCTATGAAAGCATGCTCAAAGTCACTAATCATCTGAGAGATGCAAATCAAAACAACAATGAGGTACCACATCACACGTGCCAGAATGGCTATCATCAACAAATCAACAAATGACAAGTACTGGAAAGAATGTGGAAAAAAAAGGAATCCTCCTTCACTGCTGGTGGAAATGCAGGCTGCTGCAGCCACTGTGGAAAATAGTATGGAGTTTTCTCAAAAATCTAAAAATGGAACTCCCTTTTGACCCAGTGATTCCACTTCTAGTAATATATCCCAAGAAACTAGAAACACCAATCCGAAATGGTATATGCATCCCTATGTTCAAAGCAGCACAATTTACAATAGCTAAGGTTTGGAAACACCCTAATTGCCCATCAGCAGACGAGTGGATTAAAAAACTGTGATACATCTACACAATATAATACTATGCTGCTATAAAAGAGAAGGGATTCTTACCATTTGCAACAGCATGGATGGAACTAGAGAAATTTTGCTAAGGGAAATAAGCCAGTCAGAGGAAGACAAATATCACATGATCTCACTTAGTTGTGGAATATAATGAACAACATAAGCCAATGAATAAAAGGAGATCCAGAGAGAGAGAAACATCTGTAAGACTGTCAAACCTCAGAGGGAAGGTAGGAGAGGGTAGGGGTAAGGGAGAGAGGTCAATCAAAGGACTTGTAGTATGCATGCATATAAGCCTAACCAATGTACACAGATACCAAGGGGTGAGCGCATGAGTGAGGGGTGGAGGGCAATGGGGGGATAAGGACACATACTGCATGTAATCAATAAAGAAAAAATAAAGTTATAACTTTTCAATTGAAACATTTGAAATATGATTTTAAAGAAATATAAATAACAAAATAAACATAAGGATGCTTTTCCTTGCTTTCTTCCTCATTTATATTTTATTCTCCTTTGATTCTTTCCTTATTAATTTATTTCCTTTCCAATTCTGGTATCTTCATGGATGTGAACTGATGATGAAGTGAAAGCATATACAATAAAGAATTTTGGAAGATATCTCTAGCCACAAAGTATTGTAGCAGAAACATGTGGCTGTTGATCAATTATAAAACTTTAACAATATTTATGAAATTGGAATGAAAAAAACTAAATGCCCGATTGCATAATTAAAATACAATAATTAGAACAAAAAATGTTGACATGTTTGAGTTCAAAACCTTATGATGAGTAGACAAAATAATTTTTGTTTTGTTTCGTGTTATGCTGCAAAATAGCCTTCAGGGTGTGGGAGTTGATAGAGAAAGAAAAAGACAAAACTTCCAACTGCGAAAGTATAAGAAGACAAGTGGCATAGGGACAACAGAAGAGTCTTCTCTATGAATAAACTAATTATTTGATTGAAAAATGTAACCGCAGAACAAAATAAATTTATGGATATTTCTACAAAGACATAAAATAAGCACAGAAAGTTCCATCAACTTTTCTGGAAATTGTGGTTAGGACATGCAGGGGGAATCTGAAACTTTGTGATGGATGGCAAAAGAAAATAATGAAAGTAAGTCAGTGAGGAAGCCCACTGAAGTTATGTTCTGGTTTCCATTAGCAGGAGGAGAGATATGAATAGTGTCTTGGTAAAAATACAAGTCATCACATGGGAAATAATTGTGAATCACCATCAACACTTTGGGGAGAAAAATTTGTCTAACAAATCTTACTCATCTTTTCTTTCAATGTCTATTCCAATCTAAAAATGAGATAGCAAAATGAGATAACATATGTGAGAATAATTAGAGCACAATGAGGTACTGAACAAATGGGTAGATTGTTTTGTCCCAGGTGAAGTGACAAACATATTGCATATGTGAATATATAAATAAATGGATGAACAAATGTAATTTCCTTAATTTGTGCCTCAAATGAATTTTTGCAATAAATATGTTTTTAAAAATATTTTTATTGATTTCAGAGATTAAGGGAGAGAGAAAAAGAGAGAGGAGAGAATCACTGATTGGCTGCCTCCTGCATGCCCCACACTGGGGATGGAGCCCACACCCAGAGCATGTGCCCTGACCAGGAATCAAACTGTGACCTCCAGGTTCCTAGGTTGAGGCTCAACCCCTGAGCCATGCCAGCCATGCAGTAAACACTTTTAACAATATAATCTCAAACTCTTACTTTTGAGTTTATAGTATAGTTTCATTAATTCATATTTTAATTTTTCCAATAATACTCAAGAGAGAATTCCTTATAGATTAAGGTGCTTCAAGGACCAGCAACAGCAACATCACCTGAAAACTTATTAAAAATGCACAATCTTAGTACTCACTCTTATCTACTGAATCAGAATCTTCAATTTAACAAGAGCCCAGTTGATTGCTAAAAGCACATTAAAGTTTCAGAAGCACTGATAGAGTTGAAATAATTATATTAAAAATTATAAATCCATACTCCTTTGTAGAGCACTATTTTCAATATCTTCTTTCACTATTTTTCTATCCACTGAGATAGGCCAAACATTTTAAGTGCTTTCTTAGAAGCTCCAAAAATGGTACTGGTGATGTCTCATTCAGTCCTCAAATGTTGACGTCATCTCTCATGGGTGATTAATAGGATAGCAAGGTTGTCATGCAAGAATATATTATAGAGATAATATGAAAGTACTGACAATTAATTACTGACCTAATAATCAGTCGTTATCAACATATAGTAATTTGATCAGGTTCAAATCGATATGTTTGACCATGACAATTTTTTTCCTATAAATGTGCAGTGAGTATGTGGGCACTCTTTGTTTTAATAATATTACCTAATAATAGACAAACATGTAAAATTGACCATACCTTTGCTATGCCCACAGCCAATCAGAGTGAGCATGCAAATTAACCTAACAAAGATGGTGGGTTAATTTGCATATGCAGGTGTAGAGTGGCCGGGAGGGGCTGGACGCCTGCTATGAGGAGGATGGGGGACAGTGGACGTAGTTACAGGAGTGGTGCTTTGGACAGAAGCGGGGACTTGCTGGCTCCCAGGCAGCTTAGAGTGAAGCCAAGGGAAGGAAGGCCTATTATTGCACAAATATCATGCAACAGGCCTCTAGTATAAAATATGTGACTCATAGCTTAAATTATAAACAGAAAAGCCAAATCTCCATGATTCATAGAAATGAGAGTAGAAAGTAGCATTTCTTTTGGAACTATGCCTTTTCACAGAGGTAAATAATGATAGTTACAAAATTAACTTTAATAATGTATTCATTCATCTAACAATTTTTCTTTGCTATGTTCCCATCACTGTTTTAGATACCAGGAAAATATCAGTAAACAGACTAACTCACTCTCTTATTGAACTTGCATTCTGAATTGGGCATGGAGGGGAGACAAATATGTATATCATAAGATCACATTAAATGATAAAAAGGAAAAAAAAGGCAGGGAACAGATTTATAAAAGTAATTGTGGGTGTTACTATGTGTACGTGTTTGGATAGCAAAGGCTTCTCTGAAGGAGAGCCCTAAATGAAGGGAGAAAACAGCCATGCGTATAGTTGTGGCAAAGGATAGCAAATAGGAAGGTCCTGAGGTGGGAAAGGTCCAAAAAATGCTATTTCCATGCCTGAGAAACAGTGTGGCCAATCCGAAAAGGAGTAAGATAATGGCATTTGAATTTATGACTAAAAAATGATTCAAATAAAATTAATAGGCTGGCTCAACAGGAGCACATTTAATAAAAGTTGACATTTTTATAATCTTAATTCTGGTATTTCTGACTTGGAAAATGGTTGCATTTTTAACTATGCCTTCCTATGTTTGATTGATAATTAAATGATGCCACTTACTCATTCAAGAAATATTTACCATGATTGAGACTAGTATGGGCCAGAAACTGTGCCAGAGGTCATATAATGACATAATGAAGTTGAGAGTGAGTTTTTACTGCTATATGAAAGAATATAAATTTCAAGAGTGTCAACAGTCCCCATTCATACTACAGATAATTTGAACAGTCTTCCAATCACTGTATTTAATAGTTGTCCTTGGTTTGTGATGATCTCTGTAAGTTTCTTTATCTGCTTTGTTAAGTATTTAATAAGAAAGACTGAATGGAAGGTTAACATAATGTATTGAATCTTTTGCATCCAGCCATGCAGCTTCTTCATTATGTTACTACTATAGGCCTGGTGCACAAAATTTATGCATGGGGTTGGGGGATGTCCCCCCACCCAGCCTGTATTCTTTTGCAATCCTGGGGATGTCTGACTGCTGGTTTAGGCCTTATACTGCCAAAACCAGCAGTTGGACATCCCTCTGACAATCCAGGACTGCTGGCTTCTAATTGCTCGCCTGCCTGCCTGCCTGATCACCCCTAACCACTCTGCATGCCTGCCTGATTGCCCCCCAACTGCTCACCTGCCTGCCTGATCACCCCTAAATGCTTACCTGAATACCTGATTACCCCTAAACACTTGTTTGCCTGCCTGATTCTCCCTAACTACTCTCTTGCCTGCCTGATTGCCCCTCACCACTCTACCCGTTGTCTTTGGTTTCTTACCTGGCCCAAAATATCAGTATACCAATGAGTGGATCATGCTGTAGAGAAGAGGATGGATACATTTGTTTTAAGAGGAAAAACTTTTAAAATATGTTTTTAATTTATAGAGGGTGTTTATTAAAATTGGTGACAGTGTAACAAGGAAAGACTTAGTAGAGAAGAAGCAACGGGAGAGAGTCTGTGCAGGGAAATGAGCCTAGGCTGAGCTGCTTCCGCTCACTAAGAAGTCATAGAGAAAGGGCCCTTGGAGACAGGTTCAGGGGGTTAGACTGAGATGACCTGCTTCTGCCCATTGCTCCCCTGCTTGCAAGCCTTGTGCAGTCTTTTAGAGTTTAGGAAATGCATGCCTTTGAGGAAATAAGAAGGGAGGGAAAGGTATGGGAGTGTTCTTCTGAGGGAGAGCAGATGCTGTTTGAGGGGTTTTAAAGGCTGGGAGTTTTGGGGATATCTTAGGGGAGGATCTCAATAGAATATTCATGTTTTATGATGATGTGCTAAAATGAGATTTATTCCCTTAACTTCACATGACCTCAGGTGTGGTTTGCACAAAAGTCAATAATTGGAGTTCTGTTATTTACTGGTATCTCCCTGAGTAGGGTGATTTAAGGTATTTATCATCTGGTTGGGGCAAAGTATAAACCATTTGTTCTTAAGGGTGCTTAGTTATTGAAGATAGGATTTTGCGATTTACTAGATGGCTGTAAACTTCTTGGCTATTTAACTATCTGTCTCAGTTTCCCTATTCCACTTGCCCTGGCTTACTATCCTGCCTCATTCCCCACCCCCGGCTTCATCCCTGACATCATTTAGGGGTGACGAAGAAGGATGGTCTGTCTTCAGTAACAGACCATCCTGCTGACAAGGATCATGTCCCTGCCTGCATAGTGTCTCTTCCTGTCTGATCAAAGGGAGACAAGGGAATAGAATTTGAGACTGGAACAGAAAGGCTGTTAGCTGATTCTTCCAAAGTAGGGATGGGCCAGAATTCCTGAAGTATCATCATCTTGATATGGAATTGTTGTATTCTAGAGGTAACAAATTTGACAAGAAGGTTAAAAAGGCATGGCATAAAAATGCAAAGGAGACTTATAATAACTAAAGGTCTGAAGAAAGATACTAACCAGGTCATATAGGGTGGGACAGACTTTCTAGTGCCCCAGATTAAGTTGGTCGAGGGGCTTCTCTGGGTGGAAGTATGTCACCTGACTGAAGTACTTTTGTTTACTTAATTCAAATTAGGCTAAGGCAATGGTCGGCGAACTCATTAGTCAAAAGAGCCAGATATCAACAGTACAATAATTGAAATTTCTTTTGAGAGCCACATTTTTTTAAACTTAAACTTCTAACGCCACTTCTTCAAAATAGACTCACCTAGGACATGGTATTTTGTGGAAGAGCCACACTCAAGGGGCCAAAGAGCCGCATGTGGCTCGCGACCTGCAGTTTGCCGACCATGGGGCTAAGGGACACATTCTAAGCTCTCCCTTCTGAAGCTGCTTCTTTCCACCTGAATCTCTTGGGCAGGAAAGAGGAAGCAGTTTCAAAGTGGCAGGACCTTGGTCCTTTTAATCTCTCCTTTTAAATAATAAAAGTTGACATTCTGGAAGCAGAGTTGATGGATTGCTTCATATTTCATTGACTCAATTAAGTAATCATGAAAATAAGTCAGTTCAGTTAAATTATTGAGTCTCACTTCAGGAGACAGTGATGCAGATGGGCTTCCAGAGTGAGACCTATATTGTGTATGCAAAGTAATTAGGTAAATAAGGTGCATGTCTATGAGAACAAAGGAACCCCACAAAGGTTAATGAACAGAGCAGATTATAAACTATTTTTTGAGTTTGTAAAAGTGTCAGTTGAAGAGACTTTCAGATACAAGTAGTTTGATGGAATGAAATCAAGTAGTGTCAATCTAATAGGTCCTCTTTGTCTGGAGTTTAATATCTCTAGTGATGTCATTGGGTGCTCAAGTAAATTCTCCATCAGTCGTTCTCAATAATTCGACTCTAATATGGGAGAAAAATAAAACATTCTTTTGTAAGAAAATTAGAAAAATCAGGATCCAATTCAGTTTATGTGTGAAAAATAAAAATTTGAAGAGTTAACTGAATTAGAGCCTAATATCCATATCTATGTACCAGTATTATAGATATTATCAAAACACAGTTTTCCCTAATATCACCCTTGTTTTGTTTTGTTAATTCTCACGCAAGTATATTTTTTTTCTATTGATTTTTAGAGAGCGGAAGGGAGAGAGGGATGAGGAGACATAGAGAGAAAGAAACATCAGTGTGAGAGAGAGACATCAATTTCTTGCCTCCTACACATGCGCCCTGACCTGGGCTGGGGAACAAACCTTCAAGCTAGGTATGTGTCCGTGACCGGCAATGGAAGGTGCACAGACTGAAACACTGAATACTGAGTACAACCAACTAGAGCTAACACCCTCATTTTTATCAAAGATAGCTAAATCAAGACTATTGCATGAAATCCAGTTTCAATTTGGCCTGATTATTTGTATAAACACAACAAGAATAATAATTGATTCATATAGGCTTTTAAAAATCTCCTTTACTGGAATCTCATAAGGAATCTCCAGATTGAGTTGAATAACCCACAGGGTAAAGAAGCCAAGCTACACAGTTGCCATCAGGCTTTTCCTGCAATACCTATATATTTGGGTGGATTCCTCAAGTTTCAGGTTCCCAAAATGTCTTCAGGTTCTTTCTTTGCCATCTCCAAGGAAACAATACTTTATTCTTTTTCTTGAGAGACTGACAGAGACATATGAATAAGCCAGCTACTATACTGTTTCTCCAAGGGGCTCTTATTGTCTTCAAAGTAAAGCTTTTTGGTATCATCCAGAGTTTAGGCATGCTGTCTCTCCATCATGATATTCCACTCAAATCTTGGTTAATAAACCACAATTGGAAACTGATTTTATGTGTCCTCCTTATCAGTATTATAAGATCAGTACTCAGTATACTATAGTTTCCAAAAAATGCTTTACATGTGCCTTCATACAGAATATTTACCTTAAAATAGGTATTAATACTTCTCATGTGAGTCTCAAATTTATGTTGAATTAATGGTTGAAATAACCTCAATGTTAATTTTCATCCTCACCATGAAGTTGCCAGATCTCATTCCACGTCCCTGATACTGAAGTTGGGGGTGACTGAGCCTGCAGGGAAGGGCAGTTGTGGGGGGGGACCCAGACCCACAGGGAAGAGCAGTTGGGTGTGACGAGGCTGGCAGAGGAGGAAAGCTGGGGGCAAACAGGCTGGCAGGGGAGTAGTTAGACATAAATTAGGCTGGTACTGGCAGGGGAGTAGTTAGGGGATGATCAGGCTGGCAGGCAGAAGTGGTTAGGAGCAATCAGGGATGCAGGCAGGTGAGCGGTTTGGAGCCAGTAGTCCTGGATTGTGAGAATGCTGTTTGACTGCCCATTTAATCTAAACAGGCAGTGAGACATCCCTCAAGGGGTCCCATATTGGAGAGGGTGCAAGCTGGGCTGAGGGACATTCCGCCTCCCATGCATGAATTTCGTGCACCAGGCCTCTTGTATTAAAATAATGGAAATATAAATAAGTGAATACCAAGACATATTTACTAGCTCAGTTTCCAAAGATGGCTCTCACGTCACTTAGCCATTTTCACTTTGAGTTACCTATATAAAACCTTCTAAAAATTGGGATGTGTGAACTGCAATAAATCAGAGAAAGAATAACATCATAGATGATTGATTGTGGACTCTACTTACCTTCTTAATGTCCAACAGATGCCGTTCAATGTGAATACACCATAAATTATTAATGTCAACACTGTTACCTAGTTACAAATTTAATAATAGTAAGTAAAGTTGCTTTTCCAGAAGTAATAATAATAGACATCTTTCACATTTTTAGCTTACATAAAGTTCTAATGGATCTCCAGAATCAGCAACTAAAAGAGTTAAATGATTGGCTTACAAAAACAGAAGAGAGAACAAGGAAAATGGAGACAGAGACTCTTGGACCTGATCTTGAGGACCTAAAACGCCAAGTACAACAACATAAGGTTAGTATATGTTATTCTATTTACTTTCTACTGTAAAAGTAACTCTTTCTTTATGTATAGGTATATCAGGTACACATGTATATAAATTGTTTTCTACAGGTAGGAAATAATTAAAACTTCAATAAGAGTTTTAAAATAATTTTTGCCTAATATTTTTTGAAATGTTTATTTTTCAAATATAGTATAACTTGGCTTTTCACATTTGAGAAGAAAAGTAAAGCATATTCCTGGAAGAGAACAATGTGTATATATAATTTCCTGGCAGAGAGTCTCTGAAGGAATTACCTGCAATGCAAATTTAAGTAATAAGACAAGTTGTTTTTTTAAACATTTTCCCTTCAATTTATAATTTCTTGGAGCAGGCCAAGTTTGATGTAAAAGTGAAGCTTTATAACATTACTTTCCTATAAAACACAACATCTAATATTTCTTGCTTATCTTTCTCCAGTTTATTTGTATATTTTCAACTGTGCTCCCTGCTTGCAAAAAATAATTTATTGTTTCTGTGATTAGTATTTCTATAAGAATGCTTCTGATCTGAAAGTTTGAGGGTGCTTCTTCTATAATCATTAACTCTGGGCCTTGTCCAGCCCATCAGGACACATATATACAGAAGAACCTTCATGACTGGCCCAGGATTTGGTTTGCAAAGTTTAGCAAAAAAATATATGAGCAAGTGTAGTTACATTTGAACTTCAGATAAACAATAAAGATGTTTTTAGGTAAGTATGTGTCAGATTATTAATTATTTGTTTAAAATTCAAAATTTACTGGACATCCTGAATTTTATCAGATAACTTTACTCGTGATCTATATTTCTTAGATTTATGGCCTTTAAAGGAAATATCTTCTATTTTAACTAAAACCTACTAAGCCTGCATTTCACCCAAATTCATTCTCTCCTTTTATAACATTGTCAGAACTAGCTTCACAGTTCTTCTGTGCAGATAAAAGATACATTTCTTTCCATGCCCCATGCTCTTTTCTAATGAGCTTTGGGTTTCAATGACACATGAGACAGGTCCTTGCTAATACTGCCCCCAAAGCTGTTTTTTGAACACAGAAGTTTAAGATCAAGCAGTTTCAGGAGAGCTATATTTCTGGTGATCCCCATCTACCACTCTTAACAGGAAGAAAAATACCAACTGTATTTTAATGTTTATTTAAAGTTGTGACTAGGATTGGTTAAGTTGTTCCATAAATTTTAATTGAGCATCTGAAGGAGATATATGTACTATTATGTGTAATACTTTAAACAATGAATTAAATTAAAAATAAAGAAAGATATTAGATACACATGATCTCACTCATTTGTGGAATATAATGAACACCATAAACCGATGAACAAAAACAGAGACAGAGAAACATTGATCAGACCTTCAAACCTCAGAGGAAAGGTAGGGGAGGGTGGGTGCAAGGAATAGAGATCAATCAAAGGACTTGCATGCATACATATAAGCCTAACCAATGAACACAGACAATAGGGTGAGGGAATGAGTGGGGAGGCTGGGGGGTAATGAAGGAATAAAGACATATATGTAATACCTTAACCAATAAAGAAATTTAAGAAAAGAATTTAGATGCAGTGCTAGATCTTGAACTGGACCTCTTCTCTTGTGTGGACCCTGCATTGCTCTGGTAGACTCTGTGCCTGCAGTTTCCCTTTGGGCTTCACTGGCAGTTGAATGCAGAGTTTCTGTATATACCAGTGGCTTCTCTAAGGGCACCTGCTGGCTGCAGGGAGTCTCAGCCAGTTTGAGGCTAGGCAGAAATGGAGTTAGTGTTGTCAGAGGTGCCGCTAACAAGAGATGGGAGCTTATAGATAAACACCCCAGAATCCTTGCCAAAATGCCTTGCAATTCCCACAATCTCTCAGAAGTTTCCTAGCAAGATTGGATCCCAGATGTTCATGGGGTAATCTGTCTCACATTTCTACCCTTTCATATTGTCTCCTGAGATCACTTCCTGAATAAACTATTTGTACCTAAGTCCTTGACTCAGCACCTATTTAGGGAGGAACCTGTGACAGCCTTCCCGTTCTGGAAGTCATAATACTATCCCAGCCTTTCCACTAAATAACAGTGTGCTTTTTAGAAATGACTTAATCTCTCAGGTTCTCCATCTCTTTACTTTGGAAAGAAAAGTGAGCCAGTTGACTTCTAGTATTTCTTCCAGTCATAATTGTAATTTTCCATTAATTTGGGGCCATGAGGCATTTCAGGAAAGGGAAAGACTAAGGTCAGTATCATTGAATATCAGGAGGAAGGGTATTGGCACTGGATGCCTTGAGTCTAAGAATGAAACTAGTAAGAAAGTCTAAAAGAGACATGGCAGAGGAATGGCATGACTTAGGGCAACTATGAAGAAAAGTTTTAGCTTGAAACTGAAGAGACTCTATTAAGATTAGGGCCATCCAGGTTCTCCAAATCTGAAAATTATCTGAAATGATTTGTACTTTCCTTTGGAAGTTATAGAATGGATAGAATGGACAATATTTAACTGATACTGTCATAAAATTTGAATAGATTTTATTATTTGAAAATTTGTCATTTCTGATTAGTATGAAATCACTTTGAAGAGAATAATTTGAAATAGAAAGCAACAGAATGATATGCAAGTTGACTGTATAATCTTGTACATCCAGGACTTATTAATTTAAGAGCATAAAAGTAAGCAGAAGGAGTAGGTTTGTTGGTTCAGAAATTGAGGCCAACTTTCATCTTTAACTGTTTATTTGTAAACCCACTTCAGGATTGATTATTTTTCATAAAATTAAGAAAATAAAAAAACAGGCAAGAAAAAGCCTGGCAATTGATAATAATCTTTGTGTTATTGGAATTAATTATAGTGAGAATAAAATGATTGAGCAATCAATTTATAAAGGTGTTAAATGTAGTTAAATGTGAAATACGTATAGTTTCTTAAAGTTCACACTATAAGTAGTGAACTTTTTGTTAGTCTTGCCATGATTTATAAAACAAGATAAATTTTATTTCTTTAGGTAACTGAGTTTAATATACAGCCTTATTAAAATAGATATTGATCTACTTTTCAGCTTTTATTCTCAAGAATTTTAAGTGAATAAAAATATTTCCTTCTGACAACAAAATGCATCAGTAACTTTGGAGTAGTCAAAAAAGCCACCCCGCTCTGCTGTATGATCACACTTCTCACCTAATACAGCATTTAGGGTGCTCTTATAGCTTTGTATAGTTTGATATTAATCTTTGCATCATACTCATTTTTTTTTCTCCAAAGATGATTACAGATGACAAAAGTAAAGACAAAAAATACAAGGTTGTTCCTGGGAAAAAACTTAAATTCTGCTCAGATCAGTGTTCACATGGGTGTGTTCTCTCTCTCTCTCTCAATAAAAATGTTTGCAAATTTCAGAAGTATACCATGAATATTACAGATATGCTTCTCTATGTTCTGTGATAAGATCCTTTGCTTTCTTAATATCAACAGCATTTTATTCGGAAGCAGGCTAGAAATTTAACCACTGGGAAATGCCATGAGGATAAATCACTTTTACTGAATTTTCCAATTAGGAAAGGTAAAGCAATCAATCCTATATTGGTAGTTACTATTAAATCTAGCTAAACTGATAACTCAGGGTAACTAGAAAAATTCCAATTTTCTGAAAAATTTGGAAGAAACCATTCATTCTTCATAGCTGTTGCTTTGGGGACAGAATTTAAAGCTTTACATAGATATGAGTCTCTCAAAATTGATTCTCTGGAGAGTGAACAAATTGAGGCTCTTGTCCCCTCTGTGAAAGAACATGTCAGAAATAATTGGTTGGTTATTTCTGTCTTAAAAGACAGACTTTATTAGCTATGTTGATAATAAATGAAAGGATTTCCCTTGAAGTGACAACATTATTGAGCAAAAGTCTATTGTGGGCTTGAACATTCATTAATGAAAATGAAGTTTGCTATTTTAGAGGGTATGTTAATAAAAAAATATTTGACTGAGGAACCATTTGTCTCATATCACAGTCTGACTGAAATGATATTTAAAGCTTAGTTTACTAGCTATGTTTTCAGTTCTTTTGAGAAATTTAGATTTTTTTTAAACTTGGCTCCATTAGCTTAATAACAGCATCAGCAAAGTCATCACCATACAAGCTATTAGAATTTTCACATATAAATGGACATGTGCACTATGTTCTGACTTCAGTTGATGGTCTATGTTAAATACTGATTATTACAAATTAAATTACTTCTTAGCAGTTCAGTCACCTATCCTTTTCTTGAAGTTTAGTTAATCTCAAAGATTTGGGTTGCTAAGACTGAAATATCCTCTTCTGCTGACTTTTAAAATGATCTAGATTTTCATGTAATGGGGAGAGTTTAGATGTAATCCCGCTAAAGGATCTGAGATTTCATTTAATTCCATTGCATTCTATTCTACATCACTGAACAAATTATTATAAAAGTACAATGGGACTTTGAAGAATACAGGTCTTCATCAAGAAGCTCACATTCTAAATGCATTAATTAAAGACATAAACAACAAGTGATTATACAAGGCTGAATGTTGTAAATGGCTTGAGAATGTGTTGAAAATAGTGATTTCTTTGGACAAAGGAAATGAAGTGAGGAAATCTTGTTACATCATTTGCCTAAGTCATGTGTTGTACTATGCTTAGTGATAAGAGGTCCACAGTCTCATTATGGAGGGTCCTGAATTCAAGATTCAGGCATTGGAGTTACTCTGTAATAGGGGCCCATTATTGGTAAGACATTAAACTTAAGAGAGTAGCAATTTAGGAAAATTTATCTTAATCTTTAGGAAGATATATCTTGCAAGATAAATAAGAACACAGATGAACAGGAGGCCAGAAGAAATGTTAGGAAGATATTGTAGAAAATACAAACATCATTAATGAAGGCAGTGTCACTGAACATTGTTAATTTGTATAAGACACATTTTAGAAATAAACAACAGAACCAATAAGACTAGATTTAGGGAATGAACAAAGAGCTCAAAGTAATTGACTCTGACACTGGGCAGTTGGGAAGCTAAAGTTGGTTTTTAAAAATGTAGGCAAAACTCATATATGAAAAATTTATAACTATTATACTGAATAGAGGAAAACTAAAATAATTTCCCTTAAGATTAGGAATAAGACAGGGATGTCCACTTTCACCATTCTTATTCAACAGTACTAGAAATCCTAGCCACAGCAATCAGACAAGAAGAAATAAAAGGCATCCCAATCGGAAATAAAGAAGTAAAACTGTCATTATTTGCAAATGGCATGATACCATATATAGAGAACCCAAATATTACACACACAAAACTATGAGAACTGATAAATTCAATAAAATGTCAGTATAGAAAATAAATATCCAAAAATTGGTTGCATTTTTATACACCAATAGTGAACTATCAGAAAGGAAAAATAAGAAAACAATTCAGTTTACAATTGCATCAAAAAATAACTAGGAATAAATTTAACCAAGGAAGTAAAAAGGCATGTATTCAGAAAATTATAAGAAACTAAGGAAAGAAATTGAGAAAGATACAAATAAATTGAAGCATATATCATGCTCATGGATGGGAAGAATTAACATTGTTAAAACGTTCATATTACTCAAAGCAACCTATAGATTCAATGCAGTTGATATAATAATACCAAGGATATATTTCATAGAATTAGAAATTATAAGTCAATACTTTTAATAATTTAAGTAATCATTTAAATAATTATAATAATCCAAAAATATATATGTAACAACAAAAGACTCTGAAGAGCCTTAGAAATATTGAGAAAGAAGGACAAAGTTGAAGGAATCACACTACCTGATATCAAACTATAATACAAGGCCATAATAATCAAATCAGCATGGTACTGGCATAAAAACAAAAAGAATAGAGAGCCCAGAAATAAACCCACACCTATATGGGCAATTAATGTTTGATAAAGGAGGCAAGAACATACAATGGAATAAAGACAGTTCTTCAATAAATGGTGTTCAGAAAATTGGACAGATCTATTCAAAAAATGAAACGAAAGCACCAACTTACACCATATACAAGAATAAAGTCAACATGGATTAAAAACTTAAATGGAAGACTTAAAACCATAAAACTCCTAGAAGAAAGTATGGGCAGCGAAATATTGGACATTTCTCATAGTACTATATATAGCTCCTAAGGCAAGGGATACAAAAGAAAAAAATAAACAAATGGCCCTACATCAAAGTAAAAAGTTTATTTTTTTATACTGAATTGTTCCTGGAATACTTCTTTATTAGCACTTTCTGGACCCTGGGGAGGGTAAAAATGTTAAGACAAAGGATCCTATCTCTCACTTACTGGGTTAGTAGCATGTAAAGTATTTATATTTTCCTGAACCAATAGCAATTAATTTTGTTCCCTTGAACAGATAATACATTAGTAATAAAATATATAAGTTGATAAACATATTAGAATGAATTTTAGGGAAAAATTCTTCAAGAGAAAGTTACAACAGATATGATAATGTGAATTTCAAGATAATTAAATTTCTTAAAAAATACATTCATGTGTCTTATATACAAAATATATGGCCATACATACAATCTCATGTTAAAAGTATGGGTTAAGATGGCACTGTGTCTCTTTCTATAGTATGCTATTATTTTATGTTTAATATTTTATGTTTAATATTAGAATGACTTCTAATAGTACAATTTGTGGTACTCTCTTATTTAACAACTACATTATTCAGAGATAATTTATACTTATTAACATTTTATATTCCATAATCAATTAAAGATCTAGGTTACAGCTGCTGAGAATGGGAAAACTACTAAATCAGGTATTTTACATGATATTCTACAGTTTCAGCATACTGAGAATATTTAGTAATTAAAATATATGTAATATGATTATCAAAGATATTGGGAATAAATGCCCAGAGGGGCTATTTCCATAGATTGCAGTATAGGAATGGAATGATAAATTGATGCTGTCAGAAATGAAATAAAATAAGCATTTCCCATCATCTACCTACCAACTCTCCTAAACATTTTGTTGGCTAATTCTAATATATTATCTCATTTAACTCCAATACTAAACCTGTCTTGTATGGATTTTAATCCCTAATTTTGCAGTTAAATAAGTTCAGAGAGGCTAAAGAGTTGCCCAAGATGACTTGAATATTATTGATAGACTTGGGTTTTTAACCCAGATTCTTTCCCTCTATTTACAGACTCCAGTGAAGCTTGCCTGCGCTAGAGGCTGGAGCAAATGTAGAGAGTAGCAAAGAGACTGGTCAAATGTTGCACTTGGTTCCCCAGGCTTGGGAATATCTAGATAGATGAGACAGAGAGACAGAATGCATTTTCATCTTCAAACTTGGAGTCCACAGTGGGGAAAGAGCACACAGATAGTGGCTGTGTATGACATGCTCAGAATCAAAATTCTTAAGGAAATTATTTTTCAACATTTATCCTGTAGCGCTTTCTTTAAAACTAGGAGGAAAGAGTGACTAGAAAGGGAACATAGAAGAAAATAGACTTATGATGGGAATGGTGATAATGTTTGAGCAGGAGGATAATCAGTAGGATTGAATATTACATCTATATACTATCCGCCAATCAGTGCATATGAATTTCGGTGCTGAACCTGAAACCCTCACCCCAAAAATCTCTCCCAGTAATCATTATCAGGCTAAAGGAATTTTGTAATTATTTATTAGATTTTCTTGGTGTTCACTGTTAACTTCTGATTTCAGTGGTGTAGCTATACATGAGATGACTGGATGTATGCATTCATGGAGTGCAGAGAAAAGAGGAAAGGCAGGATAATTGAGGTCTATTATTTAGTGACCAGGGGCTCAGTTCATGAATTCACACACCTTTAGTAGGCATAGGATGGGTCTCCGCCCATCTTCTGTAGACCTGCCCAGCCCCTACCACTGTCTGCCAGCAGTCCTGCTCCTGCTGCTCCCACTCACTGATGGCACTGCCTGCCCCACTCGCACCTGCTTACGACACAGAGCAATTGGAGCCAGCGCCATCAGCGGGTGTGAGCAGTGGCAGCTGCTCCAATCACCCTCAGGAGCAAAGGGGTGGGGGTGGGTGGAGAAACACTCAGGGGCCATTAGGGCTGGCAGGTGCCACTATGGCTCAGAGTGATCAGGACCAGTGCCAGGCATCAGCAATGGGTGCAAGTGGTGGCTCAGGAGCTGGCTGTGGGTGTGATCATGGCAGATGTGATCTCTGAGCAAGACTGCGGTGCACAGAGGCAAATAATTTTCTGTAACCACCAGAAGCTCACCCAGATGACAGCAAGATGACAGCGATTGGCGCCCCACCTTGATTTGGTGCCCCCGTTCACCTGCTCCACCATCCCAATGCAGCCAAAGACCACTATGTTCTGCACATGCCCCCTGGTGGTCAGTGCATGTCATAGCGACCAGTTTGGTTTTTCTGGTTGTTCCATCATTCGATCTGTTTCCATATTAACCTTTTGTTGTATAGGATTAGGTTCTGTCCACACTCCAAGAAATAGCCCCTCTGAAAATGGTAATTTTTAGCCACATATGAGACCACTAGATCAGTTTGTTTAAGATACTGTAAATGTCATGTAAATATCTTGAAAGTTATCCCTAGACAGTTTGGCTCAGTGGCTAGATTGTCAGCCTGCAGATTGAAAGGTCCTCAGATGGATTATGGTCAAGGGCACATGCCTAGGTTGTGGGACTTGAACCTCAGGGGAAGTGCTGAAAGCAGCCAATCAATAATTCTCTCTCATCATTGATGTTTCTATCTCTCTCTCCCTCTCCCTTCCTCTCTAAAACCAATAAAAATATATTTTTAAACATAACTTGGAAGGTCAAGTCTTATGTAAGGATTTATAATTTATTATACATTTCTTAAGATTCTATAACTTTGCTGTACCTTCAGCCTTTCTTTTCCTAAATTTCCAAAACCACATTCATTTCCTGATGAGAGGATTGTGGGTAGCATGAATTAGATGAGGGTGAATTAGATGAATATTGGCTTCTTGCAGTATGGTTTAAAGTGTTTGTTCTGAATGTGCCTCAATATGAGTTTTTAGAACTAACTAGATATTAATATTTATTCAGGTTATATTGTGTGGCAGGTAAAGTGCTAACCAATTATAGCTTATTCAGTCTTCCTAGCCTCCTGAAGAAATAGGTACCTTTACTGTCACAGTTTTGAAAATTAGGAAACTGAGGCTTGGTGTGGTTGAAAATCTTCTCAGAATCACAGAGATGGTTAGCAATGCACTCAGGAATCAAATCCAGGAAATCTGATTTCAAATCCCACATATTTACAAACGAACATATTTTTGTCAGTCTAACATCCATACTATGTCCTTTCTATTTATATTCTGAAAGGTATAGGGGTACATTGTCAACTCTGTTTTCAAATAATTTTTCATTTTTATTAAGCCCTCTTTCTGTGATTGGGAAGCATTAGGTGCTCTTAAAATCTTTCCAATATCTTCATTGAAATGAACTTTAGGTGCCCCCACCTTTGGTAGTTCAGGAGTTGGCAGAAAAATAAACATTTATTTTTTTTATTAAGAACAGTTTATTAATTAACTGTCTAGTTGATGAAAAGACTAACATAAGATAAATTAATTAATAATTAGATAAAAAGATGTAAATAAGCACAAGCACACGAAACAGGGAAATAACCACAAATATGTACAAAATTAATAATAATTATAATTTTAAATATTTTGAGCTATACATTAATAAATATTTTAAAATACAAACATTTATTTATGACACAAATATTAAAAATGGATTCTGATATTTGGGACTCAAACATTTTTTTGTTATTACGTGTTTATTTCTAGTCTCCAAAGGCAAGATTTTAAAAATAAAAATGGGGAAAAAAAGTAGATACAGAGGCAAAGAAGCACTGAACAGACTGTCAAACAACAGCAGGAAGGCAGGGGAGGTTGGGGAGTGCTGTAAGAGATCAACCAAAGGACTTGTATGCATGCATATAATCATAACCAATGAATACAAGACACTGGGGGGGGGCAGGTGAGGGCATGTGCTGGGGGATAAAGGGTGCGGGGGGAGGTCAATCGAGGTAAGAAAAGGAGATATAACTACTACTATTTTTAATACTTTAAACAATAAAAAAAATAATTATAAAAAATAAAAATGGGTTCTGATATTAAGCCCAATATAACTTTGGGATCATATTGAAGTAAGTGGGTATGAAAATAAAAGCTCTTCTAGAAGAGCCTGTTGAGAAAGCTTATTTAAAATAGTCAGCAAATTTACAACAAAATTACATACTATAAATAGACTCTCCTGGGGAACTAGACAATATTGTGACCAGCAAGGCTTAGCAAAGTGAATATTGGACTTACAATAAAATGGCTAATCATTTCCAGATCATTTCATTCAAGGAAGCAGGGGGTAGAGAGCCTAGCCTGTGCAGAGGTGCTGGAAGGAAGTAAGAATGTCTACAAGAGAAGAGGTGAAACAAAGAATAAATTGCCTACCTTCCCATCATTTCCTATGAAACTGTAAAACTTTCTGATTTGGCCAGAACAATTTTATATAAAAACTAGAGGCCCGGTGCACAAAATTTGTGCACGGGGGAGGGGGTGTCCCTCAGCCCAGCCTGCACCCTCTCCAATATGGGACCCCTAGAGGGATGTTCAACTGCCCATTTAGGCCCGATTCCAGTAGGATCAGGCCTAAATGGGCAGTTGGGTATCCTTCTCACAATCCAGGACTGCCAGCTCCAAACTGCTCGCCTGCCTGCCCCCCCTGATTGCCCCTAACCGCTTCTGCCTGTCAGCCTGATCACCCACTAACCACTACCCTGCCAGCCTAATTGATGTCTAACTGCTTCCCTACCAGCCTGTTTGTCCCCAACTTCCTTCCTCTGCCAGCCTGGTCTCCCCTAACTGCCCTCCCCTGTATAATTGATTGCCCCCAACTGCTCTCCCTTGCAGGCCTGGTCTCTCCCATCTGCCCTCCCCTGCTGGCCTGATGGCCCACAACTGCCCTCCCTTGCAGGCCTTGAACATACCATTGTCCTTTCCTGCTGGCCATCTTGTGTCCACATGGGGCAGGATCTTTGACCACATGGGGGCATCCCTCTTGTGTTTAGGAATTATGGTCAATCTGCATATTACTCTTTTATTACATAGGATAGAGGCCTGATGCATGGGTGGGGACTGGCTGGTTTGCCCTGAAGGGTGTCCTGGATCAGGGTAGGGGTTCCTTTGGGGTGTGGGGCAGCCTGGACGAGGGGTGTGTGGTGGTTTGCAGCCCAGCCACATCCCTCAGGCACCCAAGCAGGGGCCCTGGGATCTGGGATTAATTTATGTTCTACAATTGAAATTTTTTAGCCTGGAGCAGAGCCAAGCCTTCTGCTCACTCCATGGAGACAGCCATTTCTGTTTGAAACTTTGTAGCCTAGAGTGGAGGCCTAGCCTAGGGCTGCAGAAGTTTGGCTTTCTCCATCGCCCCGGAAACCCTAGCCTCTCCAGCTCTGTGGCTGGCACCATTTCTGTTGGGATTATGTAGCTCCTATAATTGAAACTTCGTAGCATTGAGTGGGGTCCTAGGCCAGCAGTGGCAGGCAGACAGCTTGGCTTCCTCTGTTGCCGGGGAAACCCAAGCCTCCCTCCTGCTCTCTGTGATGGCAGCCATCTTGGTTGCGTTTATTTGCATAATTTGCTCCTGATTGGCTGATGGGTGTGGCTTGATCAGAGATATAGTCAATTTGCATATTACAATTTTTTTAGATAGGATAAAATCAGTTCGTATCCAGATGTATTGACAATTGTTCATAAGTAGGAATATATATATATATTTTTCTTGGTCTTGTGATGGATTTTCCAAGTTAATTACTTTCCCAGATGTTGGACTTCGTCCCTGTTCCCAGAAACTCTTCAGGTTTCTTAAGATTATTTGCAAATTTTATATTTGATCCAACTTTTGTGCTCATTAGTCTTTCTTTTTGTGCACATTTATTTGACTAATAAAGAATGACAAATTACTTAAACATAACATTTTATTAAACACCTTTGTAATTATAATAATTGAAGGTTACATGTGAGAGGCAGTAGATGGCTTTGGCATCCATGCAGCATCCATGATTTGTGTTGTTTCTAGAGGTAGGTGTGTGTGTGTGTGTGTGTGTGTGTGTGTGTGTGTGTGTATGTAGGACCTGTAAGTGTTGGCAATTTACTGTTGGTTAATCGTTGAAGTAGAAGGAATAATAAAATAAACTATGCACTCAGGCAACCACTGCTCTTTCCTGATCCATGTTGCTGAGCATATACTATGGCCAAGGGAAATATTGTATTCTAGCCTATGTACCTTATAGGAGACCCAAGCTTGTTGGTGTTTTGTTGCTGTTAAGCCTCACCTGAAAATATTTTTCCATTTATTTTTAGAGACAGTAGGAGGGAGGAGGAGAAACACAGAGAGAGAAACATTGATGTGAGAGAGACGCATTGTTCGGTTGCTTCCCTCACATGAGCTAAACCAGCTAGGGCTTCTTTGTGTTTTTTATTAGTCAAACTTTCGATTAATTGTTGTTCTTTAACTCCTCTAAGCATTAAATTAAATAATTCCATAGACTTGAATATTTTTATGACTTTTATTTCCCAGGCATTATTTTATAGTATAATAGCATAAGTCTGAAGTAAACACTAGAATGACTCTCTCTCCACTGGTTGTCTTAAGCCAGTTTTTTTAAAACCAACTTGACCATGGGTCAGAGCAAGAAGAATTCAGTTCCACTGATTGAAAGGAAATAAAAAAGTAATTTTTAAATCATAAAATTGTGATTATAAACTAAGGGAATAGCAAATTTGGTCAGGTACTTTCACTAGAAGATAATTTATAAGAAATATAATTATTTACAGAAGTATAACAAAATCTAAGTTTTCATATCTAAGTACTTTTAATGTTACCTTTCACAATGGCCTTTTTTTGTTATAAGGAAAAAAAGATCATTAGTTGACATTAGAAAACAAACATTGATGACATTTTTATCTATCTAATATTGGTATAGAAATTTAATTAAGAGCATGATAGATATTTTAAAAATATAGCAAGTGTAGGAAATGCATTACTTAATAAAAATAATGGCAAGACATACATAATAAAATACCTAGTATGTATGTATGTATGTATGTATGTGTAATTCATATACTTTAATAAAGAAAAACATATTCTAACAATATTACAACATTTTAACTTGAATGCATTATCTTATGATAGGCAGAAATATTAGTGTACTTCTCTGTGGGTACATCTGTATTGGGCTTATCTTTCAGGTCTAATTGGCAAATCAACTGTAAATCTCCATTATATATAACTAAGGGGACTTTAAATCCACAAGAAGTAAATATTTAATTAAATTTTAATTTTAAAATGGCTTTATACAACTTTAATGTATTTAAAAAATTTGTAGTTTTGAGAATCCATGTTTTCTCGAAGAAGGAAGCAGGAGAGTATATTTTATGCCAATGATCATGACCCTTATTTAACTTTCTAGACCCACCTTCTTGTGTGTGTCGTTTTTGCTGCTTCTAACAATAAGCCTTTAAAAAATGAACTCTGGGCATTGCCTATTTTATAGTGTTTTGTTTTTTGTTGATATGAAGGATTAGCTGATGCTATGATATTCATTAATATTTATTTTCAGAGTTAAGGACTGGGGAAAAGGAAATGATTGCAGCATTGTAGTAGCTTCTGTCTTGCAGCTGTTGACTGTGCTCAGAAAGGCCAGTTTAACCTTTTTTATTCTAACACCTGATTAGGAGCAAAAGAAATATAATTTAAATAAGTAGAAGAGAGAAGAAACTGGAAATAACTGAAAATAGAGTTTATGCTAATCTACCCCAGTGCTATTCACTCTTTATGATTTTCAGCCACTATGGAGAGTCTTTCCTGTTTTGTTCATTTGTTTTCCACCTTTCCCTCTACTCAATATAAGTCCAGATAGTTCTTAGGTGATTTTAAAACTATCAGCTCAAAACTAGCTTTAGTGGTTATTTTGCATTACTGCAAAAGCATAAAATGTAAACCCTGATCAATAAGGCAAGAATGCGATTTCTGATTATAAAACGAATAGATAATCAAAACAAAATCAGAAATCCAAGTACTGGAGGGAGAAAATATACATTTAATCACATATGCTTTAAAAAGACTCAATCTGAGTTTTACAGTAAGCAATTCGTGGATTAAACAATACTTAAGTTCCTTTACTAAAATATGTTGAAACAGTAAAACTAACAATTTACATGTACAAATTCAACAGTATTGCATTATTTTCAGGTTGATTTTAGTATATGTAATTACATGCACTCTTGTACTTGAGTGATAGGGGAAAAAAAGAATTGGCCAAATTAAATAAACCAACTTATGCTATATTGGCTACCAAATATTATTGTAATGGTTATTTTAAAAATTCCTGGCTATCACATTTGAAATGTTCCCGATCCTGGCTTATATAATACAGAAAACCTCAGACTCAACATGACTTTCAAGGACAACTCTGAATGTTAATGTTTCCATTTTCGGCCTCAGAGCAGAAAGAGTTTTATTAACAAGTGTAAGCTGTGGAATGTCAAAGGCGTGATCGACAGTATACACTCTGCACACAAAATAGATGCATAGTCATTTTATTCTAAATTGCTTCACTTGAAAATTTAGCATGAAAATCTAGAGAGAGTGAGTAAAAGTAAGTGATTTTATACTTCTTTAAATTGTTCATACCTGAAGAACAAAAGTCCTAGGATAAAAATTGTCATGTATTTGAGTTATTTTTAAGCCAAACATAATAACTTTCTTTTATACCTGCCATAGGGTTTGAATAAGTAAGCTAGCCTGATAGATGCCAAGCATCATGGTTCATGAATAGGGGCTGCAGGTTTTCCAGAAAGTAACAGGCCTTATGCCAAACTTGCTTCTCCATTCTTGTGTTATATAAAAAAAAATGTTCTAAGAAGCAAAGTGGATGACTAGAAGTTTTGCATATTCTGGGATTTTCCAGTAATAATAAGTATATCATGATAATATTTTTGGGAAACTGGATTTCCCAGGCAAGATGTTTAGGTTTAAGAGCAGCGTTCTCTGTTTACTTCTCCTCTATAGTTTATTTATCCCACTGATTATTCCTGTTTATTTATGAACAGTCATACATTATGATTTTTATTTATTTATTTTTTCTTTTAATCCAAGTTATTGAGGTGACACTGGTTAACAAATTTATATAGCTTTCAGGTTCAGTATTCTACAATACATAATCTATTCACTGTATTGTATGTTCAACATCCTAAGTTAATTCTCCTTCTGTCACCATATATCCCCCATTTACCCTCTGCCACCTCCCTTCACAAGCCTCCCCATGACAGTCACCAGACTGTTGTTTGTGACTCTTTCCTTTTTTTATTTTTACACTATGATTTTTAAAATATTATAATACTGTTTTTATAGTTACCTGTCCTTTTTAGTGATTATACATTTTAGAAAACTAATTCAGCTTATTGCATTGTAATCCTTATGTGGTCAGAAAGGGACAAACATATCTGTACATCTTGCCCTCACCAACATTTATCAATCTTTAGTTGCTTGGAATATGTAGTGATAAAGTAATTAGACACAAACAACAAATGGATAAACAAATACATAAGAAAATCCTGAGTAGTGAAAATGTTATGTTAAAAAATGATTTAAAAAAATGAGTAACTGAGAAGCAGATTTAGACAGCATCTCCATGAAAAGCATCTCTGGGCAGGTGACACTTAAACTGTGGGATTAAACAAAGGAAAAACAAACACCTCATAGACACACACAACAGTATGGTGGTTACCAGAGAGAAAGGGGGCTGAGGGGAAGTAGAAGAGGGTAAAGGGGGCATAAATGGTGATGGAAGTAGACTTGATGTGGTGAACACAAAAAAATAAATAAACTGAGTCCTGAATGAGGATAAATTATTTAAAGAAATGGAGGGAGAACAGTTCAGGCAAGAAAATAGCTTGACACATTTGTGAAACAAAGAGGTCACTGAAAGTATCAGTGGGCAGGAATGATGTACAGCGTTAGACTGGCAAGGTAGGCAGGTGCTAGCTAGATCATGAAAAAATTCAGGTAAAGAATTTGTATTTTCCTTTCTAGCATGATAGAAATCCATTGGTTTTAGATAGAGTGACATCTGATTTATAGTTGAGCAGAGAAGAAGGAACAAGCAAATAAGCTAAAAAAAAAAAAAAAACAGGAGCAATAAGTGAGGTGGGATGATAATCAAAGCTCAGGAAATAAGGATGACAAGAATTAGGTCAGTGATTTAAATGTCAAGTAAGATAATGTAAAAATGGCTGTTCAATTTGGGAACCTGGAGGTTGATGGCAAACTTTACAGAGATGTTTTAATGGGATAGTGGACAAAGAGAATAGTCGGGTAAGGAAGGGGAAAGAGCAACTATATATATATAAACACACAAAGTATTTTTCACTGAAGAGGAACACATTCTAGTATTACGGGAGGATCAGGAGGGTTACTTGGGTAAGCAGAGTATGTTTTGTTTGGGTTAATAATGGAGGACTTTTATAGATATGGAGACATTGAAGATGCCAGAGGCAGCATGTAATTATAGGTGAAAAGTCCTTCTAAAGTGAGAGGAGGTGAGATAAGGGGCAGGATATCTTACTATCTATACCTTTCTCAACAGATGCTCTCTTTATACTTTAAAGGTCAATTGATGGTAGAAATGTGAAAATTTTGCTGAGTATCTTAGCTGGTTATAGTTTAATTTAAAAAAAAAGTATATTACCCAAAACATGGCAGAAAGAAATAATTCATTTGGGAAGAAATTTAATTTAAAATATTTTCTTTCAGGTGCTTCAAGAAGATCTAGAACAGGAACAAGTCAGGGTCAATTCTCTCACTCACATGGTGGTAGTAGTCGACGAATCTAGTGGAGATCGTGCAACCACTGCTTTAGAAGAACAACTTAAGGTGAGATGATTTTCTTTAATGCATTAAATATGAAATTTAAAATAATGAATTGTTACTTAGAAAGTAATTAGAAAGTTTATAAGATAACTAGTGTATTACAAATATTGAGTGCAATATATATACATTATATATGTATATATTTATGTATTTATTTATTTGAACTAATTCAAATTATGTCCCATTTGTACATAATTCACTTTCATCAACTGTATGCTGTTTGCTCACACTAGCTTCCTGGCCTTTGGGGAAATATGTAAATGCAGGTTAATTTTTTATTATAGTTGAATAACATGTATTAGATAATTGATCAAGGGAATATTATTTATGCCGCTTCAAACATATAGTCAAAGAGAGGACAAAGTTAAACAAACATAAAAAGCATTACATTCAATCTGATAACATAAATTGAACACCTTCATTGTTTTTTCTTCTGGAAGTCTTCAGTTATAGTCTTGATGAGGGCATAGCAGCATGTTTAAGTCATGAGAGTTTTGTTGGAGCAGGTACTTAGCCTTTTATTTTTGTTTTTTGTTTCTGTGGGTTTTTTTAAAAGTAAGGTTTTTACTGAACTATAGCATGCATGCAGAAAAATACATAAACCACACACCCAATAAATTATTACCTCCATCTAACCACCACTGACGAAAATCAGAACATCACCAATTCCCTAGAACCATGGTCAGCAAACTGTGGCTCACGAGCCACATGCAGCTCTTTGGCCCCTTGAGTGTGGCTCTTCCACAAAATACCACAGCCGGAGCGAGTCTATTTTGAAGAAGTGGCATTAAAAGAAGTTTAAGTTTAAAAAATGTGGCTCTCAAAAGAAATTTTGACAGTTGTACTGTTGATATTTGGCTCTGCTGGCTAATGAGTTTGCCGACCACTGCGCTAAAAGTTCCCCTTGATCCTCCTCTTAATCACTACTCCTATAAGAGTAATCACAAATAACACAGATTCATTTAACTACTTTATAACTTTGTATAAATAAAGTTATGATTTCTTAGCCTTTTCAGCCCTCACTCACCTGAGTCATAGTAACTGTGTGCTTGGGAACATGACCAGTATGTATAAACAAAGGATAATGTGGATATTGTCATATTTTTCTCTTCTCTTCCTAATTGGGAATAATAAGGTTTTACTGTAAAAATTAAAATAATTTCAACAAAGCCAAAATCCATACTCAAAAGCATCAATAACACTGAAAAAATACAATTTATTGTTTTCAGTGTGACACGTACATTCACATATATGTACAATTACTGATTGTATTTGAGGTATTCTTTGTACTCACCAAACTCCTGCCTTTCGTTTGTGATAGTTCAGAGCCAGTAGTCTGACACATCTAAGGATTTAATCAATGTGGGTTTAAATAGCTTTATCAACTCAAGGTTGTTCTAAACATAGTTTCTCTTACTAAACTTATAACAGCATTTCTTAAAGCCTTATCTCTGTTCTCTTTTTATGTGAGTTCAGGTTTCTTTTTAGCCCAGGGAAATGTCATTTCCTCAGGTTACTGCTTTAGATTGCCAATCTTCAATGTTATCTTACTTGCCATTATTAAACTAAAAAGAAAAAAACCCTTGAACTGCTAAAACTGAGCATTTAATTTATACTAGTTACTCATGTTAATTGCTTATGTTTCAATGAAACTGTAGGGATTGCAGATTTTAAAAAAGCTTAGTACTTCTGATATTATAATGTATTATTGAATATATGATCAAATATCACACACATACACACACACACACACACACACACACACACACACACACACTTATGACCACCTAAAGGACTAGTAAAAGGCCACTATTGTACCCATTTTAAGGAATTCTGTAATTCTGATACAATAGTGTTATAACTAATTAAGGATGGTAAAATTTTAATACTGTGTTTCTCAGAAATATTCAGAAAAGATAAAAGAAGGCTAGAGGCAGAGGTGGGGAGAATGACTGATTTAAAAAGTAAAGCAAAGTGTTTCTACGTCATAGAGTATTTCCAGTTAAAATGCTGAAAAAATCCATTTTGGCATCACCAGACCTAGTACTACTAGCTTTGGAATATACTTATTCCAAGGTGATGTCTATGAGACTAGGCCACATGTAAAAACAGTCCATGGAACTGACAAATGTCCATTGGGTTAGACCTTAGGTAAGGATAAATTAAAAGTGGTAGTCCTAAGGTTTTCTATGTTTTTATCCTACTTGCTTTCATTTTCATCTTGTTTTCTGTGTTTCACCCAGAGACATCTACTAAAATAGCTTTGCATATATTGGCTATCCCTGATTCACACAAATTCAATCTCCCTTTATCCATAACTAGAAGCTGGATACACGAAGATTTGTGCTAGAATGGGCTTTCCTTTCCCTGGCTGCAGGCACCGACTTACCACTCCTGCCCAGCTCCTTTCACCCTCAGGTCCGAGAGCAGCCTCTTTCTGCTCTGGCCCTGCCTTCCCATGCTGGCCAGAGGCCCTGAGAGACCAGGGGTGGGGCAGAATGCCTGTGTCCTCACCATGGTGATGACACAAGCATCTCTCCCCTGTCACTAGGTGCCTTTGTGTGCAAATTAATTTGCATATCACTCCTGATTGGCTGGTAGTGTAGCAGAGGTATGGCCAATTAACATTTTTGTCTATTAGTAGATAAGATTAGTGGCCCAGTGTGGAAATCCTTTTCACATCCCGCATGTCCAGGGTTCCCATGTCAGGGTTCAGGATGTGGAGAAGGCCGCACACAAATGAAGAGAGACTGGAAAAGCATCAATTTGGGATTCATGGGGGCCAGGCGTGAGTTCACCTCTAGGGGGAGGACACCACCAGCTCTGGCTTTGCTATCCCCTTTTATTAGGGTTAAGTGATACATCCATGTCCTTTATGTCAGGAAATTCCAACAATGAAATCAACCAGCAAGAAGTAACATAAAACTAAAAGTGTGGAAGCTTCTTCAATTACCAATGTGTCACCTAAATAATATGTGAATAGTTCAGACTTAACATAAGACTAAAGGTGGTATCTACTTCAGCTACCAATGTCTCACCTAAATGGTGAGTAAACAGTTCCATTAAGGTTTGACCAGGTTTCTTGTTTGTTCTATTTACATCTTTATTGGTGAGGTAATGACTGGTTTCCTGCAGCCCAGTACATGAAATTCGTGCATGGGTGTGTGAGGGGGTTCCCTCAGCCCAGCCTGTACCCTCTCCAATTAGGGACCCCTTCAGGGATGTCTGACTGTTGGCAGTCAAACAGCCTTCTTGCAATCTAGGACACTGGCTCCTAACTGCTCACTGGCCTCCTGACTGATTGCCTCTAACCCCTCTGCCTGCCTGCATGACCACCCCTAACCACCTCTGTCTGCCTGATCACCCCTAACCTCCTCTGCCTGCTTATCTGATCACCCCTACATGCTCCCCTGCTGGCCTGATTGCCCCTAACTGCCTCTGACTTGCCCCACACCTGGGACCCAGGCTTAGATCAAATATAACAAACTGTGCCCCCTGGGCTAAATCTGGCTTTCTGCCTATTTTTGGTCAATGAAGGAAAAAAAAGAATGTTATTTTGTGACATGAAAATTATATGAAATTCAAATTTTAGTGGTCATAAAGTTTTGTTGGGACACAGCCATCCATGTTCCTTTGGGGTTTGCATGCTAGGACTGCAGAAGTTGAGTATTCAAGGCAATGTATAGCCCACAAAAATTGAGCAGCACTCTGGCTTCTTACCGAAATGGCATTTGGCCCCTGCCCTAGATAAATTCTGGAGTGTTATTATGTGAAATGTGAATACTGTAAAATATAGGCTTATAAAATGAAAACATTTTACTTCAGTGTTCATAGTCATTTTAAAGGGCACTTTAATTTGTAGCAAATTCAGTTTTCATGGGATTTGTAGAGCCCAATGCTGGGGAGCGGACTCCATGCGCAGGCAGTCCCAGCACTCTGTGCAGGGCCTGCTTCAGCCTCAGGGGGCGGGGCCCAGGCCAGCCAGGGGAGCCCAAGGCCAGGCTTCACACCGCTCATGCAGTAGTAGCCACAGCTCTGGTGGCTGGAGGGGCCTTTCTCAGTGGTGGCTGTGGGACCTCTCTCCTGTGGTCCAGGGTCACCCATCTCTGAAGCCCAGCAGCGTGGTCCTAGTTCCCTTCCTTCCCCACCCTCCATCCGTCTCCTGGCTTCCTTCAGCCACCCTCCTCCCTGCCACCTCTGCCATTCCTCGGTGGCTGCCAGCCCTGCCCTCCCCACCCACCCCAAAGGGAAGCCTCAAGGCCGGCAGATCCTAGACTGAGCTCGCAGGGCACGGGGTCTGGGGGGCCCTGTGCCCCCTTCTCCAACCGGAATTCAGCGTGCCAGGATCTGGCGGCAGTGGCGCTGGCAGCGCCTGCGAAGTGACTGATGCTGGTTCTGAAGTGGCGGGGAAGGAGGTGGCGATGGTAGCTGGCAGGGCTGAGGGCAGCAAAGATATGCAGGCAGCCAACTAGGGGAAAGAGGCATAGGCCTGGGGAGCTGATGCCTTGTGCTGGCAGTCACAGCCAGTCTGCAGCACCCCACAGAGTGGACTGGGGAGCGGATGTCCTGCTCTGGAGGTTCCGCTGGCCCACAGAGCCCCTCAGAGCAGGGATGGAGGCGTGAGAGGTGGGGCTGCATGGCACATGGCCCCGCCCCACTCCTGATTGTCTGGTAGTGTAGCAGAGGTACTGTCACATTGGCATATTTTATTAGATAGGATTGTCTCTACCCTTAATTTGGATTGACTACTACCTCCTGACCTCCTTTCCCCTCAACTTCCCATTCCCTTTTGATGCCCTCCTTTGCATCTATATAGCTTCTTACTGTCAACTTATTTTTAGATAATCTAGACTAGTATATTTGTATAAATGGGCAGAGTTAGAAGGGATTAAGTGGTGAGAAAGCCCCTGCTTTAGCATTTCATTCTCCTCATTCCATCAGTTTCTTCAGTCCCTGAGGTATCCATGCTTAAATTCTATGCCTTATTTAACCATTGGTTTGAATTGCCCTGGAATGCTGGGCTCTCATTTGCCTTTGAAATTCTGATGACTCTTTCTTATGTTCTTTGAAAATGGACTTAATTTTGTCTTACCTAGTTTAATTTTTAACAATAAAGGGAGGAAGAAGAGAAGTTGGTAGAGAGGAAGAAGGAGAAGAAATAATAAAGGTTAAGAAAACAGTTAATACATACATTGGGATAAGTCTCTTGAACAATAATACAAGTATTTTTTGCAATGTAATAAAAATTCCACATGTATGTCTGAACTGTCATATTCCCAAAATAATTCTGCTATAAGTAATAGGAAGTGTTAGGAAAGGAAAACGGGTATATGAACTTCATACAAGTGTGTGTGTATGTGGGGGGAACTGGCCAGGACATGAGATTCTTTGAAGGCTTTTAGTAGAATGAGGTCTGGTCATCCATAGCTATTTCCCAAGGTCTGATAGTGTTGAATGCTCATTTACAACTTCTTTCTCTGCCATGGTTGTCTATGTCCGTCCCCACAATGCCTTAATCCATTTTGTTCAAGTTAGCTGAAGTATCATTCAGAGCCTCAAAATGAATACCCAGTGGTCTTTAATTAAGAGCTGCAGATGGGGAAAACTAGGAGTCCTTTATTTAGTACAATAAGGGAGAAATGTGCCTTTTATTATCTTTTAAAAAACACTCACCCAAGGATATGATTTCATTGATTTTTAGAGAGAGAAGAAGGGAGGAGGGAGGGAGGAGGAAAGGGAGAGGAAGGGAGGGAGAGGGGAAGAGGGAGGTAGAGGAACATCAACCTCAACCAGGGATTGAACCCACAACCTTTTTGGTATATGGGAAGACACTCCAACCAACTGAGACACCTGCCGGGCTGTGCTTATCTTGAATTAAAACTCTAAAAATAACTCCTCATAGAACATCTTTACATGTGTTGACTTATTTCTGTGAACTGTAAGTTACATTTTCTCTAACTTTGAAAGACTTTTAGAGGTCTTCATTTTAAAAGGTTTGAAGAAAAACAAAGTTAGATCAGAACATATGCTTAGGGATTCTGAAAGATGGCATGGCTTCTGAAGGATAATATTCTGAAAGAGCAGTCTGTTGTAAATTAATTTGATTCTTTCATCAGTTCAGCTTGTCCCTCAGCAATGTCACCACCGGTCAGAAACTTGTCCTTAACTTTGAGGCTTCTAGGATGTCAGTAGTTTGAAAGTATGATTTATGAACAATGATGCCAATAAATAATTTTATTGATGAATAGCCTGGCTAAATAAGTAAGGTAGATAATTTATGTAGAGTCTCTAGTACTGGAAGGTATCACCATATCTCTTTCTAATATTCTGCATTCCATTTTTCAGTTTTTCAATGAGTACTTGTTAGATTCTTTCTATGTCCCAGGGATTGTGCTAGGTAACAGGTAAAACAGTAAGTAAAAAAACAAATTTGTCACTTCCTTTTTGGGTCAGCAATGAGTAATTTTTTAAAAAATATTTTAATCTTTATTGTTCAGTTTATTAATTATATTGTTCCCCCTTTTTTCCCCTATAGCTCCCCTCCACCGGGTACTCATCCCACCCTCTGCCCTTACCTCTCCCCCCACTGTCCTCTCCCATAGGTGTATGATTTTTGTCCAGTCTCTTGCTGCACCTCCCACACCCCTTTTTTCCCCAAGAATTGTCAGTCCATTCCCTCTCTATGCCCATGATTCTGTTATATTCACAGTTTATCCTGTTCATCAGATTTTTAATTCACTTGATTTTTATATTCAAGAAATGAGTACTTTTTAAAATATATATTTTATTTATTTTTGTGTCTCTTTTTTATTTATTTTATTACTTTTTATTCTTTACAATATTATAAATAGTAGTACATATGTTTCCTTTTTTCCCCCAATTGAACTCCCCCCTGCCTCCCCTACCCCCCAGCACATGCCCTCACCTGCCCCTCCACCGCCCCAGTGTCTTGTATCCATTGGCTATGCTTATATGCATGCATACAAGTCCTTTGGTTGATCTCTTACAGCCCCCGCCCCCACCCTCCTCTGCCTTCCCACTGTAGTTTGACAGTCTGATCAGTGGATAGAGCATTGTCCTGCAGACTGAAAGGTCCCAGGTTCGATTCTGGTCAAGGGCATGTTTTCAGGCACATCCCCAGTAGGGGGTGTGCAAGAGGCAGCTGATCAATGTTTCTCTCATGGATGTTTCTGACTTTTTGTCCATCCCCCTTCCTCTCTGTAAAAAATCAATATATATATTTATATTATAATCAATAAAAGGTGCATGCCTTTAACCGGAATCAAACCTGGTACCTTTCAGTCCACAGGACGATGCTCTATCCACTGAGCCAGACCAGTTTCAGCAGTAATGAGTAATTTTTGAGCTGACTGCTTTCTTTGTAACTTGAAGGAATAGGAACCATTTGTCAGCTCCTTCTTAGAAATCAAATGCTGATGGCTTCTCATCTGTGGTGGGCTTGGCAACTGCTCTCTTGCTATCTGCGATCTAGCAGAAGAAATAGTCCTTAATCAGATATTTACAAAACAGAGCAAATATTTAGGAATAGACACTATTTTTTCTATGAATGAAAGCAACAAGGCTTCATAGCAAAAAAATAATTATCTTACTTAAATTGAAATTTGAAGGCATGAAATGATTCCATAGGAAAGTGATGTTTAAGCTAGGATCTAAAGGATATGCTGGAGGGAGCTGTACAAAGTGTGTGTAAAGATAATTAGTGGAGGTGGGTAAAATTTCCAGGGAGGAGAAATAGTATATCAATGAGTATGTTACCCTCAAGGAACTGGAAAAGGGGCCAATTTAGCTACAATTGAGTTCAGAACAGTGCTGCTAGAGGAGGCTTAGCAGGTAGACAGGAGCTTACCTAAGAATTGAAATTTGTGTGTGATACTAAACTCCACAGTAATTCATTCAATCAAAAACCATGTATTGAGTAGCAGCTTTCTGCCAGGATGACAGCTGGGATGACTGATGAGGAGGATCTGAAGCAACAGTCACAGAACCTGCCCTTCGGACTTGCACTAACAAAATGCAACCAAAAGTAAAATTATGGCCATGATAAGTTCCATGTGCCAAAACTGTAACTTGCTAGATGACCTAGCTTACTCTAGAAGGTCAGGAAAATAGAAATTAATTAGGCAATGCTAACGGGTAAGAAAGTGTTCTGGGCAGAAGAACAGCATTTTTTATTCATTTAACAAATATATATTGAGTGCTTCTGTGGTACTAGCCAAAAATCTAAGCTTTGAGGTTAAGTATGGATAAAATATAAATAATTCATCTATGAAGCTTACATTCTAAGCATGCATCATAAAAAGCAAGTTTCATTCTATGAAAAAGGAAAATACACAGGGAAAGGGAGTAGTAGTTAAAGGAAGCTACACTAAGAAGATGGCATTAAAAGAAAGTAAAGGAAGTGTTTTGGAGGTGCACAGGTCCTATGAGACCTTTTACATTTGAAAAAAATGACAATAAATGGAGCATAGAGAAAGCCTTTGTTCTAAGAAGATAGCTGCTTCCAGTAAAAAAGAATAAGAAACATGGTGAGGATCATAGATTATAGGAAATGCTCTAATGAAAACATCTTCCAGAGAAAAGGCAGTGCTATTAAAGTTCCATTATTAGATATGTTCTTCTATACAAGTTAATACTTGAGAGGCCAACTAGATGTATTAAAGGTGTCTGAGGCCACACACCCAGGAGTGTTTCTGGCATATAAAAAGTATTTGTATCATTTTGTTAGATGACTTTAATCCTAAAGTCATCTAGCTGTCTACCAGTTTGGATCATTAAGGGTATATAAAAAAGAATTAATGCAGACAAGCATCGTCTTTTGAAGAATAACCTGAAAAAATAAATTTTAGAGCAGATTATTAAACTTAAAATTGTGTACACATATTCACTTTCTTGCTTATATGATGAAGTCAATAAACTTAGAATGTTTTTTTTAGGAATAATTTTCAAAGATGAGAAAGGCCTCTAAGCACTAAAATACTAAAATCAAGACATGAGAGCCAACTTTATATCAGATGACATTCAACTATTTGTATAAATGCTATGTGATATTAAGACAAATTCTTTTGTGGATTTATAAAGTTGATGCAATGGAATGGGCATATAAAGAGTTTTTATTTCCTTAAAGTATTTTACAAAACTTCACATAATATGTTTGTGGATAAGGTGACTTTCTCTACATTGGTTGGTGGAGAATATCTGTGTTTTATGTGCCAAAGAATATTAACTGAAAATAACCTGCAGTGTCAGAAAATTTGGGGGAAAGAAGCCATTGGAAGATAGAGCTAGTGAACTGGATAGATTTTGCCTGAGCAGGAGTGGTTAATGGATAATTTCCTCTCCCACATGACTTTAGAATGTCACATACGAATGTTATATACTGGGAAAAGTATGCTTATTGTTTCAAATGTTGCTTTTTATAAAAAGCAATATATTTAAATAAATTAAGTAATTTTTTTATAAGAAAGGTCTGGTTTTCCAGCCATAAATGTGAATATATATATATATATATATCCTAGAAGCCAGTGGGGTCTCTCTGTGGGGATTGGGCCAATATTGGTAGTCCAACACTGCCTGCCATTCCTGTTCATCCCAGCCCCCCTGCGCCTGATGTAGGTTCAAGCCCAGTCAGTCCTGATCAGGAGAGGCTTGTGCCAATATAGCAGCACTTGCCAGCTATGAGCCCTGTGTCTCGCACCCCTGTCAACTAAGCGTCGCTCTTGCTGTGGGAGTGCACTGACCACCAAGGGACTGCTCCTGCAACTGCTCCTGCATTGAGCATATTCCCCTGGTGGTCAATGCATGTCATAGCAACCAGTCAACTGTTCAGTCATGTAGGCTTTTATATATATATATATATATATATATATATATATATATATATGGATAGATATAGATATAGATATAGATATATAGATATGTGTGTGCATGTGTTTATATAACCATATACAAATGGGTATACATTTATATGCTTATACATTTACTAGAGGTCCCCTCAGCCCAGCCTGCACCCTCTCACAATCTGGGACATCTGGCTCCTAACTGCTCACCTGCCTGCCTGCCTGATCACCCCTAACTTCTCCCCTGCCAGCCTTATTACCCCTAACTGCCTCTTCCTGCCAGCCTGATTGCCCCCAACTGCTCTCCTGCCAGCCTGGTTGCCCCTAACTGCCCCCCACCAGCCTGGTTGCCCTCAACAGCACCCCCCGATGGCCTGGTTGCCCCTCAATACCCCCCCACCAGCCTGGTTGCCCCACGCATCCTGCTGTTCAGTGGTTTGGTCATCCCTCACTAACTCCCCTGCCGGCTTTGTTGCGCAATGCAGCCTGCTGTTTGGTTGTTACTGTGAGGGCATCGTGACCAATTTGTATATCATCCTTTTATTAGTATAGGTATTTATACTAGTGACCTGGCATGAGAAATTGTGTGGCTCTGCCCACCCATGCATGCCCCACCAGCTGACCCGCCTTGGCACCCTAACATCTCCACTCAGAGCTCAAGCATGCCTGGCTTCGCCCCCAAACCCTCCAGCCTTCTCTGTCTGCTTCAAGCTCAGCCCTCGGTCCCACAAGCCACCTTGGGATGGTCCCACCTCCTTCCGGGGCCTCCCCACTCCTACCCTGCCTCTGTAGCAATGATGTGGCTCCACCACATCATAGCCCTGTAGGAGAGTGTGGAAGCTTCCCGCCTGGTGTGCTGGGCTCCTTCCCCTGGCAGGTGAGTGACAGGTTACTCTGAGTGCGAGCAATCAGTGGCAAAGGACTGGTGAAGGGGGTGCCAAAGGCTCTCACCCTGCCCTCCCTGCCATAGGATGGTCCTGCCTCCTCCAGGTGCCTCCCCACTCCCGCTGGTCTCTGGATCAACATGGCAGCTCAAGTCGCCTGCACAAACGCACACAGCCTCCTGCTGATTGGTCGTTACAGTATGAGGGTGTCATGACCATTAGCGTATTTGCTCTTTGTTATATAGGATATATTTATGTTTTCTCTATATGTATGAATGTATATGTGTGTCTATACACACACACTGAGATAGGAAGGTAGGTGGGTAGGTAGATAAAGACTTGCAGATGCCAGCTTGTACTTGAGCACAAGGTTAATATTAAATCAAAGCAAGATTAAATGGATTATTAGTAAATTGATCCAATCTTCTACATGAAATAGTCTTTAGATTGCAAGGACTAATATTTCTGTTTGGTCCTAGTTTGAATACACTTTATATTTTTACTATTTTTGCTACATTTTTTCTAGGATGTTGGTTTCCTCTAAAGAGTGTTTATAGAAGTGGGATTATTTAATTTTAAGAAAAACCTAAGCAGAGGTAAGGGACACATGAGCAATACTATCTGTTAAAACAGGAAAGCATTTTTTTCTCTATGTCACTTTAGAAAATTGTGCTATGGAAAATAGGTAGAATTTGATAGGTTTGGTATGTCTTCTGCTCAAATCTCTTTCCTGAGCTCAATTTCATTTACCGAATACAATTCTGGATATGTCTACCTTGCAGTCTAAAAAGCATCTCAAGCTCAACCTAATTGTGCCCTACTTTCCTTTATTTTACTGACTTCTCCATTTTTGTTTTTGCACCACTGTTCAACACAACACTTTTACCAAAAATCTGGCCTCATTTCAGACCCAACCCTTTCTTTCCCTATGAGCTCTCTGCATGGAACCAATCACAAAATTCCTTATGTGCCTCATATTTATTTTATCATTGTTCCTGTCACTATTTCCCAATATAAAATCCATAATATCAACTCCTGAAAGTCCTTGCCTGCATTCTTACCTCTCTTCAATCTAATATCCACATTAAAGTCAGCGTGGGCTGTCAAAAGCTCATTTAATATAGTTTCTCCTCTGCTTAAAATCTTAATCATTTTCCATCCTCTACAGAGTTTGAATACTTAGACCTACAATTATGTTTTATTACCTGACCCCTACCTGTCTCTCAGGTTATCTCCTTAACCTACATTCTATTTCTGTAAACTATTTTGGATACTCTGTAGGCCATTATCTTTGTACATGCTATTCCCATTACTCAGAATACTCATGTTTCTCATGTCTGCTTTGAAAACACCTATTTTATGGAGAAAACTCAGTTCAAATTTACCATGAAGCTGTATTTTCTTCATAGTGATGATCACTTCCTTTTTTGTGCCATCTCTGTACCATACTTATACCTCTGGTATTTGGAAGGAAAATAATCTATTAAAAGGCAGTTTTCAGAAAGACTATAATGTCCCCTTTTCCATAATGGCTTGGAAATGGAATATGTAATTAAAAGTGTTTATAGTACATAACTTTGGAATAATTTGGGTAGAAAATGTCTATGAAATGTTAAAACTTTTAGAATTACTAGATGACCAGTGCATGAATTTGTGCATGGGTAGGGTTCCTCTGGGTGGCCTGCAGAGATCAGGCTGAAACCCACAGTCCAACACTGCATGTAGCTCCTTACCTGCCACTCCTACTCATCCTGACCCCACTGTGCCTACTTCAGGCTCATGCCCAATCAATTCTAATTGGGAGAGGGTTGCACTGCTGCAGCAGCACTGTCCAGCAATGAGCCCTGTGTATGGCACCCTCCCAAGGGGAGTGGCCTGTGAGATCAGGCTGAAACCGGCTCTCTGACATCCCTTGAGGGGTCCTGAGTTGAGAGAGAATGTAGGCCAGGCTGAGGGACGCCACTGGTGCATGGTGCACCATTGCGTCAGGGAGGGACTGGGGGAGGGCTCCAGGGTGAAGCTGGCCCATCTTGTTCAGTCCCAATCAGCCGAACTCCAGGAGCAAGCTAATTTACCAGTCAGAGCATCTGCCCCCTGTGGTTAGTGCATGTCATAGCAACTGGTCGAAAAGTTGACTGTCTGCCCCCTGGTACTCAGTTCACATCATAACAAACAGTTGAGCAGCCTTAGCATATCATTAGCATATTATACTTTGATTGATTGTTCTGCCATTTTATTTGCATATTACCCTTTTATTCCATAGGATAAGATTTATAAGCTTACAGAGATTATTTAGGAAGAAGGATATGGATGAAAATACTTTCTGATGTTTCTCTTTAGTTTCTAATTTTAAACTTAGTGAAGAAAAGCATGTATAAAAAATAAAAATAATTTAAAATATCATGGAAATAATTTCACTAAGCCAAGTGTCAATAATTGTTTACCATGAAGCAATAATTATTATTAGTTTTATATGCTTATTATTTTCCAAAAATTTGCATATGGTGTATGTAATGCTCTCTATATTTCACAAATTAAAAAGCCAATACATAATGAAGTTCAATACAAATTCATGTAGCTTGCAAGTGGCAGAGCTGGGATTGGTATCCAGATCTGTGTGATACATGCTAATCTCACAATTTTATAGAAGAAAATTAAATTATTATATGTCCATGAGAAAATTATTATAAGGGAAAATGCAAGTATTTTGGAATGATAATATACTTTATGAATATAAATGCTAATTCTAAAGTAGTCTAAAGAGAATTCTGACCTTTTAGGTTTCTGAAAATATCTAAACTTTATACTGTGGCCAATGGTTTTTGAAAAAAAAATTTGTTGGTTTACCCAGAAAAGGACATAGATCATAATTATAGCTGTAAAATGTTATAAAGGTAACATATCCATAATTCCACACTCAGATACACAGATAGTATATTATCAGCAATCAAAACCCCCAACAATCCCTACTGTAGTCATAAACTTTGTCCACCTCCTCAAAGATAACCTCTATCCTGATGTATAGTACCACAGATTAGTTTTATTTTTAACTTAATATAAATGGGATTGTATAATATATAGTTTCATAACTGACTTTTTTCACTCAATATTATGTTTGTGAGATTCATCTAAGTTGCATATGGCATTAGTTCATTAATTTTCATGGTTGGATAGTTTTCCTTTGTTGTACACATACCACAATTTAATTACACAGAAAATTTGGATTATTTCCAGTTTGTGACCATTTATGAATAATGCTGCTATGAAAATAATTGTACATACAAATGCATACATATACATGATTGGAATTGCTATATAGCTTTATAGATATTAACTAAGGGTTTTCCAAAGCTGATGTATAAATTTATATTTTCATCACTAGTGAATAAAGGTACAATTTGTTTTGCATCCTTTTCAATATTTGGTATTTCAGATTTTTAATTTGAACCTTTGCAGTAGCCTTATAATTGCCATCCATTGTTTTCATTTGCATGTATTGGTGACTAATGAGATTAAACACTATTACAATTGTATACTGGCTATTTGAAAGGCTTCTGTTGAAATTTCTATTTTTCTATTGGATTATATGTATTTCTCTTAGAGACCTGTTGTAGATATTTAAAAATATATATTCTAGATTTTAATCCTTTGTTGATTATCTTTATTATAAGGATTCCTTGCCTTTTAATTCCTTAATGATATGTCTTTTTTAATAAACAGAAATTTAAAATTCAGTATACTCTATCCTTTTCTGTTATGGTTAGTGCATTTTTGTCCTGAGAGTAAAAATAAAATTTCCTACTCTAAGACCCAGAAGATAGTCTCCTGGATTGTCATATCAGCACCTTTTAATTTCCGTTTAGATTCAATTGAAATAGTATGATTTATTGCAATGACCATTCTTTTTTCAATGTTCTGCAGTGTCACCATTAACTAAATGCCTATGCTTGTTTGAGTTACTTTATGGAATCTAATAAGTTTTGTTTGTAAATATGCCTGTACTTATATCAATGCCACATTGCTTTAATACTATAGCTTTATGACAAATTTTGATATTTGGTAGTATTGCGAAACAGATTACAATTTAGTATTGTAAATTGAATGAGGCAGTAATATTACAATAGAAGAGAGACTGAACTCACTTCCACTGAACAAAAGACTGGAGAGGATGTAAGTGCTGAGATGTGCTAGGATAAGAGCACTGGATGGCATTATAGGATTAGATAGTTAATGTGATTATGCTTTCTGTGTTTAACTGTCCCTTACCAGAGTTAAGCTACTACCCTCCTTTGGAGTCTGGGAGACAGAGGGACTATATTTCTTTCTTTTTTTTTAAATTAACCTTTATGGTTAAAAGTATTGCAAATTCCTCCCCCTTTTTATTCCTATTGAGCCTCTCTACCCTGTTACCTGCACCTTCCAGGCCTTCAACACTATTGTATATGTCCATGTCCTGTGTCATTTTATATAAGACTAGAGGCCCAGTGCACAAAATTTGTGCACAGGAAGGGGTTGTCCCTCATCCAGTCTGCACCCTCTCCAATCTGGGACCCCTCTCATAATCCAACTGCTCGCCTGCCTGCCTTCCTGATTGCCCCTAACTGCTTCTGCCTGCCAACCTGATCACCCCCCAACCACTCCCCTGCCAGCCTGATTGACGCCTAACTGCTCCCCTAACAGCCTGTTTGACCCTAACTGCCCACCCCTTCAGGCCTGGTCACCTCTAACTGCCCTCCCCTGCAGGCCTGATGGTTCCCAACTGCCCTCCTTTGCAGGCCTAATGCCTCCCAATTGCCCTACCCTGCTGGCTATCTTGTGGTGGCCATCTTGTGTCCACATGGGGGCAGGATCTTTGACCACATGGGGGCAACCATCTTGTGGTTGGAGTGATGGTCAGTCTGCATATTACTCTTTTATTAAATAGTATTAGTAGCCCAGTGCACAAAATTCATGCACATTAAAAGGGAATTAATGAGAGAAAATATTTTAATATTCCTATTGCCCTTACTCTATAATAGAAGTGTCAGAGATGAAATAAAATTAGTAAAATGTATATGAAAATCTCCCTCCTGTCAGAGTCTGCGTCATGCTGTGGGACTCAGAGTCAAGTCCCCGCTCACCTGCACATGCCTCAAAATCACGCAAGACCCAGACCTGGCTGACCTCACCCCCATCAAGCCCAGCAGGGTGGGGGGGCACAGCCTCAGGTCCCCCATCAAGACCCACTGGGTGGGTGATGCAGCCTCAGGTCCCCTAGTTCAGAGCCAGGGCGGGAGGCATGGCCTCAGGTCCCCCAGCCCTGGTGCTAGGTGGCGAGTACAGCCTCAGGTAACCGGGCCTGGCCTCAGGTTCCCCAGCCCCAGCATGAGGGTGTAAGAGTATGATGACCATTTGCATGTTAGTTCTTTATTATAAAGGATAGGTTCCTTAGTTATAATCTCTCCCAACACTCCACCCACCACTGCATACTAATTCCTCAGGCTATTATATGCTTCTATGACTCTGGATCTATTTTGTTCATTAAATTTCACCTATGACTAAGATCAGGTGATACTTATGTTTCCCGGTCTGTCTTATTTCACTTAGCATAATACTCTCCAAGTCACTCCATGATGTCTCAAAGGTTAAGAGACACTTCCTTTACACAGCTGAATAGTATTCAATGGTGTAAATGTACCACAGCTTTTTTATCCACTCATCTATTGATGGGCACTTGAATTGGTGATTTATTATAGATGGAATATTCCAATGCCAATAGTTAGAATGATGCATAGAGGGATATATGCTTTTCATTCACTTGATTACAAATAAGACACATATTCAAGCATTCCTCTGGTTTAAAAATATAAAAGTCAAAGATTTTTAACTCTTGTGCAAAACATAAGTCCTAATAGACTATAGGTAACATATGGATACCTAGTAATTTTGGTGTCATCCTAAAAAGTTTTATTGTATTTTGTATTAAAAATCCGTCTGTGTTCTAGATTTATTACATTTGGACACAAAATTTTAGTTTCCAAATCATTAACAATCACAAGAATCTCCATAATTTATCACAATTTTCAAAGCATTTTCACATTTGTTGACCTCTGTTTGATGCTACTGGCACTGACCTGGCTTGGAGGGTACCAGAGCAGGTATCATTATCTCCTTTTCACCAGTGGGGAAACTAAATAATAGCAAGATCTGAGAATTTTCTGACAGATATTACTAAGCTGTGCAACAGTAAATCTGGGACAAGAATTTAGGCAATCTGTACTTTAAGTATAGTGATGTGTATAGCTGGTGAGCAGATTCATAGATTTCACTATATGACAATGCCTATTATAATTAAATATCTAGTCTTTGATGTGTAGAAGACAGAATTTCACATGTGACTCTCACCTCTGATGGGTCATCAAATTCACCATGAATAGTTCTGCTGTTACACAAACACTGGTAGGCCATTATTTAATGAAGAAAAAAGAAGAAAATGTTTCTAAGACAATTCTTTGGAGAAAGGCCCGTATTTATAACTACAATGGTGTATTCAGCTTTGAGACATTTATGCACTGTGTGAAATTCATGTATTACTCAACAAGACATGAAGCACAAAGGTCCCCCTCAAGAAGCAGAGTGGTGGGAAGCATGAAACAATAAGGGACAGTATATCCTCAAGCTCCCAAAGAATGCCTGGGAATGTGCTGAATGCTGTCATTCTGGAATACTCCTTAGGGTTTCTTCTCTTTTTTTCTGGCATCCCAGTTGAATAGACCAGTGGGAGCTGGAGAGTACAAAGTTTATTAAGCTGCCACAGAACATTAAATATTAGCCCTCAAATAATAACAGCAACCACAACAACACAGCTTTCCAAATTTATTCATTAGCACTTTATGAACTCATAAAAATAAATAATATATGGAACCAACTGTAACAACACAGAAAAATATGCTTCAAGCTAAAAATCTCACTATATTTTTAGCATAATCACCAAGACAGAATTTCATTAGTGAGTCAAACCGTCATATTTACCTTTAAAAATAAGTTCTTACAAAGAGCACATATTCTTGATCTGAAAATATATTTGCTGATTTATGTTTAGTATTTCAAACAAATATAGACTTCTAATGTCAAAATGTTTTAAGATCAAATTATAACTTTAGGCTTGAAATCCTTACCACGTGGGTTACATAAAATATTTTTTTTTAAATCCAGTCAAACTTTTGCTAAAATTAAATTTGAAAAGACTCAGAAAGGATTCAGCATCTGTAAACCACACTGTAGGTTTTGTAGCAGAAATTGCAAGGTATATTATCTGAATGAATGGCATCATGAAATATTACAGGGCTTGTAGCCAGGTGGATCTGAGGGTAAATCCCAGGTACTCAATCCTGTGACCTCTGTGTTTTAAACAAGTTGCCCAACCCATCAGAATGTCACTTTCCTCATCTGCACCTTTAAAAGTCACAGTTATGAATTCCTTAAGTTCAGTCAGCACTTATTATAGGATCTTTAAACAGCAGTAAGAACGATCTTTTCAGATAAACCTCCAATAAGTGTTTCCTAGTACATTTAGAACATAATTTTTCCACCCTTCCCCATATGGCAGACAGTGAAGATATCAGGCATGCCATTTTGTGGTATGCTGCTCCAGTTAACAGCTTGTGAAAACATGCAAAATTCAGAAGAGATTCATAGACTTGGCTAAACATTAGTCAATGATACTCTGCCCCGATTCTAGCCTTATAATGTGTATTATTTTACTTCTTTCAATGAGTTAATTGGTTCTGTTTTTAGTCCAGTTTTGGTAAGATGAAGTTGCATATCCTTTTTTAACTGCATAGTTGTTTATAAAGTAAGAACGAAAAATTAAGGAAGATGTTATTTTTGGAAGCCTCATTACAGATAAAAATCATTTAGCTGGGAAGCATATTCCAGAGATTTAAACTGCAATAAAATGAGATGGGCTGCTTGCTGCCTCCTTCACTTATAAGTCCCATTTGCTGCTGCTTTGTGTGCTCCACGGCACATAATTGTTTCTTCTTTAGTGGACATACTCCTGGGAAAACTTTATCTCTTAATACCATTCTTGATGGGCAAAGCTGAGCTATCACATTCTATCACTGGATTCAATAAATTCAAGGGTCAAGGGGCTTAAGGTGTACCTCCCAGGTTTGTCAAAGTTTCTCCATTGCCTTTATCCAAATGTTCTTCAAATAGCCATTTTGTGGCATGTGCTTTGAAAAAACAACTCAACCAAACAAAGGAACTCAGATGAGAAATGTCCTTGGCATGTGTAACAATATGAGATGTGAATGAAATGGGAGAGAAAAATCCTCCCCACAGCATAAATGATAATGGAGTTGTGATTTAGCCCATGAAAATGTGTTAGAGTAAGTGAACTGACCTTTAGTTTGTTTTACTGCTGAAATAAAATGAGGACAGAAATAAAAATTAATTTCTTCTTATCACTTTATGAGCTGTTACAACTCATTTTGATTTGTGTGTGTGTGTCGCTTACCTAGCTTTAAAAATAAGCATTCTTTTTAAATGTTTAAGGGATTAATATACTTAAATAGAAACTCAAGGAAACACTGATGTTTTTCTCTAAGGAAGAGGTTTCTGATCCCCATGTAATGATTCTTTTAAAAAGTTTTTAGCTTCCTCACAATCCCATTCAATCCAATACCTTATACTTATGTAACAGTTTGATTTCATACTTCCAATTGCTTAGCTCCCTCCCTTGTAATTCAACTATTATTTCTAAATAATAAATAAATAAATCCATTAACTTCAAGCACTATGCACAGCTATTTATACTTGTGCATATGGCATTACAAAAATCTACCTATGAGTAGACATGTACAGCTTACAAGCAAGCAATATCTGATTCACTTACCTAATCTTACTGAGATTAGTAAAAAGCACCATGGTCACATTATAACAGGAAGTGACTTAGATTCAGTTAATTGAGTTTTATGAGAGGAAGATAGGTTTAAGCAGTGGAATGTGTTACTAAAAGATGTATGTTCTATTGTGTTGGAAATCTTTAAAGAAGGTTATATTTTAGGTTTAAACATCTATTTGTAAAAATTTAATAAGTACCTTTGTAGAATAAAATATATGACCTTTGGTGTTTCTTAAAAGATTTGACATACTGTAATCAAGCAAAATGTATATATCCACCAACATTTATACAAGTCCATTTAAATTAAAACTGCTTTCTAATACATAATCTTGTGTAATATTTGTAGTGATATTTAATGGGATAGTATATTTATTTTCTTTGATAAAGAATAAACAATTTAACCATAAATTACCTGAAAAAATTCACTTGACTTCACTGGGCTGTTTGTGGATAATAATTTCATTACCTCAAAGAATTGTAATAATTATTGTAAGAAAAATATGTATTTAAAATATGCTTGTAATTTCTAAAGACATAAGTATTTTAGTAATTTAAGCAATTGCCCAATCTAAGATGAATCCAAGTTGTCTGGCTCTTATATACTTTTATCTTCCCCACATAAAACAATATTGTAAAGTGATAATGTATTTATAATTGGGAAGTTGAGTAACATTAAATCACAATTGTATTCTCAAAAATTTCCCCACTGTAAATATATCTTTACTTTTAACAGTTTTAGGTAGGTCAGATATTTTGTAATGCCATGAAATCAGCCTCTCTTAAATATGTATTTTGTATTTAGTCATACAAAATACCACACCAAAATACCAAATATTGGTGGCTTGAACAACAGAATTTATTTTTCCACAGTTCTGGAGGCTAGAAGTCCAAGTTCAAAGTATCAGCAGGTTTTGTTTCTTCTGAGGCTTCTCTCCTTGTCTTGCAAATGGCTCTCTTCTTACTGTGTCCTCACCTGGTCTTTACTCTGTGCAAACACATCCCTGAAGTCTTTCTGTGTGTCCAAATTCCTTATTCCTATAAGAACTAGGGGCCCAGTGCATCATGCACTGGGGGTGGGTAGTCCCTCAGCCCAACCTGCCCCCTCTCACATACTGGGAGCCCTCAGGGAATGTCCTACTGATGGCTTACAAAGGCTTTCAGCCTTGGGCAGGGGACCTCGGCCAGGGGACCCCGGTGCCCTGCAATCAATCAATTGATCGATTCCGGGCTCCACTCCTGCTCCAGCCTGGCCAAGGCTTTTGCCCTTGGGCAGGGGACCCTCAGCCCCCTCAGTTCACTGGCTCTGCCCTTTCCCCCTCAGCTCTGATGGCTTACTTCACAGTGTCTTGGGTGCCAGGATGTTCCCAGGACACAGGTGCTGGGTGCCTGTGTATGCAAATTAACCACAATCTTTGTTGAGTTAATTTGCATACTCACTCTGATTGGCTATAGACAATTTAACCAATTTAACTGACATAGCAGAAGTACAGTCAATCTACATGTTTGTCTATGATTAGGTAAGATAACAGTTAGGTTATATTAGAGGCCACCCTAACATTCTCATTTTATCTTTTTTAAAACATAACTAGTGGCTTGGTGCACAAAATTTGTGCATGCAGGGGGTGAAAGGGGTTGTCTCTCAGTCGGTCATACATCCTCTCCCAATCCCTGTGGGGTTGGGCCTAAACTGGCACTTGGGCAACCCGCTCACAATCCGCTCCTAACGCTCACTTGCCTGACTGCTTGATCATCCCTAACCACTCAGCATGCTGGCCTGATTGCCTCAACTGGGCCCCTCTGCCAGCCAGCTCAGCCTCAACTGCCCCCACCACCAGCCTGATAACCCTTAACTTCCCTCCCCTCCTGGCCTGATCACCCCTAAAGGCCTCTACCTTGGTCTCACCACCATGGCTTTGTCCTCTGGGGTTGGACTGCAATCAGGGACCACCGGCACCCACAGCTAAGTGCCTACATCGCCAGCCTTTGCCACGGGCTATGTAGGGGGGGGCATGGATCACATGCTGGAGCTGGGGGTGGGCTGTGATCTGGGACCCCTGGCGCCCGAAGTGCCTGCAGGTTGGCCTTTGCCACAGGCCACGGGGGGCCAGATCACCTGCTGGGGCCGGGGCTGGGCTGAGATCTGGGAACCCTGGCACCTGCAGCAAAGCTAAGAGGTGGCTGGCCTTCGCTGTAGGTCGAGGTGGGGCCGAATCGCCCGCTGGGGCTGGGGCTGGGGCTGGCCTGCGATCTGGGATCCGTGGCACCGCCAGTGAAGCACCACTGGGGCCCCAGCCAGGGTAGCGGAGGCTGCGCTGACAGTCCAGGCTGGCCAGTGGCGCCCATTCTGTCCCTCCACATGGCCCTGCGGAGTGGTGGTGGCCCCGCGCCTTGCACCACCACCGACACTCCATGGGGCCCTGGCCTGGGGAGCGGACACTGCACTGGCAGTCCTGGCCGACCCATGGAGCCCTTTCTGTCTTTCCGCAGCATCCCAGTCTGGGGAGTGGAGGCTGCACTTGCAGTCCCGGCTGGCCCACGGAGCCCATTCTGTCCCTCTATGGGGCCCTAGCCTGGGGTGCAGAGGCTGCGCTGGCGGTCCTGGCCGGCCCGTGGCACCCGTTCTGTTCCTTCAAGGACCCCTGTGGAGCGGTGGTGGCCCTGCACCTCGTGCCGCCGCCGCAGCTCCATGGGGCCCTGGCCTGGGGAGTGGACACTGTGCTGGCAGTCCTGGCCAACCTGCAGTGCCCGTTCCATCCCTGTGCAGGGCCCTGCAGAGTGGTGGCAGCACGAGGGGTGGGACTGCTGCCGCTTGCCCTGCAGCAGCCCCACCCCTCACACTGCTGCCCCTCTCCTCGTACTTCTCAGCCCCTCCCCCTGCTCCTGATTGGCTGGTAGTGTAGCAAAGGTATGGTCAAATTTGCATATTACTCTTTTATTAGATATGATGATTAAATTGATTGGGGATACATTGGTAAACATGAACAAATAGGTTTTAGGTGTGGGTTTTATGTTACCAGATCTGTATATTGCACCATGTACCCACCACCCAAAGTCAGATCTTCTCCTGTCACCTTATATTAGGAGCCCCTTCTCCCCCCAAACCCTTTGTTCTGGCAATAACCACACTGCTATTTGTGCTAATGCGTTTCAGTTTATATCCCACCTATGTGTGAAATCATACAGTTCTTAGTTTTTTCTGACTTACTTATTTCACTCAGTATAATGTTATCAAGGTCCATCCATGTTATTGTAAATGATCCGATGTCATCATTTCTTATGGCTGAGTAGTAGTTCATAGTGGATATATATCACATCTCCTTTATTCAGTCTTCTATCATTGGACATGTTGGTTGTTTCCATGTCTTGGCTACCGAGAGTAACGCTGCAATGAAAATTGGAGTACAAATGTCTTTGAGTTTTTGGGTATATACCCAGGAGAGGGATTGCTGGGTCTTTTGGTAGTTCTATTCTGAATTTCTTGTGGCATCCTCGGTCTGATTGTCATAGTGGTTATACCAGTTTACATTCCCACCAGCAGAGGATGAAGGTTCCCTTTTTTCCCATCACCACTCCAGCTCTTTTTGTAGCCACTCTAGTAGGTGTGATATGGTATCTCATTGTAGTTTTGATTAGCATTTCCCTAATTGTCAGTAAGGTTGAACATCATTTCATATATCTGTTCATAGGTCTACTTGAGAGAGGTGTATTTTCAGGTCCTCTGCCCACTTTTCGATTGGGTTGTTTGCTTGTTTGTTGTTGAGTTTTATGAGTTATTGTTATATTTTGGAAATTAAACTTTTGTCAGAGCTACTATTTGCAAATATCTCCCGACTGGTTGGCTGCCTCTTTGCTTTGTTGTCAGTTTATTTTGCTCTGCAGAATCTTTTTACGTTGATATAGTGCCATTAATTTATTTTTGCCTTTACTTCACTTGCCTTTGGGGTCCAGTTTACAAAATGTTCTCTATAACCAAGGTCCATAAGTTTGGTACCTTTATTTTGTTCTATTTAACCTATTGTTTTGGGTCTTGGTCCATTTTGAATTCATTTTTGTAAATGGGGACAAACGGTAATCCATTTTCATTCATTTGCATGTGGATTTCCAGTTTTCCCAGCTCCATTTATTGAATGGATTGTCTGTATTCCATTGTGCATTTCTGGGGTCCTTTGCAAAATTTATCTGTCCATATTCATGTGGTTTTATAGCTGGGCTCTCTGTTCTGTTCCATTGATCAGTGTGTCTGTTTCTCTGCCAATACCATGGTGTTTTAATTATTATAGCTATGTAGTATAATTTGAAGTCAGATAGTGGGATACCTGTAGCTTAGTTCTTTTTTTGTCAGGATTGCTTTGGCTATTCGGGATCTTTTGTGGTTCCATACAGCTCTGATGATCTCTCATTCTATTTCTTAAAAAATCACATTGGGATTGTGATAGGATTTGCATTAAATCTGCATATTGCTTTGGGTAATATGGCCATTTTAACTATGTTGATTCTTCCAATCCATGAGCATGAAATACTTTTCCATTTCATTGTAGATTTTAATCTATTTTAATAATGTTTTCTAATTTTCATTATATAGGGCTTTCGCATTATTTTTTTATCATCTCTGCTACTCTATGCTTCTTTATTGATGATTTCAGACTATTTATATTTAGAGTAGTTATTGATGTATGAGGATTTCCTGTAGCTATTTTATCTTTTATTTTCTGTTCTGTCTGTGACTCCATTGGTTATTTTCCTTCAGGTTTCTGTCCATCGTTTTGTTTGGTGGTATTCTATACTTCCTATTTTTTTAAATCTATGTGTCCTGGTTTGGGGATTTTTGTGTGTGGATTCCATTAGGTTCATAAATAATGAACTTGTATATATACTGTTTTATTTTGTTTTGTTTTTCTTTATTTATTAAGGTATTACATATGTGTCCTTATCCCCCATTGCCTCCATACACCCCACCACTCATAACCTCATCCCCCTGTTGTGTGTGTGTCCATTGATTAGGCTTATATGCAGGAATACATGTCCTTTGGTTGATCTCTTCCCCTTACTCCCACCCTCCCTTACCTTCCTTCTGGGATTTTATGGTCTTATTGATGCTTCTCTGTCTCTGGATCTGTTTTTGTCCATCAGTTTATATTGTTCATTATATCCCACAAATGAGTGAGATCATGCAATATTTATGTTTCTCTAACTGGCTTATTTCACTTAGCATAATGCTTTCTAGTTCCATCCATGCTGTTGCAAATGATAAGAATTCCTTCTTTTTTACTGCAGCATAGTTGACTTTTCTTTTCTTTTGAGTATATCTGATCTTCATTTTCCTTTGCCAATGTAGACTTCCCCCCTACTCTTTTATGTTTTTGTTGTCACAAAATTTCCCCGTTTATGCTGTAAGATTTTTTTGGTGATTTTTACATATAGTGTAATGACCTTATGTTCTTTGTTTCAGGTAGAATAACTACCTTGTGTATTTCCTGCAATGGATGTTTTCTGGTGATAAATCCCCTCAGCGTCTGTATGTCTGGGAACATCTTTATTTCTCCTTCATATTTAAATGATAATTTCACTGGATATATTATTTGAGGCTGGTAATTTCTCTTTGTCAGATGTTTGGATATTTGGTACCACTTTGTTTTGGCTTGCAGGGTTTCTGTTGAGAAGTTGGATGCAATCCTGATAGGTTTTTCTTTTTAGATCATTTTCTTCTTTCCCCTGTCTACTGTGAGAATTTTTTCTTAGTCATTAATTTTTGACAGCTTTAATATCTAGTGCTTTGGAGAGGGCCCCTTTGGATTGAGTTAACTAGGTGTTCAGTTTACTTCTTGGACTTGAAGAGCTAGTTCTTTCCATAGATTTGGAAAATTCACATCCAATATTTGTTTAAATAGACTCTTTATTCTATGCTACCTCTCTTCCTCCACAATGCCCATACTTCTAATATTGCTTTTTCTGATGGAATTGGATAGTTCTCATAGGGCTCTTTCACTTTTATTTATGCTCTAGTTTCTCTCTTCTTCCCTCTACATCACTTGTTAATACCTATATTCAGTATCACTAATTTTTCCTTTATCTGGTTGGTTCTCATTTCCAGGATTTCTGATTGATACTTTTTAAAAGTTTCAATCATTTTGGTAAGGTACTCATTTTATTCATTGATTTATTTTTTGCCGGCACTGGATTGTCTGTTGCTCTTTTCTTGCATCTTGTTGAGTATTTTCATGAAATCTCTATCATTTATATCACATATTTCCATTTGTTCCAACTTGCTTTCTGGTGATTTTTAAATTTTTTTTCTGTCATCTTTTTTATGGTGCTTAATGGTATTTGCTATCTTCCTTTTGTTACTCATTTATCTCTGAAGAGTTCTTTCTGCTATTTTTCAGTAGACGGTGATGAATTGCAAGATTTTTTTTTTACCTCTGTGGTTTCCCATTATGGAACCTATGAGTCTTCCATAAGACAGTACAGCTGTGTTGCTTGGAGGTGGGGTTTGTTTAGCTGTCACAGTAATTATGACCCCTGGCTTCTTTGGGGTCCTATTCCAAGCACCCCTCCTGGGGATCAGTCACAGAGGGAAACAGCAGTTCTACTGCAACAGCTCTTGGTTTACAGATAACATGTTCCTGGACCTGACTTCAAAGGCAGTGGGAGGTGAGTTTGGGGAATCCAAGTAGCAGTATGGCTTGGTGGTTCTGTTTTTTTTTCTGAGCACCAACACCCAGACTGACAGTGGAAAGCCACAGAGTAGAACCCCATGCTCTGTCAGATATCTGATGACTCAGTCACTGTTTGCTCCACTCTTCTCACCCTGCTAGACTGTCCCCCAAAGTGCTCTGTTCCTTCTGGCTGCAGGAAGCACTTGCTACTTTGGGCTTTCTCCCCTCTCCTGGCCTGTGGAGCCATGAACTCTTGGCCTCAGGGCTATGTTTACTGGTTGTCTGTGCTTTCCTCCCTTGTTCATATTTATTCCTGGTTGTCCACCTTAGATATTTCAATGTGTTGGTCTCTCAGGTGTGCATCTGTGTTGAGGAGAAATTTCTTTGCTGAAGTATAGTTGGTTAACTTGTTGAAATTTCAGGGGGAGAATAAAAGGTGTGCTCTCATGCCACCATTCTTCTGAAGTCACTCTTCCCTCATTTTATCTTAAAATAGCTATATTTAAAGGCTCTGTCTCCCAATAGTGTCGCATTCTGGATTATAGTGGGACAGTGCTTCAACATATGAACTTTAAGGGGATAAAGAGTTCAGTCTATTACATCTCTATTTTGTTAATTTGGGGCATATAGTATGTGTTTAGTTAATATTTGTTGTTAAAATAAAATAATGATTGATAAATAAATGAAGTAGAGGCTAACTTAAATACTGACTAAATTATATACCTGCTTAATGAATTATCAAAATTATCCATTATAATTATTTGAGTACAAAGGATACTTAATAAGATTCTTAAAATAGTTGTCTTAACTATATTAAATATGTACTTAAATGAATATTTATTATTAGTTTTGTGTGACTCATTCATATAGTGAAAAAAACACATTGTAAAGTATATCATATTAATATATTAATATATTTTGGAATTTCTATAAACTTAATATTTGTTTAAAATATTTTTATTGATTTCAGAGAGAGAAAGGGAGAGGGAGAAACATCAATGATGAGAGCAATTAATTCATCAGCTACCTTCTGCACATCCTCTACTGGAACTAATCCCACAACCCAGAAATGTGCCCTGACCAGGAATGGAACCAGTGACCTCTTGGTTCCTGGGTCGACACTCAACCACTGAGTTTAGCTGGACTAAATTTAATATTCTTGAGCAATTTAGTATATGGATATTATTTTGGGATTTTAAAAAATATATATTTTATTGATTTTTCACAGAGAGGAAGGGAGAGGGACAGAAAGTCAGAAACATTGATCAGCTGCCTCCTGCACATCTCCTACTGTGGATGTGCCCACAACCAAGGTACATGCCCTTGACTGGAATCGAACCTGGGACCTTTCAGTCCACTTAGCCAAACTGGTTTCAGCTATTTTAGGATTTTTTGTAGGCTATTCTCCACAAATAAATAAATGTAACCACCAATTTTTAAGATTACAAACCTAAGATATCATTTAAGTGGATATTGCATTTGTGTGTCTTATAGTATGAAAACAGCTGCTATATCTACTTGGAAGTGTCAGTTCATTTTCTTTCATTTATAAAATTGATGCTACAGTTTGAGTTTATTCCTTTCTCCTTTAACTCCCACCTTCACTGACATTGAATGGCTGCAATTTGCCCTTTTATATTACATCTCAAATAACACCGATGGCATACTTCATGGCTAAGGGTAATATTTTCTCTATTTGAAGTTAATTTTTTCACAAATAATCCATTAATAGATATATTAAATGCCATTTTACCTGATGCATACTGACATGACCACTAGGAAGTTCACTAAAAAGAACGTTTAATATGTTTCAGAAAAAAATGCCAACTACCCGCTTGTAATAATTAAATGGCTAATATTATTGAATTAATTGATTTATGATAGTTTATTTGCTGTGGATATCACTATTTCAGTGCTATGGCTTCTGTCACAAACTAACATAATTGAAAAGGAATAGAGTAGAGAAGGAAATTATAAAAAATATGAAAATCAGTTACATTATGCTGAAAACAATATTTTCACATTTCTGAAAAGAAAAACACCTAAAAACCCAATGTCAATGAACTGCATGAGTACATGATCATTTTACATATAGTAAAATGTCCATAACATACTCCTTGCTCATATGCAGAACTCCCTTTTTGAATAGATGGTAGATTAGCCATAATGATCAGACAAGAAGAAGAAATAAAAGGCATCCAAATTTGAAAAGAAGTAAAACTGCCATTATTTATAGATGACATTATATTGTACATAGAAAACCCTAAGGACTCCATGAAAAAGCTACTAGACTTAATAAATGGATCTGGCAATGTAGCAGGATACAAAATTAGCACCCAGAAATTTATGGCTTTTTTATACACCAATAATGAACTCACAGAAAGAGAAACCTTACATATTTCACTTCCTGATTTACTTTTTGGCACTTCTACTAACTTTATGAACTCTTCTCTCATTGTGAGACCATCAGAATATTGACCAATAATGGTCAACTGAGCATGTGATGTGACATCAGTAGTTTCATCAAGAGAGATCAAAAAATATTTACAATTACTTATGTCTCTCTTTAATTGATGTTGTACATTTGTGTTCAGTCTCATTATTTGGTCTTTTATGATATTTCTACTGAGTGGTAACTAGATATCTCCTAATAATTGCATCTTTATTCTGCATATCATGAAATAGAACTGGTGCACATCTTAGGAGAGTTTCTTTAATAAATTCTTCGTCACTGAGTGCTTTTCTATGCTGAGCTATGGAGTGAGCAATGCTCAAACTTGCAGATGTTAAATTTGTAGAGCCTTTTATAAATTTAAGGATGGAATTAAATTGGCTCTTATAAAGGTGTAGCTGCCTGGAAATGTATTCCAACAACAGTGGTACTTCTACACAATGGAATACTATGCTACTTTAAAAGAAATAAAGAACTCTTACCATTTGTAACAGCATGGATGGGCATGGAGAGCATTATGCTAAGCAAAATAATCCAGTCAGAGAAAGACAAATATCACATTATCTCACTCGTTTGTGGAATGTACTTAACAACATAAACTGATCAACAAAAATATATCCAGAGACAGAGAAGCATCAAACACACTGTCAAACCTCAGAAGGAAGGCAGGGGAGCGTGGGAGGGTGGGTAAGATATCAACCAAAGGACTTTTATGCATGCATATAAGCATAACCAATGGACACATACTGATATACTAGGAGAGAGTGGGGGGCATTCGCTGGGGGGTGGAAGTGACTCGGGGAGGTCAATTAGGGGAAAAAGAGATGTATGTAATACTTAAAATAAGATGGTAGATTAAATAAATTTTTTGAAAAATTAGGAGTTTCGAAGGCACCTAGGTGAATTTTGTCCTGAAGCTAATTATATTGTACTAGAGGCCTGGTGCAGGAAATTTGTGCAGGGGGGGGGGGGCATGTGGGGGATGTCCCTTAGCCCAGCCTGCACCTTCTCCAACCTGGGACCCCTCGAGGAATGTCCAACTGCCCATCTAGGCGCGATCCTACTAGGATCAAGCCTAAATGGGCAGTCTGACATGCTTCTCACAATCCAGGACTGCTGGCTCCAAACTGCTCACCTGCCTGCCTCCCCTATTGCTTCTAACCACTTCTGCCTAACAGCCTGATCAACCCCTAACCACTACTCTGCCAGCCTAATTGATGTCTAACTGATCCCCTGCCAGCCTATTTGCCCCCAACTTCCCTCCTCTGCCAGGCTGCTAACCACTAACTGCCCTCCCCTGCAGGCTTGATCACCCCAAACTGCCCTCCCTTGCATGCCTGGTCCCTCCCAACTGCCCTCCCCTGCTGGCCTGATTGCCTACAACTGCCCTCTCTTGCAGGGCCTGGAACCTCCAACAGCCCTCCCCTGCTGGCCATCTTGTGGTGGCCATCTTGTGTCCACATGGGGGCAGGATCTTTGACCACATGGGGGCAGCCCTCTTGTGTATTGGAGGGATGGTCAGTCTGCGTATTTCTCTTTTATTAGATAGATTAGAGGCCTGGTGCATGGGTGGGGGCCGGCTGGGTTGCCCTGAAGAGTATCCTAGATCAGAGTGTGGGTTTCCTTGGGATGAGGGGCGGCCTGGGCGAGGGGCCTGTGGAGGTTTGCAGGCTGGCCACGCCTCCCAGCAACCCAAGCAGAGGCCCTGGTATCTGGGATTAATCTATGTCTACAATTGAAACTTTGTAGCCTGGAGCAGAGCCAAGGCTTTTGCTTTCTCTGGGTGGCAGCCATTTCTGTTTGAAACATTGTAGCCTAGAGTGGAGGCTTAGGCCGACAACAGCAGGCTGAAAGCTTGCTGTTGCCAGGGAAACCCAAGCCTCTGTTCTCTCCAGTTCAGTGGCTGCAGCCATTTCTGTATCTTTTATAACTGAAACTTTGTAACATTGGAGGCCAAGGCAGGCAATGGCAGGTAGAAAGCTTGGCTTCCTCTGTTGCTGGAGAAACCCAAGACTTCCTCCTGCTCTCAGTGGCGTGGCCGGAGCCACCTTGTTTGGGGTTTATTTGCATAATCTCCTGATTGGCTGGTGAGCATGACTGCGGGCATGGTTTGTTGGTGTGGCCAAGGTATTGTCAAATTTGTATATTACTCTTTTATTAGATAAGATTATTTGAATCTTATATAAATATATTTTAGGTGTATCAATGCGAACATGCATCAGCAAGTAATGTAGAAATTATGAGGAGGTTTATCATAGAGGCTAAATATATTTGTAAAAACCATATAAGTAACAAATGTTTTGCTTCTAGCTCTAATTCTATATAAAATAAAACCTGTCCATATTTTGAAATACTTTGTTGTTGTTTTTTATTGTATTAAGATATTTAATTTTATTATTTTTATTAAAGTAGGATTGGTATATACCATTATATTCATTTTAGTTGTACAACATAATACAGGTAGTCCTCGGGCTATGTTGGACTAGACTTAGGTCATTTCATGGTTAAGTCGCCATCTCCCACTTATTTATTTAAAAAAAAAGTTCCGTCATTTTGATGTATGTATATATGTACTTTATGGTTTTTTTATTATTCACCACAAGTAAAGGTCATAAATAGTTATCTTTCTTTTATTTTTATTTTTTACTGTTTCACTTCATTACTGTTGTGTATGTGCTCCATGTTAGTGATGTAGGTGCCTATGTAGGTGGGTTCCAAGGTATGGTGAAAATCACAGTGTGTCGCACCTTAGGAACAGATATCTGACATAACCTGAGGACTGCTGTAATTTGATCTTTGTATACGCTAAAAAATGATCACCCTGTTACATCTAATTACCATTAGTCTAGTTTTAAAGATCCAGTAGATATTTGAAAGTAATTCTGTTATTTATGAAGACAGTGCAAAGAGTTGAAAATTTAGTCTCTAAAGTGCATCATAATGGAGTTGGAATAAATGATACATTTTTTTGGTCATAAAACACTCCCTTTGTGCAGAAAGCATTACAACATATTTAATTATGTAAAAAAAACCACATTCGTACTTGGTTTATGTTACATATTAAAATAGAGTGTGCACAAAGACATTTGTACATGCGAAAGAACTGGTAGTTATTACTCAAACAATATTACAATTTTCTCACTAGACTGGTTTGGCGATATAGTCATTTTTAATAGTTTATAACAATAACCCAGAGAGTTTTAAAAATGCATGTGTGCATATAATTTGTTACTAATGATTTTCTTCTCCAATCAGTATATAAACAACATTAATTATATAGGATCAATTCAAATAAGGGTATGCTTAGGAATGCATTTAATAGAGTAATAGAGTTTTCTTCTTTGGGGTGTATTTTCTGACCTAAAAAAAAATTACACATTGTCGTATTATCAATGCAAAATGATCTTTGCTTCTATCTTTATGACTTTCCTGCCTTACATTTACTGTGGAGACACTTCAAACAGTATGATAACTGCTTCAGATTTCTTGTAAGTCTCTTTGCTTTTCAATGTAAGGTGAAAGAGTGAAATAGTCAAAGGCGAGCTAAAGAAGCAGTGCTTATCGATCATAAGCAGAAGCAGGGAGGATGTTCTTTACAACTCCTCTTATATATTGGAGGCTCAACGTTAGATACTTAAATCATTTTGCCATTTTCAATGGAATTCGGTTAACAGTTAAGTGTTTGATGACATTGTGGTGGGTTGTCTCTTCCCCAGGTGCTGGGAGATCGATGGGCAAACATCTGTAGGTGGACAGAAGATCGCTGGGCTCTTTTACAAGACATACTTCTAAAATGGCAGCGTTTTACTGAAGAACAGGTGAGTCGTGTGGGAAAATGTGTCAGTGAAAGACATGGAAAGATGTTAAATGAATAAATAAAAAAATGGTAATCTACTTTAATAATTATTTATTTTCTTTTTTGGGAATTATTTTTTTCCCAGTGCCTTTTTAGCACATGGCTCTCAGAAAAAGAAGATGCACTGAGCAAGATTCCCATAAGTGGCTTTAAGGATCAAAGTGAAAAGTTATCAAGTCTTCAAAAGCTGGCCGTATGTATTTTTTATTTTTCAATCATGTTTTTAAAAATCCCAATCGTTAATATGATTACCATTATTTAATCCTTTTGTTCAAATGTTCATTGTTCTTGCTTCGATCAGCCTGTTTAACTATATCAAATAGTTACTTCTCTTAATTAAAACAGGAAAAGCTAAAGTGCCATAGCTCAGGCTGCTTTAACAAAATATCATAGACTGGGTGGCTCAGACAGACATTTATTTTGCACAGTTCTGGAAGCTGGGAAATACAAGATGAAGGTGCTGGCCTCTTGGTAAGGCTCTTTTCCTAGCTTCCAGACAGCACCTTTTTGCTGTATCCTCACCTGGTGGAAATGGAGGTGTCTCTTTTTTCAAAAGGGTACTTATCGCATCATGGGGGCTCTACTCTCATGACCTCAAATAAGCCTAATTATCTCCCCAAAGCCCACCTCCTCATATTGTCATATTGGAAAGTTAGACCTTCAATATATGATTTTGAAGAGATACAAACATTTGTTCCATAAGATATAGGTAGAGTTTCAACCTTGTTTCTTTAAACAAAACCACACTCATAAAAAATATAGCATACCTGAAATAGGACTTCAGTTAGTGCATTATCCTGATATGCCAAGTTGGTGTGTTTGATCCCCAGTCAGGGCATATACAAGAGTCAACCAGTTGAATGCATAAATAAGTGGAACACCAAATATCTCTCTCCTTCCCCCCCCCCTTTCTTTCTCTCTCTCTCTCCTCTCTCTTACTCCCTCCCTCTCCCTAATTTTCTTTAAAATTTAAAACAAAGCATAACCTAAAAAGTGCTCAGTATATGTCTAAAGTAATATACTTCAGTAGTTCTCTGGGAAATATCAGAAGTACATGAGATGATTATCCTCACATACAAAAAGTTTTTACCCTAGTTTGGGAAGCAAGGAAAAAATGTAAAACAAGCCAATGTCACTTGTTATAGGTTTTGATAACTAAGGGAACTTAGGCAGAACAAAGACCATTAGGGAAGTATTCATTAAGACATTTCATTATGAGATAAACTTTACAGGATTTAAAAAGACCTCTAAAACTTATCTTTTTCTGTTAATCCTACTATTTTCTACTAAAGGAGAGGCCAATCTAATATTAAGCTTTATTTTTTAAGTAAAATATTGCATAATTAGGATTTCTTTTTGATTTTTTATAGATCAGTTCTAGTAAGTGCTAACTTGATGTCAACTCTAATATAAAACAAAGGTCTATTATAAATAACTATAGGCCCAGTCCATGAAATTTGTGCATAGGAGGCAGGGGGTGTCCCTCAGCCTAGCCTGCATCCTCTCCAATCTGGGACCCCTCGAGGGATGTCCAATTTCCCATTTAGGTCTGATCCCATTGAAAACGGGCAGTCGTACATCCTTCTCACAATTAAGGACTGCTGGCTCCCAATTTCTCTCCTGCCTGCCTTCCTGATTGCCCCTAACTGCAGGCATGATCACCCCCTAACCACTACCCTGCCAGCCTAATTGATGTCTAATTGCTCCCTTGCTAGCCTGTTTGCCCCAACTTCCCTCCTCTGCCAGCCTGGTCACCCCTAACTGCCCTCCCCTGCAGGCTTAATCGGCCCCAACTGACCTCCCTTGCAAGCCTGGTCCCTCCTAACTGCCCTCCTCTGTTGACCTGATTGCCCACAACTGCCCTCCCCTGCAGGCCTGGAACCACCCAACGGCCCTCCCCTGCTGGCCATCTTGTTGTGGCCATCTTGTGTCCACATGGGGGCTGGATCTTTGACCACATGGAGCAGCCCTCTTGTGTGTTGGAGTGATGGTCAATCTGCATATTACTCTTCTATTATATAGGATGTTTCATAATTTCATCTAAATTAATCTGTTTCTTATTGATATTATATATCACACGTCACAGTAATTAAATTATTTACTTTAAAAGCTGTTCTTAGATAAACTTCCCTGTTAAATTTGTATCATTTTAAATAAGTTTATTTGTATTATACATTTTCTTGTATAATTACTAATCTTTAGGTTTTTAATTTAAAATAGATTCACTGTTTTATTACTGGTCATTACAAGCTAGCTTTTTATTTATAAGAAATCATTCCTCGCCAAGACCGGTTTGGCTCAGTGGATAGAGCGTCGGCCTGCGGACTGAAGGGTCCCGGGTTCGATTCCGGCAAGGGCATGTATCTTGGCTGCGGGCACATCCCCGGTAGGGGGCGTGCAAGAGGCAGCTGATCGATGTCTCTCTCTCATCGATGTTTCTGACTTTCTATCCCTTTCCTTCTGCTCTGTAAAAAATCAATAAAATATATATTTAAAAAAAGGAAATCATTCCTCAAAGAATATATGTTTTCTTGAGTGACCATACGGCAAAAGAAAGGTTTCAAAAAGTAATATAAAGTTGAGGGCAAACAGGCTGGCAGAGGAGCTAGAATGCAAAAATATCAGTGGTATATTTGCAGTTTTGTTCTGCAGCTGATAAAGAGCCATTAAGAGTTTGATAACAATTATATTTGCATTTTTATAATACTCTGTAGTAGTAAGACTTTTGGTAGTAAGGATACCAGTTAGAAGAGCTAATCTAAAGTAGCATTGGGTGTGAAGAGGAGAGAGAGACAAGTTTATTTCAGAAGAGGAAATTAAGGCCCAGGAAAAAACACATGACATTTATATAAAGTGTCATAGAACATTAATAGCAGAGTTAAAATGAGCACTGAGACATGAAGACTCAGATTCAGGCTTTCTAAAACATTTCAAAACTTGTCATGTCATTTTATTCCTTGACAAACACTAACAGTTATCAAAAACTGTCATTTTGAACAATCATATGTCACTATATTTACATTTTTGTATGAAAACAACTTTATTAGCCTCAGGGCCATGAAAATTCTTTCTTAGCAAAGTCTCAATAATTTCCCAATATGCTTAAAATTCAAATTATGTCATCTTCTGAGCAAAGTGAAAATATGTTATGGATAAGTCTTACATTTGATAGTTTAAGCCAATTAACAAAACTTGACAGCTGGTATAGACTTTTAGGTAAAATTCCCCTGCTGACTCAGGCAGTGAATAAGAATTTAATGTTCATTAAAATATGTCACAATCTGAGACCTAAAACAGGTGCCATCTGTCACTAGTTCCTACTACATACCTAAGTGTAGATACCATGTACTAAAAATCTTTTATTTACAATCAGTGTAATTGATTTTGAAATATTATCACTATTAACCCATAGAATTTTATCCTACTTTTTATTTGAGGCAGGAGGATGAAGAATCAAGTATTTCATTTCCTGTATATCTATAGTTTTATCCAAATTGTGTAGGTCTATTTTTTATGGTAAAAATTGAAGTTTATTTGTTGTAAAGGATAAAAAGAAAAGGAGAGAAGAAACTGTGCCCTTGACGGGGGGGGGGGGGGGGGGGGCGGGAATTCTAAGCTTATAGGAAAATGTAGGCTATCATGGAAAGGCCCAAACATGCAAGATAGATGTTCATGGGAAACAGTACAAGATGCTGGGAAGGACTGGTCATGGTTGCCTGGGAAGGTCAACTTTGGGAAGCTTGAACCAAGAGAGTATGATGTGCAGGGCCTACAGGAGTCCTATGCAATTGGGACACTCTCAGGTGCTTATGGAATCAAATGCCACAGCAGCGATGCTTTTGGGAGCCCAACACGTCCCCACTGATGGTGCTATTTTACCAGGACTTGCTACCTTGACCTTAGTTTCAGTTCTCATCCTTAAAGAATTCATCCAGAAAGATTCAGTGTGGTCCCCACACTAGCTACTTCAACATCACCTGGGAACTTGGTAGAAATATGAATTCTTAGGCCCCAACTCTGTCCTACTGACTCAGAAACTTTGGAAATAGTACTCAGCAATGTGCATTGTAACAAGCCCTTTAGGAGATTCTGATGTTCTCTCAAGTTGAGAATCTCCACAATGGATCAATCTACCTAAGCATAACAATAGGTGATTTGAATTAATTGAGTACTTCTCACGTATAGGTAAGTAGCTGCACATAAAATAGGTTCAGAAATTAAGTTTGCTATGTAAGAGAAATTGTCTTAGCAGTACTCTTTTGATGATAATAGGATGAAGACTTCCTGGGTCTTTTGTAAGTGTACATTTTTTTTCTCACTTCAAATCATCTAACCTTGAGCAGATAAAACATGCCTATTTGGTCTTCTTGAGCACCTTAGCTGTTTCTTGCTGTCTCTACTTCACCTTATCTGATTTATTGACTATACCTTTCTGCCTACCTTGGAGGTAGGTACAGATGCTTGGCTTCTATGAAAATTAAATATTTTCCTTCTTTTAAGTTCCTTTCTGACTGCATACAAATATTCTGGAGCTTCCTTTTGCCTCCCGAGTTTTATAGAGCTCTGTGTTTCTCTGGTACTCAAAGTCCTATTTTGAGGTTTCAATAAGCAGAAATACTACCTTTTTTAACTCAAATAATTAATAACAATTAAATCATAGATATTTAACATACCCACATAGAATCCATGCAGAAAAGAATGTATATCCAAGGATAGATCGGAGAAGGCAGTTGATTGCTATAATACAATGTATCTGTAACCACCATGGACTGCTTATCTTCTGCCTCTTTTGGTCATGGTAGCACATCCCTTCAGGAACTGAGCAATGAGAGAGAGAGAGAGAGAGAGAGAGAGAGAGAGAGAGAGAGAGAGAGAGAGAGAGAGAGAGAGAGAGAGAGGAAGGAGATATCCAAAGCAAAGAGAGGAAACAAATTGAGGCAAAACAACTAACCTGCCATCACCATTTTAAAAAGCACACACAGAGATCTAGATAGAAGCTTTTTTAAATACAGGAATTTTGTTATATAGATTTAGATAAATATATTCATTTGATAATTACATAGTTGCATAATAATGCTCTTTTTACTTTACCATGATTGCATTTTCCTTAATTGTATTTAATAGTGACTTTCTCCTTTATTGTTGTAATGTTCGCCAAATGCTTTATTTGGTTTAATGTATTAGCACAGGAGGCTTAGTTTCAATTGACACTAAATATCTTTGGGTATCCAATTAGTTATATAGATCATCTATGAAAACCTGTTTAGGTAACATGAGGTTACCCATAAATTGCCAGTGCAAATTGTTTCCTGTTCTTTTAACATAACTCAGACTCTTGCTTGAGATGTTTCCAACTCATTACATATTTATTTTAAATACTGAATGCACCTCTTAGCCTTACACATATAGTTACTTAAAAGTATCCATTAAGCCCTCAGAAAGCCAAAGAATATTGTATTTACATCTTTCTATTTTTAAAAGTATGTCTTTACTTCTATCATCTTTTTTCAAAAACAACTTGAGATGGCTTAAAATAATTGCATGCTGCCCAGCTGTAGTGTTTCAGATGGTTATAGCATCATTTTTTTGCACATAAAGGTTGTGGTTTGATTTTCATTCAAGGCACATGCATAACTCACCCTGAAATCCCTGGTTGGGACAAGGGATCCTTCTCTGTCTCTCCTTCCTACTACCTCCCTCTTTCCTCCCTCCCTCTCTATTTTCCTTCCTCTCTCTAAGCACACCCTCCTCTGAGGAGGATAAATCTATCCCTATATATAAAAGCCTAAGCAACTGCTGACCAGCTGACTGGCAGGTAGCTAGGGTACACATGGACCACCAGGGGGTAGACACTCAACCCAAGAGCTTCTGAGCACCAGCAGCTTTGCAGAGTGCCCTCTTGCACTCCAGGGCCCCTTAGGAGATATTGGACTGCTGGTTTTGGCTTGATCCCTGCAGCCCAGGCCGAGGGACCCCACTGCACTAATTCATACACTGGGCTACTAGTAAATAAATAAATACCAAAAGTTAATAACAGGAAAATGAGACATCATAAAGAATTGGAAGACTACACTGAAATTGGAATTTAGGTCTCAGTTCTAGGAAGTTAGCACAAATTATTGTTTTAATACTAATCCAAATATGCACTTAAATTTAAAGGAAGGAAATCTAATCTGATTTAAACAAAATCAGGTATAAAATTTATCTATTACTAATTCAATTAATTATGAGTAATTAATTGGTGCATCTGTTTCATGACAATTGCTTTACCATATGTAATATTCATTCTTAAATAAATTTATGTTTATTTTGAAATGACAGGTCTCACAGCTTAGTTTATTTATGTTCATTATTTTTGCTACCACGACCAAGAGGGGATTATAAAGGGTCCATAAAATATTTTTCTCTTTCTTTTCTGTACTTCTGTGTTTACAAGTTATATCAAGAACTGATGTTTGACTGGAAATTAGATTTTCCAAAATACATGGAAAAGTGAAGGAATAAGCTGCCCTGATCTACTGATTTCACATACACCACTTTGTTTACTAATTACATATTAACCAAAGGGCATGTGTAATCATTCATACCTCACAGGAACTTTGGAAATAAGAATGATTTAAAAATTATTTCATAAAATACATATGAATTTTGAAAACATGCGAAATCATTCCGAAGGATTAGTGACATATTCAGTTACTTTATGTACTCTTAAGTTAGTTTGAGAAGGTAATTATACTCAACCAAAATTAATTGAATAGCATGCTAAAATATTTATCAGTAAACTTCATACCAAGGGTTTTATATTCAAACTATTGGCTTGGTGCATGAAATTCATGCATGGTTGGGGGTTCACTCAGCCAAGCCTGCACCCTCCCCTATCAGGGACCCCTTGGGGGATGTCTGACCGCAGATTTAGGTGGTTGGACATCCCTCTCACAATCTGGGACCACTGGATCCTAACAACTCACCTGCCTGCCTGCCTGATTGCCCCTTACTGCCCTCCCCTGCTGACCCAATATCACCCCTAATTGCCCACCCCTGCTAGCCCAATCTCATCCCTAACTGTCCTCCCCTGCCAGCCTGATCTCACCCCCAACTGTCCTCCCCTGCCAGCCTGATCAGCCCTAACTGCCTCTGCCTCAGCCTCCACCACCATGGCTTTGTCCAGAAGGAAGTCGGATGTCTGGAAAAAGGCTGGTTAACCCATTCTAAGTAGCATATTACCCTTTTATTAGTACGGATAGATTATATAGGATAGGGTTGATTAAATGGGGGGCAGCCTTATTTTAGCAGGAGGAAATGCTCTAGACAGACAAAAATATATAATCCCCATATCTGGACTGATATCCAGACATATGAACTATACTGCCAAACCAGTCATTAAGAAATTGAACTGTTTCCTTACACCTTACAACAAGCAGCTATTGCCCTTAAAACACCTACTTAGATTCTGCCTTTGCAGTTCACCCAGATTAGGTTCTGCTTGGTCGGTTTCTATGCCAGTCAATGTCAAAAGCTCTGTCTTCTAGGCAGCCATTGGCTCCTCACACCTCACCCAGATTTGGTTCTGACTGGCCAGTTTCTATGCCAGTCAGCATCTCCAGGCCTATCTCTGGGCCTGATAAGAGAGGCAGGGCTGATCAATAGCTATGCCAGTCTGCTGGTGAGGCCTGGAGAGAGAGAGAGAGGCAAGGGCTGATCAGCAGATGTCATGGAGGCTGTGGATTAGACCCTGCTTCTCTCTCCAGGCCTCGACCACAACCTGAGAAAACTGCGAATCAGCCCTGCCTCTCTCTCTCTCTCTCTCTGAGAGATCAGCAGTTCAGCCTATTTGCCACTCCGCACCCACATGAGCCTGCTATGTGCTCAGCCTGGTGTTTGGTCATCCCTTTGGTTTTTTTGGATGCTACGGACCCTGATACTCTCTCTCTCTCTCTCTCTCTCTCTCTCTCTCTCTCTCTCTCTTTCTCTCTCTCTCTCTCTCTCTCTCTCTCTCTCTATATATATATATATATATATATATATATATATATATATATATATGAAAAAATGTAAAAATTGCAGAAATAAGTAATATTTCAAGTTTATCCAAATAATTACAGTATTTCAGAATGGGAAGGCTTTTAGCCATGCTCATCTTCTCTTTGGTACTCATGGCATGTGATATTTTACTTGAATTCTACTGGAAATTCAAAGTAAATTCACTATATTCAAGAGCCATGCCATTCACTATTTTGTTAAATATAAAAAGTAATTTCCATATGTTTAGCATTCTTTTGTCTTTTGAATAAAGGCTACTTTTTTACTTGGCAGTTCTTCAAATATTTTAAGGTAGCTTTTAAGTTCCTATATTGTTTATTCTACATCTGACTTTTATTTCTTAACTTCAGGTTTCTTGGAAAGTGTATTGGGATTTTAATTTTCTACTTTGGTCCTTTGAGGCACAATCACAATTTTTTTCTTTCAAATAAGAAAATACATATAAAAGCAAGTTGAATTGGAGTGTTTTGTAAAATGTAGCCTAGGCTTATTCTGTGTTCTTTCTTGTTTTAAAAGGTTTTTAAGACAGATGTAGAAAATAAAAAGGAAAACATGGACAAACTTCGCTCACTTAACCAAGATCTTCTTGCAACATTGAAAAATACATCAGTAACACAAAAAATGGAAGCACGACTGGACAACTTTGCCCAGCGCTGGGATAATTTACTCCAAAAACTTGAAAAGAGTTCAGCACAGGTTAGTGATTCTAATTATCCTAAAATAAATATTCCTTTCTATTTTTGAAATCTAATGCATTAAGAGAACAACACCATAACCCTACAAAGGTTGCCATTGGGTCAATCCTTGCCAAGTATTCAGATGAATAAGAACATGACTCTCATGGATGTTTTGATATTGCAGGATGTGGGAGGGGTGAGTGATAATTGACTGAACTAATTACCACCTTAGAGTGTAAAGCTCCCACTTCAGCAGGAATGGGGATGTGAGTGACTTAGTGCAGTTGGACAAAAAGCTAGGGAATTGTGTTTTCAAAGTAACCCCAAATCATAGATTCATAGAACAATGAGGAAGGAAATTAATTGTCCAAAGAAAGTTTGTGATAAGTATAGCCTAGGGCGCAGATCCTTTGATTTCACTAAAGACATCTTTGTACTAGTGTAAGTGAGAATCTAATCATTGGACTTTTTGCCAGAGATAGTTGATTTATAAAATAATTCATGTGGCTTAGTTACATTTAATACATATTGGCTGTAAATTAAGAAAACATCTAAGTTACAACTTGTAGGGTTATAATTGGATTTTGTAGCTAAAAGTTGAGACTAAAAGTTTTGGTAGTTTATATAAGAAAATGAGGTATTTTAAAAGTGGAAACTCAGCCGAGACCGGTTTGGCTCAGTGGATAGAGCGTCGGACTGCGGACTGAAGGGTCCCGGGTTCGATTCCGGTCAAGGGCATGTACCTTGGCTGCGGGCACATCCCCAGTAGGGGGCGTGCAAGAGGCAGCTGATCGATGTCTCTCTCATCGATGTTTCTGACTTTCTATCCCTCTCCCTTCCGCTCTGTAAATAATCAATAAAATATACTAAAAAAATAAAAAAATAAAAGTGGAAACTCAGTATCTTATGTTGTCAGATGTTGGAATCATGGGCAGTTTTCAAAATATTAACATTATGTATAATAGTATTTAACATATTTTGCCATAATGTTTTACATTATAGAGACCAACTTTTATCAATTGGTCACAATTCATAGCTATGTACACCGTACATGCATCTCTATTACAGGAGTGACCACATTCAGTAGCTTTAGAGGCATGTATCTCCTCTGTTGTGAGACAGAGCAGAAAATTTGTTTTCTTGAGATTTGACATGTGCTAAGTTGCACTTATGAAATGTTCATTGAAAGATTAAATGAAGGCTGAAGTATTGCTTCTAGAAATACAATTTAAGAAAATATGATCAGGAAAAATATATGATTTCCAATCATAGTTCAGCTTCCTTTTAAAATCAAATTCATATTTAAATTTTGAAAGAATATAAATTGCAATAATTTCCTGTATAATCATTAGGCAATAATAAAAATTCCATTTGTTTTCCATTGGATAATTTATCAGTAACTTGATCTAATAGTGATTTTACTACCAGAACATGATTCCTCTTATTATATGTGATCCAGCCATGGCTACTTTGAATGCCATTGGCATCTATGTAATAAATATGTGAGCCGTTAGAAAATTTGATGCTTTTAATTTACTGAATTTATTGGAGTAATATTGGTTAATAAAATTACATAGGTTTAAGGTGTACAATTCTATAATACATTATCAGTATATGGTATTGTGTATTCACACCAAGTCAAGTCTCCTCACATCACCACTTATTCCCCCTTTACCATCTTCTATCTCCCTCAACCCCCTTTCCCTTCTGGTATGTATCCGTTGATTGCATAGATTATTGTTGCTGGAAAATGATTACTTACTATGTTATGAGAAAATATCATTACTTGATAAAGTTGTTTTGAAATATATCCCTTTAAAGAAATATGTTTATGAGGATGTAACTTAACAATAGGTCATCTTCTCCTTCACTTGAAATAATGTTTATTTTATCTTTAAATGTCTTTTTAGTTGATTTCAGAGAGGAAGGGAGAGGGTGAGAGAGATAGAAACATCAATGATGAGAGAGAATCATTGATTGGCTATCTTCTGCATGCCCCACCTGGGACCGAGCCCACATCTGGGGAATGTACCCTGAATGGGGATCACACTGTAACCTCCTGGTTCATAGGTTGATTCTCAAACACTGAGCCACACCAGCCAGGCACAATAGTTTTTAAACTTGAGTCTGCATAATATTCACCTGGGAAACTAATTAAAATGTATAGTCCTAGACTCTGTGCTGAGAAAATCCCATTCAACAGGCCAGTAATCTGCATGTAGTCTTTTATATAGTCTACTGGTCATATTTTTTAAAAAAAATATTGAATTATGCATGCATACAAGTCCTTTGTGAACCTCACTTTTAATCTTTCCAGTAGCCCTATGAACTAAGAGATAGTACCTATCCTTGTCCTTTATCAAATGAGAAATCTGAGGTGTGAGAAAGTAAGAAACTTGGGAAAGCCAAGGGGAGGCCAAAGGAGGGAGAAAAAGGAAACATATGTACTACTATTTGTAATACTTCAAACAATAAAAAGAGGGGGAAAAAAGATTGAATTAGCAAAATAACGAAATATGGGCCAATTTATGCATCCTGGTTTTACACAATGCTACCTAAAATAGGGAGTATGGAGACCTTCCTAGCAATGCAGTAGTACTCTTTCCTTGGAATGCCATTGCTTTCTGAAGAGGGTGGACAACTCATCAAAATATTTTGGATTTATTATGCTAGTTAGTAAAACAAAACAAAACAAATTAGAAGCCTTATTTGTAATGGTCTAGAACTTATGAAATCACTACCCAGAGCAACTTATTTAACTTCTTATTTTTGAACTTTTCAAAATCTGTAATAAAACAGTACTTGCTCTGGTTTATTTAGTTCTTTATAAAATCATGTCCAACATACATTACAACATGTATCTGATGAGGATAAAATAAAGGAATAGACATGAAAGCATTTGTAGGGGGATAGATGAGCTCTGGATATGCAAGGTATATTGTTTAGTGACTGGAGGGAATATTATGGTTCACTATGATTAATTTAATTTTTAAACAGTTGTGCACTTCTATACCACATAAAAAGCAGATAAATGGATTTATTAGGCAAGTTACTTCTTAGAACACTAACCTTGAACTTCTCTTAAGCTCATTTCTGATTTTATTCTTTTGCTTTTATAAAAAAAAAAAAAACTAGAGGCCCAGTACATGAAATTTCTTCACTGGGCGGGGGGTAGGGGGGTGGGCAGTCCCTTCATCCTGACCTGTACCATCTCACAGTCCAGGAGCCCTCAGGGCATGTCCAACTGACAGTCAGATATCCTTGGAGCTGCTGCCGAGGTGGAAGAGGCTCCCCCCACCACCACTGTGCTTGACAGCCCTGAGCCAGGCTTCTGGATGAGTGATGCTCCCCCTGTGGGAGTGCACTGACCACCAGGGGGAAGCTCCTTCATTGAGAGTCTGCCACCTGGTGGTCAGTGCGCATCATAGCGACCAGACATTCTGTAGTTCGGTTGACTTGCATAGTATCCTGTAATTATATAGGATATTCTATCAGATCCCCAATCTAAATCATTGCTGGGGGTCTTGAGGCTCTTAGGAAGAAAAAAATGTAGCTAACCAGGGAAAGAGGAATTAAAAGGAGATAGAGTGAGCAAAGAAATGTTATTTTACAACTAACAAAGCCATCAATGAAAATCTGAATGTCAGATTGAACATGATCAAAATCTATACTAAAAAAAAAAGGACAATATGCTAATTAGACCAGGTCAACCAGACATCTTTTGGATGTGCGACTTCCTTTTGTACAGTTAGGGGTCAACCAGGACAGCAGGGGGACAGTTAGAGGGTGACCAGGTCGGAAAGGGGGCAGGGGGTGACTGGGTCAGGGGAAGTTTTGGGGGGACCAGGCCAGCAGGGGGACAATTAGGAGGTGACCAGGCCAGCAGGGAACCAGTTAGAGGGTGATCAGGCTGGCAAGGAGAGGCAGTTAGGGGCAATTAGATAGGCATGTAGAGTGTTTAGGGGTGATCAGGCAGGCAGGTAGAGTAGTTAGGGGCAATCAGGCACTTAGGAAGGCAAGGGTGCAGGCTGGGCTGAATTTCATGTACCAAGCCTCTAGTTATCACATAAGAAAAATTCCATGAATTTTGAGGGTTAGGTCATGACTTTGGAAAACAAAGCTTACTTGTATGTATATCTTCCAGCATGTTCATGGGAGAAAAATATACTCAGTCTTTAAAAAATCCTTTTAAATAATTGGTGCTACAAAGAAGGAGCAAAGTTCTAGAAATGGTTAAAATTCAGTAGGATATAGGAACTGTGACTGAGATTACAAAGCAAATGATTGTGTTAGTATAAAGAACATTGTGTGCCCAAAATTTTGACTTCTATTCAGGTCAAAGCTTTGAGGGATTTTGACCTTTTAAAACAGTAGCATGGCCAGAGATAAAAATGTGATAAAAAAAATCAACTGTGAGAGCTGCTGTCTTGCATTTCAAAGTCAGGTCTGTCTTGAGTAATATCTGGACACAGGCAGGGGATGCTTAAGTTGATGAGAAAGCAATCTAAGAAAGTAGAAATAATTTCTTTTAAAAATTAATTTATATTTCAGTGACAGTTAACATACAATATTATATAGGTTTCAAGTGTGAAACATAGTGATTAGACATTATATATATATATATATATATATATATATGTATATATGTATATAAATTTATTTTTTGCTTCTAAAAGTTAGAAAGAATAGTAGTCCTTGCTATGTGGATATTTAAAATAAGAAAAGGCAGTAAATGAAATATATCCTGGATTGACTTATTTAATTATTCAGATGGCCTTGTGTTTCCTCTCAATTTTTTATAAATATGTTTGTTGAAATACACATTGTTTCTTTCCTAAATGCTGTGATCCTGAGGTACATATTTTTATCTTAATTATAATCAGATAATATGATAGTCAAAAATTCATTATAATTAATACTTTAAATTTAAATGTATTTTAAGTGATTTGAAATATTATTTTTTCCCATTTAACTGAAGTCATATATACTATGGAAAGTCATACTGTTTAGTGAGTCTGTAATACCACGTTATTTATATGCCTTATTATTTATTGTGGAAATTTATTTTAAATTTTACATCAGACATTTAGTTGTAAGAATGTCTCTATGTATATAAGTACAGAAGTTCCATAGTTTTGTGATTTTTTAAAAAATATATTTTATTGATTTTTCACAGAGCATAAAGGAGAGGGATAGAAAGTCAGAAACATTGATGAGAGAGAGACACCGATCAGCTGCCTCTTGCACACCCCCTACTGGGGATGTGCCCGCAGCCTAGGTACATGCCCTTGCTGGAATCAAACCCGGGACCCTTCAGTCCACAGTCCGACGCTCTATCCACTGAGCCAAACTGGTCTCGGCAGTTTTGTGATTTTTTAACAAATTATCTTCTTTGCCAGCGATATTAAACATTCTATGACTCATCTAAGTCCACAGATTTTATTCCCATTTCATGAATATTTTGCTGTATTCTGTTTCTAAATATTTTATTTATTTTTTACAGAGAGGAAGGGAGAGGGATAGAGAGTTTGAAACATTGATCAGCTGCCTCTTGCACACTCCCTACTGGGTATATGACCACAACCAAGGTACATGCCCTTGACTAGCATCCAACCTGGGACCACTGAGTCCGCAGGCCAATGTTCTATCCACTGGGCCAAACTAGTTAGGGCTTCGCTGTATTCTTAAAGACCATTTTTGCAATGTTATGAACTACAAGCACAGATATCTCAAATATAAAATGAATATGCTCAGAATTCCCTATCCTTGAACATAAGCGTACATGTCTGGCCAACATATCTCTGCCTATATTCATAGATGCCCAAATAGTGAAAGTTTTAAAACTCTTGCTAGACATGTGAATAGTGTAAAACACAGTTGAATACAATAAGCCAGTGTTTTTCATAATACCAGATATGTAAATAGAGAGATGCAAAACTATTAAGATGAAAATTTCTTTGTCTTTTCTGATATTGTCCTTGTTTCCTATAGATCCTGTTTTTATTTCCCATAAAATTTGTTTGGTGCATCTTTTGATTGCACCTATTCGCAAAGCATTATTTTGTAGCATGTTAATACCTGAAATGTAGTTACAATTGCTTTGTCTATTTCCTTTTGTTGATTATTTTAATTAAAAATATTCTACTGTCTTTCAGTTGCCAACTCTTTATGTAGCTTCCTGAAAGCTTTCCAAGCCTAAGCAGCCTACTGCCAATGGGGAAAAAATGGTTTTATAAAACCTAGAATTAAAATAAAAATTCTTTACTTATTTTAGGTTTCTTTCTTGTTTAAATTTATAGACTAACCATCTTGAATTATAGAACACCATCTTGTGGCTGTAGGCACTGCCATCTTGTGAGGGCATGAGAGCAATTAGCAATTATCTCTGCTATGTCAGTCTCATATTTGGCTGGCAGATGATAATGAAAATAAAATTATCTTCCTAGTCAAGAAGACTGACATCTGAAATGATTACATTTCACTTCTCATGAAAATGTAATTAAAATACTATAAAGATAAAAATATTCAGCATCTATATGATACATCTGTTATCTACTGACAATAAATGAAATACCACATAAAGATACAATTTATTTTCCTAAATGTATTCTTGATAAAATTCATTTCTAGTTACAAAATACATTTTATTACTTAAAATAAGATGGTATGTAGAGGAAGGTCATGTGGATCATAAAAAATAAATCTTGTTACTCCTTGATTTTTTTCAGATACAGTTAATCCAGATAGTTGTGCAAATCCTCTCTTTAATATGAATTCCGAAGCCCACACATATCTCTTCCTTCTGTCAATTTGTACGAAAGCTAATTTGAAATGAGAGACAAAATATGTACATAAAATTGAAGCTTTGTAGGATATGCCTGCTTAATTATACAATATTTTATTTCAAATAGGAGGAAAACTTCCTTTATTATGTCTTATGAATATTGACTCTATTTGTGCTCATGATCCCCATGTCAGTCTCTATTCCAGAAATTTCACAGCCTTATTACAAACAATGTAATAGTTAAGTGTTAAAATCTTGTCACCAAGCTAGCACTCCTTATATGCTACACTTAGCTTTGGCAATTGTTCTGTGCTCTTTCATGAGATAGAGCATTTTATAGAGTTTTGATTAATAAGTCAGCTCCCTTTGTGAACACCTAATCTTTTACCCCAGGTTTACCATAAAGTGCAGCATATAGTTACTTCTCTGTCTTGTGCTGCCATTCCTACAGACATAGTTTTCAGCCTGGCTACCAATTCTCAGCTAAAGCAGTTACTGAGCTTATGTTTTAAGCTGTAGAAATACAATTCCTCCATATCTATTAAAAATCAGTGATCATTCCAAGGTTATGTACAAACAAAAAACATAGAGGAAAAAGAGAATATATGCAATACTTTCAACAATAAAGAATATAAAAACATGATCTACATAATGAAGGGTATATGGAGGTGAGTGAAAATTGACCCTAAATGACTAACAAAATAAAACATATTCAAGTGAAAGCTTCAAAACAAAACAAAACAAAACAAAATACAAGCAGGCAAAAAATAAAACACACAGGGAAAATATTGGTCCACAATTGTCAACCTCATTATATTTTTAAATAAATCAGGTGTATTACATTTTATTGATTTTGCACAGATCCTATATAATAAAAGCCTAGGTGGTGTTGCATGACATCATCACAAGATGGCCACCACAAGATGGCTGGCAGGGGAGGGCAGTTGGGGGCAACCAGGCCTGCATGGGGTGGGGCAGTTTGGGGCAACCAGACCAACAGGAGAAGGCAGTTGGGGGCAATCAAGGCCAGCAGGGGAAGGCAGTTGGGGTGATCAGGTCAGCAGGGGAGGGTAGTTAGAGGCAATCGGGCCAGAGGGGAGCAGTTAGGGGGCGATTAGGCTGGCAAACAGAAGCAATTAAGAGTTAGAAGCCCTCAGTCCCGGATGTGAGAGGGATGTCCTACTGTTGGTTTAGGCCCAATCCTGCAGGAATCAGGCCTAAACAGGCAGTAAGTCATCCCCTAAGGCATCCCAGATTGGAGAGGGTGTAGGCCTGGATGAGGGACACGCCCACTCCGTGCACGAATTTTATGTACCAGGCCTCTAGTTTAATTATAATTTATCAAAATCTCAAAGCATTAAAGATAGTCATTATGTGCATTTTCATTTTTCTGACATTATATGTGTATGTCTGTGTATATTAACACATTCACCCAGCTACACAACTTAAAGGAAAATCGCCATTCAGAAATCTGAACAGGTGTTGCAGCAAGTGAGCATACCTAGTAAGAGCTGGCTGAAGGAAATATTAGACTTGGGTTTATAGCTCTGCTCAGCCACTGACAAATTGTATCTACCTCAAATTTTACCTTTCATCTATTAAATGGGAATGATATTTATTCTTAGGCCCCTTGCAAGATAATGACAGCTATCACTTGTTAAGCCTTTATCTCAGATACTATTCTAATGATTTTAAATAAGATAATTAATGCAAAGTGCTTATCAGAATGCTTGGGACATTTAAAGAACCTCAGAATTGATAGCTATTATTATAAGTATGTTAATGATAATAATATAAATTAGATAACTAACCCTTTATAACTTGAATCTCTTTTTATTTTTCAATTATTGCATTTCTTTTTATATGTTTCTTTAAATGTTCAAATAGTGGAATATCTTGCAAGGCAAGAAATAGAAATCTTTAACCCCAAGGAACTTAGAAGGGCAAGAATATTTAAATAATTAAATGGAAAATTAAAATATGCAATTATGAATATAGGCCAAAAGTAAGAGAAAAAATATCAGCACCAAGAAAGTTAATTTAAAATATAAGAATAAGAACTGGCCTGTGTAGTCCACTGGTTGAGTGTTGGTCCAAGATCCAGGAGGTCTGGGTTTGATTCCTGGTCAGAGCACTTGCTGAGGTCCTGGCTCAATCTCCAGTAGGCATCCAATTGATGTGACCTGTCTATATTTTTCTCCCTTCCTCCTTCTAAAAGCAATAAAAACATATTTTTAAATAAAGAGAATAGGTTGTAAATATAACTACTTGCCATTGAGAAACCGCAGACAGTAGTGCTAAAGAAATGTTATATAAAACTCTAGAGTAATTACTGAAGAGATTCCAACTATCTCTGCTATGTCAGTTTCAGAATCAGTCATTGTATGCCCTTTTATATTCTTTTAAAATATTCTTTAAATGTACATATATTTCCTCCTCAAAATATGAATTTTTAAACAAATGGAAGAGAATATGGAAAGAAAGAATTTTACTTTTTGAGAGCTGTTTGTTTTTTCTAAATCTACCGAAATTATACAATCTTATGGAAAGAAGATGTATACCCCTAGAAGTATCAAGAGATTGCACAAATGCTTTTCCAATTTTTCTCTCTATAGGAAAATGCAATATTTATAAATCAACCTATATAACCTTATGTGTTAGAAAGTTCAGTATAGAAACAAATCCTGAATTTTCTCTGAACATTGAGAAGGGACAGTCATTATTGCTACTATGTATTAAGAGATCACTTACTGTGTTCAGACGTTACATAATTTTATTCTTGCAAACAGGACTGGCTACATAATATATGGTACCCATACAAAATTAAAATGTGGGTCTTCTTGTTCAAACATCATTAAGAATTTTAAGAGGTGACAGCAGAGTATGAAACCAGGCATGGAGTCCTTCTGGGTGAGGGGATTGCATAAGTTGATGTCTGCATAAGTTGCACACCCATGATGCTGATCATGTTTACCACATCCCTGTGAGAGATGTGTCTTCATTCCAATTTTACATATAAAAATAATTAAAAGCTCTGAGATAGTAGCTAACCTGGCCCAAATATTGCATTTTGTGAACTATGGACCTAGTGTTTGCTAATTGTAAGCCTGGTTTATAGACCTCTACTTTAAATCACTGTAAAAGCATATGGTGGTTACCAGAGGGAAATGGTATAGTGTGGGGGTGGGTCAAAGGGGTCAAATAATTAGTGACAGTGGATTATTTTACTTTGGATAGTGGACACACAGTGTAATACACAGATGATGTACCATTGAATTGTACATTTGAAACCTACATGATCTTATTAACCAACTAAAGGCCTGGTACATGAAATTTGTGCATGGGTAGGGTCCCTATGCCTGGCTGGTGATTAGGGAAAATAGGGGCCTGCCCCTGTGCCAACCCGGTGGTCAGCACACGTTATAGCAAGCAATCAAACTCTGAAGGGTATAATTTGCATATTAGGCTTTTATACAGTAAATCTAGATGTCACCCCAATAAATTTAATAAATTTTAAAAAACAGCTACTAGCTTCCAAACCTAAAAACATATATTTTTAAACTAACTATTTTCCATTTTTATTGGGCAGATTAATAGGCAGATCCAAGGAATATAATATTTAAAAACAAATATATTTTATTTTCATGAGAACATTTCAAAGTAATTTTCTTATTTTTAAAATTTTTCATTCACTTCACAGAGGAAATGAGAGAGAGAGAGAGAGAATCATTAATGATGAGAGTCATTGATTGGCTGTCTCCTGCATGCCTTCTACCAGGCATAGAGCCTGCAACACAGGCATGTACCCTTGACCAGAATTGAACCCGGGATCCTTCAATCTGCATGCTGATGCTCCATCCACTGAGCAAACCGGCTAGGACCAAAGGAATTTTCCATATACTCATAATCAAAATGGAGAAAGGTCACTGGATAAGAATTTCGTTAAGTAGACTCAAAGTTTGTTGAATGTAACCCAAACTATATCATATTTTAACTTTGATCTTGCACTATTCGAAATTTTAGTGAAGGCAGTAAGTCATTCTTATTAGACGTTTAGTCGTCTTAATTTTAATATATTTGGATGGCATTCTTATAATTCCAAAGATATATAGGAATTATAGACTTAAAACAACAACTTAGAAAAAGAGTTTGAATTTTTTTCTGCTTATAGAAGTAATGTTTTTTTGGAAAATGTTTTATTGTACAATGTTGGAAAATATAAAGAATTCAGAAATATGTAGGATACAATAGAAATTATCTGTGCTTTATCTGTAAAAAAAACCTGTAATTTTATATCTTGCATTGTTTAATCAGTACTATTAATATAAAAATTTCCAATGGCATTTAAAAATATTTGAAACATGTACAGTATTGTATCCTTTATCATATGCATATAGTATAATTTATTCAAACCAGGGGTGGGTAACCATTTTTCTGCCAAGGGCCATTTGGATATTCATAACATAATTTTCAGGCCATACAAAATTATCAATTTAAAAATTAGCCTGCTATATTTGGTCAAACAATGAACTCACCCCTAACACCTTGGCAGGGTCCGACCAAATGATTTTGCAGGCCTTATGCATCCTGTGGGCCAGACATTCCCCTACCCTGAAAGCCATCACTTACTGACATTAGGCTATTTCCAGCATTTTACTCTTATAAATGACCCTATGAACAGGGATAAATGTTATATGCAGCCTTTAGCATCAAAAGAAATGTAAAGGTTAAGATATTAGCTAAGGAAATTTTCTTTTTGTAACATTTAAAAAGAAACTTCATTGCTTACTATATTAATGAATGTAATTATTTTGATTTTGCATGCTTACATTTTTCATGTGACACTCACCCTATCTCACAATTATTTGTGTGGTTGTCACCTTCACTCCTATGCTATAAAATCCCCCCCAAATAGAGATTTCATTTTATTAATTTCTGAATGCCCTGTTCAATACATGTAACTTAATTGAAACATTGTGATTCAGCAGCTGAGTAACTTACACAGTTTTAGATTTTGCTTTCTCTGTCTATGGTGTCCAAAGCAGGCAATCTAGGTTTTCAACCACTGATCAGATTAAATCTAATTCCAGCTAACAACTAGTATTTATTATAGAGCTTGCAAATAAAACTTATTAGAGTAATGATATAAAGCTTCAGATCTTTAAGACTATTAGGTAGAAACAATATTCAACTTATTCTGTGTTGGCCCAGGTTCAAAAATTCTTAGTGAGTGAAGTCATAGTAAGGCAGGCTTCCACTAGGTATTTTGATCCCTGACAATGGGAAAATTCGATTCATTATATATTTTTAATGATTCTAATATATAATTGTTTATAGTCAATAGAAGCATGGGGAAATTTAATGTGTGACCAAATGTTTTTTATTCTTATACTAGAGGTCCAATGCAAGAAATTCATGCAAGGGGCTTGGCCCCCGCCACTAGGGCAGCTGCCTTGGCTTCTGCCTGCTGCTGGCTGCTGACTCGGCCCCCACCACCACTGTGGTGACTGCCTTGGCCCTTGCAGTACCAGCTTCCTACAAAAGGTCTTCCGGAAAGATGTCTGGAAGGACGTCCAGTCTATTTAGCATATTATGCTTTTATTATTATAAATGCAGTAGGTATTGAAAATAGTTACTGATTTATTATACATAACAAGTTATACTCTATATTTACAGGGTCCATGCAGTTGTTTTCTCATTTCTTTATCCCAAAGGAAATGAAATGCTATTTTCCATTATAGTATGGTAATGAATATAGTATACAAAAATTACAGATCTATATCCTGCTATTTTATTAAAAATGATTATTTTTCTTTTTTATAAGGTTTGCTATATTCTTAATTATAATTTTGTAGTATATCATGTTACTCTTTCCTTTATCTTCCATGAACACATCTATCCAATTTCATAATAGGCATCAATAAGAAAATATAAAATTATAGAAATTAATTTCTTAGGCAAATATTCAGTAGCACATATGTTCCATTACATTATATATAACTGAAAAATAGCTTTGTGTTTTCAGAATCTGCCTTCTGGTAGCTGCACATATAAAACTAGAAATTCTGAATAATATTTTATTTAGCCCATCATTGTATGCAGAAATGTTTACTCATGGTTAAAAAATAAAATGCTCTTGGAATCCTTAAAAACTACATTTTCTTTTTTATTAAAGGTAAACTTAATTTGATCATGTAATGGTAATTTTGCGTTGAGTGCAATTAAATTTGAGGTTATATTTTGAGCACTTAAAAAAACTCTTGTTACTTTATGCTTGCATTTGGCATAACTTGTCAATGGACTGTATAATTATTATTTGAAGTGAAGTAATTGATTCTGAATAATTAATCTATGGACATCTTAGAGATGATAAAACTTGTGCTCTACACAAGTAGAAACTCAGTATCTCATAATATCCTCTTAAAAAAACTATTTAGGCTCCCAAAATGAAAGTTCCTGAGGCTTTGTATGGATTGTGGCGCTTGCACAAAGTGTAGCACTATTAAAATGTGTTTGTTAAACGCAATTTTTACACAAGACATCATGACAAAGGATTTAATTATTTTCAGTTGCCTATTTATAAGCTGAAATAGGAAGATCCTAAGACTTCCTTGATTTTCTCTCATTGAATGAATCAGTTATTGGATAGGAGACAGGGAGGTAACCACAAACCCTTTTCCTATTTTTTGGCAAATTCAGGAAATCAATAAAACTAATTTTGCACTCAACCAGATCCTATAATTACCAATATACCTGGTGTGTTTTGGTCTCCCTGAAAATAGATCTTCCAAATAATTTTTATTACTAGAAGGGTAATGATTAACATCCTAAGAGGGAACTTTTCAGTCCTCATAGCCAGAGGACTCAGAGAATTGGTGGTTCAGGAAGAAAGGTACTTCACTATTATGACTTGTCTGTCTTACAGTGCCCAGGAACTGAAGTAGTGGCCTATCATGACTTGAGTCACAAGCCATATTATTCCAAAAAATAATGATCTGTGCAGATATTTTTTAACAGGCCTGAACAGAATGTCAGTTTGTTTTTATTTTTTTTAATACATTTTTATTGATTTCAAAAGGGAGGGAGAGAGAGAGAGAGAGAAACATTGATGATGAGAGAGAATCATTGATTGGATGCCTCCTTGCATGCCCTACATGGGGGATTGAACCAGTGACCTCCTGGTTCATATGTTGATGCTCAACCACTGAGCCATGACAGCTGGGCAGTGAGTGTGTTGTTAAACTAAGAAGACTCTTTAATACTAACTTTGGAAACAGAAATTTTTAATATTTTAATATATTTACTAATTTAAAACAAACAAGAATAGCGTGCTTTTTAACATTTGAATAACATTAAATTCAAATGTATTTCTGGACTAACAGGCACTCTATGGTAACCTTTTATTGTAATTTTAAAGGACATTTCATTTATCTGCATAAGAAGTTATTTATTTTGATGTTCATATAATTTTGTTTGAAAATATATGTACTATAATAATTATTATATACAATAATTAAAGGTTCATTCTACAAACTACTTAGTAAACATCTACAATATGCCAGGAAATGTGATTGGTGCTAGGATATTTTAGCAAAATTTAATTAATGTTGTAAACACTTTAAACAGTATGTCTAATTAAATGTCAGAATAACACCAAGCTTTTCTCCTTTGCCCCCCTTTTTTCCCACAGCTTGACTAATAAATGGAGGCACTAAGTATACTTCTGGTTTGGAGATTATCTTCATTTGTAATTTCAGTCAACATAAGTTAGATAAAACAATTTGATTTGGGTTCATGTTGGTGCTATTTTGATCTGAAGGGCAATTTACCAACAGGCAGGGACAATTTCATTATTTTCCTTCACCACTCCAAGCAGTCTTTACTGAAGTCTTTCAAGCAATGTGTGACCTCTATTTCAATCCTTCTTGCAGATTTCACAGACTGTCACCACCACTCAGCCATCACTAACACAAACAACTGTAATGGAAACTGTAACTATGGTGACCACGAGAGAACAAATCCTTGTAAAGCATGCCCAAGAGGAACTCCCACCGCCACCTCCCCAAAAGAAAAGGCAGATTCTTGTGGATTCCGAAATTAGGAAAAGGTGAGATAATTTTACTCCTGGTTTTATCTTCAAGCAAAGAGTAACTGTTTAGCAGGGCAACTCATTTTCATCTGTAGTGATGGCAGTGTTTTGTAATGTCAGTTACCTGTAATGTCAGTTAAGCTAGTGAAAAGAATTATGAAGTGAATTTTGAAATTTGCCCAAGCAATCACTATCCCAACAAAAAATGAATGTTTAATATTGTTTTCTGGATTGAAAGAAGAAACTATATGTGATGAACTACCATCGATGCATTTTAATCCTGAAAATTTATTTTTTTTCTTCTTTTAAAAAGCCTGCTGGTTCATTGCCTGTTTTAGCATTCAATGTCCCCCACCCCCCTGTAATGGAAAGTAATATTTTCATGAAGGAATCCTATATAATAAAAGGCTAATATGCACATTGTCCCCTCGACCAGGAGTTAGACCAGCAGGCAGGCCGGCCAACTGCCCATGTCCCCTCCCCCTGGCTAGGCTGGTTGGACCCCACCCATGCATGAATGCATGCACCAGGTCTCTAATGTGTGTGTGTGTGTGTGTGTGTGTGTGTGTGTGTGTGTACACACACTGAGTGGCCAGGTTATTATGTGTTCAGAAATCATAATAATCTGGCCACTCAGTGTATATTACTCTTTACTTTTATTGTTCTTATTTGTATTCTTACCTACTACAGAGAAAGAAATTAGAGCTAAGAAAAATTAAGAAGCTTGCTCAAAGTTTCATCTAGTACACCTATAATAGACAAGATCCATTCTGTAGTTTATGAAAACGTAATGTGTCAATCTACACAGCCTAAATCAGAAGTCATTAATTACAGAACAGATTTCCTCTTCTTTGATATTTATAAAGTCTTATCATGAATGTGTTAGAATTTTTAACTGGTCTTTTTGTGGATATTCTCAACTAGACATTTTAGATAAATTAGGTATTATGTAACTCAGTGGATATATTACAATGATGGTAATAAAATTTTATAAATACAAAACCAGCATGAAAAGAATAAAAATGGTACAATTTTATTTTCATCCAATTATAATTTTAAGATCGAGGAATAACATTAAAATGTGCCTTATGTTTCTAAGCAACATGAAACACTTGACATTAAAATTTGTATATACAAGGGTATAGAAATAGGAGAAAAAGAACACATACTTAAAAATAGTGAGTCACATATTCTAGGCAAAGGAAAAAGGAAACACTTAAAGAAGCTACTCACATTATTAGGGACTTTCAATATTTCTCTATTAATCAGTAACTTATAGCCTAATTTCATAATTCCACGGTAAACCATTGGGCATTTCTACCTAATTGTATCAACTTGGCTGAGTGAATCCTCTTGTCCAGAGGTCAGCAAACAGAAGCCTGTAGGCTAAATCCAGCTCACTGCCAGTTTTTATATAGCTTATGAGCTAAAAATTGTTTTTACATTTTTAGATGGTTGAACATAATCGAAAAAAGTATATTTCATGATGTGAAAGTTTGATGACATTCCAATGTTAGTATCCATAAATAAAGTTTTATAGAAACATAGCTACACTCATTAATTTGTGTATCATCTATGGTTGCTTTGATATTACAACTAGAGGCCTGTTGCACGAAATTTGTGCACTCCAGAGGATGGGGTCCCTCAGTCAGGCCTGCATCCTCTCGCAGTCCGGGAGCCCTGAAGGGATGTCTACTTGATGGCTTAGGCCTACTCATCCATCGCACATCCTTAGTGCTTCTGCAGAGGCTTCTGGCTTACTGGCACTCCCTCTGTGGGAGTGCCCTGACTATCAGAGGATAGTTCCTGCATTGAGTGGGGTCGGGCCGAAACCAGCTTTCCAACATCCCTTGTGGGGACCCGGATTACAAGATGGTGCGGGCCAGGCTGAGGGACCCAACTGGTGCACAATCAGGGGCAGGGAAGGATTGTGGAAGGACTCCAGGGCATGTCTGGCCCTTCTCACTCAGTCCTGACCAGCCAGACCCCGGCAGCAAGATAACCTACTGGTCAGAGTCTGCTCCCTGGTTGTCAGTGTATATCATAACGAGTGGTTGAGTGGCCTTACCATATCATTAGCATATTATGCCTAGATTGGTTGAATAGACGACTGGACACTTAGCATATTAGGCTTTTATTATATAGGTTGACGGTGTTATTGTCAAAGAGACTATATGGCCCACAAAGCCTAAAATATTTACTATCTGGCCCTCATAGGAAAAGTTTGCTGACCTTTGTTCCAGCGAAATGGTTCTCGAATCTATGAATATTAGCATTCTATTTGGGACAACTTCTAAGGACTCTACTCATGCTGGTAGTTGAATTTTTAATACTCATTGATGGAGAAAGAACATAATGGCAAAAATAAATCAGTAAAGCTCTTAATGAATTTGCTTTTCATTAATCATACTAGCATGGAAACTAATTTTATGTCATGTTTAATATGTGTCTAAATGCTTAGTGGGCACATGGATTTATGGATCCTTTGCAACAACCAGAGCAACATAAGAACCTGACTGCTTCCCCTCCCTATGTGCTCACCATTCTCCGGAGATAGAAATTGACAGGGCAAGTTGACTCTTGTCAATCTCTGTCTTCAAAAGCATATTATTGCCTTCTGTTTGGGAAATGTGTTTGGTTAGGAAAAGTGTGATGTGATTCCTTTTTGTAATCAGGAAAGTGTGACAAGTGGTGAAATATTTTGTCTCCTAAATTCTGTTTGTATCATGTGCCGTTTTCATAACTGCCTGGAATGAGAAGTGCAAGTGGGAACAAAAAGAATGCATTACTTAAATAATAGCTAACAGTTATTGAGGGTTTTATTATGTGCTCAGCACTATATTAAATGCTTTATCTGCATAGCTCATTTATTCTTCCTAGTAACCTACAAAATAGATACAGCTATTATTACTGTTACACACAGCTACAGAGTAACTGAGCTAGGATTTCAGCTGAGGTAAACTGACTTCAGGACGTAGATTGTGTAGTAAAATGTTCCTTAGTAGTTATATAACTAAAGTGATCTTATGTCTTGTTTTGCCTGAATCCATTCTGATTATACCTTTTGTTCCAGCATAGTAACATATAGCAACAACTTTCACTCTCAAATGCATCCTGATTTGTACAGTACAAAGTGTACACTCTATATAAGACTAGATTGCTAAATTTAGACTGAACAAAAAGAGCAATTGAGCAAATATTTAGGAGCAATTAAACCTAAGTTTAAAAATGTTCTCCTCTTTCAACTTCTCTGACACTGGCTTTGCCCCTACACTCTTTACTTGACTTGTTTTCCTCCTTTTGACGAATTCCTATGTTTGTGTCTCATAAATCTATATCATTGTCCTTGTGACCCCTTTATCTGAATTGTCTCCTCGCATTGATTCAAGTCTGAAACTCAGTGACTTACTCCAAAATCTTAGAGCTCCATATCTGACTCCCTTCCTCAAATTTCACTTTTACATCTTTAGAGTGATGATCTGGGTATTTCTACTTGTGCATATAGCCAGTGGTTCAATTATATTTTTATCAAATGCAAACATGTGTTGCCTCTAATATGCCAAACCTAGTTACTCATACATTGCACACCTATTTTACTTATTACAACTCATTGCCTTTGTGTCTAAAAGAGTAACAGATATTGGAAAAAGCATGGACTTTGAAAACAGAATTATTCAGGTTTGAAGACTGCCTCTTTATTTACTAGCTTATGATCCCAGGCAAATTACTGAATATCTGTGCCTCAGATTCACTATCCTAACATTATTAAATACTAATTATAATGGTTAAGAAAGAAGCATTTAATACAGTGCCTGGAAGGTAATAAGAATTTAGTAGATGCAATAGCTCTTATTCTTATTTGATTACGGTGAATGTTGTGGAGGTAGTGGTGGTAGTAGAGGTTGTGGAGGTGCTGGAGGTGTTAGAGATGATGCTGATGATATTAGAGGCAGTGGTAGTAGAAGTCGTGGTAGTGGTTAAAGTAGTGATGGAGGTGGAGGTGGAGATGGTGGTCATGTATTATTGGTGAAAAAATCCCATAATAAATATCATCTCAAAGTTAATAAATATAACAATAAGTGACTTCATTTTCCTCTTTAAAACACCACCTGACTTTTCCATTTTGTCTCTGATCTTGCTCCTTGTTTTATTTTGATTAATTACATTATATTATTGGATAAGTGAAATCATTTTAGTCATTTCCTAACCATTCTAACTGCCAACTCGACAACCTAAGCTACATACCGCACTGTGGTGAGACTTGCCCCTCTTTCTGATTAATCTACCTCAAATCAATGTATCTAACATGTCACTTTTATGCTGACTCTTCTGATGTGAGATCCTCATAACTCCAGTTGTTCCAAAATAAAACACAAGCCTCTTATTACAGTATTTGATATTTTGTTCACCAAATTTCTGTCCAGCTTCTACAAACTCTTTCTCCTTTAGTCAGTAAATTATATTACACACATTCTTTTTGCTATGTACCTTAATGCTTTTTGCTATGTACCTTAATGTCACACAAATAAATTTTCCTCATCACCAATCACAACAAAGTAATCCTGTTACTACACTTGTTTGTACTTAACTTAGGTTCTATATATGGTGTCATGTACATAATAAATAATCAAATATTTGTGTATAGAGTGAATAATATAGTCCAACTAATTGTGATAACTAAAATTTTATATTACATTAGCATTTAAGAATTCTGCAGAGTTGAGGTTGTTCTGATTCGAAGAATTGATTTGTCCCCATCTGACACTGGCCTTAGGGTTAGAATAAGTTTAATCAATTTATCAGTTATTGTTTTTATTAATATTGTTTTTATATCATGTTTTTTTCTTGTTACATTCTATCTTTGTTGTTATATCTTGTTATTGTTCATTTAATGTTCAATATCTATATTGTTTTCATGTAAACTTTACTAATTTTCTTTCATCTCTGACACTTCTATTATTAAAAAAGGGAGAACAGCCATATCAAAATATTTCTCCTAAAAAAAGGGAATTCTACCTAGCTCTTCATGGAATTATTTTTAATAATAAACAAATGAACATTCTAATAATCTTTAGTAATTAAGATATCATTGTTTACTCAAAACCATTAAGGGATTTAAAATTCAGCTTTGTACCACACTATAGTTTCTTAATTACCTAAGGTACATTTAATTGGTTTCTTAATAATTACACGGTTTCTACATTTGCCATATTTACAGCATAAATTGTCCTCCTTTCACTAAAATACACAAAAGAGTTTGATGATGTTGGGTCGCAAGGTAATTATTTCTAACAGTAAATTATCCCTGAAATTCAGTGACATGATTTTGCACATAGATAATTATCAGAGTATGGAACTCAGTCTAGGTTAAACCTAAATCTATTGTTTAGTTAATTGGAATTTATTAAGAGGACTCATTTTTACTCATGCAGCAGTTATTTTAAGATACTTTTTACAAAAACTTTTATTTACATTTTTGTATGAATCAGATGAAACTGATGGCAAATTGAACTTTTTTATAGTAAATGCCATTCCAGTGAATATAATTTCCTCAAGTATAGTGTTAACAAATGAATATCTTTGACCTCCAGAGACATAGAGGCATTTATAAATACCTAAATTCACCTAGTCTCTTTATCTTCTCCTAGGTAAGCAGAGTCTAAAGTTTGCTTTCTCTGACAATTTCCCCAATGTTTACTAAATGATACAATAAATTGCTACACAATTACAGACCTGCAATGTTATTTTATTTTCTATTTTCAGCTTAATTTTTTGTTTTATTTCTTTTTATGTCTACTGACTCAAATATGTGAATTTATGCCACACCCTTGGATAAGACATCTCTGAAATTTTATGAGATCAATGCCTAAATTATTTTGGTGTCAGATATTTATTTTAACTTTGATTACCAAATTATAATCTGGAAGTTGTAAACTAGAACATTTTAACTTTACTTATAGGATGTAATTACCTGATTAATGTATGTAACAGCTAAATTTTAACTTTCTATATGATAAATTAATCCAAAAATACTTGAGTTGTTGGTCTAAGTAATAACATTTTTGCCTCTTTCACAGTCTAGAAACATGAAAGCTAACTTCTTATATGTTATTTTCGTTGCTACTTCATAACTGTAATTTTGCTCTTTTTAATGAATCATAATTTGAATATGTTTTTTCCGATGGTCTTAGGCTCTACAGCAGCGGTTCTCAACCTGTGGGTCACGACCCACAGGTTGAGAACCGCTAACAGGGTTGCTTAAGACCATCAGAAAACACAAATTACAGTTATGAATTAGCAACGAAAATAATTGTATGGTTGGGGTCACCACAACATGAGGAACTGTGTTAAAGGATCGCGGCATTAGAAAGGTTGAGGACCAGTGTATCAGAGTCAAGTGACCTTGGCCATAAATCCAATTTTACTTTACAAATTATTTTTGGTGAAGCATAGAAACATACAGCCATTCTCAGATATTCCAAAAACATAATCATCCATTTAAAGTTCTTAAAATTATTTTGCCATCTAAGTCAAGAATTAGTCAAGAACTATGTTTTGAAGAATATAGGAATGTGGATTCTAGAGGCCTACTAAGTGACCAGAGGACAGTTAGAGTACTATCTCTCATAGGCAGTGCAGGAAGCAGCAGTATCACTTGGAGCTTATTGGAAATGCAGATTTAGGGTACTGGATATATTGAGGGGAAGTATATGATTGTACACCGAAACCAATAAACAACTAAAATTGAAATAAAAATGAAATGCAGATTTGGGGACTCTCCTCAAGCTAGCTGAATCAGAAACTCTTCAGGTAGGCCATGAAATCTTTTACAAGCTCTTTAGGTCAACCCAATAAACCTTAAATTCTGAGAACTCTTGCATAAGAACAGTGGTTCTCGTATATTAGCATGTACTTGAATGCTTGGTAAAAGACAAATTCCTAGTCCCCATCAGAGTTTCTAACTCAGTAGGTTTCGGGTAATGCTTGAAAATCTTAATTCTTAACAAGTTCCCAGGTAATTCTGATGCTGCTGCTTTAAGGGCCCATGCCTTAGAAATCAGTAAACTAGATCATCTCAGGTATAGCCAACTCTTGTTCACATTTCCCCCAACCAGCTGCAATAAGAGGAATCATCTACTCCAGGCTAGGCTAAGTGATGCTACTGTTCCATCTTGTGACACCTCTTTTGCTTCAAGTTGACATGATCTATCAATATGCCTATTTTACCCGCTAGACAAAGCTTTCTTAGGCTATGGTCCAAATCTTACTCCTGACCTGGAATGGCATCTTCTATAAGGTATATGCCCAATACATATTTTTATTGTAATGCACTGTAATTGCAACTGGCCCTGTAAGATATTACACATTGCTCTCGATGTCTAGCTACAGCAGTTGTAGGAAAATGAACTCTTCCAGAATGCAAGGCATGGAGAAATGCCAGCTGGGAAAATGATTAGGCCATATTTCCAGAACTCTGACCTACATTTTTGTCTGTTCCTAGAGTGAAGACAATGTTAATCACATTTTCTCATCTAAAGGAAGATTAGTTGAATGCAAAAAAAGGTGTTTTTTACTGAGATCTAAAATATCTGTATTCTTTTACTTCTGCTTCTTTTTTTTATCTCCTCATACTCTATATCAAGCACTGAAACTTCTCTCAGCAAGGTCACCAGAGATTTCCTTAATTGCTAGCTCCAAAGGTAGCTCTGCAATTCTTATCTTTCTTGACCTTTGTGCTATGTTTGACAGTGATGATTATTAGTATCTTCTTGAAAATTTATTTTCCATTTCTGGAAGATTGTTCTCTCCTGTTTCTTTTCTCCTCCTGTTTTTCTTACCATGTCTTCTTAGCCTCCTCTTCTTCTTTCTTTTTTCTTTTTTCTTTTTTTCTTTAAAGTGTTACAAATAGTAGTACATATGTCTCCTTTTTCCCCCATTGACCCTCCCCGGCCTCCCCTACCCCCCAGCACATGCCCTCACATGCCCCCCTCTCAGTATCTTGTATCTATTGGTTATGCTTATGTGCATGCATACAAGTCCTTCGATTGATCTCTTACAGCCCTGCCCCCAACCTCTCCTGCCTTCCCGCTGTAGTTTGACAGTCTGTTCAATGCTTTTTTGCCCCTGTATCTATTTTTCCCACTAGCCTCCTCTTCTTATCCCTTTAATGTCAGTCTTCACAAGATCAAAGTTTGATTTTGTTTTCTTCTAATGACACTCTCTTTCTCAGGGCACTATAATTTATAACATTGTTTTTATCAACCATCTATCTATATGTGATGATTTCCAAATTACTATCTCCAGCTCATCCTGCCTCCTGGTGTTGTACCTGTGTAATGCAAAGGTTTGTTGGGCATGTAAATAGACTTGGACTTCTCACTAAAATCTCAATTGTGATTCTGTAGTTTAGACTGCACAACTTTAGAGAGTACCATTTACATCATAGTTTCTAAGAGCAGTACCTTCTTAGAAAGGCATGAACAACTTGTGCAGCCATTCAGAGTAGTCTCATATTGACCACCTTACTAGATCCCTCCAAGCAGGATTATTAAACTCTCTGTAATTTAATTCTTTACATCCATTCCTTCCCCCAGTTCAGTGTCTGATAACTTTCTGCAAGACGTTCTCAACTGATTTTTCTGCTTTTACTGTCACCTTGTTTTTATTGATTCCTGAGAAAGGAAGGAAGGGAAAGATGGAAGGAGGGAAAGAGGGAGGCAGGGAGGAAGGGAAGGAGGGAGAGTGGGAAGGAGGGAGAGAGGGAAGGAGGAAGAGAGGGAAGGAGGTAGAGAGGGAAGGAGAGGGAGAGGGAGAGGGAGAGGGAGAGAGAGAGAGAGAGAGAGATGTAAGAGAGAAGCATCGACTGATTTTCTTCCACATATGTCCCAAATGGGGATCAAATCTGCAACCTGGGTATGTGCCCTGAATGGGAATTGAACTCCCACCTTTTGATACACAGGGTGATGCTCAAGCTAACTGAGTCCCACCACCCAGGGCACTTTCTTCTTTTTTAACCATACTCTCCACAGCCTCCTGCAGCATATCTGAAAATGCAATTTTAATTAAATCATTCATCTGCCCATTGTTCTTCAAATGCACAGCACTTTCTTTATGATCTTTAGCTGCCTTGCTCTCCAACTTCACTACCTTCTAGCCGGCCTATTAAAAAAATCATGCCAGTGCTAGTCAAAACAGTCTGAAACTGTTTATTAGCAGGACACAATGAAATAAGGATCTTTAGTGAGAATATAAATCAATGCACTGCTTCCTTTGTCAAGAAAGTTTGGCAATTAAAAAGAAATCAGATGAAATAGCGACTTTGTTGATTTATACTCTAGTGACCTCTGTTGTTACAGACTACTAACAAATAGTTCAGAGAATGGCCACAAACTGCATATGTAATGGCACTGCCCTTCACTTGGGCTTTCATTAACTGCTTTCTGATCTCTATAGCTCTATGCTCTCATAGGTTTCCATTTCTTTGCACCTACTGTTCTCTTAAGATTCCCTTCTCATTATGTTCCTTTTGCCCACTCCCACATTTCTTGCCCCCCGGCTAACTGCCTTTTCTCTCTGTGAACCTAACTTCCCAGGCATTTTTTCATCCTCGCTAATAAACCCATTCGAACACTTACAGAATTTTACTGTAATAATTTTGATTTTGCATATGCTTATCTCCAGTTAACTCCTGACAACAGGAGCCATATCTCTTCAATTCTAGACCTACAGTGCTTAACTCAGATGTTAGCAAATAGTAGTATCCAGTAATATTCTTGGTATATTAAATGAAGATTTGTCAGTGTCTTGTCAGGAAATTAGAAACCACTCGAGGTGTTTCAGAAAGAGGAAACAACACAAGGAATTAGTTAGACAGATGGTGGGAAACTGGGAAGCAGGGCAGGGGTTAGTTTGGCAACCCCAAAACACTAGTAACATCAGGAAGCTATGAATATGCCTAGAACTTGAGTAACAATGCAGGGAGGGGATGGTTCCAGAACCCCAAAGCTGGCACCTGGTAACAGGTACTAACACAGTCAGAACTACCAAAGAGGAGCTTGGACCTCTGGAGGAAGAGGCCATCCAGAGAAAACTTAAGCTGGAGTGGAAGTTTATAACTGCCCTAGAAATGCCAGCAAAAATGGTGTATAAAGGAAAAATACGTTTGTTTATCTCTTTCTTCTGCCCTCTAGCGTACTCTAATTCTCTCAATTTAGACAGATCCAGTGGAAGCCAGAAGGCAAGCAGTGGTGGAAATGTACATCCTCTGACACAGAAAAATATGCAGAATGGATTTAAGAGCAGATGGGTCTATGACTGCACATATGGGTTCTGGCCTTGGATCATCCACTCATAAGCTAAGGAACTAAAGCTAGTCACTTAATCTTACTCACAGAATCTATTTCTTTATCTGTGATTGTTCAATAGATAAATTATTGGCATTTCCTCTATTTTATTTTTAAAATTTATTAGGGTGACATTGGTTTATAAAATGAAACAGATTTCAAGTATATAGCTTTATGATACCTTATCTGTATATGTCCCTTTGTTAGTACATGCAGACCCTGAGACTGAAAGTCTACCTCTGTAAGTGGAGGGTAGGGAGAGACTGAAGAAGGGCAGTCTGGTCTAGAAATTAACAGAATTTATTAAGGGAAACTTACATACAAGGAGTGTCTTGAGCACCTGCAAGATAAAGTGGATATCCTCTGTGCTGCTTATCAAGTGTCAAGTAACTGTACAGGGTAAATATGGAAGGAGTAATCACAGGTACTAGTACATGAATGCTACCAGGTATGGGAAATTATATGCTTGTCCATGTTGGGACAAGGGCCTATTCCAGAAATGAGTACCTACCAGAGGACAGGGGAAGAGTGCTGATTCATGTCAGAACACACTGATTGCAATCAGACAGTCCCTAACGGAGGGTTTGTGGTAAGTAATCTCTGGATTCAGTTCAAAGGCCAAATAGTGATCTCAGCATGGAACAGTCTCAGCTCCACACTCTTGGTGATTGTTTAGCTAGAACTATACATCCTTGCCCCAGGAAAAAGTTTAGTTTATAGTTACTAATTTAGAAAAAATATTTCCCATTTTAACATTTGTGTTATAATTGAAAATATTCTTATTCAGACATCTTCTGAGAATATTAATTTGTCTGATGTTGGTACAGCTAGACCTCCAGGACTCTTCTGAAAAAAGTGCTGGTGGCAATTTTGACTTTCCCAAAAAAGCCTGTGTTGAAATCTTGGTCTTTTAACTTTGCGGTTTGTGCTCTGTAGGAATTTGACAAATGACTCTGAGCCTGTTTTTTTCACCAAGAAAATGGTAATAATAATCCATAAATCTGTTGTTGTCAGACTTAAATTAAGAGAATATCTGCTATAATACCAGAAAATGGTGCTTAATAGTTATATATACTGTCTTATTTAATTACCTACAAGTTACCTAAAACAATAGAAGAACAATTCTTTGCTATGACAGATTGAACAAGTCTTTGTTGTAAGAACTGTCTACTGGTTAAAATGCTTTAGAAATAAAAAAAAATGAACATATCAAGAATCCAAAAGTAAAAAGAGGAAAGAAAAATAAAAGAAAACTGTACCCCTATAAATCAACATACATGATCACATTATCCTACCACACACAAACGAAGTGATGCCTGGCTCCTATGGACTGAATTATGCCCCCCCAACATAAATATATTGAATACTTACTGTAACCCAAGTTGATGATATTTGGAAATGGGGCCTTTGGGAAATAATTAGGTTCAGATGAAGTCTTAAGTATGCTGCCTTCGTGATGAGATTAGTGTCCTTAGAAAAAGTGCCCTCAGAGAGCTTGCTCTCTTTCTCCCTGCTGAGTGAGGACACAGTGACAAGTTGGCAGAGCGATAAGCCAGGAAGAGAGCTCTCATCAGAGCCTGACTACACGGGAAACTTGAGGATCTTCTGGCTTCTAGAACTCTGAGAAAATAAATTTCTGTTGTTTAAGATACTGAGTCTGTAGTAGTTTTTTTTTTGTTTTTGTTTGTTTGTTTGTTTATTTGTTTTCCATCAGCCTCAGCTGACTAACATTCTAGCTTTGTAGACTAGTGAGTTTTGCTTTGAGTTTTAACTAAATTTTGTAGAGGTGCTCACTAAAGGCAGTGGATGGATTGAAATAATTCATGATGCTGGTGAAGTGGCAGTAGGGTAGTAAGTACATATTAGATCTAAATGGCTTTCCACATTCCACTAGTTTTTGAACCTTGACTGGAACTTACTTAAACTTTAAAGACCCTCAACATAAAACCATGTTAAAGTCTTTTAAACTCACAAAGCTTTCACACTCAGAGTATGTAAAGTTTAAATTACCTCCAAAGGGTCCAAGGAACCATCCAATGTGTGGAAGCGTCCTTTGAAACTCCTATAGTCAGTATAAATCCACACTATTTCAAGAATGTAGTGACAGAAACATTCATTTTCTGGCTAATTTTCATATTCATTCAACTAGTATCTAATGGATTAATATTATTCATAAAGCACTCTAATTGCTATAACTGTGGGCTATAGTCCTTCCCTCAGGAAGTCTGCACTTTAGTATAGTCTGTATTATAAAGAAATATTTATAAAATGTTAGAAATATTGTAAAGAAAAAAATGCATTTTCTGCTTAAGAGTTGCACATGGAAAGCTCATGGAGAAGTTAACATGTGAATGGCCAGTTAAAGGTTAGGGTCATACTGGACTCCTGGTCAGGACAGCCTGCATACTTTGGATAGTAAGGGGTGAGGTTGAAAAGGTAGGCTGGTTCCTTAAAAATGGCACTCAATGCCAGACTAAAGAATGTAGAATTTAATCTGGTCATGGGGAGCCAATCCATATTTTTGAGAGAGAGCAAAGTAATATGGTACTGTGAACTATACCATTTTTTCCTCATCCAAGTGTTGGGCAAGATAGGTCATCTCAACTTTATTCTGTAGAGCAGTGAGAGCCAACAATTTTTTTTTTCTCTCAAGGGCTAGCCAGTCAACATTTTAGGCTTTGTGCACCATATAGTTTCTTCTGCAACTACTCTATTCTGATGCTATTGTGTGAAATCAGCCATAACATATGTAAATGAATGACTGTATTCAATAAAACTTTATTTAAAAAAACAGGTGGCAGATTTGTTCCACGGGCCATTGTTTGCCTACTCCTGCAACAAATGGTGCAATAGATGATATTATTATGCAGTTGATTTTTGTTGATTTATCTTTTTGTCTTTCTTATGACTTTCTTTATAGTTTTTATTCCTGTTTTCAATGATGGCTTTTAATTTCCAGTCCTTAACAAAACTCTCAAACAGATACTTCTGCCCTCAAATGAGAAAGTGAGAAGAGGCACAGGGCTGGCCTAAACCAAATAAGAGTCAAGAAAGGCAAACATCATAGTAGCTAAAATGTAAATGGCTCCTACCATGTGTCAAGCATTCTTCTAAGTATTTAATACATATAACATATTTAATGAAACAGTATTGTAAAGTATTTGAAAATTATTTTCCCCCTTTGCAAATGGGCAAGTGCAGTATTGAACAGTCAGGTGATTTCTCATGTTTACTAAGTTTACAGGAAGCAATGTAGTCAGGATTTGATCCTAGACATCTAGCCCAGGATGCTGCATTCTTGAACTCTATGCCATGCTGTTTTATGGGAATTTAAATTTTATCTCATCAACTTATTTAGCTGAAATTAAAAGCTTACCTGATATTATTTAAGCATTTGTTGAGGTGTGTCTATGGAAAACTGTACCTATCCTAGATTTTGGCTACATTCTGAAGTCTCATAGATTCTAGGGTGGCATTGAAGTACTTGCCTATCTTTAAATCTAGATATCATTTTCTGTGAAAAAAATTCTTTCAAAGTTAGGTTTTTAAATATCAAGGTATAAGTGGGAGTCTCATATAACTGAACTATTTTTCTAAGTGCAAGACTTCTAGTGCTAACTGCTGTCTTAACCCTATTATAGTTATAAGTAACAACCCTTGTCATCTATGCTTAATATCAGTTCTGAAGTCAGAAAATAAATAAATTGGAGATTGGAGATTTTAGGAAATTAAGAAAGGCAATAAAGTAAAAATAAACTATAAAAATAACTTTTATAATGCAATGAGGGTATCAGTTGTGTAACTCAGGGTCATAGTTTAGCTGGATAAAAATATTTAGAATCAATGTGCTAATGTTAAGAGACTCCAGTCAACTTCTGGCACAATCCAAAATACCACCAAACTCTACTTACATAGCAGCAAACTGGAAATTCATTTTGACTTTTACTTAGTGCTTTTTATAACAGGTTTCCCTTTTATTTAGTACAAAGAAAAATAACTATAGTGTAGTGGAAATCTTTGGATTCAGACAGACCCGATTTTGAATCTTCAGTCCATGCTTCACTATGTATTGAAAATAAAGTAACTTCCCAAATCTCTCTGTTCCTGACCTATCTATAAATACGAAGATTATAACAAATAACCTACATAGTTATTGTGGGAGATGGATTAATCCTTTATTCATGAAAGCATATGACATTAACATGATATTTAAAATGCTATTTTTCATTTGAATTTGATTATAAATTTAATGTTTAAAAACCTTAGTCTAGATAGTACAGGGATGTAATTCTATACAGATGTATAGAGTATAAATAAACAAACATTAGATAAAATTAATGTATCAGGGTGAAACTACTGGGTTACAAAGTCCAGAAGATGCTAAAATATTATTTGGATTGAGCATGTCTCCCCATTTGAAGACATTTTTTTCAAGGAAATCTTTATATTATGACTTCAAGATACTTTTGTGTGTTTTACAATGGCAGAAGGTATTTTAACTGCATCTCAGGGGGTCTTACTAACAAGTTCTTTTTATACCATTTTATCTATATCTTTGGACACTATGTTTCTCAGTAAGAGAATTCTCATGAGAAATCCATTTGTCACCATGTTATCTTTATGTAGATAAGAAAATAAAAGAGAAGCTATGACAGGGAATGTGCGCCCTCTAGTGACCCACATTTATTTCTCTCAAGAGCATATACAGCTTTTCTTTTTTATTTCATAATTTTAAATAAAAATCAAATTTTATCTTAAAATACTAGTAAAAGGATCAAGATTTTCAACTTGAGCATATTACATTATGTAATCATATATTTGTTACTATGGCAAGAATTCATCTATCACTTAACAGAATATCCTATTAATCCATGTTAGAGTGATTTTCCTGCACAGAACTGTTTCAAAAGGACTTTCAGTTTACTGAAAATGAAAAATAAGTTCTAGGCATCTGAGGCTTAGAAACATTGTGTTGCCAATCCTCTGGGTGATACATGTTCTTTCACACTGATTGGCTTTATAACTAACTAGTGGCCCTGTGCAATCAGACAGGCAGGCAGAGGCAGTTAGAGGTGATGTCCCTTGGGGGATGTCTGACTAAAACAGCAGCTGGACATCCTTCTCACAATGTGGGACAACTGGGTCCTAACTGCCACCTGCCTGCCTGCCTGCCTGATTTCCCCTGATTGCATATGTCTGCCTGCCTAATTGCCCATAACCTCTCTGCCTGCCTGCTTGATAGCCCCTAACTGCCTCTGCCTGCATGTTTGTTGATCCTAACTGCCCTCCTCTGCCAGCCTGATCTTGCCCACAACAGCCTTCCCCTGCTAGCCTGATATCGCACCCAACTGCCCTCCCCTGCCAGCCTGATCTTGCCCCTAATTTGTGCACAAGGGTAGGGGTTCCCTCAGCTCAGCCTGCACCCTCTCCAATTGGACATCACTCTCGCAATCTGGCTCCTAACCACTCACTGGCCTGCCTGTCTGATCACCCCTAACCTCTCTTCCTGCCTGCCTGATCATCCCTAACTGTTTCTGCCTGCCTGTCTAATTGCCCCCAACTGCCCTCCCCTGCTGGCCTGATCAGCCCTAATTGCTTCTGCCTGCCTCATCGCCTCTAACTGCCTTCTGCTGCTGGCCTGATCTTGTCCCTTTCAACTCTCTATGCCAGTTAGTGTCTCTGGGCCTATCTCCAGGCCTGATCAGAGAACATGGGCTGAGCAGCAGCCCCCTTGGTGGCCAGGAAAGAAAGAAAGGCCTGGCTGCTGATGAAGCCTGGAAAGAAGGAAGGAGAGAAAGAGAGATGCAAGTACTGATCAAAAGCTACCACTGAGGCTGCAGATCAGACCCTGCCTCTCTCTCTGGGTCTCAGTCCCCTTGACAGTCAGTGCTGGGTCTCCAGGCTGCAGTGGGGCAGTCAGGGATGGGTCACCATGGCAACCCAGTGCTGACTGAAGGACTTCCAGGTTGGTCAGCCTTTGGTCGTGATCAGTAGTTACAACCCTGGGCTTTTACATATTAGGATTCCTGTGATATAGCTGGTTCTGACATCTTAGAATTTTTGGGATTTCCTTAGCTTTTAAAGTGTATTTTCTGAAAAGTTAGATTAACAGAAGATGTACAAATTATTTCTTTTTAACCATATCACAATTTAGAAATAAATATTACCAATGTATTTTTAATGTTGAAGATTTGAGCCCAAATTAAAGTAAAATATTATTTTAAAGTTGTTTTTACCTTCCAGATGTTAAAACAGTTTAGTTAAGTTTTGCTTTTTGGAGGGAAGCAAGATTTTTGTCATATTATTCTGTTTAGTGAAATCAGTTATCCTAAAAGTACAAAGATTAATACCAATGCCAGATAACTCATGGGTTTTTCTGGCATTTATTGCAGAAAAATATTAGATCACTGGATTTGTTTCCAAGGACATGCATTTTTAAAAGTCACTATTTTTATAGGCAATGAACATATTTTTGTTTTTGTGTAATTGACAATGAAGAAGATGCACAATTTTAAGGGCACATTTTATGTTTTAGACAAGAAATTATATTTTGAAATGTTAAAAGTCCAAGGTAAACTACACAGAAATCAATTTTTTAGTATCGTTTAAAGATGCATTTCAGTGCAATCTGGAATCATTAAATTTAACTGTACTAAAATGTATTATTTTATGATTGATGTTGTTAAACATATATGTATGTATAAAACTATAAATACATTTAAGCTTGTAAGGAAAATCATGCAATAATGAAAATGGGATGTTTGAAAGAACTGTTAATGCAGCCGGTTTATATTAACTGAGGACACTGTCTTGTCTCATTTGTCATATTTTGTTTCAGGTGTTGTGTAAAGTGTGTATAGGATTTTTATAGAGTATATAGGAATTGTCATATCTTTTGCTATAATTTTATTTGATTGCTAGATGAACAGACTAATGTATTTGGATTATCAAAGCTGCAAGGTAAGCAAAGCTCACCTCAGATTTGTATCTCTGGTCAAAATCTCTTTAATCAATGAGGTAAATAAATACATTTAAGAGTAATTTTTATACTTTAAGACTAGTTTGATTGTGGCATTTTAGTTTTTACAATTTAAAAGAAGATCCGAGAAGTTAAGTCATTTGCCCGAGGAAATAGAATAAAGATTAAATAGTTGCTTTAAAAGGTAAATAGGTGGGGTCTACGCCATCAGCCCATAGGATTCAACTCAGCTGGCATAGGGTGTGAAACTTTTTAAGAAAGAAGATTAAATTGTCCATAAAAACCTGTGATACATGATTTTCAGTTCAGTATTTTCTCATTGTACCATATTTAATTTACATTTAAAGCACACACATACACACACATAAAAACTATAATGCAGTAATGTGGCCCTGCCTTCCCCTTCCTACCAAGAAAAACACACCCATAGTGCACACGCGCGCGCGCACACACACACACACACCTGTGAGTGTATATATACACTATGCATGTTGATTTGGGAAAGGTATTTATCTAAATTTGACTTGTTTTCTCCTGCCTAAATAGGATTTTCCCTTTTAATAATGTTTTATTACTGTAATCCTAGAGTCCTAAAAATACTATATTTTTTGCACTAGTAAGGTTTATGTGGAATTTTGCTTGATCTCTCCAGTTCAAATTAATTTTATTCTATTTACTCAAATTTTTAAAAAATCCCCACCTAAGCCATCAGCCAAGCTATTTATTCAATTTTTATGTAAACAGCAAAACACCTTTATTATTAAAAGTATTACATATCTTCCCCTTTTTACCCCATTGACCTCTTCTAGCCCCCCACCCAAACCAAGGACTTCACATCCTATTGTCTGTCCATGTGTTATGCATATATGCATACAAGTTCTTTGCTTGATCTCTGCCCAGCCACCCACTCTCTCCACCTTTTCTCTGAGATTCTCGTCTGTTCCATGCTTCTTTGTATCTGTATCTACTTTGTTAATCAGTTTATTTTGTTCATTAGATTCCACATAAGAGATCATGTGATACTTATCTTTTTCTGACTGGCTTATTTCATTTAGCATAATACGCTTTAGATGCATCAATGCTGTTGCAAATGGTAAGAGCTCTTTCTTTTTTACAACTGTAGTAGTAGTAATATTCCATTGTGGAAGTGTACCACAGCTTTTTTATACATTCATCAGATGATGGGCATTTGGGCTGTTTCCCAATCTTAGCTATTGTAAATTGTACGGCTATGAACATAGGGATGCATATATTATTTCTGATTGGTGTTTCTGATTTCTTAGAATATATTCCTAGAAGTAGGATTACTGGATCAAATGAGAGCTTTATTTTTATTTTTTTGAGGAAACTCCATACTGTTTTCCTCAGTTGGCTGCACCAGTCTGCATTCCCAAGAGTAGGGTACAAGACTTTTCTTTTCTCCACATCCTCACAAATAGTTGTGATTTGTTGATTATAGACATTCTGACAGATGTAAGTTAATACCTCATTGTCATTTTAATTTACATCACTCAGATGATTAGTGACTGAGCATATTTTCATATGTCTCGTGGCCTTCTGTATGCCCACTTTCAAAAAATGTCTATTTAAGGCCTTTGCCCACTTTTTAATTGGATTGTTTATCTTCCTTCTGTTAAGTTGCATGAGTTCCTTATATATTTTGGGAATTAACCCTTTATCAGATATATCATTGGCAAACATGTTCTCTCATGCAGTTGTCTCTTTTTTCATTTAGTTAATGGTTTATTTCACTGTGCAGAAGCTTTTTATTTTGATACTAGATGCCTGGTGCATGAGATTTGTGCACTGGAGGTGGAAGGCCCTTCAGACTGGCCTGCACCCTCTCACAGTCTGGGAGCTCTTAGGGCATGTCCACAGACCTAAACCAGAAGTTAGACATCCTTAGCTCTGCTGCGGAGTTGAGAGAGGTTCCCACCACCACCACTGTGCTTGCCAGCCTTGAGAGGGCTTCTGGTTGAAGGGCACTCCCCCTGTGGGAGCACACTGACCACCAAGGGACAGCTCCTGCGTTTAGTGTCTGCCTCCTGGTGGTCAGTGTGCATCATAGCAACTGGTCATTCTGCTGTTTGGTCAATTTGCATATTACCCTTTTATTATATAGGACTAGGGACCCAGTGCATGAATTCATGCATCTTGAAAGGAACTGTGGGCTGCGAGGCTTAGGTGAGCACAGGGGTAGTTTCTTGGCCCATCCACCATGCTCCCTCCTAGTCCCTCCTGCCACAACCCCTGGTCCCTTGTCTGCCAACAGCCCCACTCCTGCTTCCATCGCTGCTATGCGCTGACAGTGCTGGCCCTGTTTGCAGCACTGATGGCACGGTGCTATTGCAACCAGGGCCAGGAGTGGGTAGAAGTGGGGCTGGCACCATCAGCGGGTATAAGCAGCTTCTGCTGTCCTGATTGTCCTTCAGGAGCAGAGGGAAGTGGAAAAGCCCTCAGTGGCAATCAGAGCTGGCAGCCACTGCTCCCACCCACTAATGGCGCTGAGCAATTTGAACTGGTGCCAGGCACCAGCAGCAGGTGTAAGAGGAGGTTAAAGTGCCAGCTGTGGGAGAGAGTGGGGCTGGAGCTGGCAACAGGGGCAAGTGCCAGGCAGGACCATGGCATGGAGGAGCAAAGGATTTTCAGTAACCACCAGAGGCTCACCCTGATGACAGTGACTGGTACCCTTCCTTGGTCTGATGCCCCTGACCAACTGCTCCACCATCCCACCATGGCTGATGCCTACCATGTTCTGCAAGCACGCCCTGATGGTCAACGCATGTCAATGTGATAGGTTGTTTGATTATTCTGTTGTTTCACCATTTAGTCTATTTGCATATTAGGGTTTTATATATATAGACTACTGGCCCGGTGCCTGAAATTCATGCACAGGGAGGTTCCCTCAGCCCAGCCTGCACCCTCTCAAATCTGACATCCCTCTTACAATCTGGGACCACAGGCTCCTAACTGCTCATCTGCCTGCCTGCCTGATTGCCCCTAACTGCCTCTGCCTACCTGTCTGATCACCCCTAACTGCCCTCCCCTTCTGGCCTGATTTCACCCCTAAATGCTCTTCACTGTTGGCCTGATTGTCCTTAACTGAGTCTGCCTGCCTGATTGCCCCTAATTTCCCTCCCCTCCTGGCCTGATCTTGCCCCCAGCTACCCTCTCCTGCAGGCCTGATCTCACTCCCAACTGCCCTGCCCTGCTGGTCTGATCATCCTTAACTGCATTTACCTTGGCCCCTACCACCATGGCTTTGTCCAGAAGGAAGTCAGATGTCTGGAAGATGGCTGGTCAACTCAGTCTAATTAGTATAGATAGATTATATAGCATGGAGTTGCTTAAATTGGCAGGGAAAGCCTTTTACAACAGGAGGAGATGCTCTTGGCAGACAAAAATACATAAACCCTATATCTGACCTGATAACCCGCTATATGCACTATATTGCCAAATGAGTAACTAAAAGTGGAATCACTTTCTTACACCTTACACCAAACAGCTGTTGCCTTTAAACCCCTTCTCAGATGCCTTTGCAGTTCACCCAGATTAGGTTCTGATTGGCCAGTTTCTATGCCAATCAGTGTCAAAAGCTCCCCTTCCTAGTCAGCCATTGGCTCCTGGCACTTCACCCAGGTTTAGTTCTGATTGGTCAGTTTCTATGCCAGTCAGTGTCTCCAGGCCTAACTTTTGGCCTGATCATAGAGGCGGGGCTGATCAGCAGCCCCTGAAGCTGCTGCTGAGGCATGAAGAGAAAGAGAGGCAAGGGATAATCAAAAGACGCCATAGAGGATATGGAACAGACCCTGCTCCTCTCTTTGGGCCTTATCTACAGCCCCCATGGCAGTCAGTGCTGGGTTGCGACGGCAACCCAGCACTGACTGCAGGACTGACTTCCAGTGTTTGGTCGCCTGTTCAGTCATTTTGGACATTAAGGACCCTGGATCTTTATATATATAGATAGACACATTTGCTTATTTTCTCCTTTGCTCCAGGACAGTAGTCGGCAAATTCATTAGTCAACAGAGCCAAATATCAACAGTACAGTGACTGAAATTTCTTTAGAGAGCCACACCTTTTAAACTTAAACTTCCTCTAATGCCATTCTTCAAAATAGAATCGCCCAGGCCATGGTGTTTTGTGGAAGAGCCACACTCAAGGGGCCAAAGAGCCACATGTAGTTCGCGAGCTGCAGTTTGCCAACCACAGGTCTAGGAGATGTATCAGCAAACACATTGCTATGAGAGATGTCTAGATTTTGCTGCCTATGTCTTCTAATATTTGCATGGCTTCATGACTTACATTTAGGTTTTATCCATTTTGAGTTTATTCTTGTGTATTGTGTAAGTTGATGGTCTAGTTCAGTGGTTCTCAACCTTTCTAATACCGTGACCCTTTAATACAGTTCCTCATGTTGTGGTGTCCCCTAACCATAAAATTATTTTTGTTGCTCCTTCATAACTGTACTGTTGCTACTGTTAATCAATTGTAATGTAAATATATGTGTTTTCCAATGGTCTTCGGCTCTACAGGCACGGTTTTCAACCTGTGGGTGACCCACAGGTTGAGAACCACTAGCAGGGTCGCCTAAGATAATCGGAAAACATAAATATTTACATTACAAATCATAACAGTAGCAACATTAGTTATGAAGTAGCAACAAAAATAATTTTATGGTTGGAGGTCACCACAACATGAAGAACTGTATTAAAGGGTTGCAGATTGGAAAGGTTGAGACTGCTGATCTCGCTTAATATTTTTTGCATGTACCTGTCCAATTTTCCTAACACCTTTTTTGAAGAGACTGTCTGTACTCCAATATATGCTCTTACCTCCTTTGTCAAATATTAATAGAACATAATAGCTTGAATTGATTTATGGTTTCTCTGTTCTGTTCCAGTGATCTTTATGCCTGTTCTTGTGCCAGTACCTGGCTCTTTTGATTACAGTGGCTTTGTAGTATAACTTGATATCTGTTATTGTGATCCCTCCAACTTTGTTCTTCTATCTCATGATTATTGTGGCTATTTGGGGTCTTTTTTGTTTTATATAAAATTTTGGAGTGTTTGTTCAAGTTCTGAATTATGCTGTTGTTATTTTAATAGGGATTGCATTGAATCTATACATTGCTTTTGGTAGTGTGGGTATTTTAATGATATTGATTTTACCAATCCATAAACACAGTATATTCTTTCACTTGTTCGTATCTATCTTTATCTCTTTTCCCAAAGTCCTGTAGTATTCTGATTACAGTTCTTTTACCTCCTTGGCTAAGGTTATGCCTAAGTAACTTAATTTTGTCACTGAAATGGTAAATGGGATTTTTTTTAGTATCTCTTTTTGAGAGTTCATTATTGGTGTATAAAAATGCCATTAATTTCTGGGTATTAATTTTATGCCCTGCTATGTGGGCAAATTCATTTATTAAATCTAGTAATTTTTAATGGATATTTCTGGTTTTATATATACAATGTCATGTCATCTGCAAATAATGACAATTTTACTTCCTCCTTTCCAATTTGGGTGCATTTTCTTCTGCTTTTTTTAAAATATATTTTATTGATTTTTTACAGAGTGGAAGGGAGAGGGATAGAAAGTCAGAAACATCAATGAGAGAGAGACATCGATCAGCTGCCTCCTGCACGCCCCCCACTGGGGATATGCCCGCAGCCAAGGTACATGCCCCTGCCGGAATCGAACCCGGGACCCTTCAGTCCGCAGTCCGACGCTCTGTCCACTGAGCCAAACCGGTCTCGGCAGCATTTTCTTCTTGATTTATTCAATTTTTAAAAGTAATATGTGGGAACATACATGTGGGAGGGATCAGCTTCTTCAGAATGAAGGTTGAAAGAGAAGAGTAAGGAATAGTTGATCAAGAAAACATTCATAAAAAATTATGTATCTTGAACTGAGTCTTGAAAGATAAGTGTTTGAGATTAGAAGTGTACCCATCTACCAATATGAAATTTAAATATCTTCTCAAATTCTCAAACTCTAAAAAACAAGAGGATTATTAACAATATAATAAATATAATTTTGCAATCTTACCTCACTACCAAAAAGAATTCTTACATGATTGTAATATCAATGAAAAAGAATTATAGTTTTATTTTTATTAATTTTTTATTTTTTTGTTAATTCTTACCTGAGAATATTTTTCCATTGCTTTTTAGAGAAGATGGAAGGGAAAGGAAGGAGAGACAGAGAGAAACGTCAGAGTGAGAGAGACATATCAATTTGTTGCCTCCTGCATGCACCCTGACCAGGGCTAGGGACCCTGTAACCAAGTTATGTGCCCTTGACAGGAATTGAACCTGGGACCATTTAATCCACGGGCTGACACTCTATTTACTGAGCCAAACTTATTAGGGCTATAGTTTCATTTTTATTAACATGCATCTTTTCACTAATCAAAATGTATATTTAAATTGGTTTGTTAGTCACCTGGTCTAAGTCTAGAGCTCTGAATCCTGTAAGAGTTAACATATTTCACAGGCGTCAACACTTTACTTTCAGGCTTCTAAAGACTAAGCTCATCACGTTTTTATGAAATTGTATGTGCAATGATCTTTAAAAATGTAAAATGGACATTCATAGCCAGCTCACTAACTAAATTAGTTAAGTCTGAGAGCTTAAAGGATTTCTACTTTCAACATTTGCCCATTTGGGAGTGATGAGTTCCAAATGGTATATTGAAAGTGGCTGAATTAAAGTTTATGCAAATGTATCATCTTAGGTTAATACATTATATATCAGTCACTGTACAGAAAATTAACAGAACACAGTAAGTACCCATCAAGAGGCTCTTCTGGCATAATTAGCAGTTATATTATTACACAAGTTCCATACTGTTGAGAATTCAAAATGGGCAACTTCTTAAACTGCAAGTGTTTATCTGTTTGCTTTTTTTTTTTTTGAGTGGTGGTATTTTTCAGTCTTTTTTAAAAAAATATTTAAAATGTTTATACATACACATACACAGACAAATATATCTCCAAATTTTGACTACAAGAGAGGTAATTGATTTAATTTGAATCCCCTTTATGGGAAATTCAACCAGATGAAATAGAATAGATTTGTACAATAAGCATCATACTTTTTGATATTTTGAAAATTCCAGAAAATGAGAGGTTATCTTCTAAAAAAATACCTTTGTTTGATAATAAACTCTTTGCAAAAGAAATATTCAAAGACATGGTTGCTCTCTGTTCTACAAAACTTTACAAATTTTGTTTTGGGGAATTTGTGAAGAGTGTCTTTGTAAAAAAGAGAAAATTGTCACTTCACTGCTAATCATAAATAATGACAAATGAAATTTTAGGGCATATTTGAAAATATAGGACTGAATATTCATCAGCAATTATATAAGAAAAAAAATAAGTTTGTCAGAGGAGAATAAGACATCAATTTTTTAGTTGATAGAGGATTTTAGGTTGGATAAAGTTAGATTAGATTTAATAACATGTAGAAGTACAGAGTGAAGTGCATTATGAGAGTCCAATGAGTAAGGAGTATATTAATGGGCTATTTCTGAAGGTGTAAACACCCTTATGAATAACATACTATAAGTAAGTTCATTAACAATGGTTTTGTGAGAGTTTTAAAAGTGAAAAAAGGAATGCAGAATGGCTGCACCAGTTTGCATTAACATCAACAGTGCCTAAGGGTTTCCTTTTCTCCACGTCCCTGCCCATACTCATTGTTTGTAGATTTATTGGTGATAAAACATTCTGGCAGGTATGAGGAGATATCTCACTGTGGTTTTAATTTGCATTTCCCTATTGCTTAGTGATGTTGAACATATTTTCATATGTTTATTGGCAATCTGCATGTCTTCTTTGAAAAGTGCCTTTTGAGGTCCTCCACTCATGTTTTAATCATTGTTATTTTTGGTGTTATGCTCTATACGTTCTGGCTATTAACCCGTCAACACAGTGGTCAGCAAACTCATTAGTCAACAGAGCCAAATATCAACAGTACAATGATTGAACTTTATTTTGAGAGCCGAAAACTGACTTCTGCACATGGGCCATGAAATTTCAATCGCACTGTACGTGCGCACCCACACATGGTATTTTGTGGAAGAGCCACACTTAAAGGGCCAAAGAGCCACATGTGGCTTGCGAGCCACAGTTTGCCGACCACTGCCTTAGCAGATGTATCTTTGGAAAATCTCTTCTCCCATTAAGTAAGTTGTCTTATTTAAGTAATGGTTTCTTTTTAAAAAATATAATTTTATTGACTCAGATAGGAAAGAAGAGGGAGAAAGAGAAACATCAGTGATGAGAGGGAATCATGGATTGGCTGCCACCTGCATGCCCCCTACTGGTATCAAGCCAACAACCTGGGCATGTGCTCTTGACTGGAATCAAACCCCAGACCCTTCAGTCTGCAGTCCAAAGCTCTAACCACTGAGCCAAGTAGGCCAGGGTGATGGTTTCTTTTAATATAAAAAAAACTCTTTACTTTGATGTAGTTCCATTGGTCAATTTTTTCTTTTGTTTCCCTTGCCCAGGAGACATAAAAAAATTAAGAATGATATTAAAGAGTTTGCTTCCTATGTTTTCTTCTAGGAGTTTTATGATTTGGTGTCTTACATTTAAGTCTTAAATCCGTTTTGAGTTTATTTTTGTATATGATGTAAGAAAGTGACAAATCTTGCAAAACATTTGGTTCTGTGGAAGATATGTACAGAAGGGAATATGGGGGTCAAGAGATGGTTTATTTAAAACAAAACGGGAGTGATTAAAATGTTTAAATTAACAGATGGGGAATTACGGTGAGAGTAATGGGTTGAATTTATAGTAGATAACCAAAAATATGATAGACACCTGAGGAATTGACTTTTGAGAAAAGTCAAAAGTAAGAGAAGGGGATGAAAATGACACATGCAGGTAAGATTTAATATTAGAACATAGGAAGTGGAAGAAATTCTAGTCTGACAATTGTACTTCTCTGTAAAATGAAAACCAATGCTACCTGTTGACAGCTGTAGAAATATGGGCCAGAGTTTTGGAAAAAGTTTTTAAAAGTTTCTGTGGATAGCCTGTGCTCAAGTTGAAAAACTAAATGTGGCAGGGTGCTGGGTTCATTTGAGGCTATTGATCATTCCCAAGAATGGATTTGGAGAAAAAAATTTTTGTGCAAATTTATTTGGGAAGCAATCCCAGAAAGCAAAGTGAGGAATCGAGGTTAGGAAAAGGAGGCAGCCAAAATATAGGCTGGTACCTGAGCAGATTGTTGCTGGAGACAACTGGGACTCAATTCTTGGAACCTTCCAAGGCACTGTGTATAGCATTCTTCACAATGGATGTACACTGAAGAACAAGGGAGCTGATATATTTATCCACCAACTCCCAGGTTCCAGTAGTTAAAGGTTACTCTTTTAAAAAATATATTTTATTGATTTTTTACAGATAGGAAGGGAGAAGGATAGAAAGTTATAAACATCAATGAGAGAGAAACATTGATCAGCTGCCTCCTGCACACCCCCCACTGGAGATGTGCCCACAACCAAGGTACATGCCCTTGACCAGAATTGAACCTGGGACCTTTCAGTCTGCAGGCCGATGCTCTATTCACTGAACCAAACTGGTTTCAGCTTAAGGTTACTCTTGAGGTATAAACATCAGAACCCCTGTCCCATTCCATGCACTACCAAGGAAATACCTGTAGATAAACACATGGATTTTTATATTATACCAAAATTAGAACAAAAATCCCTTAGGACATTTTGAAGGAAAAATGTACTAGATTTGGTAGATGGTTAAATGGCCACAAAGACTTAACATAAATGAGAGAGAGAGATTGAGACATTTGTAGAAGCACACAACGGGACTCACACATCACACATCATTACAGTCACACATCACACATCATTACAGTCATACATCATTTTGTTGCACTTTGCTTTATTGCACTTAACAGATGTTGAGATTTTTTAAAATTTGAAGGCAAGACCTTCTACCACCAAAATAATGGGATTCTTTTATTGCACTACTTATTATATTGCAGTTTTTTAGAACGGAATCTGCAATATATCCGAGGTATGTCTATATTTTAAAATCAACATTCTGAATGAAGAAATAGGAAACCCAGGGATGAAACTTATGGGAGAGCAAGATGTAAGAAAGACAACAGTTGCCATGTTAAGATAAAAATACATACATATTTCTATTCCTTTGTAAATGAAAATATTGGCATTTAATGACATGGGGTTTGGGGTAAAAAAAATGTCAGAAATTAGATCTCTGTTCCTTCAATTCCTAGTTGGGGAGCTTTTATTCAGTAAATATTTATTACTGTGAACCAGGCCTTCTTTGAGGTGAAGGATATAATAATGAACAAGATAAATTAAGTTCCTCCCCTATGGTTCTAGTAGTGTGAGATGAAATACTTTATTGGAAGTGTTTTATGTTCTGTGAGGCTCTGTATCAGTTTAATTTTAAACTAATACCTGCAACTAACATGGGAAGTTTTAACAGATTTACTAGTATATGATTTAAAGCTTTGATTTTTTAGTTCAGGAAATCAGTTCATAAGTTTATGATAGTGAAGAACTGGCTTAATGATAATTTTTGTGAAAAATTCCTAGAAGTTTAACTCAATTTAACTTTAGTGTGAGTTGCAAGTGTAATATGGAAATGAAAACACCTATTTAACTCATAGGCTGCATCAGTGAAAGTGTTATAAACCAGGAAGATAATTATCTGTTTTTCCCTTATAATATTAAATACTACTGATATGATCACTTTAGCAGCCAGATTTTAAGGAAACTATGAATTGTCAATTGAAGTAACAGATATCTTCTAGTTTATTTAAAGAAATGATTTAAACTATTTGAAGATTCGACTGAAAAGAAGTTATAGCATAATAATTAAAGTAAACAATTGGTGTCTAAATCCTGTATTAGTATTTTTGTTCTATTTCACAAATTTACTATGGAAAATTAAATATCATTTATTTTTCTGGAGACTTACATTTGTTTGGTTGATTTGTTTAATAGACTATTGGATTAGATGATCTCTAAATTCCCTTTTCATAGATTCTTTACAGATTCTGATAAAATCTAGGGTTTCTTTCTTGAGGAAAACACACATATTCAGAATTGTGCCCAGAATTTCAAGTGATTCATAGAGATCCTTCACCCTTGCAACCCTTCCATGACTCCCTTAAAACCTGTGTTTTAACTAGACCTGTCCTCTGATGATAGGGATATTATTCCCATTAGTTCCATAGAACTCTGCAATAAAAGAATGCTTGAGAATATCAAGGTAAATAATCAAAATATATTGCAGCATAACAACAAATGCCAAAATTTAGTGTCTTAACATAGTTATTCATCATTTTTCATAATTCTGCAATGTAGGATCTTGGGGCAATTTTATGATTCTAATTGGTATCAGCTAGAACACTCATTTGGTTATATTCAGCTGGTATTTGAGAGGTTCCAGAGGTCAGAGAAGGTTTTATTTATATGCCTGGTCCCTTGTACTGTTCCATATGGTCTCCAGCTGGCTAGTTTGAATTTTCTTAAAGGATTGTTCAAATTCCTATCAGTTGTAATCTCCTAGTGCAGTGGTCAGCAAACTGTGGCTCGAGAACCACATGTGGCTTGTGAGCTGCAGTTTGCCGCTCTGTTGACTAATGAGTTTGCCGACCATTGTCCTAGTGTCTGCTCTCAGAGGACAAGATCTAAGATGCAAGCACTTATAAAGCTCCTGCTTGCATTACCCTTACTGATATCCCATTTACTATACTAAATCATATGACCACATGTAGAGTCAATACAGTTAGAAATTATATAAGAGCATAAACAGCAGAGGAATTTTTAATGGGGGCCCCAAAATGGAATGTTATATTTGGTATAATAGTTTCCAAAAAGAAGTAGGGTTATTTTGAGAAGTAGTAAGTTTTCTACCAGTGCAAACATTCTAGCAGAGGGTGAGTAATGGCTTACTAGTATAGGCGATTCAGTAGAGATGATCTCCTTGATTATAAGACTCTAGACCAAAGGTGACTCCACATTTTGAGCCAACCTAAATAGGGAAATATTGGTGCTATTAATAACAGAAGCATAGAGCGGAAGTCTCAAATTAGTTGGAGAATGATAAATATAGAAGAAATATATAATAAAGAAATAATGATCCTTATTTTTCCTGTCTTAGGTTGGATGTCGACATAACAGAACTTCACAGTTGGATAACTCGTTCAGAAGCTGTGTTGCAGAGTCCTGAATTTGCCATCTATCGGAAAGATGGCAACTTCTCAGACCTTAAAGAAAAAGTCAATGTAGGTTATGCATTAATTCTCTTGTATTTTTCCTATTTTTTTGTTGCTTGTAAACTCTATGCTTTGTACTCTCTGGTTCTATTAGAATTGAAAAGATTAAAGCAATATGATATGCTTTTAATTTTAAAGTGTATTTTAAATACCAATTAGAATCAGTTTTGCCTAGTAGAACCTTTTCTTCTTCTGATGTGAATGACCAGGAATGCTTCCCATAAACCTTCTTCAACAACTTTTTTGTTGTTTAGCTGTAAGTTAACCATTTTATAACATGAACTTACATTGATTTCCTTTCATATATTGTTCAGTCATTTCAAGACTGGGACTTATAGTAGCAAACTTTTAGAATAGAATAGACATGTAAAAATACTGTAATTAAGACTTTGTTGTTTATGATTGCACTATCATTTTTAAAAGGTTATTCTTTATAGTTGATACTTTTCATAAATTATAACAGTTTTGCCTTCTCTAGGTTTTTATTATGTTGTAATAACTAAAAAGTCCAGGATTTTTCTATCTTTATTTATGGCATGAGATGGTATGCTATTTTTATTCTCTCCTGAGACATTGTAATTTTGTCCATCACAATAGGGATTTTTATTGATTTAATAAGAGTTGCTTCATCCTCAAGGGACATAATCAGGGCTATGATTTTTCAACTTCGACAATTATAAAACATCCATTATAACTGGCAATATAGGAATACCTCATTTTATTGTTCTTCATAGGTATTATGACTTTTACATATTTAAGAAGGTAAGAAGACTCTCCTCCACCAGCAAAAAGATTATGACTCACTTTGATTGTGGCTCCCTTTTTGCAGTGGCATGGAACCAAACTTGCAATATTTGTGAGGTGTGCTTGTAGTTTGTAAGAAGATTTCTAACAGGCAGAGTAAATACTCTACAGTGAGCAGGTTAAAGAAAAAAAATATCCTGAATGTCAAATAATTTGAACAATCAGAAGGTTACATGTGTGTGGACTAACTCTGCCTATTCTTTCAAGCATTCTATTTCATGAATGACAAAATCTACTCTATATTTTAACACATACAATACTAACTCAGAAGCGAGTTAATACTTGACGTGGAGTTAGAACTTCTGGAGAACAAAAAAATCTTCTGGGAAAGATAATTTATTTTTTAGGTTGCTTGAGGATGAGAGATAATTTCATCAACATTTCTCATAATTCACTATTTATTAGTTAGAAATTTATTATTAGCTTTATACAATAATCTGCTATCCTATCTAATAAAAGGGTAATATGCAAATTGACCCTATTTCCGCTACACCCACAAGCCATGCCCACCAGCCAATCAGGAGGGAATATGCAAATAAACCCAACCAAGATGGCTGCTGGCCACAGAGAGCAGGAAGGAGGCTTGGGTTTCCCCAGCAGTGGAAGAAGCCAAGCTTTCTGCCTGTCCTTCCCAGCCTAGGCCTCCACTCAGTGCTACAAAGTTTCAATTATAGTAGATAATGATGGCAGGCACAGAGTTGGAGAGAGCAGGAGATTTGACTTGCACACAGAGATGAAGGAAGCTAAGCTTTCTACCTGCCCTGTCCAGCCCAGGCCTCCACTTAAGGCTACAACGTTTCAATTATAGAAGTTAAATCAATTCTAACAGGAATGGCTGCCTTCATGGAGCAAGCAGAAGCCTTGGCTCCACTCCAGGCTACAAAGTTTCAATTGTAGAAGAAAAATAAATCCCAGAGACCAGGGCCTTCGCTTGGGTCACCAGGGGGCATGGCTGGCCTGCAAACCACCACAGGCCCCTTGCTCAGGCTGCCCACACCCCAAGGAAACCCCCACCCTGATCTGGGATACCCTTCAGGGCAAACCAGCTGGCTCCCACCCATGCACCAAACCTCTATCCTATCTAATAAAAGAGTAATATGCAGATTGACTATCACTCCAACACACAAGATGACTGCCCCCATGTGGACACGAGATGGTCGCCACAGATGGCCAGCAGGAAAGGGCAGTTGGGAGGGACCAGGAATGCAAGGGAGGGAAGTTTGGTGTGATCAGGCTGACAGAGGAGGGAAATTAGGGGTGACTGGGACTGTAGGGAAGGGCAGTTGTGGGGGACCCAGGCCTGCAGGGGAGGACAGTTAGGGGCAAACAGGCTGGTACGGGAGCAATTAGACATCAATCAGGTTAGCAGGGGAGTGGTGAGGGGGTGATCAGGCTGTCAGGCAGAAGCAGTTAGGGGCAATCAGGAAAGCAGGCAGGTGAGCAGTTGGGAGCTAGCAGTCCTGGATTGTGAGAAAGATGTTCGACTGTTCATTTAGGTCTGATCTCAGTGGGATCAGGCCTAAACAGGCAGTCTGACATCCCTCAAGTGGTCCCAGATTGGAGAGGGTACAGGCTGAGCTGAGGGACATTCCCCACTCCTGCCCCTGTGCATGAATTTTGTGCACCAGGACTCTAGTCTAATAATAATAAACTATTATAAATAGTTGCAATAAATAGGAACTATGGTTATATTTGTTAATATCTTAGTTTGAAAATTAAACTCAAGAATAATATATAATACTTAGGAGAAAATTAGCAAAATGTCTTATTTCAAAGTATATGTGGGTGAAGGTATATTTTTTGTTAGGGTTTTTTCGGGTAATTCTATGGCTAGAAAATTATTTTGAGAAGATGCCCTCTAAATCCTTTCCAGATTCATGTGACATATTTGACAACTGAAAGTAAGAATCTCCTGGGGCAGACAATTTATTAGCTAATTAACCATTTTAAAATCTATTTGAATAATCTACTTAAGTGTTCATCATCCTATTTCTGTATCTTAAAACAGCTTTGATCAAGCAGGAAAATTGAGTCCCAGCATTTAAGAAATGTAACTTTAAAAATTTCCTCTTATCACATGGTTACCTAGAAGCAATTTGCATTTAATCAATAGTGTCAACAATGACAGACTGAAAGTGCTAAAAAAAAGTATACAATATTTTATGAGTGGTTTTCTAATGCCTGGTGAGTCACCTTTATCAACTTATGCTCTCATTTTCTGAAATAACAACATCATTTTAATTGCCTTCTAAAATAGGACATAAAACGATTTACCTAGACATTTCCTTCAGGCTAAATATAATGTATATGTATTAAAATCCTTGAGAGAAATGCATAATGATGATGGATATGCAGTTTTGATGTACATTAATTTTCTTACTTCTTCACCTGTCTGTTTATGTAGATTATTTTGAACACATGGGAGAACTGTCTTATGAACTTGAGTGCTATTAATTCATTTTTAGGCATCCATTAAAAATGACTAAATATTACCTTCTCTTTTTTTTTTTTACTTTATTCTTTTAATTTCAAGTGCTCTCAGCCAATTAGAATGTCCTAGGATATTTTCAGTTCAATTTTATATACTTTAAAACCTAACATAATGTCTTCTTCTTTATTAACCATGTGTTTTATACATACAATTAATCTAATGCACTGACTTAAAACTTGAATTCTAGGGCAGCCTTCGGCAAACTCATTAGTCAACAGAGCCAAATATCAACAGTGCAACAATTGAAATTTCTTTTGAGAGCCAAGTTTTTTAAACTTAAATTTCTAACGCCACTTCTTTAAAATAGACTCACCCAGGCCGTGGTATTTTGTGGAAGAGCCACACTCACGGGACCGGAGAGCAGCATGTGGCTCGCGAGCCGAGGTTTGGCAACCACTGAGCTAGGGGATGTTTCTACTCAAAGTGTAGTCCCCGAACAACCAATATAGGCATCATCTCTGAGCCTGTTAGAAGTGTAGGATTTCAGACCTAATGAATCAGTATTTGTATTTAAGCAAGACCCTCAGATGATTTGTATGCACATAAAGTTTTGAGAATCAGACAAGACACAGTCTGGGACTTTTATCACTCTTACTTCAGTGCTCCTTCCCTCATTCTGTTAATATCACCGCAGTTCAGAATTTCTAGCTGAATAATACATCTACTCAACTTCTTGAATTGAGCATAGACATTGAAATGTAAGTTAATAGTTAAAACAACAAGACAACCTGTCTGACCAGAAGATAATATGATAAGGTGTCCAAGAATATGGGACCTGTACAATGTGCTTTTAAAAACCTTCCTACCAGCTGTCAAGGTAAACAGGCCTTGGGCTCTTTTGGGGATCTCTGCTTATTTACACCCATAACAAATCAATTTTTAACCAGGTTCTGTTGGAAATCTCAAGCCAATTTATTCAACTTTCTCTTATCTCTGTTATCTGTGTTTACAACTCAGAATATAAGTACTTCTATTCATCTGTTCTTTCTTGTATCCTAATCTCTATCTTCTTCACTCTCTTTTATTCTGCCTCACTTCTTCTTTTTAGTGCCTTCCTGTGCTCTCATATTCTGAACTCTGAAACACTTTTCCCAAGGCAAAGTCTCAGTCCTGTATACTCACTCTCTTCATACATGGAAACCACTTTTACCCTTCAGAACACTATTAAGATTAATGATTCTTTCATACATCCACTCCTTTAGAATTAAAGGGCCAATTCCAAAGGTACCACTCTCTATGTAAAAAAAAAAATCCCTTCCCTTTTTAGCCAAGTGACCATCTCTCTATTGGTCATCATTTTATTATGTTACTTTCTCATTGAAGACTTTAGCACCAAGTTCACAATATTGCCCATTCAAATTGTGCCCTCATCCTTAATAACCTGAGCCCATGTGGGTTGTATTGCTATCAACAAAATCTTTCATTTCCCAAATCTCCTCAATTCAGCTACCCACATGCATAACTGTACTATTTTGTTAGCAGACATTACTCCATTTCTGAAATAGCACATTTTAATACATTCACCAGTACTTTTTCATGTTTTCCATGCCTCTCTAGTAAAATTTCTCAATTTACCTCAGCAATCATTTCAAGTTTTTAAGGTTCTACTAAAATTTCCCAACCATTTATAGTAGATGCCTTTCCCCTTTTAATTTAATTAAAATAATATCTGACAGATTATATTTGTGTTCATATAGTCCCTTTCTTTTCCCTCTGGCTTGGTGGAAGAGACGATCCTTTTTTGACTAGGTATGCCTAATCTATGTGTGTATAGTCTTAATATCTTCACTGTCTATATCCTAAGGAACCTGTTTCCATTCAGCCATAAATCCATATCTTCAATCTCTCTATTTTTGGGTCTTTATCATCAGACTTTGAATAGGTTATTTTTCTGTCTTTGAGAAAACGCTCCTCTCCTATAAACACATATATTAATATTTTTGTTCCTTATTTTACTCAACTTTTATGCAGGACTAAAACATATTAGCTTCGTTATCTTTTGTGAAGTTATTTTTCCTTGGATTATGGGATACCACTATCTACTGGTTAACTATTTTACATTTTTGGCCATTTGTTTCATCTCATTGTCCTTTAATATTGATATTCTCTACAGTTCTTCCCTTGTTTCTCTTCTCTGAATTACCCTCATTCCTTCTCATTCAAACAGAATTTATTTTCTAACTAAAGGACCTGTGCACAAATTCGTGCATGGGTGGGGTCTGGCCAGCCTGTCCTGATTGGGGCCTATGAGGCCAGCTGGAACCACAGGCAGTTGGCTAGCCAGAGAAAGGGGCTGTGGTAGTTGGCTAGCCAGTGGGAAGAGCCATAAGCAGTTGACCAGCTGACCCCGCCCTGAATTGGAGGAACAATTGGGGGTGGGAGCCAGTGGAGGAGAGGGGTTGCAGGTGGTTGGCTGGCCAGCCCTGCCCCCTGGTAGAACTCCCAGTTGAACTCCAGTCAAACTCCTGTTCCAGGGAGAGTTTGCATATTAGTCTTTTATTATATAGGACTAGAGGCCCAAAACATGAAATTTATGCATGAGGTGGGGGTGTCCCTCAGTCCAGTCTGTACCCTCTCCAATCTGGGACCCCTTGAGGGATGTCCAACTGCTTGGTTAGGCCCAATCCTGGTGATATCAGGCCTAAACAGACATTCGGACATTGCTTTCACAATCCAGGACTGCTGGCTCCCAATGACTTGCCTGCCTGATTGCCCCTAACTGCTTCTTCCTGCCAGCCTGATCACCCCCTCATTGCTCCCCTGCCAGTCTGATTGATGCCTAATTATTCCTCTGCTGGCTCTATTGCCTCCAACTGCTCTGCCCTGCAAGCCTGGTTGACCCTAATGGCCCTCCCCTCCTAGCCTGGTAACCCCTAGCTGCCCTCCCCTGCCAGCCTGGTTGCACCCAACTGCCCTCCCCTGAAGGCCTGGTCCCTCAAACTGCATTCCCCCATAGACCTGGTTCCCTTCAAGTGCACTACCCTGCTGTCCCAGTCAGCCTTAACTATCCTCCCTTGCCAATCTCATCACCCCTAACTACCCTTCCCTACAGGTCTGGTAACCCCTAACTTCCCTCCCCTCCTGCCTCCTCACCCCTAACTGCCTTCTCCTGCCAACATTGTTGCCCCCAACTGCCCTCTCCTGCAGGCCTGGTCCCCCAACTGCCCTCCCCTGCAGGCCTGGTTGCCCCCAACTACCCTCCCCTACAGGCCTTGTCCCTCCCAACTGCCCTTCCCTGCTGGACTGATCGCCCACAACTGCCCTTCCCTGCTGACCATCTTGTGGTGGCCATTTTGTGTCCTTATGGGGGCAGACATCTTGGACTACATAGGGGCAGCCATCTTGTGTTGGAGTGACAGTAAATTTGCATATAACCTTTTATTATATAGCTAGAGGCCCAGTGCATGGAATTCGTGCATGGGGGGGGGTTGTCCTTCAGCCCAACCTGCACCCTCTCCAGTCTGGGACCCCTCGAGGGATATGTGAATGCCAATTTAGGCCTGATTGTACTGGGCCTAAACTGGCATTCAAACATCCCTTTCGCAATCCAGGACTGCTGGCTCTCAACTGCTCACCAGCCTGCCTTCCTGATTGCCACTAACTGCTTCTCCCTGCCAGCCTGATCACCCCCTAACCACCTCCCTGCCAGTTGGATTGATGTCTAACTACTGCCCTGCCAGCCTGTTTGCCCCCAAATTCCCTCTTCTGCTGGACTGGTCACCCCTAATTGCCCTCCTCTGCAGGCTTGATTGACCCCAATTGCCCTCCTTGCAGGCCTGGTCCTCCCCCAAAAAAGTCCTTCCCTGCAGGCCTGGTCACCCCCAACTTCCCTCCTCTGCCAGTTTGGTCACCCCTAACTTCCCTCCCCTGCAGGCTTGATCACTCCCAACTGCTCTCTCTTGCAGGCCTGGTGTGTCCCAACCACCCTCCCCTACTGGTCATCTTGTGATGGCCATCTTGTGTTTACATGGGGGGAGGATATTTGACCACATGTGGCAGTGATGATCAATCTGCATATTACTCTTTTATTAGGTAGGATAGAGGCCTGGTGCATGGGTGTGGGCCAGCTGCTTTGCCCTGAAGGGTTTCCCAAATCAGGGGGGGTTCCCTTGGGGCATGTGGCAGCCTGGGTGAGGGGCCTGTGGTGATTTGCAGGCCGGCCATGCTCCCCAGTGACCCAACCGAAGGCCCTGGTATCTGAAATTTATTTATATTCTACAATTGAAACTTTGTAGTGTGGAGCGGAGCCAAGCCTTCTGCTTGCTCAGTGGCGGCACCCATTTCTGTTGGAATTTATTTACCTTCTATAATTGAAATTTTGTAGCATTGAGAAGAGGCCTAGGCTGGCAAGGGCAGGCAGAAAGCTTGGCTTCCCCCATTGCCAGAGAAACCCAAGCCTCCCTCCTGCTCTCAGTGGCCCTAGCTATCTTGGTTAAGGTTTATTTGCATATTCACTCCTGATTGGTTCGTGGGTGTGACTTTGTGCATGGCTTGTGGGTCTAGTGGAGGTATGGTCAATTTGCATAATACTCTTTTATTAGATAAGATATTATTATATAGGATGACCTCCAAATATGTGCCTTTAGCTCATGTGTGTCCCTTAAATTCCAATCCAGTATATCTAATTGCCTAATAGACACCTTTAATTTAATTTTTGCTGGAAAACTTAAACTTCATTTAATCTTTTTCTTTCCTTTCCCTCTTCCAACAGCCTAATCCAATAACCTAAAAGCTAACTGGGTCATCTAGATTTTTCTCTATAATTTATAAGCCCTTTAACAAGTTCAATTAATCTTACTAGCCCTGAAACTGTCTAAGTCTCTGTATTCGCATCACCACAACCCTGATTAAAGTTTATATGGTTGATCACCTCTGTTTAAGATGATAAACCATAGCTGGTCTTCACTGCCACTAATATTTTACTCTTTTAGAAGTTTTCTGATTGCTTCTGCCAAAATGAATTTAGTGAAGCATAAATATTACCTGTTATGCCTCTGTTTATATGCATTTGAGAAAAAACAGAAAAGCCATTGATACCCAAGATCTGGCTTGGCACTTCAGTTAGTCTTTGGAATTGCTACATGCTATACTAGAGCTTGCAACAAGTCTCAATACAGACAAAAATAATAACATTTTCTAAACCACCCAAAATAACCAAATGTCTTCATACATGCTTATATGGCAGATTGTGCTTCTTTACTAATAATAGCTTTATCCTATCTACATTATCCATGTCATCTATATAATTATTTTCAAGACTAGAGGCCTGGTGCATGAATTCGTGCACCAATGGGGTCCCTTGGCCTGGCCTGTGGGATGGGGCCAAAACTGGCTCTCTGACATTCCCTGAGGGGTCTCAGATTGCAAGAGGATGCAGGCCAGGCTGAGGGACCCCACCGGTGCACAATCTGGGCCAGGGAGGGACACAGGATGTTGGCCAGCCAGGGAGGGACCGTGGGAGGGCTCCAGGATGTGACTGGCTCGTCTTGCTCAGTCCTGATCAGCTGGACCACAACAGCAAGCTAACTTTTCAGTTGGATTATCTGCCCCCTGGAGGTCAGTGCGTATCATAGCAACAGGCCAACCGATTGACTGTCTGCCCCTTGGTGGTCAGTGCACATCATAGCGAGCAGTTGAGCAGCCTTAGCATTATCATTAGCATATTACACTTTGATTGGTTGAATGCCTGACCAGACGACTATGCTCTTAGCATATTAAGCTTTTATCATATAGGATACTCAATCTTAGAATTACCCCTATTTTCCTACAATATCCAATTAAAGGCAAAGCCTTGCTTCTTTAACTTCCCCCTCACCTTACAGAAACCAATACTTTTAATCTCTTTTAACATTCTCTTTGACACATACCCTATAGTTTCCTGTTTCATGGTATCTCTCTTATTGCAACAAATCAAATCAAGCTAACTTTATTAATCTGCAGACCTTCTTCCTGGTGGCTTTTGGAAGGGCATTGTCTCATGTTGCCTTCATAATGACTAACATGATCAAAATCCTGTTTAATTATCCAAACTGATTTCTGGCCATTGTTAGTAAAAACTAATGTAATTAGATCCAGTCTCCAATTTCTAGAAATTATAGAAATCAGAGACTGGATCTTAATTTCTTTCTCCTGGTATTGATTGATTGATTGATTGATTGATTCTGGTTTACCTTAGTTTGGTTGTTTTAGTATTCCAATACCTAACATAGCTCCTGGTAATTAGCACCACTGATGATTGACTATATGAACAAGTGATTATTTTACAATTCTGAAGGCTAATGTTAAGTCAAGGTCTGTTACTGATATAAATGATTTAACAACTTCTAAATAAACATTTTACTGAATAAGTTACTTTTTCTGTCAAAGGGCAAAACTACATTATACAATGTTAATTGAATAGAAAATTAATTGCTACTAAAGTCAGGGTAGGACTCTGGGGAATCTGGAACTTACTTTCATATTAATTAGAGAAGATGTCATGAAAGGAAGAGGCCAATGAAGGAGGAAGAGAGGTCATAGTGTTTTTAACCAACTTATTTATAAATTAGTAAATATTTCTTTCTATATAGTTTGCTCAGTGATTATCTTATTTTTTATTTTTTCTTTACATTATTCTTCAACTCATTTATCTTTTCTTTTACACTTAAAGTTATACAATTTAGGATTCATGATTTGTAACAATCTGTAAGTATTTTTATGAGTCCATAATGCATTTTAAAATTAATAGTACAATCCTTATGAAATGGTTCACTGAAGACTTTTTTAGCTGTTACTAGTATATTCTTTACTTGAAATTATGTGCACAACATACTTTAGAATCTCAGCAGTAGGTTTTAAACATATGATCATATATTGAATATATATTGAGCAAAGTATTAAATATTCTTCATGTTAATAAAAATAAGTTTAAAATATGTTCTATTATAAAATATAGATACTTTTAAGACTAAAACTATTATATAAGTGCATGTATATCCACATATATATTTAATAAAACAGAGATATATAGGAAAATAAATATAGAAAAGCTGGATGAGTTTTCTAGAAGAAATATCAGAGGAGGATAATAATGTCTAGGGCAGTGATTTATTCATGATCAAGGTGATTCACAGAGGTAGTTTTAGTTATTGGAATTTAACACTATAAGAAGCATTAAGCATGGCAAGAAGAAAATTGATACCTTCTAGGAAAGTACTTGCTGTATTATAGTAGTGACAACTGAAATCTAACTATAGATATTTAAACTAACATTGAAGATGAAATGTATAGAAGAAAATGAATATCATGTTGAAGTGCATTCTACTTTGTCCTTGAAAACAAAGGAAAATCTCATATGGAAGGTGCCCCAAGAATATATACACACATTTTGAGTAATTATAAAGGCAATGCTTTTTAAAATACATTTCATTTTCAAAATAGAGCTATCACCTGTTAAAGTGTGTATACATTTTTGGGGAAACCCTGTATATAAATGGAGATATAGATAAATAGAATAAATATAAAATAAATATGATTCAGAGCCATGGAAGAGGAAGAAAGGCCAAAGATGCTGAAATATTTGAAAAAAAATACTTAAGAAAAAAAAATAGCCCCTAAATTTCTGAGACCAATAAAATGTTGTTACACTTATTTCCTAGTGATAAGAAAAGATTTCAATATGTAAACGTAGATAAAAGTTTTTCATAATCTGAAAATGTAAGACCAACTTCATTAAGGTGCTTTAAAATAAAATCTGTTTACTAGCCAAGTAGGAGCACTTGTTTATCTGCTTTTGAGTCCAAGGAATCCTGGATGGTATTGTGATCAAGAATCATTCCTTTTAAGGACACATTTGTAATACCTTAATCAATACAGGGGGAAAAAGTAGTAAAAAAAGGAAAGGAATCATTCCATTGTCTTTTGTTCAGGGGAGTATTCCGTTTTATTTTTTCAATTTTATATTTTTATGATTCTAGAGGCCCTGGTACACAAATTCCTGTACCAGTGGGGTCCCTCAGCCTGGCCTGTGGGGATCTGGCTGAAATCGGCTCTCCAACATCCCCGAGAGCTCCTGGCTTTTGAGAGGGCACAGGCCAGGCCAAGGCACCCCTCTGGTGCAAGATGGGGTCCAGGGAGGGACTATGGGAAGGCTCCAGGACGCATCCCACACCTTTTGCCAAGTCCCAATCTGCTGGACACCAGCAGAAAACTAACCTACTGGTTGGAGCATCTGCCCCCTTGTGGTCAGTGCATGTCATAGCAACTGGTCGATTGGTCAAATGAATGGTCAGATGCTTAGCATATTTAGGCTTTTGTTTTATAGGATAATGAATGTTCTAAGTACCATGTTGTTTTTTTCACTTTCTCTTCCATTTCTCTTCCTCCACCAAAATAAGGTTTTATTAAGGTTGACTTAGTTAATTTTCCATGATACTATTTGTTTACCATTTGGGTAATTGTTTATTACTGCTGTCAGGGCATCATAAAAGTCCTGTTTGATGGGCATAACTCATAAACTAAGCTGCCGTTTCTAGAAGACTGCTATTTAATCCAGCTTTACTGAGCTTACAGGACCCAACCCCATGAACTGGTTCTGAGGTTATTGTATGTATGTATAGCTGCCAAGTTTTGTCATATATCACAACTTCACAGAGCATTTTTACTGTGGATGGGGTGGGAAACAATATAATGGTGTATATGGAGGCATTATACTACCATAGATCTCACGTTATTATGCATCTGCTATCTACCAGGCATTGTTCTAAGCACTGGAGATAGTGTGAAAAAATACATGCGGATCCTGGACCTTAAGCAGTTTATCTTCCAGTGGGAAAGATAAACAATAAGCAAGATTGATATATAAAACATATATAATGTTATTGATAAATGCCAAAGACAAAAATAAAGGAGGAATGAAGACTAGAAAGTGTGTACATAGATAAATAGAGTGGATATAGAAAGCTTAACTGATAAAGTGACATTTAAATAAAAATCTAAAGGCAGCGAAGGGTTAATTATCTAAATATGGGAAGTAGGAGCATTTCAGCCAGAGGGAAGAGTGAATGCATAGTCCTAAGGCAGGAGCATGCCTGGCTTGTTGAAAAACAACAGAGTGTGGCTGGAGTTGAGTAGTCAAGGTGCTCACTAGCAGGAGAAGAGGTCAGAAAGGTTGCAGAGGTTAAGATATGGCCTTTTATGCAGAATGAGAAGGGATGTTATCAGAGAGTTGAGCTGGCCACTATTGTGTCTAACTTCCTCTGTCTGCTGTGTTGAGAATAAATCATCATGGAGCAAAGGTAAAAGTAGAAACACCCTTTAGTGGGTATTTTGAAACTTCTAGGCCCCTGAGAGATGAGGAAGTCTTGACTTGTGTGGTAGTAGTGAATGCAGTAATCATCAATTTCTGGATGTGTTTTGAGGTTTGAACCAATAGGCTTTTCTGATGGATTGAATATGGTGTTTTTGAGAAAGAGGAGAGTTAGGAAGGAGTCTAGGTTTTTGACCTGAACAAATGTAAATACATATCAATCCCTCGGACACTAAATGTAGAGGTCAGTGAGATAAGGAGGAACCAGCATGGCAGACGGAATAAAGACAGTTTTTGAGGTAGGAGGGAAACTCGCTTCACTTCTAGTCTAGGAAGCCAAATTAAGAAATATTTCTAAGGAGTACCCTCTGAGTCAAAGGATGTTAAGCTGAGGCATGAAAATCAGCCTTTGAATGTAGTAGAATGGAAGATAATATGACATTAATAACAGAGGTTTTGATGGACTCGAGTAAGGGAATAGGTGCGAGGGGTTCTTTTTTCTCTTTTGTAAAGGAGCCAGTTTTCTCTTTGGAAGACAGAGCTGTGGAAGGCCAGTTTTTCTCCTTGGTGGCATAGGCTTCTTTGGAGTAAGGGCTTTGCAGTCTCTTTTCCAGAGCCACATTTCTCTCCAGAATTAGCTTTTGATGGTTGTATAATTTTTATTTTATTTTTTCTGTAGTTTTAACAGATATTTGAGAAAATGAGAGAAGGTAGAAGCATTAGGAACTATAAATCTAATGTATTTTTGGGTGGTGTTCATCCTTAATTGAGAGTATGTTTTCCATTGAATTTTTAGAGGGAGAGTGGAAGGAGGGGAGAGAGAGAGAAAGAGGGAGAAAGTGAGAGAGAAGGGGAGAGTAAGAGAGAAATCTATATCTATATATCTATATATCTATATATCTATATCTATATCTATATATCTTTCTCTCTCACTCTCCCCTTCTCTCTCACTTTCTAATATATATATATATATATATATATATATATATATATATATAGAGAGAGAGAGAGAGAGAGAGAGAGAGAGAGAGAGAGATAAAGACAGTGATGTGGCAGAGGGAAAAAGACAGAAGCACATCAATTGGTTGCTTCTAGCATGCACCTTGCTCAAACCTGCAACCCAGGTACATGCCTTTGACAGAGAATGGAAGCTGTAGCCCTTGGGTGCATGGGCCAATGCACCAATCACTGAGCAACACTGGCTAGAGCTAAATCTAACCTATTTTAAAATAGAAGTTCGTATATTTAATTTGAGAATAAATGCATGTATATCCAGATCCAGGTTAAAAAAGGAGTTTCAGTGATTTTTTTAATCAACTGCTTCAACACTTTATATGTGGAAACTTCTCACACATTTCTGTGAGCAAGGTGCTCCAACTAACCTGGTACCAGTTTTTCCTAACCTTGTTTTGAAGATTATTGACATCACCTTTTGTAGAATGCCCACATGTGCTAGTTTGTATTGGACATTCTCAGTTTATGTCATTCTGTTTGTCACAGCTCAGTTTTTTTCTAGCTTTCCATTCGCTATAAAAATTGTCCCAATTTGTGGAATAAATTATATGAAGAGCCTTCTCTAACCCCGTCAGAATTCCTGGAGAGCAAGTATCTTTATTGTTATTTTACGTAGAATATATTAAGGCTCAGAAAGGCTGAATCACGTTCTGAATGCCAAACAGGTAGTAAGCAGTGAAGACAGAATTCAAACCAACTGAGAACAACATGACCCTAACACTTTTTTTTCATTACCTTCTTGAATGTTTTCTTGCCTTCCTACATTTTGTTATTTGGAACAGACAATCTATAGCTGTGTCTGAAATGAAAAATTTTTTGACTCTTCACTGTCTTTAAAGTGATGTTACTCAACAGAACTCAGCTATCAAACATTGGCGACTATGTGGAGGGCAGTAACTGCTTCTTCCCTGGGCCTGTTCTCTATTTATGTACCAGTTACGCAGTTTTTCTAGTACATCTGGCAATTTGGGATAGTAATTGAGCTGTACACAGAGTTGTCAATCATCCTATAGACTGTCAGTATCCATTCTAAGTGACCAAGCATCCCTTCTGATTTGGTTCCTACAATGCATTAATGATTATCTATTTTTATTTTTAATATTATCCCTCATTACATTCAAACTATCAGGTCACCTTTGCTGTGAGTTATAGTCAGATATGCTCAAATATGTTTTATTAATTTCTATTGAAATACTAATAGAAGCATCAGAATATGTTGAAAGAGAGCTAAACTTATACATAGGTGATCAGGTTCTAATATTGTATTTAAAACTTGCTACTTCTAAATCTTGGATACATGACAATCTTATTGATGCTCAATTTTCTCTTGTATGAAATAGGGCAACATAATGTTGGTTCCTTCTGACAGAATTATTGTGATGTACATATGGAAAATATACATAAACTGTAATTTGGTAGACAGTATAAAAGGAAGTCCATTTTTATCATGGTTAGGTAACTGTTTTCAAATATCCACAAACCTCTGTTATCTCACTTTCTTCTTCATAGATTATTGTTTTGTTGTGGTGGTTGTTATTGTTATTATTTTCGTTAGAATTACTGGAATAATGTGATTAACCAAACACGATATTTGACTCAAATATTACCCTGATATATTCAATTATAAGTTTGTCTCTCTGTTAGTGGTACACGCTGATTATTCCATTAAATGCTTAGAACAGTGGTCGGCAAACTGCGGATCGCGAGCCTTTGCCGCTCTGTTGACTAATAAGTTTGCCGACCACTGGCTTAGAATAAAGAAATTATGTTCACGACATTTCGAAGGCCATTAATAATTTCTTTTCATCATTTATGAAGACATCATTTTCTGAATCTACTCTTTATATAATCTACTCTTTATTTCAGGTGAAAAAAACACTCATGGATAAAATAGAAACCACTCAACTAAGAAATAATAAGTCTAAAATTGTTTAATTAAAAGAATAGCAGTTTTTATCATTGTCTTATTGTTTTGCTGTAGTGAGTTCTTTTTTTTCTGTCTCTTATTTATTTACTTATTTTTCACGATATAGTTCAAATTTGGGACACCCCAAATTGTTCTGTAACTCTATAGTTGTGAATATTATGTTGAGTGTTTAGTCCTTTAGAAATAGAATTAATCTTTAATTGAGAAAAAAAATATTAAAGTGTAGGAAAACTCATGAGTCCCTAAGTTGCTAAGGACAGAGGATTTAGAAGACAAAATCTGAGAGTTGTGAAAATGTGAGTTCTGTAGCTTTGCCTAGGTTCTTACCTTTAATAAGTTGTTGGGGCTACTTCATTCTCATTGACATTTTAGTCCAAATATTAAGTTAGAACCTTCCATGGTGTCCACATGCTTGTGTAAACACTTCAGTAATTTCTGCGAAAATGACTTTCGAAATAAGCCAGAAGTTTCAGTCGCTAATTGGTATGAGATGCAGGGTGCATATAATCTCCAAACACCACAATATGTGTGCTTTGAAATTTTCAAGGAGAATACAGGACATTAATATGAGTCTATTAACTTTGGAGTTTCCCCACCAATGAGGTAAATTGGAGTATTCATTTGCTGCCTTTGACAGCACAGTGTAAAATGTATACCAGTATTTTCTAGTTAAGCTGTAAGTACTTTTAAAAAAAGACTGTCATTTTATAGTGTTTTATTTCACTCATCATTTATTCTGCTAATTTTTTAGTTTATTTATTTAATATTATGTTTTTTCCTTGTTGGATATATAATATTGTCTCTTGGATCTTTTCATTTTTTTTTCAATCTTGACCTTGAATCCAATAATCCTAGATCAAGGAAATCTTTTAAAATTAGTTTTTAGAATCTATATTTAATTGTGTCTATTTTTTATATTGGAGAATCTTTTGAAATATTGGAAATATTTGCTGTTTCCCTGAAAGTATTCCTGATGTTGCCATATTACCGGTATCTAAATTTTATGACTATGTATCTTTCGATGTTTACTTTCAAATGGAGGACACTAGATGTGCACTGTAAAATTGATACTTGAAACATGTGGCTTTTAATTTTTTTTAAAAAAATTAAATTTACAACTAATTTCTTCACGCACACTTGCCATGTTGCATGTGCTCAACATCTACAAGTGGATAGTGGCAACTTTATTGGACAGTGTAGATATGGAATATTTTCATCTTTGCAGAAAGTTCTGAGCATCCCTCTAGAATGTGCATGTATATGTTACATGTTCTCCCACCTATTTGCAGTCCAATATTATACCTTGGAAGATTTGTTTAAATGCCTATCAATCTAAAGTTTTAAAGAAGTATGATGTAGAATAGACTCTTGCCACAAATTCAAGTGAAATCTTTGGATAATATTATCAATTATAGAAATATTGCTTTTACTACATGCTAAATATATTATAGCTTGCTTTTTCTCCAGGTAGTTTTGTTTTAGAACATATATATTGTTATAGCCCTGTCTTTTTAGTGACTATGGTAAGGTAACTGAATCATGCTTTAAAATTGAAGTCTATGTAGAGACATTAAACTCAACATATTCAGTGCTAATTTTTGTTTAATTTCAATGTGTTTTTGTTGTTCAAAAGTTAACTCTGAGTGGGAGAAATGAACAAAGAAATTCAGAAACCTTTTTGAAGCTGAGTCTATTTTTTTCTATAAATGGAAGTTCTTTGACACTTTTAGAGGGAAAAATTAAACTGCAGTTTTGTAATTAGATAAATTTGTTTTTTCTAAATTAGCCATGCTAGTTTAGTTTTCATGCTTGTTATATATACTGGATTTTCTACTTGATTTTTTATTACAGAATATATACTTTTGTTATGAGGAATAATTTTAGTAGTGTATATTTTAAAAAAAAGACAAATCCCATTTTAATTATCTGATTTAAGATTATTATTTAATTATATGACTTAATGATCTTAAGATTATTAAAAGTGCATCGGTTACCATGATGTCAATGCAAAAGTAACTTTCATTTGATGTTGCAAGGTTTTATTAAAACTCAGTTGTATGTCTTGAAAACACTACTTTATCTTTTCATTGTTATAATTTGCCTTTGTTGGTTCTTTTCCCCCTTTTTGCAACCTTCCATAACAATGCATCAGAAACTATTATGTAAATAGTTTACAAATAGAAATCTTATTAAAAATAATAGTAATTCAGGCTGGGGGGGGGGAAGGTTAATGGGGAAAAAAGAGGAGACATATATACTACTATTTGTAATACTTTAAACAATAAAAAAATTAATTATTTTTTAAAATAGCAGTAATTCAAGTGTGAAAATGGCATGTGCTTTCATTGCCATATTGATGCTTCTGGTGCCAAGAAACTGGAGAACAAATCTTTAGATGTGCATGATAAGCTGAAAGAGTGAAATATCTTAAGGCCTGAAAGGGCAAATAGAAGTTATAATTACTGTGTAAGCTACACAATCCTTGTACTGAAATCTTCACCTTTGCTGTCATGCTGCAGGCCATCGAACGAGAAAAAGCCGAGAAGTTTAGAAAACTACAAGATGCCAGCAGATCAGCTCAGGCCCTGGTGGAACAGATGGTGAATGGTAATTACATGGAGTTGATTTAGATAATCTTCTTAGGGATTTGATAAACATATAGGTTCATATTTATCAGCTGAATTATACCAGACAAGCACTCCCTGAATGCACATTGAAACTAAAGTGAGCTTTTTAAAAAAAAAAAAATCTTTACTGTTGAAAGTATTACAGATGTCCCCATGATTTTTCCCCCATTGAACACTTCCCCATTCGCACCCCACACCCTAATCCTTCACCACACTATTGTCTGTGTTCATGGGGTATGCATATATGCATATAAATTCTTGGTTTATCTCTCCCCATTTCCTCATTCCTGCCTTCCCTCTAAAAGTCCTCAGGCTAAAGTAAGCTTTTATTTATTTTTAATGCTAAGGAAATTATTAGAGGAAATTCAACTTTCAGTCCAATGAAAGAAAATGGGCTGTGGTAGAATATTTTTTAAATCTTTTACAGAGAAATTAATGTTAATGTAAATCCTGCTAGCATTTGCCAAATAATTTAAGAACAGAAGGTTTACAGAAATAATGGAAAATATGTGCAATCACATAATGTGTATAAAGTGATTGTTACCTGATTTTAAATCATTCTTGCAGTATGTTTTTACATACTGACTTACATTATGTGGAACGTTTCATCAGCATATTTGTTTGCTAATAATATATTTGACATTTGTTATATTGCTTTCCCTTTTTATTTCAGTCATTTTAAAAATGTCTCCTAAGGGGAAGTTTTTTTTTTTTAATTTTACCTTTTTTCAAGTGAGGTAAAACTTTGTTTTGTTTTGTTTTTAAGAGTGGGATAAAATTAATTTGCTAACACAGTATTTCAAAAGCTGTCCACACAAACATGTTACTGACATGAATTGAGAACAGACTGCTTTCAAATTGTTCTATTACTAGGTTCCTTTCCAGATATAAGTAATTTATGAAAATCAGGGATTATTCTAGTTCCAAATAAAAATTTTTTTTTAGTTTTCAAAGGACATGTTTACAAAATTATCATAACTAAATGCAACAAGTGTTTTTGTCATTCATTATCAGCATTTTACAGAACCTGCCTACATTCTAGGGCATGAATTCTGTTTATGAGTTATTTTTTGCCTTAATTGCCATGTTGGCATTAAAAAGTTCAATGATCTTCCTAGGAAATCAATTCATTTTCTTTGCCTAATTAGTCCCAAGACTATATTTGGTTAAAAACAAAAACAAGCAAAATGACAATTAAGGATTGGGTTAGAAGTTAATGCAAATTATTAAAAGGTTATCATTTAGGTGCATGTTGCTGAGTTGTTTAACTGATAATTTTGACAGCAGCAAATTCAGGTTAAATAAATTATATGATCTGAGGTATCTCTAAAGGAGGCTTACCCACAGTTAGCTTAGTAAAGCTCTCAAATTTACCAGCTCAGAATTTTCTTTCTCAAATTTGGGCTATGGAAATATAATAAAACTCATAAACATAAAGGATACTTATATTCTTATCCTTTTATTGATAAACATCTATTTCTTTTAACCACATTGCATATCTTATTTTACAATTAAGATATAAGAAAATCATTATTGTACAATGTTATAATATTATGCAACTAATACAAATACATACCTTTTATGTATGTTTTAAAGTGATAATATTTAACATATAGTATAAAATATGTATAAAGAATATCATAAGTCTGCCTGTTATATTTTAAAGAAAACATTTCATAAACTATATTTTATATGTGTAAATATATACACAGAAAACTAAATTTCTACTGTAAGATTAGAGCACCATTCTAAAATATCTACAATGATTTTGGAGCTCTTGATCCCAAATGGTACATCAGACATAATTCCAGATAATTTTTTGTCATTTCTAAATATCTACTGAAAGAATGAATTTTTAGCACCACTTAACAAATGTATAAAACAAAATCTTTTAGTTCCAAGGACAATTTCTTGAAATAATATAAGAAAGGTGCTGAGAAACAGGTGGTGGGATCTTATGATTATTAAAAATGCAGAGGTTACCATAATGTCAAAGCAAAAGTAACTTTCATTTGATGTTGCAAGGTTTGATTAAAACTCAGTTGTATGTCTTGAAAACACTACTTTTCATAACACATGTTCATTTCGCACAATCACATAGAAGTTATGATTAATTTGAGAATAATTTTCTCTTTGCTGTACCTTATCAAATGTGAAGAGTTATATGTAGAATATTAACATACAGTTAATATTCAATGTAGTGAACATTTTAAACTATTTTTTGAATTTAATTGTGAATTGTACAGTACAGTGATTTATATTGGAAAAATATGCAGAGATTCAGTAAGAGATTTTTATTAATTTACTTGGAACCTTCAAAAAAGGAGGTTTCATAAATTATTTGCATACTTCAAACCTATACATGAATAATTTTCTTAAAGATGTCCCAGTTCTTTTAGAAGAGTGTAAATAATCATAAAGATCTAAAGAGAGGCTATAATGCTGCTAACAGAGAGTGTTAAACTAAAAAAAAAAATCATAGTTCCAGGTTTTTGACATAGAATTTTGGTAAAATTTTAAACTGATTTATCTATTTCTTAACTATATTATCTGTACTAACATTAATTCGCTGTTCCTATGTCAATACCAATTGATTGGATAAGTATGGGAAGCAGCATGACAGAGTATTCCATGGTAAATTGAATCTCTTCATATTAGAGAAATTTTTTATGGGTATATTCTTTATGAAACTTATTGTCACTATTATCGCTATTTGTATAATAGCTTTACTCTCAAGAAATTATTCACTTCCTAGAACATTAATAAGAGCATAAGTCTAGATTGGGTAACTATTATCTAATTATGTTTCCTGTAGCTGTGTTATACTAAAAAAGGAAATTTCCAGCTTTTTTAAAATTTCAAATTTTTAAAAAGGATACATATGACCTTCTTTAAGGTTAACTTTTATATTTATCTAAACACAAAATTCTGTAAAATGATTATTCAAATTTATTCTGAATTATTTTTATAGAATAGTAGCCTCCTATCACTTCAGGTATAACAAACAAACAAACAAACAAACCCACCTGGTTTAGATAAATTGTTTTCCTTTCTTAATATTGAAATTAACAAAATACAATTTTACCAAAACATTTATTTTAGCCTGGCAAGTGTGGCTCAGTGGTTGAGTTTCAACCTATAAACCAGAAGGTCACGGTTCAATTCCTGGTCAAAGCACATGCCCGGGTTGCAGGCTCGATCCCTAGTGTGGAGCATGCAGGAGGCAGCCAATCAATGATCTCTGTCTTCATTGATGTTTCTATCTCTCTCTCCCTCTTCCTCTGAAATCAATAAAATACATTTTAAAAACATTCATTTTAAAGCATATGGAAGCATAGCTCAATTTCCCGTTCTTTTAGCTATAAAATAGTTTCACTACAATTTCCAAAGATACTGTAATTATCTAATAGGGTTGGTGATAGGAGATTTCTACATTAAATTGCACTTTGCTTATATTTTTAATTATAGTTTTCTATGTGTTAATTAAGAGTATGAAGATATAACACCAAGGAAATATTTAAACACCATTGGCAATTATTACTAAAAGAACATATGAAACCCACCTTCACCTGAATGTTAGATGCAAGTTTTTATGGTAATACCTAATACTAAGTCTCCTAAGGCTTATAATTAAATATCACAGAGTGATAACACACAGTCAAGAGCTCCTCTGATATCCTATCTAATAAAGAGGCAATATGCAAATTGGTCATCACTCCAACACACAAAATGGCCACCCCCATGTGGACACAAGATGGCTGGCAAGGTAGGGCAGTTATGGGTGATCAGACCTGCAAGGGATGACAGTTGTGGGCTATCAGGTCTGCAAGGGAGAGCATTTGGGGAGTGACCAGGCCTGCAGGGGAGGGTATTTGGGGGAGGAACAGGCCTTTCAGGGAGGGCAATTGAGGGGAACCCCATTCTGCAAGGGAGGGCAGTTGGTGGGGGGGCAGGACAGCAGGAGAAGGCAGTTGGGGGGTGACCAGGCCTTCAGGGGAGGGCAGTTGGGGGTAACCAGGCCTGTAGGGGAAGGCAATTGGGGATGACCAGGCCAGCAGGGGAGGGGAGTTAGAGGTAGTCGGGCCTGCAGGGGAACAGTTAAGGGGTGATTATTCTAGTAGGAAGAAGCGGTTAGGGGCAATCAGGAAGGCACGCAGGCAAGAGGTTGGAAGCCAACAGTCAAAGATTGTTAGAGGGATCTCTGACTGCCCATTTAGACCCAATCCCACCAAGATCAGGCATAAACGGGCAGTCAGACATCCCTCAAGGGGTCTCAGATTGGAGAGGGTACAGGCTGGGCTGAGGGACACACACCTCTTGTGCACGAATTTTGTTCACCAGACCTCTAGTATAATATTAACTACTTAACTATATTTTTCATGTTTTTTATAGATTATTAAGTACTTTACAGGAATGATGTCATTGAGTTTGATAACAAAATTTTATCAGATGGCAAGGGCAGTAATTACAATCAGTTTGGCTAACCTCAAAGCCAAATACTCATTATCTTTTTTCACATTATTTTAAAGGATTTTCAGTGACAATTATATATTTTAATGGGAAGAGATTCTGCAACTCATCTGTATTTCAACGGGGCATGGAAATAATACTATTTACAGTCTTCCGCCCCTCCATCATGAATGAGTAGTTTTCTGCAGTTGCATCAATTTCCTCTTCTCTTTCTCTTTCCTCAGTTCTGGGCAATTTCTTTTATATCTCCTGTTTCTCCGTGGGACACATGCAATAATGGCCTACACGGAGTTCACACTTTATAAATGTTGTTAACTGTCAGACACATTTACCTGCAAAGGAAGAGATTCTGTGTTGTGTAAAGGGAGGACATTATAGTAGTCATTGTTATAGAAAATTAGTCATAAAAACAAATGTGCGGGAATCTGAAATTTGTCTTATAATTCAATAATGTTTAGAGATAGATAAACTGTAAAAAGAGATAAATTAACAAATATGTTATATTTGCTGAGGATGTGAATTTTACATAAACTTATTACTTGTTATTACTTTATTATTTTTATTTTATTCTTTAAATTGTTTATTATTGAAAATATTACATAACTTCCCCTTTTTCCCTGTTGACCTCTTCTAGCCCTCCCCCCCACAGCAAATGTATTAATTTTTAAAAGACATTATTTAAAAGTATATGAGGTAGCAGTTGTATAAAAGTTATTGTGGTCAAAAGAAACTCTGGAATTTAGTCCTTCATACTCAGATCTTATTTTCACGGACTCTGAATAAATTTCCATTATATTTCATCTATTACATTGAATCGCAAATGAACTTGCAATGACACTCACTTAATATGCAATTAAAATCAATGATTATTTATTAGCAACTTTATTTTAAGTTTTTATTTCAAATATTCTTTTAATTCAAGAGCTCTGAAAACAAAGGTTTGCATTATTTTTCCCTGTCTACATGTCTAATGATGAATATTCTTGATGAGGAATACTTCACTTTAAGTGGCAGTTCTGAAGTACTTGCATGGAAGGTGGTGCACAATTAAAATTATTCTAACAGTCTGTTATGCACTGTACACAAGTAATAAAATTAATGGATGCACTTCAAGTAATGATCCATTTCCTCTGAGTGCAATATATTTATTCATAGACTATTTCAGGGGTTGTTTAGATTATGAGATGTGAATGGATTATGATCCATTATCCCTGAGATTTTAATGTGCTGCTACAAAATAGTTTCCATAATTATTGTTCATAATGCCTGGTGAGTTAGTGTTTGTATTCCTAAGTAGCTAACAAAAAATAGGAAAACAGATGCTCAAATAATTGATAATTAAAACTTTGTAGATATGTACACTTACAAATTGCCATAGAGTTTTAAGTTTTCAGTTGAGTTAAGGAGCATAATTCTATGAAATACACATAAAATTATATATAATAGTAAAAAAAATTAATCTGTAAGCATTTGAAACACTTAGTACCCTTATTTATTCTACAAAAGTTTTAAGGGACTTAAACTGAAGTAATGGCATTTTTAATTTTAGTTTAACACATACTTATTAAGTAATGTGACATGTGAGAGTGCTTTTGATCTCTCCTCCAAGTTTTTAAAAGCAAACTTGAAGCAGGAGAGACTTTGTGTGTGTTATTTATTCTACAAAAGTTTTAAGGGAATTAAACTGAAGTAATGGCATTTTAAATTTTAGTTTAAGACATACTTATTAAGTAATGTGACATGTGAGAGTGCTTTTGTTCTCTCAGTTTTTTAAAGCAGACTTGAAGCAGAAGAGACTGTGTGTGTGCATTTGTGTTTGTCTTTTAGCATCTGTGGATATTGTTCCCCTAATGTTTTTATTTATATGAAGTAAGCTATTGATTTGGTTTTGGATGAGTTGATAAGTACAGTGTATTTTTTCTAAGCTGAGAACTCTGTCAGATGCTGCCAAGTGAGACATTTTCCTTAAAAGGGTTTTTAGTTTAGGAAAATTTATACTCGAGTTGCACAGGAAGCAGATTAACACATGAATTAACACAAATCCTTCATAATAAGATGTTTGATTCTATGGGGTCCACATTATATCTGTACCAGTGACATTTAGAAATTTCTGTTTCTGATTTGTGGCATAGCTGTCCTTTATAATTTAATTTCAAATTATTATAGATGTGTGACCAAATATCCCAAGATTCCCTAGTAATCTTATGAATTTGTCACTTATTAATAAATTCCTTTTAATCTTATACATAAACTTTTATACCACACTAAAAGCCCAGTGCATGGCATTTGTGCACTGGGGGAGGGGTCCCTCAGCCTAGGGGGTGGTCACTCAGTCTGGCCTGCACCCTCTGGGAGTCTGAGACTCCTTGGGGGATGTACCCTGTGGGGGTAAGCCTAACCCAGCAGTCAAACATCTCTCAAATGGTCCTTAGCACTGCTGCTACAGAGGCAGGAGAGGTTCCTGCCACTGCCACTGTACTCACCAGCAATGAGCCAGGCTTCTGGCTGAGCAGAGCTCTCCCTGTGGGAGCACACTGCATTGAGCGTCTACCCTAGTGGTCATGGAGTGTCAGAGTGACTGGTCATTCCAATGTTTGGTTGGTTTGCATATTGTGGTTTTATTACTAAACTAGAGGGCTGGTGCACAAAATTCATGCATGGGGGTCCCTCAGCCCAGTCTGCACTCTATCCAATCTGGGACCCCGTGCTGGATGTCTGACTACCAGTTTAGGCCTGTTTCCAGCAGTCAGACATCCCTCTCACATTCTGGGACCACTGGCTCTGAACTGCTCACCTGCCTACCTGCTTGATCACCCCTAACTCCCCGCCCTGCTGGCCTGGTCACCCAAAACTGCACCCCCGTTCTGTCCTTTTCACCCCCAACTCCCCTGCCTGCTGGTCTAGTCACTCCTAACTGTTCCTCTCCCCCACTGGTTTGATCTCACCTCCAACTGCCCTCCCCTGCCAGCCTGATCACCCATAAATGTCTCTGCCTGCCTCATCTCCCCCAACTGCCCTCCCCTGCCAATTTGGTTGCCCTGAACTGTCCTCCCCCGCTGCCTTGATCATGCCCCCAGCTGCCCTCCTCTGCCAGCCTGATCATCCCTAACAGCCTCTGCCTCAGCCCCCACCACCATGACTTTGCCTGGAAGGAAGTCAGACATCCAGAAGATGACTAGAGGACCCAGCATAATTAGCATATTACCCTTTTAGTAGTATATATATACATTATATAGGATAGGATTGCTTAAATGGGGTGAGAGGAGAGAAAGTCTTTTTCAGCAAGAGGAGATGTTCTAGGCAGACAAAAATACATAATTCCTATATCTGGACTGATAGCCAGCCATATGCACTATACTGCCAAACGGTGATTAAAAAGTGGAATTGCTTTCTTACACTTTATACCAAACAGCTGTTGCCCTTAAAACCCCTCCTCAGCCCCCACCTTAGGTTCTGATTGGTCAGTTTCTATGCTAGTCAGCATCAAAAGCTCCACCTCCCAGGCAGCCATTGGCTCCTCAGAGTTCACCCAGATTTGGTTCTGATTGGTCAGTTTCTATGCCAGTCAGCATCTCTGGACCTATAAGTAGGCCTGATCAGAAAGACAGGGCTGATCAGTAGCCCCCTTAGAGGCCCTGAGAGAAAGAGAAGCATGGCTGCTGGCCAGTCCAGGATTGAAAGGGAGAGGTAAGTGCTGATCAACAGCAGCAATGGAGGTTAAGGATTACATCCTGTTTCTCTGTCCATGCCTCTCTTCGGGCTTGATCCGCAGCCCCCTGTGCAACCAGTTGCCAAGGCAACCCAGCACTGACTTACGGTTGGTCGAACCATCAGTTATTCTGGATGTACAGACCCTGGGTTTTTCATATTAGAATTGACTAATATTCACTGGTTGCCTAGTATATGCCATACTTTGTGTGACTACTTCACACACATTCATTTCATGTATGAGAAAACTGAGACCCAATGAGATTTAATAACTGAACCCAGTTCACCCATCTGGTAAAGAAGGTAACACTTGACCTCAGATCTACCTGATAACAGAGCCCTTTTTGTGAATTGCTATACCCTTCTGTCTCCCCTCACCATTTATCTTAATATGGAGATCCTTCTTTTACTTATTATTGTACGTTAATGGCCTTTAGGCAATTATAAAAATCAAGCTAATAAATAGAGAACCTTGTATATTTCATAGTGGATTTGTACAAATTCACGTTTATCATTTATTTTCATTCCTTTTACAGTGATGCTTAGCATATGGATATTTGGGGGGGTCTCAACATATTAAGTTGGTCATTTGGGGTAATAATCAACAAAGACTCAGTACATTTTATTCCTGGATTTTAATAGATACACCAGAAACTATTAATACTTTATTATACTTCTTTTTTTCAGTTTGTCAATTCATTATAGTTTGATTTATATTTTGCTGATGAAATTAACATGTATATTATTCATACAGAAAATTAACTAATGATTGTATTTTTCCAAATGCTAGCAGGTCTTTGGTTGATCTCTATCTGGTACAGTGAGATATTTCTCTCTGCATTCCCTTATCATCATTTAACATATGCTGAAAATACTTCTAAACATGTGATCATTTAGATTTGTGGCAAATTTTTGATTCATTATTTAACATAATTTAAAATTTCTCCCTTTGTTTATTTTTAAATTACTTTATTTTCTAGCCATAATGTTAGCTCTTTATTGTATTTTTTTTTCTCAAAATGAGTGCCTATGTGACTGGAGTTTTGGATTCTTTGTACTTGGTAGTAAACATCTTTTTACAACTACAGCTATTTTGTGGCATTCCCCCAAATATACCATTTTTGGTCACTGCTAAGAACCAAATAGTTATAAACAATACATCACACAGCATATCCAGATTTGCTTTAAAACCAAATTTTTAACTACAAGGAGGGTATTAGAAGAATATTTACCTTCTATAAATCATGGCTGCCTCTTATTAGCTGTATATATGGAGACTTGCATATATTACATTTTTATACTTTATTTTAAAAATCATTTTACTTTGAAAATGTATCAGCTGAAAAAGGAGGAAAAGGTCATTGCCAATAATATTTGCAAAGTTTGTTCTCTCCAGGGTCATCTTTGGTAGTTTCAAACTTTGAAATTAGTGAAGTTAAGAGTTGTATTTCAAATGAGTTGAGAGATGTGGTTTGGCAGCATAACAATTACAACAAAGTGAAAATTAGAGTATTAGAGCATAGGAAAGTAAAAGAGGATAAAATAATATAGTTGTTGAATTTGACTCCACATTTTTTAGTCTTTAGAAAGAGTGAAGCTCATGTACAAATCAGCAAAAACCACAGGCCTTGTTTACTAGAGATGGTCTTCAGACTTCTTAATAACTTACTTGCCTGTCAACTAACTTATATTTACTCCATGAAGTGAAGTAAATGCCTATCCCTGAAGTGGATACTCCTAGACAACTTGCTCTTCACTAAATCGATTTACCCATTAAGTATTTTAATTTACAAGAAAAATATTATAGTGAGTTTATGATCCCTTTTAGGATGTCTACATAGGTTTAATATTTATCATTATATAATGAAATTTATGAAAGACATTACTATTAAACACATTTATGTGTGTTTGTAAGAACATCTAAATTTTGTGAACTGACATATGTAGCATTGACATATGTAGCATATACTATTGCTTTCATAGTATATGTAGGATAATATATAATTGGATTGGTATTAATCATATATTACCTTATAAGAAATTTAAATAAGATGATATATATTAAAATACAGTATATTTCCTCACACATAGTAGGGTCTCAAAAGGCTAAATGTGATGATGTGTTTATGTTTTCAAACTTTTGCCCTTGATACATTTTTTTTCTCTTCAGTGTTGCTATAGATCATTTTCAAACTTTCATATCAACTTCCATATATGTAAATAATATGAAAACTTTTTTTCATATTAATAAGATTATTTTTCTCAGTGCTTGTTTTACTTCTCTGTACCCATATAGACAATCTACTTATTTTTGGCTTTCTGTAGCAGAAAAAAAAATATTGATTTTTGTGTGCTTATTTAAATTTATTGGTTTGAGAGAAAGAGAGAGAGAGAAACAGAAACATTGATTTATTGTTCCACATATTTATATCTTCATAGGTTGACTCTGGTATGTGCCCTGACTGGGGATTGACATATGCAACATTGACATATCAGGATGTTGCGCTAACCACCTGAGTTACGCAGCTAGGGCAAAATTACTGATTTTTAATACTCACCTTTTCTCTTTAAAAATCCAAATAACATTTCAACTAATTTCCAAACTGATTTTAAAATTAAAATGTAAGTTAGATTTTGAAGGAACATTTTAATAATGTACATGGTATTTAATATTTATTTGGAAACATCCAAAGGTTTACTTGTCTATAATCAATCTTCCACTCCCCATGAGAACTTTGGCCATATTGGTTTTTATTTAAATACAGTCTACTTTTCTACATCTTATGCATCCTTATTTATTATTTTACTAGAGGCCCACTGCACAAAAATTTGTGCAAGGGTAGGCCTTCCTTCCCCCGGCTGCTGGCACCAGCTTCCCTCTGGCACCCGGGACCCAGGCTTCCCTCTTTCAGCCTCCAGCAAGCACCCAGAACTTGAGCTGGCTTCCCTCAGGCCCCGGCTTCATTTGCAAGGAAGTCTGGAAGATGTCGGTCTAATTAGCATATTACCCTTTTATTATTATAGATTGCATTCATGTTTTTTATAAGATACAAATCTAATAATCTGAATTCAATCAGAAATCATCTTAGTAATTTCACTTATGGATCAGTAAATAAGTGATTTGTTTGAAGTCATTCATATGATGAATACTTTATAAACTTGAGACACATTGGTCTTCAGATAATGTCTTTCAATCTGTGGTTTCAGCGGTTAGCTTATAAAAATCTTTCTTTTTAGAGGGTGTCAATGCTGACAGCATCAAACAATCCTCAGAACAACTGAACAGCCGGTGGAATGAGTTCTGCCAATTGTTAAGTGAGAGACTTAACTGGCTGGATTATCAGAACAACATCATCACTTTCTATAATCAGCTACAACAATTGGAACATATGACAAGTACTGCTGACAACTGGTTGAAAACCCAACCTACCACCATCTCAGAGCCCACAGTAATTAAAAGCCAGTTAAAAATCTGTAAGGTAAGATTCTTTCCTCCTATGTAGAGCATATGAAATAGGAATTTCTTATCAATTTCCAGAAGAATAGAAATTTATTTAATAATGAAATGTTCCTATTAAGGATTTAAACATAGTAAAGATAAAAGTTCAAGCAAAAAAATGATTTTAATGCATATATTTTTAGGTTTTTTTTTTCAATGACAGATGTGCCAGTAGGGTACTACACTTATTGGGGGGAACACTGTAAATTATATAAAGAAAATCAGTTTGAATAGCTTATGCATGGTTGCCTGAATCTTTTAAAAAGTGTCTTTAGAGTGGTTGCACATGACTCATAGATTCTGTCAGTTTTTAAAATGGTCAGGCAGTTTTGGAATATTGAACCACATATATCCAATGATACACGCCCTATAATTTGGAGGTTTTCTTATGACAGAGCATGTACTCAGAGCAAAATCCGGTCGTGTGCCAAAAAAGTGGCAGACGTCCACTGCTGGTGAGAGCTCTCTTCTTTCCTTGCAGACAGCTGCCATTTTTGCCATGTTTTCATGTGGACTTTCCTCAGTGCATGTGCATGGAGGGAGAGAGATAAGTATTTTTCTCTTGTGCTTATAATGCCACTAATCCTATCAGATAAGGACACCACACTTATGACCTCATTTAAATGTCCCTCTAAAAGCACTGTTACCAAGTATAATTACATATGGGTTAGAGCATCAACTTATAAATTTGGGAGGCTATAACTCAGTCCATGGCATTCTAACCCTTCCTCCCTACTCATGTCCCTCTCACCTGCTAGGAGCCCCAAAGGTCCAAACATCAGAACTTACTCCAGCATCACCTCTGACATCTAAGGTTCAAAGTCTCATTTAAATGTCATTTAAATCAGATGTAGGTGAGACTCAAGGTATGATTCACTATGAGACAGAATTATTTTCCTGTGAACTGGTGAAATCAGAAAACTTATGTGCTCCCATAATGCTATGGTGGGGCAGGCAGAGGATAGACATTATCATTTCATATGGAGGAAACATAGGAAAGAGGGAATGGTTGTCAGGTCCTAAGCAAGTCTAAAAACTAGCAAGGCAGATTCCATTAAATTTAGAGGCTCAAGAATAATCTTCTTTGGCTAGATACCTTGCCTTCCAGCCCTGCTGGGGCCAAGGTTCTACCTTTAGGACCCACTGGGGCAGCAGTCACTTAAGTTTTTGGAAAATTGGAGTGAGCATTCAGTGGTCCTGTTTTCACATTGTTTACCTAGAGTAGGGGAAAGAGACATTACATAAGTGAATAAATAAGTGGATGTAAAAATTACCAGTGGGCCAAATCTCTCTCTGTATATATATAAAACCCTAAGTGACTGAACGACCCAACAACTGGTCACTATGATGCACATGACCACCAGGGGTAGATGCTCAATGCAGGAGCTGCCCCTAATAGTCAGTGTGCTCACACAGCCAACCTCCTGTGGTGGGGGGGAGGGACTGGGTGAGACAGCCCTTATGGCTGACCTGGCTGAGGAACTCCACCAGTGCACAAATTCTTGCACTGGACCTCTAGGGCTTTAAATAAAGGTAAAAAGTTCTGAGAGAATGTCTCACTTGGAAAACCTTCCAGTGGTCGGCAAACTGCGTCTCTTGAGCCACATGCGGCTCGAAAGCCACGGTTTGCTGCTCTGTTGACTAATGAGTTTGCCGACTATTGCCTTAACCAGACAGAGCCACCAAGAGCAGCTTCCTTGAGGCCAGTACATTTAAGTAAAGGCTTTAAAGGTGCATCAAAATTAAGTAAGAATAGCTGGGCAAAAGGCTTCAGGCAGAAGGAACATGGTGGGAGGGAGACATAAGGACAAAGGAACTGAAAAACTATCTATAGCAATGGTTTTCAACCTTTCTCATGCCATGGCCCTTTAATACAGTTCCTCATGCTATGGTGACCCCCAACCATACAATTATTTTCGTTGCTACTTCATAACTGTAATTTTGCTACTGTTATGAATCTTAATGTAAATATATGTGTTTTCCAATGGTCTTAGGCTGTACAGCAGCGGTTCTCAACCTGTGGGTCACATTACAAAGGTTGAGAACCACTGATTTACAGCATTCTGACACTGTAAATGCTGGGCATAGAGGGGCAGGGACATGAGATAAAAGGTTGAGGCAAAAAAGACAGAAGAGAGAGAGCAACGACTTACAGGGTATGTTAGGACCTTGATCTTTATCTGAGAAGCAAATGGGGATCACTAGAGATTGTATATTTTACATATTCTCTGGAGGTTAGGGAAGTCATCCTAAGTGAAATCATTTCTTTTTCTAAATTCAGCCACAAAGTTTCTGATGACACAGGTCTATTCCTCTTCATCACCCCTTACTCATCCACTCTGCCCCATTGATTTCTATTAATTTGATGAATCACCTTAAGTAAAATATTTAGCAGGATAAGCTCAATGTCATTCACACAACAGTTAAAATTATACTTTTTGGCTGTGATTAATGATATATAAATAAATTGTTTCATCCTGTTTATCAATGTGTTCTGTGATTTGGGGATTTTTTTAAAGGTTAGAGTGTAGATTTAGCTCAAAATCTAATACTTGCCAGAAATGGTTATTAATATGTTAGTGGTTAGTGAGCCCTTCGGGAACTGAAAGAAATCCATGGATCTTTTCCTGATGGGGTAAAAATTCCTCAGGTAAATATATAATTTTAAAGGATAAACAGATTCTAGGTTGATGCCTTACTCTGAAGGACCAAGTACACTAAGGTCCTTTTATGGAAAAATGAGTAATTTCTTAACATCTTTTGAATGTTAACTACATAAGGTCAAAATGATCTATCCTATGATTTACTCTTGGAACTTTAAGGCCTTAAATTTGTTTCAAAGTCCTCTTTGTTTTGCAGAACACACTTTACTATACTGTAGGATTCTTCTATAGCCCCCTAAATAGGAAGAATGACAGTCCTCCATCTGGCCAAATGTAAATCAGTTTCTTAAATGAATCACAGCAGATGTTGGTGCTGCCATGTTCAAGTGCATGTCTGTAATTCTATACCATCCTTTACTTCCTGTTATATTCTTCCTCCATGGATATGCATCTACCTTCTAGGTTTTAACTGAGAGGTTTTATGTTTGAAATGGAGAGATAGGCTCCCCATTTATCTAAATGTCTCTCATCTTCAGCTACCAAAAGAATTTCATTGTCAGAGATCATCTTACCTGAATCCAGACATATAATAAAAGCCTAATGTGCTAAGTATCCAGTTGTTGTGTTGTCTGTTCAACCAATCAAAGCATAATATGCTAATGATATGCTAAGGCTACTCAACTGCTCACTATGACTTACACTGACCACCAGGGGGAAGACAGTTGACTTGTTGACCAGTTGTTATAGCATGCACTGACCACCAGGGGGTACATGCTCTGACTGGTAGGTTAGCTTGCTGCTGGGATCTGGCTGATTGTGACTAAGTGAGATGGGCCAGACATGCCCTAGAGTCCTCTCATGGTCCCTCCCTTGCTGGCCAACCTCCCATGTCCCTTCCCAGCATCAATCATGCACTGCTAGAGCCCCTCTGCCTGGCCTGTGTCCTCCCATAATCCAGGACCCCTGAGATGTTAGAGAACTAGTTTCGGCCTGAAACTGCAGGCCAGCCCAAGGGACCCCACTGGTACACGAATTCGTGTACCAGGCCTCTAGTACTGTTATAAACACATACCAACATTCCTCTGAAAGTTATCTTTATACTAGAGGCCCAGTGCATAAATTCATGCAAAGGTAGGGTTCCTAGGCCTGGCCGGTGATCAGAGCCAATCAGGACCTTCTGGCTGCCAACCTGGGCCTTCCTTTCCTGGTTGCTGGCTGCCAGCTGAGCCTTCCATCATTCTGCGCTGCCCCCTGGTGTTCAGCTCACGTCATAGCAAACGATCGAACTCCCAGTCTCCCAGTCAAACTTCTGAGGGGACACTTTGCATATTAGCCTTTTATACATATAGATCTTCTGAAACTGGACCAGTGACATTGCCTATGAGCTAGTCTTGCTACTATGAAACAATGTGTTTGACAAATGTATCTTATTCATTCCTAAAATAAAAGTTACTCTCTCCAAAACACTGCTAATGCATCTATATGTAACAACTTTTCTTTTTTTTTTTTTACTTTTCATTTTGATATCCAGGAAGCTCAGTGTTATATTTAATTCATAATTACTGTAATACTTTCAATTTTCCCCTCCAACTAATTTGTTTCTGATCCAGTTTTTAATTTTTAATTATTCTGTCTTTTACAATTTAAATGGTAAAAAAACCTAAAGTGCTTTTTACTAAAGGTAGCATAACAATTAATTATAAATAAACAACCATGATAATAATACTTTCAAGAAGAATTTTAAAATTTGTTTGAGTTTAATTTATATATGTATCATGCATATGAATTACTACTCCACTAGAAACAAAAGACTGTGAAAATATTTATATCAACAACAGCACTCTTCTAAGGAAATATAATGCAAGTCATAAATTTGAGCCAAATATGTAATTTCAAATGTTCTAGAAATGACATTCAAAAAGGAAAAAGAAACAGGAAAGTGAATTTCAATAGTGCATTTTACTTAACCTGGTGTATAACAAATATTACAATTTCATGATTTAATAAAATTTAAAACTGTTTATGAGACTTTGTATTTGTATATTTTTATTCTACCTCTTCAAAATGACGTTTAACAATGACAGCACATCTCCATGTGGACTGAGCACAGTTCGGGCACTCAGTAGCCACATGCGACTAGTGACTACTATATGGGACAGCACAGCAGACTATCCAGATAATTTTACATTCGTATAAGGGTACTCCTGAGAATGAAAAGGCTGGTGTTAATAACTATCCCGTGACTAGAATAGAAAAGCAGTCACCCTAATTAAAATAATCGTACCTGCCTGTTTATTCAGGAGAAGTATTGAGACCATACAGAAGATACACAGGTAATTATGGACTTGAATATGTGTCTATATATGTTAATATTGCACCAATTTGTAAAATATGCCATATTGATACATAAGCATATATTTATAATTTAATAAGTGTATGTATGTAAATACATGTAGATATGTATAAGTTATCATCTACACAAATGAATTTAAAGAAACAATAAATATTGTTCTTGAAACAAACTTAGAATTTGAAGCAAAGATACACAATTTTAAGATATGAGGAACACGCATGTTTAATTTATGGAAAGAGTATAGGTCATTAATAGTATTTTTAACCTGCACACATTCATATCCATTAATGCTCTGATGAATTACTACTCATTTTGCAATTTAATGGTAGTTATATATGATAATATCTATTGATCGAAGAGCCCAGGTATTATTAAATTGAGGACCTGTGCTAGAGGCTTGCATAAGCCATCATGGATATTTCTTATCAAATTTTTGATAAGAGTATTGAGCTAAGCTTGCATAAATGCCTTTTATCACCTTCCTTTGCAAAAATGTGATGCTTGCGCAGGAAAACGTTATTTATTTATTTATTTATTTATTTTAATATTCTAAATTTTGGTACAGGATGAAGTCAACCGGCTTTCAGCTCTTCAGCCCCAAATTGAGCGGTTAAAAATTCAAAGCATAGCCCTGAAAGAGAAAGGACAAGGGCCAATGTTCCTGGATGCAGACTTTGTGGCCTTTACAAATCATTTTAACCAAGTCTTTGCTGATGTGCAGGCCAGAGAAAAAGAGCTACAGAAAAGTAAGTAAAAATACTTAACATGATTAAGTGGATATTTCACAAATTAGTTTCTAATCCAGAAAATAAATGAACTAACATGAAAAAATAATTTTGATCAAAGGAACCACCTTCCCTACAACCTGTAGTAACAAGTAATGATATACTGTTGTTGGAAAATATGTTATGTTTTGATTTCTCTCCCCCTCTCCCATAATAATTTCACGACTGTGAGGAATAAATAAAGCATCTACACTACTAAAAGAGAAACATGCAAATTAACCATTACTCCACTATGTCCACAAGTCACGCCCTCCAGCCAATCAGAAGAGAGTATGCAAATTAACCCAACCAAGATAGCCACTGGCCACAGAGCTGGAGCAAGCAGGAGGCTTGGGTTGCCCCAGCAATGGAGGGAGCCAATCTTCTCACCTGACCTGGCTGGCCCTGGCCTCCACTCAAGGCTACAAAATTTCAATTATAAAAGATAAATAAATCCTATATATTTGCTTCCAGCCAACCCAGGCCTCTGCTTAAGGAGGCACTGAAAAAAAAAGAAAAAGAATAAAAGGAGTCCTGGGACCTTGGGTCACTGGGGGGTGATCAGGCCAGGATGGGACAACAGGGGCCATTTGGGGTAAGCAGACTAGCAGGGGTCCAGTTGGGGGTGAGCAGGCTGGTGGGGGGGCATTTGGGGATGAACAGGCTGCCAGCCAGAGTGGTTAAAGGCAATCAGGCAGGCAGGCAAGGTGAGCAGCTGGAGCCAGCAGTCCAGGATTGTAAGAGCAATGTCTGACTGTCGGTTTAGGCCTGATCCCTGTAAACTGGCAGTGGGATATCCTTCCAGGAGTCCCAGATTAGAGAGGGTGCACGCCAGGCTGAGGAACACACCCCCCTCTGTGCATGAATTTTGTGCACTGGGCCAATAGTTTGTTTTATAAAGGCATAACTTCCCCTTTATAGATTTCAACATTTACCATCAAACATGTTTATTTTAACACTGAAGGAAATAAAAGATTATTTGAATCCCTGTCAATGGGTTGTCATTAAATCCATTTTGCTTTATATATAGGACTAGAGGCCTGATACATGAAATTTGTGCAATAGGCCTTTGCAGCCCAAGCTGCCTTGGCTTCCTGGGCTGAGCTTGATCTGGAAGGCCATCCAGATGATCTTTCCTCTGTTTGGCTGTTCAGTTGATTTGCATAATAAACTTTTATTATTATAGACTAGAGGCCTGGTGCAGGACATCCGTTCACTCGGGCGGGGGGGGTCCCTCTGCCTGGACTGCACTTTCTCACAGTCCAGGTGCCCTCAAGGGATGTTCAACTGATGGCTTAACACTGATGGACTATCCAGCAATGAGCCCGGCTTCTGGTTGAGTTGGGAGCACACTGACCACCAGGGGACAGCTCCTGCATTGAGCATCTGTCCCCTGGTGTTCAGTGTGTGTCATAGCTACCGGTCATTCTCCTGTTCGATCGATTTACATATTAGCCTTTTATTGTATACGATAATGGCTCATTATGGGCCAGGCCTCTAGTTCAATTTTTTAGGTAGTTAAAGAGAGGGGCAGCATTTTCACTTGAACCTAAAGCTAAAACTGCCCTTAGCTCAAAAATCTGCATACCACTGAGACACATCTTGGTGAGGCTCATTCTGAACCTCCACACTGTTCTATTATGTGTGTAAGTATTTGGAACCATCTTATCTCTTTAGTGAAAGGAACCTTTTGTTATGTTACAATGACTATCTTTTATCTCATGAGTTGTGTTTTGGCTTTAAGCTTGTATCCAATATTCATGCAGCAACTTCAGCTCTTCTGTTCAATATTTACCTGGCATATTTTTTATTTTATTTTCTCTAAAACTTCCTAGATTTTTATGTATTAGATAGGAATAGCCCATGGACACAGACAATAGTCTGGCGAAGGCCTTGAAGGGGCAGGTGCAAGGTGGAGGAGATCAATTGGGGAAAAAAACTAAAACAAAGGGACATCTGTAATACTTTCAACAATAAAGATTCATTTTAAATAAGGGAAATATCTTAGTTGAAAAGGTTTTATGTAAAATAATATAAGTAATTGCTCTACACTGTACTTTATATTCTCAAATCATCTCAAAGAAATATTGACTAATTGACCCTATGTTCACTTACTATTAATTGACCCTATGTTCACTAACTGCAGGACTGACTTCTGCTGTGCCGACCCAGCACTGACTGCCACAGGGGCTGTATTCAGACCCTGTTCTTCTCTCCTGGCCTCTATCTGGGATTGAGTGAAGAACCTTCAACATTCAGTTCTGGGTCGCTGTGGACTAAATTCCAGTGTTTGGTTGAGCCTTCTGTCATTTTGAACATTATGGACCTTGCCTTATATATATACATACATACACGCATATACATACATACATGTTTACCTGAGCATCTTATTAGTACTTTTGTTGAATTATATGAAGATTATTATAGATGTAGCATACATGTGACAACTGAAAATCAGCAAAAGATAAATCATTCTTTGGGCTGCATTTTACTATTGGTTTACTTTAACTATACAATATAATCTTTTTCTCATTTAATGATCCTAATATATAAAAACCCTGGGTCGAAATGACCAGTAACAACCAGAGGCTGACCAACTGGAAGTCAGTGCTGGTCCGACCTAAAGGAAGCAGTAAGGAACAATCAAGCAGGCAGAGGGGTTAGGGGTGATCAAGTAGGCAGACCAGCAGTTAGGGGAGATCAAGTAGGCAGACAAGCAGTTAAGGGAGATCAGGTAGGCACCTCTTACAGTGTTGATTGTGCCCCTAAGCAAATAGTTAGGGGCAATCAGGCAGGCAGGCAGAGGGATTAGGGGTGATCAGGTAGGCAGACCAGCAGTTAGGAATTATCAGGTAGGCAGACCAGCAATTAGGGGTGATCAGATAGGAGGCAAACAGTTAGGGGTGATTAGGTAGGCAGATGGCCCCTCGCAAGACTGGCCCCACACTCCATTAAAGAAAGAGGGAGACCCAGGCCAGCTAAGCCATTGCACCCCAGCCTGTCGCCTACAGAGGGAGGCCACTGGTGGCAAGGGAGGGGGGCAGCGCTGCACAGATGGCAAGCAGTGGTGGCAGCAGAGGTGGGGCCAGCTGCCTGCAGCCTGGGGAAGGAAATCCCCCATAGGCCCTGATCTCAGGCCAGGCCTAGGGACCCTACCTGAGGGGTCCCAGATTGTGAGAGGGTGCAGGCCAGGCTGAGCCCCTCCCCCCCCCAGCCTGAGTGCACAAATTTTCATGCACCAAGCCTCTAGTAAGATATAACAATGCAATAGTTGTGCAAATGCCTACCATTTTACTAGCAAATTTTTTCAGGATATCTCTTTTGTCTCTCACCAGTTTGCTCTTGTGATATTAATACATAGTGTCTGGTCCAAAATATCCATATTCATCAGCTTACTTTTTAAGGGAAAAATTCCTATGACAGACTGTTTATAAACACTTTTTAAGAATTAGTGAGTTTTTGGTACCCATATACATACATACATATGTATATGTGCACAGATAAAGGATTATATAATAAACTTGGATTTTAAGGTATTACATTAAAAATATTTTTAAAATGTCTTCCCCAAATTTGTTATGACAAGCACAAGAACATATTTTTTCTACAAAATTTTTAATAAGTTTGAAAACACTTTTTAAAATTGCCTTTCTTTGTAAAAAAAAAAAAACAAAGAATTTACCACATAACATTTATACAATCAGTATAGTGCTATATATGAAGCTTTCCCCATTTTTCTATATTTTTATTTTTGTTTTTGATGAGGTCATGGAAAGAACAGAATGAAATAAAAGATAAATGTACATTTTCCCTTTTATTTCAAAGTCCTTTTTGCTGAGGATTTTATTTTTCTGATAGAAAAATAAAGATTCATTTTAAATAAGGGAAATATCTTAGTTGAAAAGGTAATACAACTTGACAATAGTATCAGCTCCCTCTAGTGGATTTCAGTATACTTGTTGCTGAGCCACTATATTAGTAAAAGCAATTGGGGGAGATTGTGAGTGTCCTAAATTTCAAACATTGACCTATTTAGCAATAATGAATTTTTATTTTCATAAATCCATAAACCTCCCTTAAATGGTTATACTGTGTCTGGTAAGACCAAGAGGCTTATTCACTGAAAATATTTTAATTTACATGTACCTATTAATTATATTAAAGTTCAATTTTTTTTTCTGTTTATTTTAAAGACTAGGGGCCCAGTGCATGAATTTGTGTACCTTGAAATGAACAATAGGCTGCGAGGCTGTGGTGGGGTCTCAACCCATCCTCTGCATCCCTGCCCATCCCCTTCCACCGCAGCCCCTGTCTGCAGGCAGCCCCATTCCCACTGACACTGCTGGCCCTGCTCATACCCATTGATAGGTGTGCAATGGTTGGGTGAAAGCAGGGCTGGCACTGTTAGTGGGTTTGAATGGTGGCTGCTGCCCTGATCTACCCTCAGGAACAGGGGGAGGTGGAGAAGCCCTCAGGGGAGATCAGGGCTAGCAACCATTGCTTGCATCTGCTGACGGGGCGATTGGGACTGGGTATAGTGGGGCTGGCAGCAGGTGTGAGTGGTGGCTCAGGCACCAGCAATGGGTGTGAGCAAGGCCAGTGCTGGCAGTGGGTGTGAATGCCAGGCTGGACCGCAGCATGCAGGAGAAAAGAATTTTCAGTAACCACCAGAGGCTCATCCCAATGACAGCAACCAGTGTCCTGCCTTGGCCTGGCATTCCTGCTCATCTGGCACTCCACCATCCCACCATTGCTGATGCCCAACATGTTCCATGTGTGCCCCCAGTGGTCGTACACATCATAGCAACCAGTTGTTCTGCTGTTCAGCCTATTTGCATATTAATCTTTTATTGAATAAGATGTTCAGAATATTGATGTTTGATAACTGAGATTTGACTGATACTACAACAGTAATATATAGCAATATATATGCTTTATCCACACAGCAACTAATATATCCATCCATATTATGTTTTTTCTCTTTTTTAAAAAAAATCTTTATTGTTGAGAGTATTACAGATGACCCCATTTTCCCCTCCCACTACCCTCCTTTACTGGCTTCCCACTATGCCCAGGGACTTCACCACCCTATTGTTTATGTCCATAGGTAATGCATATATGTATACTAGTAGCCCTGCAGACAAATCCATATGCTAGTAGCTCATCAGTAGCTTGTTGCCATGTTCAAGTTGCTCTCCACCTGCTGCCCCACCCTCCTGTAGCTGCCCACCCCACAACCACCCTCATAGCTTTCTGCCATGGCCCCTCCTATAGCTATCCACCACCTGCTTGTAGCCAATAGCTAGCTGCTGCCCCCCCTGTAGCTCTCTGCCTGCTGCCCCACCCTCCTGTAGCTTATTCCACCCCTACCCCCTCATAGCTTGCTGCTCTGCTGCCTCCTGTAGTATTACCTGCTTGTAGCTCACTGATCCACCCTCCTGCTGATTCATGATCTGGTCTTTACATGGCCGGTCATTACGCTTCACAGTGTAATGACCGTTTGCGTATTACGGCTTTATTATATAGGATAAGTCCTCTAGTTAATCTCTCCCCTTCCTTTGCTTTGACATTTGTCAGTCTGCTAAATGTTTCCATTCCTCTGGTGTTATTTTATTCATCATCTTATTTTGTTCATTAGATTCCTTGTTCATTTAGTTTGATTTTTAGATTCAATTGTTGGTAGATACGTATTGTCATTTTATTGTTCATATTTTTGGTATTTTATTTATTCTTCTTACTAACTGCTTTTCTCTTGCTGCTTTTAAGAGTCTCTCTTCATCTTTAACATTTGGCATTTTCATTATGATGTGCCTTGGGGTGGGCCCTTTGAGATCCTCTTTTTACTAAATTCAACCATTAGGTTGAAGCCTGAAGCTTTCATTAAGATCCTTGAGCATCCTTATGACCATTGTTTTGAACTCTGTATCTAGTACTTTGCTTGCTTACATTTTATTTAGCTCTTTTTCTGGATTGTTCTTCTGTTCTTTCATTTGTGACATATCTCTATAGGGGAGATCTCAGCATAGGAGCAATGGCCTCAATGAGCACCCCTCTCTGGAAGAAAGCTGCAAATGAATTTTTCCTCTAATAGCAGACCATGCCTTTCCTCCCCATATGTCCGTGAATCCGCCTAAGCTATTGCCCCAGCACTGGAGTGCAAAAGTATTGAGTCTGAGTAAGTTCATGCAGAAGCCTTTAAGAGGAACTGCCTGGATCTCCAACAGCCTCCTTGTCACTTAGCCACAGTCCCTGCTGGTTTCTATAGCCCATTACAAGGACTTCTTTTCCTGGCACTGGAAGAGTAGGCTAAGTTGTCTGTTGTGGGGCTGGGCCCCTTGTTCCTCACAGGAGTCCTCCACAGCCAAGCTCTTCCTCCTTATTAAAACAAAAACAAAAACAAAACAAAACAAACAAAAAACCAAACAAACAGAAATAAAACCTCCACATGTTGGTATCAGACTAGCCCGTACCATCCATCTACCCCTCTTATCAGTCTTGGTGTGCTTTCTTCTTTATTTCTCTAGATGTAAGACTTTAACCCAGTGAAAATTCAGGTGACTCTGAATGATGGTTGTTCTGTATTTTAGTTGTAATTTTGATGTGGTTGTGGGAAGCAGCGAGTCCAGTTTTCACCTACAATGCCATCTTTGTTCTGTATTTCCTCTTTTTATCTTCCATACATATGGTTATTTATAAAAATTCTCAAATTTTTTCTCCATTTATCTCTAAATAAAAATATCCTCCCTTCTACTTTATTTACCAAAACATTGTCAATAATTGTACTCACTCTCATAAGACGTGTCTTGTATAATTAATATTCAATTAAATATAGATTGTATGTGAATTATAAATTATATAATGTTATATGTATATAAAATTACATTGTATGTTACGTATTATTTAATTCCCTCTTTACTTGTTTCTTTGCTGCTATTCTCATAATGAAATAAAACTTTGGAGGAGGAGCTGACTGGAAGAGGTTACTGGAAGAAAAGAAGGAGCTATGTAATACTTTGAACTTATTTTTTAAAAAATAAGTTTGCAGTTGTAGTACAAATAAATAATATCATCTACACTAATAAAAGAGAAAGATGCAAATTGTCAGTACCTCTTCGATATACACAGCCAATTAGGAGTGAGTATGCAAATTAACCCAACAAAGATGGAGGGTTAATTTGCATATGTGGTCACTGAGTGGCCTGGGTCCTAGGAACATTTTTGGAATCCAGGCTGCTCTGAGTCTCTAGGCCCACATGAAGGCCCTGAGCAGCCATGATCCCAGAATGCCCCCAGGCAGGAGTGTCCTATGGGAGCTGGCATCCAGCGGCCCAGGTCCAGGAACAAGTAGCTGGGTGCACCAAGCTGGCTGGGTTGTGGGACAAGCAGCCAGGGGTGCCAAACACAAGCAGCTGCTTGTGGCCAGATTCACATCCCCCAGCCCAGTGGACACAGCGACCGTGAGCCCAGACCACTAGGATTGGGAGCATGCCCCCAGTGGCCACAGACACACCCCTAGACCAGTGGACACAGCACGGGGGATCATCTGCACGTGGGCTACAGAGAAATCACCTTTTCTTTTTTTAAATATATTTTATTGATTTTTTTTTACAGAGAGAAAGGGAGAGGGATAGAGAGTTAGAAACATCAACGAGAGAGAAACATTGATCATCTAACTCCTACACACTCCCCACTGGGGATGTGCCCCCAACCAAAGTACATGCCCTTAAAAGGAATCAAACCTAGGGCCCTTCAGTCTGCAGGCCAATGTTCTATCCACTGACCCAAACCAGTTGGAGCATAAACATTTTTTCTGACTGCTCATTGGCTAAGCACCCTGTATGTCATCACTGGCAGTGTTCTTGGTAACTTAGGTAATAAGAATCCAAGAATCTAGGATTTTTCCACCACACTCCTGGAGGGGAAAATGAAGGTCCACTGCTGGAGGGGCTAAGAAATTTCATGTCCTACCCTAGCCAGTTTGCCTCAGTGGATAGAGCCTCGGCCTGCTGAATCCTCAGGCCAATCTTTAATGGACTGAGGATGGGCAAAATTATATCAATAGAACTCTTATGATCTTTTAAGCTGGTAGGTTATTAAATTGGGTATGTTTATTGTCTTTCTGCTTTCAATAAATACAAGATTACCTTGTCTTTATTGGATTATTAATCTTGATTTATACATAAAACAAAGAAAGTGAATTTCTTTAGATGGAGCAGGACTATTTCTGCTTCTCCATTAGGATCAAAGGGGATCATCCACAAACATTTCATTGACTTGTAGGTACAGTGGCTTATATTGAGTTACTCTTGAATGCATTTGGCTTCTTACAAGACTTCTCTTTTTAATCTGAAACAGAATTAGAAGATCTTCACTAGTATTCTCAAGTATTTGTGATTTATTTATTACTTTTTAAAGTTTATTTTATTGTCAGTATTACAGATGTCAGGATTAAATGAAATATTACAGTATTAAATAGATAAATCATGTGGTTTATAATCACTGTTCAGCTACTACAAGGTAAAACATGTTGGATAATGAATATTTTTTATATCTAGAGGAGGAAAATAGATAAGTGAAGGTATCCGTTGTTTGAATTGGATATTATAAACAAGTATCATATATTTTATCTGCAGCCCAGATCTACCCTCTGGATTTATTTATTTATTGTTGTTTGTTAATCCTCACCCAAGTATATTTTTCCATCCTATCTAATAAAAGAGTAATATGCAAATTGACTGTACCTCTGATCAAGCAATGCCAATCACTCAATCAGGAGCAAATTATCAAATAAACCCCAACCAAGATGGCTGCTACCACTGAGAACAGGAGGGAGGCTTGGGTTTTCCTGGCAATGGAGGAAGCCAAGCGTTCTGCTTGCTGTTGCCGTCCTAGGCCTCCACTCAATGCTGTAAAGTTTCAATTATAGAAGATACAAAATCCTAACAGAAATGGCGGCAGCCATGGAACTGGAGAGAACAGAGGCTAGGGTTTCCAGGGCAATGGAGGAAGCCAAGCTTCTGCAGCCCTCCACTCTAGGCTACAAAGTTTCAATAATTGAAGGTAAATGTCCCAACAATAATGGCTGCCACCACGGAGTGAGCAGAAGGCTTGGCTCTGCTCCAAGCTACAAAGTTTCATTTGTAGAATATAAGTTAATCCCAGATCTCAGGACCTCTGCAACGTGTTGCTGGGGGGCATGGCCAACCTGAAAACCACAATAGGCCCCTCGCCCAGGTCACCTCATGCCCCAAGGGATCCCCTAACCTGAATCAGCACACTCTTCAGGCCAAACCAGCTGGCCCCAACCTATGCTCCAGGCCTCTGTCCTATCTAATAGAAGAGTAATACACAGATTGATAATCACTCCAATACACAAGAGGGCTTCCCCCATGTGGTCAAAGATCCTGCCCCCATATGGACACAAGATAGCCACCACAAGATGGTCAGCAGGAGAGGTCAGTTGGAAGGGACCAGGCCTTCAGTGGAGGGCAGTTGGGGGCAATCAAGCCTGCAGGGGAAGGCCAGCAGAGGAGGGAAGTTGGGGGCAAACAGGCTGGCAGGGGTGCAGTTAGACATCAATTTGGTTGGCAGGGTAGTGGTTAGCGGGTGATCAGGATGGCAGGCAGAAATGGTTAGGGGCAATCAAGGAGGCAGGCAGGTGAAAAGTTTGGAGCCAGCAGTCCTAGATTGTGAGAAGGATGTCGACTGCCCGTTTCGGCATGATTCTACCAGGATCGGGCCAAAATGGGCAGTCGGACATCCCTCGAGGTGTCCCAGATTGGAGAGGGTGCAGGCTGGGCTGAAGGACATCCCCTGCCCCCAGTGCATGAATTTCATGCACAGGGCCTCTAGTTGATTTATAAATAGAGTGGAAGGGAGGGACAGGAGAGAGGGAGAAGAGGGGGGATAATGATGTGTGAGAGATATGGATTTGTTGCCTCATGATGGTGCACTTGACCAGGAATTGAATGTGTCCTGGTCAATGTCTCCCTATGTTTTTAAAGGGTTAGGGCAGATGCTCTAACCATTGAGGGCCCAGTTAGGGCTATCCTCTGGATTTATATGCCTATTTTCTTAATGTTTCTATTTTTATGTCTCAGGGTACTGCAAATCCATTACAGCCCAGTAAACTTGTGGTGGGCAAATCCACAGCCAACAATAACTTCCTCATTGGCTCCTCCAATATCAAAGAAAAGAGTTAACATCTATGGAGTTGCATAACAGGGACCTCAGAATCCTCCTTTATACTCTGTCCCTCACTCACACCCTCTCCCATTTAATCACCTAGCCTATGCATTTTTTGAAATTTCTTTATTGTTAAAAATATTACATATGTTGCCTTTTCCCTCTATTGTCCTCTTCCAGACTAGCCCACAGCTCCTGCCTTCACCCCCATTGTCTGTATCCATGTGCACTTGAGAAGAATGAATATTCCATAGCTTTGGGGTGAAATGTTCTAAAGATGTCATTTAGTTCCATCTGATCTAGTGAGTTCTTTAGGATTGCTGTATTTTTTCTAGTATATTTATCCAGTGATGTCAATGAGGTATTAAAGTCCCCTACTATGATTGTATTAATGCCAATTTTTCCCTTTTTTATTCACTTTCAACTGCCACAGTATATTTTTTTCCATTGCTTCACTTTCAATTTATGTGAATACTTTGTTCTGAGGTAGGTCATATAAGGATCATGTTTTCTTATCCTTTCAGCCACCCTATGTCTTTTTATTGGAGCATTTAATCAACTTATATTTAAAGTTATTATAGATAGGTACTTATTTGTTGCCGTTTTTATTCTTTATGCTTGTGTTCCTTCTTCTTTCTCTATTTATTCATTTTAAAACAGACCCTTTAGCATTCCTTTTGATGGCAATAAACTTTCTTAGCTCCCTTTTATCTGTGAAGCTCCTAATTTACCTTTAATTTTGAGTGATAGCCTCGATGAATAAAGTATCCCTGGATTCAGTCCATTGCTTTGCATCAATTCATATACTTCATTCCATTCCCTTCTGGCCTGATGTATTTCTGTTTAAAAATCATTTGATAGTCTAATGGGGGATCCCTTGTAGGTAACTTTCTGTCTCTTGCAGTCCTTAAGATTCATTCTTCATTGTTAATATTTGCCATTATAATTACTATGTATCTTTGTGTGGATCTTTTGGATTCATCTTTTGTCCTCTCTGTGCTTGCATGACTCTTTCCCAAATTAGGGAAATTTTCTGTCATTATTTCTTCAAATAGGTTTTCTATTATTTTCTCTGCTTCTTTTCCTACTGGCACCCTTATCAGGGGGATGTTGCTTAATTTCATGTTGTCCCAAAGCTCCCTTAAATTCTCCTCTTGCTTTTCAAATTTTTTTTTTCACAATTGCTATTCAGATTGGGTGTTTTCCTAACTTATCTTCTAACTTGGTGATTTGGTACTCCACTTTTTCTAGTCTACTGTTGAAACCTTCCACTGCGTTCTTTATTTCAGGTATGTCATTCTTCATTGCTTCGTGACTCCTACACATGTTGATGAATTTATCCTTGAAATGGTTGAGCGTGTTTATAACCATTACTCTGAGTTTTTTCTGACATATTGCTAGCCTCTATTTCATTTAGTTCCATTTCTGGTTATTCTGCCTTTCCTTTGGGGATTGTTTCTTTGCCTCCCTATTTTTTAAAATATAGTTTATTGATTTTTTACAGAGAGGAAGGGAGAGGGATAGTCAGAAATATCTATGAGAGAGAAACATCGATCAGCTGCCTTTTGCACACTCCCCACCAGATATGTGCCTGCAACCAAGCTACATGCCCTTGACTGTAATCAAACCTGGGACTCGAGTTCACAGGCTTATGCTCTATCCCCTGAGCAAACCAGTTAGGGCTGTCTCCCTATTTTTGCTCTCCCTTTCTGGCCCTTGGAACACTGCTTGAGGTCTGAGAGGATGAAGCCCTTACCTTTCCAGTGGTCTGGGAGTCATCATCCCAGAGGTTGGATTTGCCTTGAGTCTCACTCCTTTATTGTTTCTGCTTTCAGTTGTACCCCCCTTATCCCACGGATCTGGTCCCTCATTTGTCTGCTTCAGATGTTTGGTGTCTGCAGGGATGTGTGCACATTTCTTATGGTGTGTGACTTCTTGTGAGGACCCAGGGCCCTCTGGCATGCAATGGCTGTGTGGCCCCAGCACCCATGGCAGGATGTTGCCCTAGGTCCCTCTGGCAGCACACTTGCAGCTCAGTGTTGTGAGCCATGGTTAGGCATACCAGATGACACCAGCAGCACAGTTCCAGGGCCCAGGGCAGGACATGGGCTGAGTGGCTCCAAGTTGCAATGGCAGTATTGTACTGGGGCCCAGGGTGGGGCATATGCCAGGTGGCTCTGGGTTGCAATGGAAGCATGGTCCTGGGGCCTAGGGCAGGGATGGGGCATGGGTTCTCCCTAGCTTGCACTCACAGCTCGGGTTCCTAGAGCACAGATTTCTGGGATGCAGTTTCCAGGAAGATGGGCAAGGAGGCACTGCTTGGAAGGTCTCTCTGGCATGCTCTCACTGCAGATGTCTGGAGCCTGTGGGGAAGTACCACACCACTCACCACCAATGTGCAGTGGTGGTCCCATGTGGGTTATGGATGTCAACAAGCTCCCTTCACAGATATGGGATGATGTCAGAGGCCAGCCTGGGTGTTTGTGTGCCTGTGCTCCTTGCCACCACTCTTTCCCTCTACAAGATCAAGCCTATGGATTTTTATCTCCTAAATAGCTCTTACATCCAAACTTCTTTTCATATTCATTGCTGTGGTATTAGTCCAAGCTACTGTGTTTTCTTGCCTGGATCACTAGTTTGTCTCCTCGAATCCATTCTTGACATGGAACAATCTATTTTCTACAGTTCAGATGAACAATTTTTCTCGATGCAAACATAACCATGTCAACGTCTTTATGTGTAAAACATTTAATGATTTCTTTTTTATCTTAAGTTAAAGGTGCCTTAAAGGCCCTTTCTAATAAGAGTATTGCCTACCTCCAGTCAAAGCCTTGTTCAGGCTTATTTTTTTCTCTATTTCATATTGACATTTCATTTCCCAAAGATGACATGATATTCCCCACCTTAGAGCCTGTGTATGTTCTCCACAAAGTCTTGAAATAACTAATTCTTATTGCTTCATATATTTGCTCAAAATTTATTCCTTATGAGTTTTCAGTCTATAGCTTATGTTCCTATTATGTATTGTCATAGCATTCAATATTTCTCTTTTATAAAATTAATTCCAAATTGATAAAAACTGTATTAGAATATTATCTGGCTCTTTGAGTAATTTGTGAAATCAATGAATTCAGTGATTCTGTTGTTTTTCATTATCAAATATCTCTCATAGAGGCTGAAATCTAATTAGCAATACACAGTTGAAAATTGTAATTAATATATATATATATATTTCATATTCACATATATGTGTATACACATATACATACACAGAGATTGAGAGAGCTTGATAGAGAAAGAGAGATAGAGAGAGGTGTATAAGCACAGTTTTCATTCAGTAGTGCTCATTTAACCATAGAGACATGAATTGACATCTGACATTCCCATTTAGGATGTAATAAAGATTGTTTATCAATTATTCTATTCCAAAAAGATAGGATTTAGAAGATGTGTTATAATAGTATAGATTTCTCAAAACTTTTTGGAGAAAATTAAACATGTACACACGTGGGTACATACATACACACATATTTTATTTACCATATAAGTTACAACATATTTTTTTGCTATTTGTTAATTAGCCTGACTGACACTCTTTAAATTTAGAAAGTAATTGTGCTAGACATAGAAATCATTGCAATTAAAGAAAGTCTACCTGTGCAATCTGGAAACCGATGAAGTGAGAAATGAAAGGAGGGACAAATGGTATTTTCAAAACTCAATTTAAGCTATCCAGAGTTTAGACAGTTACACGGGGATTAGAAATATTTTATAGGTAGGATGAGAAGACTATTAAATTCTCTAGTTAAATCTGTTTTCCTCTTGTTAAGAGTCTATGTTTCCCCAAACACTGGTTTCTTCCTATCCAGATGGAAAAAGCAAGCTTTTTTGTGCTCAAGGTTACACTTTCCAACCTATATTTACTCATTCAATAACTACTGATTCCTTGTATGGCACTGTACTTGTTATTGGGGATAGACCACTATTGGGGATAGAACCACATATTCTTTTCTTTAGCTATGCTTGTAATCTAGGGATAGGCACAGCCATTAATAATGTGATCAAACTGGTATTTGTATAATTGTAATCTAAGATGAGTGCTTGGATGGAAAAGGCTAGCTAGTTTATGTATCTGTCTACCTACCTGCCTATCTACTTACCTGCCTATCTGTCTCCCTTCTTCCCTCCCTCTCTTGGTCTACACATAGATTAATGCTGAATTTTGAGCAATCTATTCTATTATAAAACATACTTAAGAGTTATGTAACTTTTATACTTCTAGCATGTTCACACTACCTTATCTTTATCAGAATATTTTAGTAAGAAGCTGGCAAATTTGAAAATCTTTATTTTATCTCAGTCAATGTTGGTACAATTTAATCTTTCCCCAGTACGCTACTAATGCCAAGATTATCCTCAAGATAATCTAAATCTTTTTTAAATACACGTTTAGATATTCTGTGCAATGTGATAAAGTATTATCCAATATTCTAAGTTTAAACCTGGAAATAAAAATTAAAACATTTTAATTATTCTCTACCATTTCCCTTTATTATTAGTAGTAGAAGTAGCAGTAGTAGTATTTAATTTTTGATCTGATCATGATTCTCTTTCCTGGATGAAGTGTTAACTTTTAAATTCACTGCATGCTTCAGTGTATTAATGTGTGTATATTGTGTTGTTCACAGGTGGAGTCATGTTTGTGCACATGCCTGCATCTGTGAATGCGTGTAAATCAGTGTCTTGGTTTTGGCAATTGTTTTGGTTCTCTAGAATGCCGCATTAGCTCAGAGAAACCCACCATTCACCTTGAATGAAAGAACATGAGTGTCTTTATTCAGCCTTGTTCTCTCCCTTAAAAGGACATTCCCCTTTTTGTTGAGTTAAAACTCTAAAAATTTATACTTACTGCTGAATGCGTCTCCTTAACTCTCCTGTTTTGCCATGTCTCTCTTCTAGCCAATAATAATACCAAATACGGTAACAATATGTCCCCAGTAGTAGACATAGGAATTAGTAAATATAGAATAATTTAGAATAAAATCTAGCAAATTATTATAGTGTGTAAGGTCCTCTAGGATCATAGTTCCCAAAGACATCCTTGCCCTCATGTCCACCCACAGTCAGCCTTGCCACACTTGCTTCCTTGCTATGCTCCTACAATACTAGGAATGCTCCTCTCCCTGGACTGTTACACTTGTTATTACCCATCTAGAAAACCTTTCCTCTCAATAGTCACATGGATCTTTTTACTTCTTTTCATTCTTTTAAAAATAGCTATATTTTTAAAAAATTTATTTCAGAGAGGAAGGGAGAGGGAGAAAGAGATAGAAACATTTATGATGGCCCTAGCCAGTTTGGCTCAGTGGATAGAGAGTTGGCCTATGGACCAAAGGGTCCTGGGTTTGATTCCAGTCAAAGGCATGCACCTTGGTTGCAACATCCTCCCTGACTCAGGCCCTGGTCAGGGCTTGTGCAGGAGGCAACCAATCGATGTGTCTGTCTCAAATGGATGTTTCTCTCTGTCTTTCTCTCTCTCCTACTCTGTCTGAATATCAATGGAAAAATATCCTCACCTGAGGATATTTAAAAAAAGCAAATAAAGGAACATCAATGATGAGAGAGAATCATTAATCAGCTTCCTCCTTCATGGCCCACACTGGGAATCGAACTATGACCTCCTGGTACATCGATTGATACTCAACGACTGTGCTACACTAGCCAGGCTCCCTTCACTTCTTTTAAGTCTCTGGTGAAGTTATCTTTCCACAGAAAGGCCATTTTGTTCACTGTCTAATCACTTAGTTTCTTTTTACTATATTTACTTTAATTTGATTACATTAGTTAATATTGTATTATATTCAGGGATTCTATAACATGGAAAATTTTAAAATAATAAAAAATTGCATTCTGAATCACTAAACTTAAGAAAACATATTGTGAAAAACGTGGATATTTTTTGGTACCCCTCTCAAATTATTTTCCTTCCCCACTGTGCCCACCCTTACTATCACCACCATTCATATCATTTGTCTGTCTGTTTCATTCCTGGCTCTTCCCATGAAAATGACACCTCCCAAGATCCCTTTGTTAAATTGACTACCTGCTTGGTTTAGCCAGTGGTTGGCACATAGAGGATATTGAATGTAAGTAAAGAAAAACTAGAATAGTCTCTTTCTCTCTGGTAGTTTTAAGATTCATCTTCATCAGTTACTGAGAATGAATCTCCCAAGATTCTAGCTCTCTCTAGAAACAGCATTCTTCAGGAATGCTACATTTCCAAAGGGAAGCTCCCTATGAGTTCATCGTCTGCTGGGTGGTCCAAATTATTGGTTTCTAGTAACACTAACTTCAACTCTTCTCTTTGTCCCTCTAACCTTGGGAATGGTATTGGTTTCCTGTATTGCTAAACTAGTGATGGCCTACTATCCTTTGGGTAGGTCCCCATTTATTCCAACATTTTATATCTAACTTTCTATCTTAATTTAGTTTTATTGTATTATCTGGAAGGATATTTCTCTTCATACCTTACCTTTTCTTCATTGCCATTTATTTTTATTAGTCATTACAATGTTTTTATTTGTTCATTTCCTGGTTCACCAATTAGTTTTTAAGCATCATAAAAGTCTTGACTTTGCATTTGAAAATTTTTAAATGTTTATATTTTATTGAATTTATTGGCATGATATCGGTTAATAAAATTATATAGGTTTCAGGAATACAGTTCTAAAATATATAATATGCATATTGTATTGTGGATTCATTACCCAAAGTCAGGTCTCCTTACATCACCATTTATCTTCCTTTACCCTCTTCTATTTCCCCCACCACCTGGTTGGTCTATGAGTTTTTGTTTGTTCTTTGTGTGTGTGTGTGTGTGTGTGTGTGTGTGTGTGTGTGTGTGTGTTTTGCTTAGTATCTTCACCTTATTCACTCAGTCCCACAAAACCCCTCTGACAACTATCAATCTGTTATCTAACATTACTCAGCCAAAAATCTAACAAATAACAAATACCCCCCCCCCACACACACACACAAGGAAATCTTACCTTTGTGACAGTCTGAATGGAACTGGAGAGTATTATGCTAAATGAAATAAGCCAGAAAAAGACAAATACTATATGATCTTATTTATACTGGAATCTAATGAACAAAATTACCTAACAAACAAAATAGACTCATAGATCCTTTTGAAATTTTTACTTCTTTCATCCCTGGTGCTCAGAGCATGGCATAAATATTGGCTGAATGAAGCTATAATAAATCACCTCAATTAATTATCTCAAAAGTACCAATATCCCCATTTTTATAAATGACGTCTAAGATGCTAAAATGTTAAGTAATTTGCCAAAGCTTGTGATTGGAGAGTTCCAAAGGAGACTTGCCAATTGTCCTGCTACACAGCCTCTTTTCTGCAAAAACAAAATGGGGAAGCAGTTCTGTTAGATGTTCATAAAAACTTGTTGATATTTTTCTAATAAATCATTCCAGTATCTTCATGAACTTGTCTCTCCCCCTTGACTTATATAAATCATTTGGATAAAATTTGATTGACTAATATCACTTCTTGAAAGCTTATAATGCATGTTGGTCCCAGCCACTGCCACAAAGGAAACAAGCATTTGTTTCCATTATGCACATGTTCAAGTTTAAGTAAACCAAACTTTATACAGCTTATATTCTTTCCAACATACACCATTGCCTCTATATGTAGATTCTTCTCCTTCTAGATAACTCACTCAAATGTCTTCTCAGACAAAACTCTTGGATTCATCATAACTAAATACTTCTTTATTTCACTACTATTCATAAGATTTCTCTTTACTTGTGTTTATTAGTAATTACCTAGCATTCAAATAAATGTACCTAGTTAATAGAGAGAGAAATACATTATTTGCATGAAAGAAAACAGTGAGATTTCATGTACCATAGAGATCTTTCAATAAAAAATCAGAAGTTCTCAGATTAAATAAAGCCTATTATGGAGAACTTGGATATGAACTCCCAAATAAATATAAGTTCATTGAATAAAATTCTCAATATGTGTATTTCTTTTCAAATACTTTTAAATATTCTTTATTATTTAAAATATTACAAATAGTGGTACATATGTTTCCCTTTTACCCCCATGGACCTCCCCCGGCTTCCCCTACCCGCCAGCACATGCCTGCACCTGCTCCCCACCCGCCCCAGTATCTTGTATCCATTGGTTATGCTTATATTCCTGCACACAGGTCCTTCGGTTGATCTCTTACAGCCACCCCCCCACTCTCCCCTGCCTTCCCACTGTAGTCTGACAGTCTGTTCAATGCTTTTTTGCCTCTGTATCCATTCTTTCCCCCCATTTCTTTTCTTTAAAAAATCTTGCATCTGCATACTAGAGATAAACATATAAGATCAAAAATATGTTTGAGTCTCAGTTTCAATGTCCAACAGTTCTGAATCCCAGTTTCAATGTCAAATAGTTCCTTAGGTGTACATGTCAGCAATGATATCTGGATGGTGGACAAATGGTGGCAATGTAGGTCCCACACTCTCTAGTTTGGTACGGGACAATCTGCAGCGACGCATAACTGTTGACTGCTAGCATGGCAAGGTGTCGTACGCGTCTTCCGTCTCTGGACTGTCTGCGTGGTTGGAACAGACCTGTCAGTTCCTCTCTGTTGCAGGAATCCATATGGTCTTGGAGTTGTTTTCTGAAAATATACAAATATATTCTCGACCAAAAGTTAATAAAGGAACCTTTTCTGTAAATTAGATTTGGGATTCTTTTTATTTTTGCACAAATGATTTTCCTTTGGCTTATTTTGACACCATGTGTGTTTTTTATGGCTGTCCTGCTGTTAGCATTACAAATGGAAATTTTCTGAAGTAAGAATTTTCTAGATGTATTTTACTTGCAGAATGTTTTTCCTTACATGAATTACCCCACTATCCTCCCCACTTTTTTTTTGATTAATAGGGGCTTTTGGAAATTTTATATTGCAGTCTTGGTAACTTTAAATTTTATTTTTTGCACAGAAATATGACTGCTTTAGGTACTTTGCATGTTAGGCAATTTTACGATGAGATAAACTACTAACAGAAATTTTAGTTAATATTTTAGGAACAGCTTTTTGTCCAGTACACTTAAATTTTCTTGGGTATTCCCTTATTTCAATTACCCAATTTAAATTAATCTGAAAACTTGATTACTGTGTATTTCTAACATGCTCTCTAAAATATATTTTCCATTTGAAAACTCTTAAGTAGCATGCAAAGTACTTTCCTATATTCCTCTGATTTAGTCTAAAGGGAATTGTTATAGGGAAGTGAAATTCAGATACAATCTATTAAAAGTAAAATGTTATCTAGTTAATAATATTGCAATAACTATTGGGAGTATCACTTTGTCATATTATTGTGAAAGCTTATCAGGACTATCACTTCATAAATTATCCATAAATATCTAACCACTATACTGTAACAGCGGAAGCTAATATAAATATTTTTTTTTCTGCCAAGGGCCATTTGGGTATTTATAACATCATTCAGGGACCATACAAATGTGTCAACTTAAAAATTAGCCTGCTGTATTTGGTGAAACATTTTATTAACTCTCTGTAATGCTAGACTAAATGATTTTGCTGCCCTTATATGGCCCAAGGACCAGATGTTCCACACCTCTGCTAATGTTAGATACTTAACCATGAGCAAACTAGTTGGCCATTTTTTAAAATAGTGTCAGTTTTCTCAACTGTAAATGAGATTAAAAATGTGTATATCATAAGTTTGTTTTAAGAATGAAGAATGATTTCCAGGCCAGTGTGGCAAAGTGGTTGAACAGTGGCCCAGGAACTAAGAGTTCACCAGTTTGATTCCAGGTCAGAGCACATGCCTGGATTGCTGGCCCCAGTAGGGAGCATGCAGGAGGCAACTGATAGATATTACTCACTCATCCAGGTTTCTAGCTCTAATCTTCCCTCTTCCTCATTTTCTAAATCAATAAAAGCATACTTAAAAAGAGAAAAAATGTGTGTGGTAATTCTTAGAGTTTCTGGCATATACTATACACATGTAAAGTTATTTTTAAGTAAAATTAGAGGTGCCATGATATAATCCTATCTAATAAAAGAGTAATATGCTAATTCACTGCACCTCTGATCAAGCCATGCCCACCAGCCAATCAGGAGTGAATTATGCAAATAAACCCCAATCAAGATGGCTGCCGCCACTGAGAGCAGGAGGGAGGCTTGGGTTTCCCCGGCAATGGAGGAAGCCAAGCTTTCTGCCTGCTGTTGCTGGCCTAGGCCTCCACTCAATGCTACAAAGTTTCAATTATACAAGATACATAATCACAACAGAAATGGCAGCAGCCACGAGCTGGAGAGAGAAGAGGCTAAGGTTGCCAGGGCGATGGAGGAAGCCAAACTTCTGCAGCCCTAGCCTAGGCCTCCACTATAAACTACAAAGTTTCAAATAGAAATGGCTGTTGCCACAGGGCAAGCAGAAGGCTTGGTTCTGCTCCAGACTACAAAGTTTCAATTGTAGAACATAAATTAATTCCAGATCTCAGGGCCTCTGCTTGGGTCACTGGGGAGTGTGACCAACCTGCAAACCACCATAGGCCCCTCACCCAGGACACCCCAAACCCCAAGGGAACCCCCACCCTGATCCAAGACACCCTTCAGGGAAAACTAGCCAGTCCCTACCCATGCAGCAGGCCTCTATCCTATCTAAGAGTAATACGCAGATTGACCATCACCCCAACACACAAGTGGGCTGACCCCATGTGGACATAAGATGGCCACCACAAGATGTCCAGCAGGGTAGGACAGTGGGAGGTTCCAGGCCTGCCAGGGAGAGTAGTTGTGGGCCTCAAGCCAGCAGGGGAGGGCAGTTGGCAGAGACCAGGCCTGCAAGGGAGGGCAGTTGGGGGCAATCAAGCCTGCAGGGGAGGGCAGTTAGGGGTGACTAGGCTGGCAGAGGAGGGAAGTTGGGGGCAAACAGGCTGGCAGGGGAGCAGTTAGACATCAGTTAGGCTGGCAGGGTAGTGGTTAGGGGGTGATCAGGCTGGCAGGCAGAAGCAGTTAGGGCAATCAGGGAGGCAGGCATGTGAGCAGTTTGGAGCTAGCAGTCCTGGGTTGTGAGAAGGATGTCCGACTGCCTGTTTAGGCCTGATCCTACTGGAATCGGGCCTAAATGGGCAGTTGGACATCCCTCGAGGTGTCCCAGATTGGAGAGGGTGCAGGCTGGGCTGAGGACACCCCCCCACCAGGCATGAATTTCGTGCACTGGGCCTCTACTTTTATTTAAGTCAGGAAAAGATGAATAACATGTGATTTCACTTATATGTAGAATCTAAGGAACAACATAAATAAAATACAAACAAACTCATAAATACAGAAAACAGACTGACAGATGTCAGAGTATAAGGGATATATGGGACTGGGTGAAAAAATGAATGTATTAGTCAAAATAAAACAAAACAAAACAAAACAAAACAAAAGATCTCAACAACTAAAAAACAAAACTCGCCGAGACCGGTTTGGCTCAGTGGATAGAGCGTCGGACTGCGGACTGCGGGGTCCCGGGTTCGATTCCGCAAAGGGCATGTACCTTGGCTGCGGGCACATCCCCAGTAGGGGGCGTGCAAGAGGCAGCTGATCGATGTCTCTCTCTCATCGATGTTTCTGACTTTCTATCCCTCTCCCTTCTGCTCTGTAAAAAATCAATAAAATATATTTAAAAATAAATAAATAAATAAATAAATAAATAAACAACAAAACTCATAGTCCTGGCCTCTGTGGCTTAGTAGGTAGAGTGTTGACCAGTGCACCAAAAGGTTTGCCGGTTCAATTCCAGGCCAGGGCACATCCCTGGGTTGTGAGTTTAATCCTCAGTAGGGGGCCTGCAGGGTGCAGCCAATCAATGTTTTGATTTTTTTCCCTGTCTGTCTCTCTGCCTCTCCCTTCAAAGACACAAACAGCAATATTATAATTATTAGAGGCAAAAGGCAGTAGGGCAGGTAGAAATGATAAAGGGGGGATAAATAATAATGGAAGGAGACTTGACTTGGGGTGGTGAACACACAATACAATATACAGATGATGCATTATAGAACTTTACCCTTGAAACTTATATAATTTTATTAACCAATGTACCCTAATAAATTCAATAACTTTTAAAAAATATTAAGGGCTATAAATAACAGTATTTGTCCAGAAAGAAAAATTGCTAAAACAAAAGGACATTGGCCTATAAAATCAAATATATGTGGACTGTACTCATATTCTCCAAGTTCTGTCTGTGCTACCTTTGGAAAATTACTCAGTTTCTTTGTTTCTCGATTTTCCTACCTTAAAAAATAATTTAACAATCCAAATCTTGCATGGCTGATATGAGGTTCCAATGTAATAAATACATAGTTTAGGTCAAAATATCAGGCACGAAGAAGGAATATATCTTTAACATGACTATGTCTTCCTATTCTAATCTTCTATTTTCGGTTTTTCACATTTTGTTAATGTTGGCAATTAGTAGGATGATTGAATTTTCGGACAATTTAAGAAAATGATGAAGTTTAAATTCATTAAATTATTCTCTCTTTCTCCCCCTCTCCCCCTTTTTGATAAAGTTTTTGACGCTTTGCCACCCACGCGCTATCAGGAGACCATGACTACCATCCTGATGTGGATTCAGCAGTCAGAAAGCAAACTCTCTATACCTCAGGTTACTGTCACAGAATATGAAATCATGGAGCAGAGATTCGGGGAGTTACAGGTCTGTGAATATTTGACTGTCTTAAACAATACAAAGTAGATCTCATGAAACAAGCAATCACATTGTTGTAACCTTAAAATAAAATTAGAATTAAAGTACTGGTGGCAAGTACAATAGTTTATCAGCTGGATAAATGAAGATAAAAGACTTAAAATGCAATACATTATGTATTTGTACTTATAAGATAAAAATGCCATCTTTAAAGACAGTGATATGATCTACTTGTGAAGTATATTCTTTCTCATTTGGTATATGTTTTAGCTACATTTGGATTATTATAAAAGCTATGATACTATTTTCTACCTTTGCCTGCTGACTTATTAATATTTTCAAACAGAAAGAGGTTAAATCAATGTAGTTATAGAATTAGTTTTAATTTAAACACCAGTTTGTGGTTAGTTATTTGGGTTTTAACACCTTTATATTGGGAAATTAAATACTTATTTGGGAAATAAAAGAAAATAACTTGTAAGAGATTTTAGAATATTTTTCCTACTATCTATGAACAGTCTGGGTTGTATATCCAATCACACATTTAAAATATGTGAAAACATTCTCATTAGTTATTTTTAGTAGCTGAAATAATATATCTGTATTTTGAAAATTACATTAAGAAAAAAGGTTAAAATTTAACTTTGTATATTGAGTTCTTTTTAAAGAATTAAATAATATTTCTGAAAATAGTAATTTTAAAGGTATTGTTCAAATACATTTCTAAAAACCATTTATCAGTGTATATTGTTCTATTTAGAGTATTTGCTCTAGTCAAAAACAAACTATAACTGTTTAATATTCTTTTAACTTTATGTCGGTTTTTTTAATACTTGGGAATGATGCCAAAGTTTACCTTGCACAATATGTGACTTCATACAACTATAAACATTTAGAAAAAGAATACAAAGATACAGCAACTAGGGGAGTGGATTAAGTACACTAGAAATGGCACATAAATGAGTGGAAAAGTACATTTTTACTGAAAAGATAGTGAAGAAGAGAATGTTATTTATGAATATTATTGAGAAAATATATTAACTAAAAAACATGAAGTTAGAACTTGGCATCAAATGTTATGCCAAAACAAAATGTCACATACATTAAAAAGTTTAAAAACATTTTAATCATAAATAGTGTAGATATTTTTAATGTCTTTAAAATATGTTGATGAAGCATAAAAATCAGTGGACGCAATCACAAAGATTATACAAATATCAGAGACAATTTAAAAGGAAAATAAGACCAAAGAACATATTTTATCTACATAAGGGAAAAAGAAATTAATGAGAAAATCACCAATAATAAACATAAATGACCATTTAAACCTATTAAAAATTGTAACTCAAATTGTAAAGGATGAAGTAAAAATGTACAAAATGAGATACCATTTTCCCCATACTAAGTTTAAAAAATCTGAAAGAGATAAGTGGAGGTCTGTTAGCAATGAGATACATTCTCACAAACTAGTGGGAATGTAAATTGAATAACTGAGCAAAACTTTTCAGCACCTTCTAATAACATAAAATAATTCATTTAACTGTACACATGAATACTATTTCTATGAAGTTTGTATCTTATGGAAATAACCAGAATGTACTCAGATATAGACAGATGACAGATCATAAACATAATTTATAGCAATGGAAAACTCAGAATTAATTTTTAGAGCTAATAAAGGGAACTGGTGAAATGAACTAGAGAAGCCATTAAAATTTATGTTTTTGAAAAATAGTGACATGGGAAAAGGCTCACAGTAAAATGCCCAGCTTAAAATGTTACTATATCATGCTAGATATTGTCTAAATAATCAATCAAGAGTAGCAATTTAATAAAGTAAAATTAAATTAAATTAAAAAATTAAATTGCCATAAAACTGGCATAAGGTATAATGCAACTATAAAAGTTATATGTTTGATATACTTGGGGGGATTTTATTAGTCACTTTATAAAAGAGGGAATAAATGTATATATATGTGTTTATGATAAGATCAGATAGTATTTAGTTACACATAGAAAAAAACTCGAAGTTTATATAAAATCATAATTGCTGCATATAATCTATATTTTTGCATTTTTAAAATCTTGAACCTTTATTAATTTATAACCAGAAAGTAACATTTAAATAAATATTGGATAGAGGAAACCTAAAGATAGGCATTCTATTTATAAGGGATTGTATAGGTTATACATTACAAATATAAAACCAACGTTATAAATTCTCCCCAAAATTATTCTAGAATTTCACTATAATACTACAAAAAAGACCAATGTCTTTTGAAAAATATGAAACGTTAATTAATGGCATTAAATAGACCATCTATCTGGCAACATTCAGTTTTTTATTTCCCACATATAAATATAGTTTAGCTATATTTTTAACTAAGGAGGTTAGAAATTGTCTTCTTAAAGGCTCAGTATAATTAAGTTAAACTCTATTAAGTGTATAATAAATGCAGTTATTAATATACAGGCATAATAGAATAAAATTAGTTGTGCTAAAACTCTGGTTCAATAAGATATAATTTTGGTTATATTTGACATTGTTCATGAAATAGGCATAAATTTTCAAATAAAATATTACTGAATACTGTGTAAATTAATCTTATGATAAAAAGAATTTAAATTATCACTAGTTATTTTTGACTGATATTACATCATCTATTTTTTAGATGTTTGAATTACCTAGCTTTCATTTTAAGTACATTTAATTTAACTGAAGGTTGTTAATGAAACTGCACAATGAAACATTATTTTTCATCAATTAGACATGTACTTTCCTTTTTCAATTTGAAGGCTTTACAAAGTTCTCTGCAAGAGCAACAAAGTGGTCTAAACTATCTGAGCACCATCGTGAAAGAGATGTCAAAGAAAGCCCCCTCTGATATTAGCCAGAAATATCAATCAGAATTTGAAGACATCGAAGGCCGCTGGAAGAAGCTTTCCTCCCAACTGGTCGAACATTGCCAAAAGCTAGAAGAGCACATGGCTAAACTCCGAAAAATTCAGGTAATTCAAGAGTTTCCTTTTTTTGCCTTGGCCTGTGTGGCTCCATTGGTTAAGCATCATCATATGTACCAAAAGCTCACCTGTTCAATTCCTAGTCAGTGCACATGCCCAGGTTGTGGGTTCTGTCCTTCATTGAAGTGTACTATGGGAGTCAACCAATTGATATTTCTTTCTCTCTCACTTTCCCTATCTCTCTTTCAAATTAATAAAAAGATTTTACTTTTTACATTCATTTTTTCTATACTTGTTTCTCTCCTAGTTATGCATTATAAAATTTAAAGGCAAATAACTTAACCTCAATAGGAAATTCAAAGTCAGTGATAAAATCAAAAGATTCAAATCTTTCTCAAAGAAAATAGTAATTAAGAGTTCTGCTTAGATTTTCTTTAATATTATTTTTCCACAAACACTTTGTCATTTAGCATATAAATGGAGGAAAAGTTATCTACCATGTAATATAATTCATCAGCATATTTTACTTATATGTATAAGTTTGATCCCATCACGTTTTACAAAACACCTCCTACTGACTGCATTTATTTGGATGGTGCCACCATATTATAATTACCCAAGGTGAAAATAGTAAACCAATTACATTCTATTCTAAAGTCTCTTATGTGCTGAAAGATATCAATGCTGGGAAGGATCATTGAAGCATCATAGCATAATGCACGGAGAAACACTTGGATTTATATCTTTGTTCAGCTAACTTAGTTGTTTATTCTTACCTTTTACAAATTAAAAAGACTAAGTTGTCCTAAAACATTCTTTAAATTACAACATATTTTACAAATGTACACATGTACATCTTTTGACATATGAACATGTTTGTACATGCATTTACACACAGCCATGAAATCACATTTTTTTTGCCAGTGTTAATGGTGAAAGAGGGTACAGATACATGGTCATGGCTTTTATTAAGCCCACATTCCAGTGAAGGAAAATGAGAAGTGTATTTGTTCCCTTTGTTGCTGTAACATATTACCACAAATAGAATGGTAAAACAATACAGATTTATTATTTTTCATTTCTAGAAGTCAGAAGTTCAAAACCAGTTTCAGTGGCTAAAGTCAAAGTATAGGTAGGGATCTGATATTTCTGAAGGATTTAAGAGAAAATCTATTTCCTTGTCATTTTTAGCTTTTCGAAAGTATATTTATTCCTTAGCTCATGTCTCCACCCTCTGTCTGTAAGGCCAGGAGTGTAGCATCTTCCAGTTTTTTCTAACTCTTACACTATTGTTCCCTCTTAATAAGGACCTTTGTGATTACATTTTGCCCAGCTAGATAACCCAGGATAATCTCCCCCATCTCAAAATCTTTAACTTTATCTCAACTGCAAAGTCTTTTTAGCTCTGTAAAGTAATATATTCACAGGTTCCAAGGAATAAGGTCTGAAGATTTTGGGAAGTCATTATTTAGCCAGTAGAGGAAGTAAATTATACAGTGTGGGAAATGTTGTGAGAGTAAGGAGAAAATAAATACAACATAAACTGGGAGAGGAGATTATGAAACACTAGAGGCCAGTGCATGAAAATTCATGCACTAGAGAGGGGGTCTCTCAGCCCAGCCTGCCCCCTCTCACGGTCTGGGAGCTCTCAGGGGTGGGAGGTAACCCAGTGATCAGGGGAAGGCGATGCCCCCATCACACCTCTGCTGCCGTCAGTGCCTGCAGCTCAAGCCTCAGCTGGCCCTGATTACCTGAGCCTTGGGTGGCTGGCCAGCTACTATCTGAGGCCTATGCCTTGGGCTGGCTCTGGGCGGCTGAGGAGCTGAAGGAACTGGGGGACTCCAGAGGCAGGCATGTAGCAAGGCTGTGCCCCCCTTGCTGCGTACCTGCCGCCCTGGCAGGGCTGAGGGGACTGGGCACCACCATCTTGTGACTGTGCGCCCTGCCATCTTTGAGGGCATGGAAGTCAATTAGCATATTTCCTCCTTATTGCCTGTGGGCACCACCATCATTGAGGGTATGAGTCAATTAGCATATTCCCTCCTTATTGGCTGTGTGTGCTGCCATCATTGTGACAGTGTGAGGGTCAATTACCATATTCACTTCTTATTATATAGGAATCTTTAAACATGAGTTATAGGGGCTATACATTGAACAAGTAGAATGTAGTCAACTAATGAAGTGGGATGAAGTTCCTGACAAAATGTAGCAGTATGTTCAATTGAATAAAACTGGTTCAGTATTGGTGAGACAAAAATATGTTTGGAAATTGACAAAAAATAGGATTGGAAAAATAGTCTGGGGATAAATAATGAATGGTCCCAAATGCCATGCTTTGGAATATGAATTATAACAGAATGGTGAAAGGATTAGAAATAATAATAATGTGGAACTGTTATTGGTATTTTAGAGGAAGGAAAATCTGATAATATTTGTGTTTTTAAAGCATCATTATAATAAGAGGAAGGAGGATGGAAGAATACTGACACCAAAATGCAGAATAGATCACACTCAGTGAGATTGAGACAGATACCAAAAAAGCCAATAATAAGGCCTGAACTAGGGCAATATTGACAGGGAAGAAGTATAAAACCAGACTTGAGAAATGCCAGCAAGATGTGCTGTTGAAATTTTTTGATTTAGTCAAATGCTTTTAAAATTCATTGTTATTAATCTTGTTGAAGTTGTAACTTCCAGTAAAGCACATATTTTCTATCAAAATTTAAGAAAGAAGAAACCAGCACATCTAGACAGCATAGCTGAATTGTATGGAAATAATGATGTTTGGATATTATACATTTGGAAATAGTCCAAAAAAGCAGTTGGGGTGGGTTAGGGGGTAGCAATATGTGAAAGAATATAGAAAGGTAGTAGCTTTTAATAATTAACAAAAAGGGTCATTTTTGCCCAATTTTTATTTCAACCTAATAAGGCAAGTAAAAATTAGAAGCAAAAGTTTTCTCTTTAAAGGTGATAGAATCTTGGTCTGAAAGTTCCCAAGTGGAGGAACTATTTAAACTGTCAACTGCGAAAAAAACAATTTGTGGAAGTTCAGGTTTAGGGAGGCTATAAATACACCATTCCATTGAGTTTATTGTTCATACTTTATTTTATGTACTATAAGGACACATTGTTAGTATTATCATGAGTTGTTTTGAAACTTAAAATTTCTCTAGAGGGGGATATGATTTAATGTTCTTGAGAGTTACATCAGGTTTTTTTTTTCATTTCTAACAATTGCAGACTTCATACAATAGTGCTCATACAGTAGATCATAAAAATGCAGTCTTAGTAAAAGTATTATTTTCCTGAAGAGCTACTTAGAGACATCCTTCAAACATGGGAATTGTTCCTGGGCTTGTGTTCGGACATATTACTGTAATGAATCGAGTTGAGAGAAATCAGCACCCCAATAATATCTAAAATCGGGTCTCTGATTCCAGAATCACATACAAACTCTGAAGAAATGGATGGCTGAAGTTGATGTTTTTCTGAAAGAAGAATGGCCTGCCCTTGGGGATTCAGAAATCCTTAAAAAACAGCTGAAACAATGCAGGGTAAGATTTGCATATGAAACTCCTCATATGGAGATGTTTACATGCAAATATTTTTTGTTGTTGTTACAGCTGTGGTTCTCAACCAGGGTGATTTGCCCCTCCTGGAGGATATCTATCAATTTCATTTGTTACAACTTGGAGTGGGGTAGATGCTACTAGCATGTAGTTGGTGGAGGCCAGGGATGCTTCTAAATACCTTGCAATGCACAGAACCGCCCCCACAACAAAGAACTATCCAGTCTAAAATGACAGTAGTGCCAAGATTGAGAAACTGTGTTAAATCATTGAGAAATACAAACACATGACCTTTTACTCAACCCTAATTTTACAAGATTATTTTAATACTAGAGACCCAGCTCACAAAATCGTGTGTGGGTAGGGTTCCTAGGCCTAACCTGTGATCAGGGCCATCTTCAGCCAGCTTGCAAGTCCATAGTCCCACCCTGGCCACTGCCCACCCCAGTTCCCTGTGGTTTCCTGTTCACCATGATCAGAGCCTGTGGGCTGAGAGGAGAGACTAAGAGGTCTGCCCTCTTAACAGTCCCCAGTACAGCCCTCTGACACTTACCCTGGCTCCCTCCATGGTTCTCCATTGACCATTCAGTGATCGGAGCTGCGGGCCAGTGGGAAGGCCTGAGAGGTGGTCAATGCACCTTATAGCAACTGGTCAGTCGATCATTCTGGCCATTATGCCATTATGTTCGCTGGCGTTTTGTTATATAGGATAAAATTCAGTTTAATTTATAGGTAAATAATCCTATGAGCCATTAGTTATATATTATTACAGATTAATCATATTATATAGCTTCTTCCATATGTGCTTAACTGTACTGTGATATTTGACAATATAAATTTTTGTTCCATTGATCTATATGTCTTTTCAGTAACAGGTTGTTTTGGTTACTATGTCCTTGTAGTATAGTTTGAGATCAGTTAGCTTCATTCCTCCAACTTTGTTCTTCTTTCTCAATATTGCTGTGGCTATTTCGGATCCTTTGCGGTTCCATATAAATTTTTGGAATATTTGTTCTAGTTCTGTAAAATAAGCCATTGATATCTTGATAATAACTACATTGAATCTGTAGATAGCTTTGTGTAGTATGGACATTTCAATGATGTTAATTCTGTCTATCCATGAGCAAGGTATGTTCTTCCACTTATTTATACCTTCTTGAGTTTCTTTCTTTGGTGTCTTATAATTTCCCCAATACATGTCTTTTACCTCCTTGGTTAAATTAATTCCTAGGTATTTTATTTTTTACATAATTTTAAATGGGATTGTTTTCTTAGTTTCTATTTCTGATAGTTCATTACTGGTATAGAAATATAACTGATTTCTGGATATTCATATTGTATCTCGCTCCTTTACTAAATTAACAGTTCTAGTAGTTTTGGGTGTAATTTTTAGGGTTCTCCATATACAGTATCATGTAATCTGCAAATAATGACAGGTTTTTTTTCTTCTTTCCAATTTAAATGCCTTTTACTTCTTATTGTCTGATATATGGTCTGGCTAGAATTTCCAGTATCTATCTATCTATCTATCTATCTATCTATCTATCTATCTATCTATCTATATCTATGCCTGATATGCCAAGTGTCTGACCAAGTGGTCAACCTACTGGTCTCTTTGATGTGCACTGACCACCAGGGGGCAGATGCTCCATCTGTTAGGTTACCTTGCTGGTGGGGTCTGGCCATTTGGGACTGGGTGAGAGGGTGCCGAACATGCCCTGGAACCCTTCTTCAGTCCTTCCTCGGGGAGGACTGAAGAAGGGCTGGAGGACAAGGACCCCCACTTATGCATGAATTTCATGCACTGGGCCTCTAGTGTTGAATTGTGAAAATGGAAATCTTCATCTTGTTCCTGATTTAAAGGATAATGTTTTTGGTTTTACCCTACTGAATATGATATTGGCTGTGGGTTTATCATATATGGTCTTTAATATGTTTAGGTCTGTTCCTTTTAGTTCCACTTTGATGAGAGTTTTTTTTTAATATAAATGGGTATTGGATTTTATCAGATGCTTTTTCTGCATCTGTCGATTTGTTCGTGTGATTTTTCTTCTTCATGTTTTTATTAATTGGGGGATATTGTACCAAACTCATATCCTTGAAATAAATTCCACTGGATCATGATCATGATGTAAGATCTTTGTAATATATTGCTGGATTGGGTTTGCTAATATTTTGTTAAGGATTTTAGCATTTTTTTCATTGGGGATAATGACCCATAATTTTCTTTCTTTGTAATATCTTTATCTGGTTTTGGAATTAGGATAGTGCTTGCCTCATAAAACGAGCTTGGATTTTTGAAACAATATTCATTATACCACTGTCATGCAGTGGGAAAATATCATCTAGCTCTTTATATATTTTTCTTTGCAAATAGAATATAAAAATGGAATTCATGTGACACATAACCTTGACATCCATCATGCTATACTAAATTGCTACAATATCCTGTGTTTGAAACCAAAATTCTTTTAAAAATGTGTAAAGTCCATGATTTTCACACATTTTAAATCAAGAAATATTAAATTTGTTTCCTTTCATATCTAATTTAAGTAGAAATACATGTAATTCCCTACTTCATTCATACCATAAGAAGCTGTGAACATTTTTTGCAAGAAAAAATGTATCTCAACCTTGTACATGTATTACATTTATTTCAGATTTCAAAGGATACATTTCATGGATATTGTCATGATTCCTAATTATATATTTACTATGTATGTTTTATTTCTAATATGTTGAGGTAATTTTTAAATTATTTCCCCAGCTTTTAGTCAATGATATTCAGACAATTCAGCCTAGCCTAACCAGTGTCAATGAAGGTGGGCAGAAAATAAAGAATGAAGCAGAGCCAGAATTTGCTGCCAGACTTGACACAGAACTCAGAGATCTTAACACTCAGTGGGATCACATTTGCCAACAGGTATGTAAAGTCTCTTTCACTGTGGATTGCCCTTATTTAATTAAGATTTCTTAATGTCTCCCTTTATTGTTGCCCTTTGTAAAAGTGTAGTTTCTATGCTAATGCTTTAAAGCATGGTTAACTCAAACTAGTCTTTGTCTAGCATATAAAATGTTTTCATATTAGATATTTTAAATACTATCTAGTAACCTTATGATGAATGATGACTTTCTTGAATATAACTGTCATATTAGGTATTATTTTCATTGAATGTTTTCTCCAGTACATGACTTTATAATAGTAATTGGGTTTAAAACAGACACTTTACATTTGTATGCTGGGTACAAAAATAATATGAATGAGTAATAATTATTACTTGTGATTGTCAAGATTGACAAGTTTGACTTCTTTTATTTCAGTAAATTTTCTAAGATTGGGAAATAGTTAAGAAAAGCTCAGTGGGAAAAATACAAAATAACTCTCTACTCACATCTAAATTCCTCATATTTTTCTACAGCAGAGTATTTAATAGATGTTTTAAATTAAATTATAGAAAACTAAATATCATATACAAAGTCATATAAATCCAATAATGCCTGTTCAGACGATAACATTTTGCCTAAGGCAGTGATTACTTTTCAACACACCAGCCTCTTTTTGAAATTAATCGGAGTTTTCATTTTATGTATTTTAGAGTCAGTTAGTATTTCATTATTCTTAAGTAACTTTTAGAGTTGAAATAATGCCAAAAGACAAAAATTAAATTTGAAAAAGAAGAGAATATAGAAAAATAAAAGTCAAGGCAAGTCACCTAGCTAATACCATCATTGACAAATGTTCAACAGTTCTATTAACTCAGAGATGAGATAGCCCTGGGTCAGTGACCTTGTAGTCTTTTAGTGGAGTAAGACACTTCGAGAAGGGATGTTGAGAAAAAATATTACCTTGATAATAGATGATGTCATTAGTGTTTGCCTGGAAGGTCAGTATGAAAGGTATTTGTTTGTTGAATGTTGTAATGGATTAATACTAAGAACAAGCCAATTTATTTAGATCAAGGGAGAAAAGAAGAGCAAAAATGTATGAAGTCAAATGCTAGAAAATTGCACTTTTTAAAGCATCTCTATATTATTAAAGTGTCTTTGATTAAGACCTCATGTCTGCAATGACATGTACCAGGAATATGTTGTTCAAGGCAAGTATTGTAAACATATCCACCTGCTGCATAAGAAAAACTCCAAAGATCCCAGCCATGCTCTCCTAGAATAAAGGCATGGGCAAAAGAAGGTTTCTAGTTGTGAGTATGTGAAACAGAGTTAATAAAGTTATTGTAATAATCATAACCAGCATGTCTTTTTCCATATGAACAACTGTAAACCTACTTTTGCACACCTTGCATTTTATGTCTCTCTGATTTTCTTTGTATTATACTACCCATGTTCTACTTTATCGCCAAGGGACCTAGATGTTGAAAGAAAGGGACCATGCAGTTCACAAGAAAAGGAAGACAATGCTGTAAAAGGAGGAAAGCCAAGCCTGGGTGTTGGGGACAAATTACAGGGCCCAGAAAGGGGAATGGAAACAAAATGTAAATATATATAGAAATGGCTAAATACAATGTGACGGTATGGTGTTCTTTCATGGATTAATGTAACTCCTTATTTGTTTTTAGATGCCAAAGTCTGAAAGAAAACATAAATAATTAGAGACACACTTTTCCAAATGTGTGACATCCTTAAACACACTTTGAGATCCCATTATCTGATTTTGTAGGTGTAAAATAGTTGAGATTATTTTAAATTTATATATATATATATATATATATATATATATATATATATATATATATATATATATTAGAGGCCCGGTGCATGGAATTCATGCACAGGAGGTGGGGGTTGCAGGGGTGGGTGGTGTCCCTCAGCTCAGCCTCCAAAGACCAAAGACGCCAGCATCCTTCACCTGGATCTCTAGCATGAGGTTCCTCCCCTTCTTCCACACAGCCTCTGGGGAGATGCTTGTCCTGGGGCCTCCTCAGGGCCCTGACACAGGACGCCCTGTTGGGTACTTGGGGCTTGGGCTTTCAGGTCAGGCTTCCTTGCCTGGCATGGTGCACATTTGCTGCCTTGGGAGCTACGCATCGGGAGCTGCGCCCTTGAACCATACTACTTGTGAGTGTATGTGTGTGTGTGTGTGGGGGGGACTTCGGCAGCAGTGATTTGATGCCTGTAGTGTGCCCACAAAACACCCCCCTGCCGCGGGCCATGTTGGTCACATCTGGACTGCAGGCAGGGGTCTACTGGGCTGTGACTGAGGGCTGCAGGTGGAGAAGCCCAGCACCCATAGAGCTCCATCAGCATCCTGAACTGGAAAGATCCATTTTTCTAGTTCTTTCCCTCCCTCGACACAGCCGGCCCATTCTCTCTCTCTGCGCCCATGTGGCCAGGCTGGTCGGGCACAGATACTGAGCTCATGGTCCCAGCTGACCCCTTTCTTGCCTCTACATGACTGGGCGGGCCAGTGGGGTGCAGACACTGAGCTCGCTGTTTTGACCAGCCCATTCTCTCAGTGACTGCAGCCATCTTGGTTGGGGTTTATTTGCTCCTGATTGGCTGGTGGGCATGGCTTGATTGGAAGTATGGTTAATTTGCATATTAGTCTTTTATTAGATAGGATATATTCTAGCTATTTTTAGATTAAGGATAATCACTATTAACCTACAAATTAATGAATCAGACTCAAAAGAAAGAAGGGAGGGGAGAAGGAATATATATATAATATTTAGAGAAACAGTTTTACTTTTTCTTTATTACTTATTAGAATATTTATTTATTGACATTATATTGAGTGAAATAAGCCAGGCAATGAAAGAAAAAGTATAACATGATATCACTCATTTGTGGAAAATAAAGAACATAATCGGATGAACAAAAAGATAGATACAGAGGCAGTTAAGTACTGAGAAAACTGTCAAATTACAGCAGGAAGGCTAAGGAGGGTTGGGGAGGGGGAGGAAAGAGATCAACTGAAGAACTTGTATGCATGCATATAAGCTCAACCAATGGACACAAGATACTGGGGGGAGGTGGGATGAGGGCATGTGACAGGGGGTAGGGGAGGCTGGGGGAAGGTCTATAGGGAAAAAAGGAGATATATGTACTACTATATGTAATACTTTAAACAATAAAATAAACATTTTAAAAAGTGAAAAAAGAATATTTATTTATTAAAACATATAATTAAACCTTTCGTATAAGCTATAAGTAGGGGATAAAAGAAATAACATATATCTTCATGGTGGGAATATCTAACTTCATGGAGGGTATAGTTTAGAACAGAAGATGGAAAGTAGATGAATCTGCACAATATCACATAATTGTATTGTTGCTCAGTGCTCTGAAGTAAGTAATCAGAATGCTATGAATGAGAATAATAGAAGCAGGGAATGTACCTTTTTTGGGGTAGCCAGTGAAGTTCCTGAAAATATGGAATTAAAGCTGATGTCCGGTTAGTGAGAACAGCCTGATACTTTGACGTGTGGACTAGGGAAATTATAGATAGAGAATGAATGAAAGAGGTCAAACTCCTGAGAAAGAAGATGGGTGAATAGATTTGGGGAACTCAAGGACAACCACTGTAAGAGGAGTAGTGTGAGACAGGAGAAAATAGGTGGGAAATAAGAATAATGAATTATCTTATAAGGGGTAATGAGGATTCAGTATGTTTGTTAGGTACATTGGGAAACTATTAGATTTTAGGCATAAATGTGGTACCATCTCAAGCGATTGTTTGCATGCATAAAAATTTGTTACATGAAGACCAGACTGAAAGGGGCACAAGTGGAAGAATGTAGGAATTACAATTTTCTAAGTAGGAAATAACACTGGCAAGGACTAGGAACATTATGCCAACTCTTTTACAGCCCCCTACATTCTACATCAGCAATATAATTCTTCCCTCTACTGGACCATTTCCATGACAAGAGACATATGCTGTAATATTTCCTAAAAACGATCCTCCCTTTGCCTCATGTTTTCTGCATACACCTCTCTCTATTTCTTTCCCTTTACAGAACCATTTTCTCTCCATTCCATAAGTCCCACTCTCTCTTGAATGTCCCGTAATCAAGCTTTTATCCTTACAACTCCACTGAAATAATTTTTGTCAGGGTCACCAATGAATTTGCAACACTAAATCGAGTGTTTAGCCTTTATTCAATTGACTTTCATATCATCACTCACTCTTAGCCTGCCTTCAATTTCTGTGACCCTTCTCAATACCCTTAGGTGGTTCCTCTGCCTAGACCTCTAAACTTTGAAGCATTCCAGGGTTCAGTATTTGGCCTTTTTTTCTTCCTTGTCATTACTCCTTCACTTGATAAACTTATCAGCCTCAAGGCTTCAAATTTTATCTAAAAGTTATTTCTACAGTTTTTGTTACAATCTGGCAATTTCCCTAAGTTTCAGATCTGAATAACTGTCTGCCAACTCAACACCTCCACATGGATAAAAAATAGACATATGAAATCTAACACCCTCTCCCTAATTTCTGATACATTGCCCAACCTGCTGTCCTAAAAATCTCTCCAGTACAAGAAATAAAAACTATATCCTTCCATTTATCCAAGTCAAACCTCTGGAGGTCTCCCTGTCTCCTTGTGCCTTTGTGGGAGCTGTGGAATACAGCTCCATATGCCAAGGGATGTTGGAGGAGTGTCACTTACCTATTAATCAAGTAATATGCATATAGACTTCAGTTTCAGGTGTAGATCCTACAGTGGCCTGCGAACCAACTTCATACTCTTTCAAACATGCTTCAAGAACCCCTGGAGAAGACTGTCTTAGACAATCACCCATGGATGAGAGAGTCTTTGTGGAAGTCTAGAAGTCTAGTAGAAAAGATCCAGTATATTGTTAGAAAAACAAAAATCAAGACTGGATGCATTGGAGAGGGTAAGAGGAATGGGAGCTGTCACTACCTGTCCTGGTGCTTTGCAGGATCAAGAGAAGGCATACAAGTTTAAGAATTCTGCCACAAGAGGGATAAGAAATGTGGAACAGTCATATATATGTGACTGTTGAAGGTATTGGAAAGTTTCAGAAACCCTTGTAGAGATGAAAATATTTCTCTCCTAAAGATGGTTACTAAAGACTGAAAGAAGTGACTGCTACTTCAAATGGTATGACAGCAATTCAAGCCTTGGATAAATGGTAAAATCAAGGAATCATGACTATGTGAAAGAATCATAAGTTTCCAGTACCTGACCTCAAAGACATGCAGATCTGTGATTTACCTGATAAAGATTTCAACATTGTTGTTTTAAGGAAGCTCAGTGAGCTACAAGAAAACAAAGACTATTCAATGAAATTAGGAAAAGTATATATGAACAAAATGAGAAGTATAACAAAGTAATAGACTTCATATAAACAAAAATAACTAGATCTGAGGAATAGAACAAATGAAAAACATAATAAAAAGCAAAAGTATCTGTTTGCAGCTGATAGGACCTTATAGTATATAGAAAATCCGAAAGAGTGCCAAAGAACTGTTAAAACTAATAAACAGTTGAAACCGATTTGGCTCAGTGAATGTTGGCCTGTGTACTGAGGGGTCCTGGGTTTGATTCCAGTCAGGGGCATGTATGTACCTTGGTTGTGGGCAAATACCCAGTGGGTGCTGCACAGGAGGCAGCTGGTCTATGTTTCTCTCTCATTGATGTTTGTGACTTTCTATCCCTCTCCTTTCCTCTCTGTAAAAAACAAATAAAATGTATTTTTTAAAAAACTAATAAACAAATCAGTAAGTTTCAGGATAAAAAAATCTATGTACAGACCACTCAGAAATAAGTTGTGATTTTATACACTAACAACAAAATATCTGAAAAAGAAATAAAGAAAACTATCCTATTTATAATAGTATCAAAAACAATGAAGGAGGAGTAAGTTTAAACAAGGAAGTGAAAGATGTTTTCACTGAAAACTAAAAGACTGATGAAAGGAATTGAAGAGACACATAAACGGAAAATATCCTGTGCTCATAGGTCAGAAAATTTTGATACTATTAAAATGTTCATATATCCAAAGTCATCTTAAGACTCAGTGCAGTCCTTATCAACATTCTGATTGCATGTTTCATAGAAATAGGGGGAAAAAAACGTAAAGTTTGCAGGGATGACCAAAAGACCTCAAATAACCAAACGAATCCTGAGAAAGAGAATGAAGTGAGAGGTATACCTCTGATTTCAAAATATATTATAAAACTATAGTAATAAAAATCAATATGGATACTGTCCTAATAATAGGCACATAGACCAATAGAACAGAATAGTGATCCCAGAAATAGATGCTCATATATACTGTCAACTTATATTTGACAAGAGAGCCAAGAAATACTCAATGGGAAAATGCTAGTTTCTTCAATAAATTATAAAGGGAAAATTGGATAATCTCATGCAGAAGAATTAAATTAGATTCCTATCTTAAACTATGCAGAAATTAACTCAAAAAGGATTAAAGACTTAAACATAAGACCAGAAACCATAAAACTCCTAGAAGAAAACCTAGAAAAAAATATTTGACATTGGTTTTAGGAACCTTTTTTGTTTGTTTGTTTGTTTGTTTTGATATGATATCAAAACACAAGCAAAAAAGGAAAATAAATAAATAAATAAATAAAATACATCCAATTAAAATGCTTCTGCACATCAGAAGATAATAATTGACAAAATTAAAAGTCCCATACAGAATGGAAGAAAATCTTTGCAAACCATATTTATAACATTATATCCAATATATGTAAACAATCTAAGTGTCCAGAATATAAATGGAAAAAGAAGATGAAACACACACTCATACACACACACATATGCACACATATGGAATATTATTCAGCCATTAAAAACATCCTACGTTTTACAACAACCTGGATGGACTTTGTGGGCTTTATGCTAAGTTAAATAAGTCAAACAAATAAAATCTCATACTGTATAATCTCACTTATAAGTGGAATTTGAAAAATGCAAACTCAGAAAGAGAACAGTGTTTGTTGAGGCTTGAGAGATGGGGGAAATGGAGAGATATTAGTCAAATGGTACAAACTTTCAGTTACACGATGAATAAATTCTCAATATCCCATTTTCAGTTTAACTATAGTTGACAATACTCTATTATTTACAGAGTGGGGCAAAAGTAGGTTTAGAGTTGCATGTGAAACACAGCTTATTCTTGTATTATTTATTAATTATTGTAAATAACTGTAAACCTATATTTGCCCCAACCTGTAATTGACAATGCTAAGAAAGTAGATCTTAAATATTCTGACCACAAGAAAGGAAAATGGTAATTATTTGAGGGTGATAGAGGGATTAACTAATCCTATTGTGGTAATCATTTCACAATCTCTATGTGTGTATTAAATTATCATGTTGTCCACTTTAATTGTACAACATTATGTCAATTATGTCTCAATGCAGCTGTGGTTGTGGGGGCGGGAGTGGAGGGCAGAAGAGGCAGTGCAGAATGTTAGATTTACAAATTCTATAATAGGAAACGTGAATAACTTTCTATTTTCTCCACAAGATTGAGGCAATGTAATCTGAAACTGTGGGATAAATTGGGAAATTTAAGGCTAGAATTTTGGCATCACTGATATGAAAAAAATTGAACAGGAAATTGTCATTTTAACTCACACCTTTTCATAGCAATCCTTCTCAAATATGAAACCACAAAACATACATCTTTCTCTCTGATCAGTTGTAGAGCTGTGAAACATTAAATTAAAAAAAAAAACAACTGGAAATCATTGGGTCCAACTGTTAGGTTAGTTACAAAGCCAAAATAAAGAGAAATGAAGAAATGTGTCCAGATTCACTTAGCTTGCTAATGATTGAATCCGGGTATCCTGATTCCAAAGCTGATGTTCTTTCCAAAACACTTGTGCTGTCACTCATAATAATTTCCTACATTTCTTTCCTTAAAAAAAAAAACAATCATTCCCGAATTTTTATTCTGGTTGAGTTTTATAGCATGCAATACTTTATTTTTCTTTTTTACTACAAGTCCTTGGCAAAGTTCCACTAGTCACTCTGCTATTATTGTTGCTTTGCCAACTACCTCAAAAAATGATAGCAGAGCATCTACATTTAACAACATGTTTACTTAGACTTATTATAAGGTTAATGACTATTCAAAATAGTTTTATACCTTAATTAGTATAATTCTAGACATAATATTCTAGCTGTGTCAGAGTGAAACAAATTTACATTTCAATAGATAAGATACTAAATTTACCTAGGAAACTAAATTAAAATAGTTATGATTTACCTAACGTAGGCTTCAGATGATTATAAAGTATAGGAAAATTAATATGATAATGGCTCTGCACATACTTAGTATCTGGTAAAATATCATTATACTATACTAAAACTGTGAGTTACATGTTAAGACTTTACAATTCTGTATCCTACCCAGTTGGGCTCAGTGGATAGTGCATCGGCCTGCGGACTGAAGGGTCCCAGGTTCAATTCTGGTTGAGGGCACATGCCCATGTTGCGGGCTTAATCCCCAGCGAGGGGCACGCAGAAGGCAGACAAAAATGATTCTCTCGTCATTGATGTTTCTGTCTCTCATTCCTTCTCCCTTTCTCTCTGAAATCAATACAAATATATTTTTAAAAAGATTTTACAAGTCTGTTACTTAGAACTCTAATCTCAGAGAAAACAATAACATCATTTGATAAGAATTACTTTTTTAAGGCAAAAGAGAAGCACTATCTATAACCACTCTAATACTAAATTGAGGTTTTCACTTGTTACAGGATATGTTGTAACAAGCCATCAATGGGCATGATTTTACTTTATATGTTTTAAGTCTTGCTGGTTAATAAGTAATAAATTATATTGTTAAATGTTAGTATTTCAGAAACATATAAAGCTTTACAAAGAATAAGTCTATTGGCACTATACTGTTTTGCAACCTGTTTTTTAAACTTAAAATTACATTCTGAACAACTTTCACTTCAGTACAGATGTATTGGTGTTATATGGTATTCCGTTGTGTGTGTGTGTGTGTGTGTGTGTGTGTGTGTGTGTGTGTGTGATAATTTATTGAAGTAATCCTCCATGAAAGCACATTTATGTTTCTTTTAATATGTTGCTGTTGTCAAAACTGACTTTAACAGTGTATATGCAACTTTATATAGTTTGTTTTATATGAGTAATTCTTTAAAGTGGAAGATTAGACTCAGATATATGAAAGTTAACAATTTTAATATATTTGCCCATTTACTGTCTAAAAGGTTGTATTGTGTTGGGTAGTTCCCTCAACAGGTGTGAAAACCTTTGCTTCCCCATACCCTTGGCCAAACTGGACATTTGTATTATTATGCCACTCTTAATGTGAAAATGCATTAATTCTTTTTCATTTGTAATCATTTAACTATAAATGTTACTGAGCATCCTTTTACATATATGGCCACATTTTACTTTCATTTCATTAAATCACATGTCTATGTCCTTTATTAATTTTCTGATTTTTTTCTTCTGATTTGTGAGAGGTATAGGAATGTTAAGTTCACATGATATTTGAAATTGTAAATCAGTATCAGAGAAGACAAAGAATTATTACTTCTATGTATGCCAGTAAATTTGCATTTCCAATGGAAACATTATGAAAAAATAGATTTTCTGTAATCTCTGTTTGTAGAGAAGCATTTCCTCACACAACAGCTAAATTATAGTCTTAGGGGAATCTGTTTATTTTATTAAGTATGCCAAGTAAATGGATATATCTTATTTTTAAGACTTATGTGAAATTAAATGTATCCAATTACCATGATTTATTTTCTTCATTCATGTAAGCTTCTTACTTGTTCATCTTTTCTATCTAAACATTTTATTATTTACAGACTGCTCAATAATAATATCATGCTAATGTTTTATGACTTTTAATATTCATGCTTTATTTGTTGGTTTGTTTTCTGGAAGGTCTATGCCAGAAAGGAAGCCTTAAAGGAAGGCTTGGATAAAACTGTAAGCCTGCAGAAAGATCTGTCAGAAATGCATGAATGGATGACGCAAGCTGAAGAAGAATACCTTGAGAGAGATTTTGAATATAAAACCCCTGACGAATTACAGAAAGCAGTTGAGGAGATGAAGGTAAAATAAACCAAATAAAACAGAGAGAGAAAAAGAGAAAGATATAACATTGCTTAAAATTGTGATTCTTCACAATGTGCTCTTTTCTTTGTTTGATAATAGAGGTTGATTTTTAATTAATTTTGCTTTAAGGGTGATCTAGAATATGTAGAATTTTAAAATTTTTCATTAATTTTAATAAATTGTGATAAAAATTTAAATATTGACTATCACAATTTAGAACATTCCCCCTTGAAATTATATAGTATTAAGAGATAGAATCAGCTAATCACACTAGCTGTTTCTAGTTGATTCAAATTCAAATTGAGAATATATCAAAGTATCATGGAATGACAGTTGAAAATGTAGTCAGTAGACTATGTTAATTTGGTGGTTTAAAGGGATTTCTTGGAATTTGAATGTACTAAATATTTTAGTTGATGACTTCTAATATGGATAGAAAGGACTGAGTTGACATGTATTTCTCTTGAAACAGTCTAACAAAATAATAACATTGATTTAGGACCAAGGAAACTGATATGTAGCAGATAATTGAATCTGTACAATGGCATTTCAGTATGGCCTTGGGCAACACAACAGTCAGTGTAATCATCTAGTTTATCATGTCTAAATCATCTTATTTCCTAACTTGAAAGTATGAACTAAGTATTGAAACTTACATGTAAGTAAATTGCCTACCTCAGAGTGAGTACTCAATGATTTGTGACTATAATGAAAGTTATCATTATGTACTAGCAGTAACACACAATCTAACCACCTTAGCCTATATGAAATATTGATAGATATTTGTTTGCCTTGAGGCCTCATGACAGAACTAAATTATTTTGGAATCAGATTCTTGGGTTTAAATGTGTTTTAGTTCATTGTCAACTGTGTAACCATGGCTGAGTTACATAGATCCAGTTTGTGAACTGGGTGTCAAAATAACGATTTTTTTTCAAAATTACCAGAAGGTTGAAACACAAAAGTCCTAATTCAGTTCATGGCACAAAATAAATGGCAGAACTAGATAAGTATTAGTATTATTGTTATTGATATAATTGATACTGCATAGTAAGAAATTAATTACATGTATTTTATTGTATAATTTATATGATGACTCAATGCATACTTTTTATAATTAATAGCAGAAAACACTCATGTGAAATCTCAGATGCATAAATATAAAATGTATTGTAGCTTTAGTCACAAGCAGAAAGTAAAATTAAGACATGAGAAAAACTATATTTGGGTAAACAGTGATAATTTCTGGAGTACTAAAAACTGTAAAATCATTCCAATCATTCCAAATGAACAATACCATGTGTTATTCATTTATTCACCAACAAATATTTATTGTATACTGAGGGAACCATGCCAGAGACCCCATATAGTTAAGGCCTTGTTGTTAGTATTCCAGAATGGCCAAGACCACTCTGAACATGGGAATCTTAATCATAACGTTCAAGGCTAAGATGCCATGCACAGTTGCAAGGCCACAGCGATCTCATAGTACAGTGCACCCTTCTGTAGCCAAAATGATTGATGTCACTGTTGGCAACTGGCCTTCTTTGTCTAAGTGGTATAACACATGTTATTGACCAGGTAGTATGCTAGGGAGAAGACAGACTATATGAGGCTACAGAAAACTCACAAGAGAGGAGAGAGGGGAGAGGCCAAAGAGGCCAGAGAAGCTCTTAAGGCAAAGAGCCCAGATATACCACTACAATGTGAGGTGGTAGGTCTAGAGGCAACATGTGGCTGCTCAGATAATAGTGGTAGGCTCAGAAGCCTACACTGATGCTTTGTGGGAAAGATCTATCTATTCATCAGCTGGTATGCAGCTACCTGTATAGGACTGTTGTCAAGAACTGTTTTGTCTAATGACTTATGGCCATTGGCTCCTGCAATAAAGACTCATTCTTATGCACCCATAACTTCTCATGGCTTCTGTGTCTAAGATCCGGTGTCCAAGAAGGTCCAGCTCCTGGCAGAGGTAGGGTTTGAGAAGGAACTTACCCTGTGTTTGGTGTGGTCATTAGCAGAATTCAGAAGAATATATGGACTCAGAGCAACTCAGAGCAGCAGTACTCTAGCTGTTTCTGACACACGCTTACTATATTCCAAACACCCTTCTAGATATTGAATATTGCGGTGAGCAAGAATATAAGAGCTACCTGGAAAATTGGAGTTAACATTCTGGGGTGGGGGGCAGGCAATGAATGGAGAAGTAAACAAACCTAGTTGAGACCATAATAATTTGCCTCAAAAATGAACAAGAGTTGTGAAATAAAGAATAGTTAGACTTCAGATGGGACTCGGGAGGGGTGGAATGCTATTTTCGAAAGTAGTGAATTGTAGGGCATTTATGAGGAAGTATATTTAATCTGAGCTATGAATCACAAAAAAAGCCAACCTTAAATAATTTTATGGAAGGACATTCCCATATGAGAGGAGTTCCTGTAAAGACCCTGAGGCTAATTTGAAAGAGAAAGAAACCTACCTTCCTGAAGAGAGTAATCTTAGATAATTGACCAGGAATGTTTTTTAGGAGATAGGCAGATATCTGTTAACATAGGAGTTTTGTAGGATATTGAATTGTTTTCATTCTAAGTGAAATGGGAAAGCATGGGAAGATTTCAATTAAGAGAATTATACTTATTTTATTTATTTATTTAAAATTTTATTACTTTTTAGAGAGAAGGAAGGAGAGAAAGAGAGAGAAACATCAATTTTTGTTGTCTCACTTATTTATGTATTCATTGATTGATTCTTATATGTTGTGCCCTGTCTTGGAATTGAATCCACAGGCTTGGTTGTTTGGGGACAATACTCTAAACCAGTGGTTGGCAAACTCATTAGTCAACAGAGCAGCAAACAGCATCTCAGGAGCCACATTTTGCTGACCACTGCTCTAAACAACTGAACTACCCAACCAGGGCTTAATTAATTTAAAGTTTACTGTGAGTGAGGTCACTATCTGGAAAATTATAGTTTTACTAGAGGCCCGGTGCACAGCCTGCACCCTCTCCAATCTGGGACCCCTCGAGGGATGTCCAACTGCCCGTTAAATGGGCAATTGGACATCCTTCTCACAATCCAGGACTGCTGGATCCAAACTGCTCACCTGCCTGCCTCCCTGATTGCCCCTAACTGCTTCTTCCTGCCAGCCTGATCACCTGCTAACCACTACCCTGGCAGCCTAATTGATGTCTAACTGCTCCCCTGCCAGCCTGTTTGCCCCCAACTTCGCTGCTCTGCTGGCCTGGTCACCCATAACTGCCCTCCCCTGCAGGCTTGATAGCCCCCAACTGCCCTCCCTTGCAGGCCTGGTCCCTCCCAACTGCCCTCCCCTGCTGTCCTGATCGCCCACAACTGCCCTCCCTTGCAGGCCTGGAACCTCCTAACTGTCCTCCCCTGCTGTCCATCTTGTGGTGGCCATCTTGAGTCCACATGGGGGCAGGATCTTTGACCACATGGGGTCAGCCCTCTTGTCTGTTGGAGTGATGGTCAATCTGCAAATTATTTTTATTAGTAGGATAGATGCCTGGTTTATGGGTGGGGGCCAGCTGGTTTGCCCTGAAGAGTGTCCCAGATCAGGGTGTGGGTCTCCTTAGGGTGAGTGGCAGCCTGGGCGAGGGGCCTGTGGTTTGCAGGCCAACCATGCCCCCCAGCGACCCAAGTGGAGGCTCTGGGATCTGGGATTAATCTATGTCTACAATTGAAACTTTGTAACCTGGAGCGCAGCCAAGTCTTCTGCTCTTTCCATGGTGGCAGCCATTTCTGTTTGAAACTTTGTAGCCTTGAGGGGAGGCCTAGGCTGGCAATGGCATGCTGAAAGCTTGGCTTCCTCTGTTGCCAGGTAAGCCCAAGCCTCTCTCCAGCTCATTGGCTGCTGCCATTTCTGTATCTTTTATAATTGAAACTTTGTAACATTGAGTGGAGACCTAGGGAGGCAAAGGCAGGCAGACAGCTTGGCTTCCTCTGTTGCTGGGGAAGCCCAAGCCTTCCTCCTGCTCTCACGGCGGCAGCCATCTTGGTGGGGTTTATATGCATAATCTGCTCTTGATTGGCAGGTGGGTGTGGCAGTGGGCATGCCTTGCGGGTGTGGTGAAGGTATGGTCAAATTTGCATATTGCTCTTTTATTAGATAGGATAGGCTATGAGATCTAGAAGGTACATTGGAAGCAAAATTGTGTGCACTTCTATCCACTGATCAGAATACTGAAATCCCCAGATAGGCTGAATAATTTAGTCGTAGTCACAGGTTTTATCTATGGTAGAACCAAAAGGACTCAATATATTCTGTCTCAACACAGTCAGTCCATTCAGCCCAGCCCAACCCAGCCCAAGCTGTTCTCTTATATTCTTCTATTCTATTCTATTCTATTCTATTCTATTCTAGCCCATCCCATCCCATCCCATCCCATTCTTTTTTACCCTCCCCTCCCCTGCCCTACCTCACCTCTTCCAATCCCATTTTACTCTCTCTTCTCCTCTCCTCCCTTTTTCTTTCCTCCCCATACCTAGCCTAGCCTAGCCTAACCAATGAATTATGTGCCACCCCTGTTGCCTTTCCCTTAACATCTCAATACCATCCTGGCTATTCTCCCCATCTCTTCTAATACTCTATAGCCATTCCCTCAGATTCCTAAGTAGATAATTAACAGTCAGATTTTACTCAGCTGCTGTATTTCTCCTACTTCCTTCCTTTGGCTCTGGCCCTCTTCTGGCTCTTTCCCTCTCTCCTGGCACAGTCAGCCTATCTGGCTAACAACCCAGTCAGGTGATTTTTTTCTTTTCCAATGATGGAGAGCAGACTGTATGAAATTTTCAATTTTTGTAAACAGTCTTAGAAATGAGCGGCCCAACCAATTAGTCCACATAGGTTGGCATGTTTAAGTAACTACTCTAGCTACAAAATGGGTGCATTGGGGGAAATATTGACAAGCAGAAAAGCCCAACCAGCCTCTGGCAAAAAAAAGCAAAGGCAATTGGCAAGAAAATCCTATTTCTTGTGTTTTGTGCCTGCCAGTCAGGGTAACCTCCTTTTTGTCGGTTTTGCTATCTAGAGGGTATTGATAGCAATTTGTCCAGGATTCCACCTGTGCTCATATTAAGAGAAAATTTAACTTTATTGTAAAAAGAGACTGACCTACTTTAACATCTCTCCCTGATTTAATCAGAGAAAAGGTAGACACCTCATTCTATTTCTTTATTTTGCTCTTCTGTATTCTACTTGAAAAAGATAATGCTGTTTTGTTCACTTCTTTTTTCCCTGTAAACAAAACTTTTCAATTAAACACAAAAGAGCCCATGGGAATGTTTCAGATGAAACATCTCACTTCAAAATTATTTTGGAAGTCTGCAATGACTAGATGCTGAAACTTTATATTAAACGCTTTAAAAAAAACTCTGGAATTTCTATTTTAACCGTTTTTTTTTTCTTTAAAAACAACAACACAATATAGTAACTGTAGCCCCAGTGCTTACCATCACTTACATAAGTGCATTTGCTATTCTTATTTATGGGTGACAGACAAGAATACTGATTCTCACAAATGAGTGAGCATGAGAATCACCTGGAGGACTTGTTAAAACACAGACCACTGGGTCCCACCCCAGGATATATGATTCAGTGAGTCTGGGATAGGGCCTGAGATTTTTAATGTCTAAAAACTTTCCAGGTAATGCTAAGGAGTGTGTTCCAAAGAACCATACTTTGAGAACCACTTATTTGACATAGCAGTAATGAAAGTTGTCTGAGCATATGATGGTTAGATTTGTGTGTATAAAGGGAGCAAACGCCTCATTTATGGTGAGGATTGTGTCTAAGCTATACAGTCATTTAGTTGTCTACCTATCTCTATAGTGGAGAAAATTCCTTATGATCTCCTTTCCTTTTGTATTATAATTTTAAAAATTATAGTTTACAGTGATGCTATTTTATTAGCTTCAGTATCTCCCTTTGTTTTATCATCTCTGAACTTTTCCCAACTTCTAACCTATTTTTAAAACAATTTATAAAAACCTAAAAAGCAAGGAATTACCATTCAGCATTTTTGACAGTTGTGTAGGTTGCTTGTAACTTGTATAAAATGTAATTTTATTTAGTGGACCCACTTCAACATGCTCCTTATTTATTGCATGGAATATTTGAGATGGGCTTAATAGAAACTATGAGGAAGAATAGAAAAACTCCAAGAATGATGTACTTAAACTGTACTAGGAATTGCTGGTTTTAGTAAATATACCCTATAATTTCCATCTACTTTCCTGCCTCCATTCCCCATTCCCCTACCTGTATTTCCTTCACATGGCACATGATCTTCTTATGCCTGAAAGCTCATCTCAGGGTTGGCCTTTGGAGTAACCCAAATGAAAGATCCATTGTGTGTATGCATGTGTGTTTGTATTTCTAACATGTACACATTGGAAATTGAGTGCAAACACCCTCCCTTCAGCCAAAGATCAACAGTGATTCCTCTGTAGTTGAACGAGTTGGGTTTATTACTTTTGGTAGTGAGGGAGAATGCATGCCACTGGAAACCCGTGTATACAACATGGAGTTGTGTGGGTAAGAGAATATCAGAAAGAACCTATTGTAGGATTTGAGTTTGCATTAGATGACTTGAGGGAGAGTTAAAAGGCTTTGTTTTGGATTGCATGTTGTTAGTAAGTGGGAGTAACTCTATCATCAGGTAATTTTGTAATTTTTTTTCCCCTAGAGGTAGGGAAGACTAGAGTGAGGTGGAAAGTATAATTGATAAAGATGCAGAGGTAACTTATACTAAACAGAATAGGTATGTGTTTGGTATTTTGTTGTTTGGACAATTTTTATCTTCTTATCTATATTTAAATGTGATTATGGAGTGATGTGTTATCATGTTTTATGATGCTAACAAAGTAGTCTTGTCTGATGTTGATATTATGTGAAATAGTATCTTCAATAGGAGAAGATCAAGGCATAGTTGTGAGTCGCAGGCCAGCCCTTTCATGTTAGTGGCTATTATTTCCTTTCTCTTGCTTTTTGTGTTTACTGAACAGAACTTTCTGTTATCAAAATATGGTCCTATATATAGAATTAAGACCTTTCTGTATTAATTATTTTATTTAAATAATATACTGATTTCAGTATTATCCATCTGAATAACTTATAAGTGATTTCAATTCTATACCATGAGTTATTTTTGAAATTGGTATCGAACTATTTGTTTTATGTATATAAAGATAGAGAAATACAGATATCTACAAACATATACCCACATATAGATTACTTTTCAAAATCTATTATATTCTGATTATGATTTTTTTTTCTTTCAAGGTCTCTATTTTAACTAAACCTAGATAAATGGAAATGATTGGAATCAATATTAGGTTTCTTTTTAATTCCCTCACTCTAGTAGAGGTGTTGTGAGGAAGGAAGTATATGATAGAAAGGAATACATTTTGGAAGTAAACGCCCATCTTGCTATTAACAGAGCGTTCTTTATTGTTGTTTTCAGAGAGCTAAAGAAGAGGCCCAGCAAAAAGAAGCCAAAGTGAAACTCCTTACAGAGTCCGTGAATAGTGTCATAGCTCAGGCTCCACCTGTAGCACAAGAGGCCTTAAAAAAGGAACTGGACACTCTCACCACCAACTACCAGTGGCTCTGCACCAGGCTGAATGGGAAGTGCAAGACTTTGGAAGTCAGTTGCTTTTCTTGATTTTTTTTTTATCAGTTATGTGTCAATTTATGCTCATATGGGAAGCATTGTGATTAAGCACATGGTCTCTGGTATAAGAATACTTAGGGTCGAATTCTTCACTTAGGCACTTATAATTTGGGACTTTGGCCAGCTTAACTTATGTGTAAAATGAACATAAAAATAGGACCTGTTTCATACGGTGTTGAACAAATTAAATGAGGTATTTTATTTAAAGTACTTAACCTACTGCTCAGTAAATTTGAGTAGCTATCATCCTAAGTGTTCTTATTGTTACTATTATTATCGTTGTTATTATCCTTTCCAAACTCTCTGTGCACTTAACTTCCCGCTGTGTTTCTGCCACCTGAGACTTTTTCATATTTGTTTCATAGATGAGCTATGTAATTAAAATGCTTTCCTTTATATTTCATTCAGCATATCTACATGAGTGATGCAGAGGCAGAGCATTCCCACATCAGCATCATTTGGAACGAAAGTTTCCTTTTCTGTTTGTACTCTCTTCAAAGTCAATTTCATTTCTGTGATTTCAAAATAATTTTAAGTTCCAAACAGTTAAGCTTAACAGTTATTCTAAGTGGCTTTTAGCTCCAATTCTGGCTGCAGGAGTGTATTTTATTTTGCCAAGGTGACCTGTAAAGTCGGTACATTCAGCTTCTCCAGCTGTGTCCTTCAAATGCATTCGGGACACAAGAGGCCATCTATCCTGATGGTTAAATCAGCAAGGTAGTCCATTAGCTCAATCTGCACCAAAGTTAAAAAGACACATTACCAATCGCATCTTCAAAACTCGAAAGTACCCTCGGGTATTTAAGGAGATATTTATATTTTCCTGTTGAGATCACTGCCCAGAAGGAAGACAGCCTGTAGTACAGCAGGAGCTGGAAATGACCCAGATTTAAGATTTCTATCATCTTTTAAAGCAAAATACTTAATTTCACTTCATGTGATAAACTATATACAAAATACCAATTAAGTATTGGTAGGTTAGACTAATACTTTTCATCACTTAGAGAGGGACTGTCTTCTATCATTGGCAAGGACTAGAAGCAAAGGTGAAAATATGGAGAAACTGATAGAATTTAATTTCCCCTTAAATAAAAAAAAATTCCTTGCCTTCATTTTTGGTAAAAGTTTGGGGGGAAGGTGCTGTAGCAGGTGGTGAGAGTTGTTCTATTGTATTTTATAGTTTTTTTTCAATATTTATAATCTCAAAGCTAATGGAAAAATGACTATTTTTATATTCTTATCCTCCAGTGCATCTTCCTGCTTTGATCACTATGGACATAACCATAATCCAGAAAATGGTCTTTACTATCCCTTTTCTTCAAATGCACATATAACTCTAATATAATGTTGATGAATTATTTCTTTATTTAAAAAATAAATCACTTAACCTTGAATTTATTGATGAAATCAAATATTTTCTGAATGATTTCTTGTTATGGATATATTAAGTGACCAAAATGACTAGTTTCATTTTCAGTTATCAACAGCAATGCTATATTTTTAGAAGTTTTTTTTTTTTTAAATGGAAATGCTGAAGTCTCATAAGTACTTTTTTACTAAAATAATTCATCTGGGATATTTCTTTTTTTAGGAGGTTTGGGCATGTTGGCATGAGTTACTGTCCTACTTGGAGAAAGCAAACAAGTGGCTGAATGAAGTAGAATTAAAACTTAAAACCACTGAAAATATTCCAGGTGGGAGTGAGGAAATCTCCAAGGTGCTCAATGTAAGTTGTGAATTAATCTAAATTATGACACTTTACATGCAATATTGAAAGATAGCAAGTACTGAATAAAAATAAATTCAAAACAGCACAGAGATTCTAGTTGCCATCCCACCTCCCACACTGCCATTTGGAAGAAGCCTTAGTTTTCTCTAAGAACCTTCGGATCCCAAGGTTTTAAAAAGAATTAAATAACCTCTTATAGAGGACATTAGCCTTTTGCCATATCAGTAAATTCTATGTTGACACTTTTCTTTTCCTGCTTAAATCTGCTACAGACTTGCAAAGACAGTTTGAATGCATACTTTTGCTCCTTGGGAGTAGGGCTAAAGAGGATAATAGTGTAAAATATTATTTTCCAGTTTAAAGGCTACATTTATTGAATTGGGAAATTTTAAAAATATTGAAAATTATATTTTCATATTATATGGAATGTTTTGAGTTAATAAGTGGACATGTTTTGATATTGGAAATATGTCTTTAGCATGTTCATATTTAGTATATTCCAAATTTTAGTATATTTTAAAGTTTTTATTTTGAAATCCTTTAAAAAATAAAATGAAGAAGTTTACATGTGTCAGTTTTTGATTTATGTGAACTTATGGCATTTTATCATTATGTTGTATGCACTTTATTGTACTTTTGTTTACTCCTTTATATAAAATAAATATGTAGGTTAGCATATGTATTGTATGTAGAGCCATCCTCTATATGAATTCGCTAAAATAAGGTGCATAAATTAACCAAGATGTGAAGAATATAAAAACTTGTTTCTTTAGACAGGACGGAATTGGTATCTTAGAATGTCCCAGCAGAAACCTAGACATCATTGTATCCAATTTTCTTATTTTCAAAAAAGAATTGTAAAACCTGAAGAGGTATCAAAGAACAGTGGGAGAGGTCCCACATGGACTGTGATTTTGGTCCTGTCCTATTTAGCGATGTTCATTGACCAAACATTGGATGGTGCCCAGGACAAAGAATGCAAAATGCAGTTAGTTTTCCTATTAAATGATCAGATTGAAGGACCTCATTCTCGTTTTTATTGCCTCCCAGTCTAACAATGGCTACTTCATCTCTAGATGTGTAAAATTGTGTAAAGGGCAGAAGGATTTCTTCTAAAGAGACTGTGCCTTTTTTTAATTTGGGAAGAGAACCTCTTAAAGTTCTTTCTACATATAATATGTAGAGTATTTTACCTTTCCAGATTTAGAGTAGAAGTCATCAAATAAGAAGGTGGCTGTGAATCATTTTAGGTACCTCATTCCATATTCTTGCCATAAGCCAATGAAGATTTACATATAGCAACATCTTACAGGTTGCGGCAAAAGTAGATTTATCATTCTGCATACGCAAAACAATACTTTATTCCTGTATTATTGTTTGTAAATTATTGCATTATTTTTATATGAACATCTGCAAACCTATTTTGCCCCATCCTGTACTTTTTTACAATAATAATGATCTTTCATGTTTTATGATCCCATTTTAATATTGGTTTAAGTTGCTTATAATTTAATTTAAGTAAATCAGAAGACACAAAGCATTTTTGTTAATTCAACATATTTAGAAGGTGAAGAAAAATAGTAACTTTTGCAAATGTATTTCAGTCACTTGAAAATCTGATGCAACATTCAGAAGATAACCCAAATCAGATTCGCATATTGGCACAGACCCTGACAGATGGTGGAGTCATGGATGAACTGATCAATGAGGAGCTTGAGACATTTAATTCTCGTTGGAGGGAACTACATGAAGAGGTATGATGATAAGGCTGAAAAATCTCTTTAAACTAATGTGCATAAACATCTAGCAAATACATTTAGGGTTCTCAGATAAAATGAGGAATATTTATTTTTTAAATATTTTTATTGACTTCAGTGAGGAAGGGAGAAGGGGAGATAGATAGAAACATCAATGATGAGAGAGAGTCATTGATCGGCTGCTTCCTGCAGGCCCCACACTGGGAATGGAGCCTGCAACCCAGGCATGCACTCTGACCAGAATGGAACCTGGATACTTCAGTCTGCCAGCCAAAGCTGTATCCACTGAGCCAAACTGGCTACGGCAAAATGAGGAATAATTAAATATTAGCTCAGCTTCCATGTTTTAGAAACTGTCACTTGCTAGACGTGGCTGAAATATTTATGTGTGTATTATATCATTTTACCTAAAAATGTTTTAGAGTATGGGTTTGTACAGGAAACCAAATATAGTGTATTTTAAAAACAAAATGATATAATATACATATTGGTGCTTATGTGGGAATTTAGCAGTATGTGCAACAACTGAGCTTAGATGAACTCAGAGATTTTGGGGTTAGGGGTGCAGTGTGGCAGAGCACCTACTGGATCTGCTGTAGTACTTATGGAGCATCCAGGTGGGACTATTCCATAATCCAGTAAGAGAAAGATATCTAGCCCTGAAGTTAAAGAGAATGATTCAGACTAGTTATACACATAGTGGATTTATCAGGTTACATGCTAGTCACAACTGTAAGGTTCATGAGATCACCCCAGGTAACCAAAAAGAAAAAAGAATCACGGACAGTTTTAGGAGTTATACCCCAAATCAAGTTTTAGGCAGAGTATACAGTGTCTACAAAGGATATTAGAAGATGTGGTCAAAAAGGTAGAGGAGATTCCAGTTAAAGCCAGGGTGCTAGGAGGTAGGAGTCATGAAAAAATGCCAACTACAAGAGTAAGGCACCAACCAGAGAGGAATTGGGAGGCTGGGTGAAAAAGGCGAAGGGATTAAGTACAAATTGGTAGTCACAGAGATGTAAATTATAGCATATGTAATATTCTATATAATAAAAGATTAATATACCTTTTGACCAAACCACAGAATGACTGATCACTATGAAGTGCACTGACCACCAAGGGGCTGACACTCATTGCAGAAGCTGCCCCCTGCTGGTCAGTGCACTCTCATAAGAGGATCTCAGCTCAGCCAGAAGCCAGGCTCACGGCTAGCAAGCATGGCGGCAGTGGCATAAGCCTCTACCGACTCAGCAGCAACACTAAGGATGTCCAACTGAGGGCTTCCGAACTATGAAAGGATTCAGGCCAGGCTGAGTGACCTTGCCCCACCTGCAAGTGCACAAATTTCTTACACCAGGCCTGTAGTAGTCAATAATATCATAATAACTATGTGTGATGTCAGGTGGGTAGTTAAAATATCGGGGGGCCACTTTGTAAAGTACATGCTTGTCTAACCACTATGCTGTATATCTGAAATTAGTACTGAACAATATTGAATGTGAACTATAATTTAAAAATTAAAATTAAAAAGCAAAAAAGAAAATTATGAAATTGGGCAAAAATACATCACTTATGACCTTGACTAGATCAGTTTAGGTAGATTTCCTCAGGGCATAGAGAGACTCTGGTGAGTGTTACAGAAGACATTAGAGAGGAAAAGATGGAAAGCAAGTTTGTACTGTTCTTGTGAGGAGCTGGCTATGAAGGGAAAGAAAGGTTCTAAGAGGGCATGGTAGCCAAGGAGGTCTGCAGGAAACCTTTTACTAATTAAATGGGGGAGAACTTTGATCATGTTTTAAATTGGAATAAAGAAGTCCTCACTAGGGCTCTGTCCAATTCTGAAAAGAAGTAGATGATGTTGGGGCAGACCAATATTTTTATATGGAATCAGTATGTGCTTTTTTACTTCATTGGAATATCAGTGTCACAAAAAAATTATAGTTCAAGCAAAAAAAATCAGGACACATTATAAAACTGACCTTGGCAAAGCTATAAAAATACCTCAATTTTAATCTTTAGCTGTGTTCTGAATTTCTCTATTATGTGCTTAGGAATAGATTGCTTTCTAAACTGATCTTGGCATCAGCCTCATTATGTACTACTCTTGTAAACCTTTAGTAACACAAACACTGTTATGTGTTTCTATTTCAAATGTCTTTGGTTTTCAACCTGACATTTCCCACAAATAAATAATAATTCTACTCAACAAAAAATCTTGATTGTACACCTACTCTGTTATATCCAAACTGAGTTATTAAAATATTGACTAACCAATCTGAAAAACGGCTTGCAATAGCCCCTGGTATTAGATAGGATCAGATGGGTCACAGGAATTATGCAGTAAGTTTCACAGGGTAGGTTTAATGCCAATAACTACTATTTACTGGAAATTAATGTTTAAGCAAGAATAGATAGGAACTCAAAAGAATACCCAAGGCCTGGGGAGGAACAATGATGGCGGCATAGGTAAACACCTATTGTGCTGCCCCGTGCAACAATTCCAAAACTACAACATAACAACAAAACAAACATCATCCAGAATCACCGGAAAGCTGGCTGAGTGAAAATTCCACAAATAAAAGTAAAGGTGGGACACTGAGACTCAGAAGAGCAGTGGAGCACAGCCTTGAAGATACACCTGGAGAGAGGTTTGGAGCCATGGGTGTGCGCGGGCTATAGGCTGGCAGCTGCAATCCTGGCTGGATTTCTCCAATGGGGAGGGCGGAGACGTCCCAATGCACAGATTCCCCAGTGCCAGGCGAGGTCTGAGGTCCGGGTACGCACCCTAAAAGCCAGGTGCGGCAGAGGTCTCCAAGTTTGAGGAGAGTTCACATAGCTTGAAACAGCAGTTGTGCGTAAAGTACGCGAGAACACAGATGTGCAACTTGCTCCCTTGTTCGGGAAACCACCAGACTACTTTGTTTTACAACTCTGGGTGAGACTTTGGGTGTGCAGACTCATTTGGGGAGAGGCAGAGTTGTCTGACAAAAGGTGGAGACCAGTGGAGGCTTTCTCTTGGAGGTGCCTGCAGTCATTACCACCCAACACAGAGACCCGCGTGCCGCATAGGGCATAGCTGATGATGACGCTCCCTGCTCAGCACAGAGACTCCGCCCATCCAACCTGAACACAGTTTCCCTTCACAGCCAACTGGCCTGGAGGTTAAACCCTCCTAGGGCTAACAACAACAAGCTGGGCTTAAATTAAAAAAAATTCTGTACAACCCATAAAGGATTGCAGTAAGAGTATCCACCTCGGGTAACTGGGGAGGCTGAGCCACTGTCCCTTAGAGGACATCTACCACACAATGCTAATGGACTAACTCAGGAAAGCAGCCACAATGCAGAGAAATGAAAAGAAATCAGATATGAAAGAAATGGAGGAAAAAAGATAACTAGAAATAGAGTTCAAAACCACAAAAATAAGATTTATCAAGAGGCTCCTAGAAAAGGCCGATGAACTTAATTAGAACTACGTGGAAATGAACAAGACCTATGAGGAAATGAATGAGACCGACAAGGAAATGAATGAGCCCTACAAGGAAATGAACAAGACCTATGAGGAAATGAATGAGACCTACAAGGAAATGAACAAGACCTACAAGGATATGAGCGAGACCCTCAAGGATATGAAAAAGGACCAACTAGAAATCAAGCATACACTGACTGAAATAAAAAATATTACACAAAGTCCTAAAAGCAGTCCAGAGGGCTGCAAGAACCAAGTCAAAGATTTGAAATACAAAGAAGCAAAATCCACTCGGCTGGAAAAGCAAGAAACAAAAAGAATCCAGATAATTGAAGATAGTGTAAGGGGCCTCTAGGACAACCTCAAGCATGCCAACATCCGAATTATTTGGGTGCCAGACAAAGAGAGAGAGAACAAGACAATGAAACCCTACTTGAAGAAATAGTGACTGGAAATTTCCCCCACCTGGTGAAAGAAACTGACTTAAAAGTCCAAGAAGTACACAGAACCCCAAAATATAGGAGTCTAAAGAGGACCACACCAAGATACATCATAATTAAAATGCCAAGAGCAAAAGATAAAGAGAGAATATTAAAAGCAGCAAGAGAAAAACAGTTAGTTACCTTTAAGGGAGCACCCATATGATTGTCAGGGGATTTCTCAACAGTAACAATGCAGGCCAGACATGAGTGGCAAGAAATATTCAAAGTGATGAATAGCAAGAATCTACAACCAAGATTACTCTATCCAGCAAAGCTATCATTCAGAATTGATGGTCAGATAAAGTGCTTCACAGATAAGAAAAAGCTAAAGGAGTTCATCACCAACAAACCAATGTTATATGAAATGCTGAAAGATATTCTTTAAGAAGAGGAAGAAGAAAAAGGCAAAAATAAAAATTATGAACAAGAAATACACATCTATCAACAAATGAATCTAAAAATCAAGTGAGTCAATAATTTGATGAACAGGATAAGCTGGTGAATATAACAGAAACATGGACATAGAGAGGGAATGGACTGACAATTCTTGGGGAGAAAAGGGGTGTGAGATGTGCAGCAAGAGACTGGACAAAAATCTTGCAACAATGGGAGAGGACAGTGGCAGGGGGTGAGGGTGGAGGGTGGGATGGGTACAGGGTGGAGGGGAGCTATAGGGAGATAAAAAAGGGGGAACAATGTAATTAATAAACTGAACAATAAAGAAAAAAAAAGAATACCCAAGGCCTGAGGGATAATACCCAAGAAAAGAACTAATTTAGTAATCAAGGAGATCTACCCAAAGCTGGTATTCAGACCTGTTTGGAAATTGTCTCCAGTCCATAAGATGGCAAAAAAATTAACCAGGTTTACCCAACACAGAACTATTATATAGTCAAGGGTGGATCCAGAGCCACAGGCCAAACCAGAACCACAGGCACAAGAAGTAAAAACACACTGGAACAGAGAAACCTTTACCTCCCTCAGTGTCATTCCAGTGCCCTCTATAGGCAAAACATAGTATCATGCCCGCTGGCAAAGAGATATCCCAGTTTCAAGAGATCAATGTTGAAAGGCATGAATTGATGACTGGCAATCCCTCTACACCTCTTTGGATTTGTGACCTGGATAATATTTTCAAGCTCCCATTTCTTTATATTTGATAACAGATCCTGATTCATAGGGTTCTTCTGAGCAAAATAGAAAATACTTCATAGAAAGTGCTTATTACAGTGGTAAGAACACAATACATATTTAAAAAATGATTATAATTTTTATTTTTACCAGTATCTATGCTATATAGCACCTACCTTCAAAGGACACCATCACCAAGAGCATGGATATACAAACACATATATACTAATATTAAAATCAATGAAACGTACCCACTTTCATTATTTAAATAAAATGAAGAAAACTGATAAAATATTTCCTTCATCATTCTCTTAGTCTTAAAATTTAAAGGAGTTTCCCATATCTACTTCAATGATCAATTAAGCAGAATGCTATAGTAACAATAAATAAACTTGAAATAAAATTGAAGCCATTATCTGTCCTCGCTGTGCTTTTATAGAATATCCAGCCACCTGTGAGTAATTTGGCAATGAAAATAAAACACAATTAATGCTTTAGAACTTTGATAAAACCATGTCTGTTAAAGATAATAGCCTTCTCAAATTCTCTTGTGCTTGCCTCTAATAAGCTGATGTGACTTTCAAGATATGATGTTGAGTTAAAACGATGGGTAGTAACAGGGTTTTCCTATTTCTTAAGGTATAATCTCAGTGCTTTGATCAATACCAAACTATTTAGGTAATAGAGACACACCTAATAATTTGTTACTAAATCAATCATTTTGATGTTCCTATTGAGAATTTAGTTGAAAAGACTGGTGTTTTGATGCAATGTAGAAGGAACCTCAGATAAATCATCTAAGGTCCTGGGAAATAATTACAGTAACAGACCTTTTAAATTGATTTATTTTTCAATAAAATAAATGTTATATGTTAGATTGTTATAGTCAATGTCCCAAATTTGTTTTAAGTCATACTTTTCTTCTTTTTGTTGTTGATTAAGGAGAAACAGTTTTTCAGTAATAAACAGAGTGCTCTTTCACTTGAAGATGAGCCTTGGCCCATTTTCTTCTCAATTAAATGCCTATGTCAGAGGTTTGTGGTGTTTTTAATTGCCTGCCCAATGTTTTTTATAGATGCAATTATGAAGAGCAAAGGTAACATTCAATTGCCTGCTAAATCAATCAAACAACCAGATATTTTATTGCCTATGAATATTTAAAAGAAATATGCTAGATCTCTCTCCTAATTTCAGAGTGTGAGCTTGCATTCAATAAATTAGTCCCATTCCTTGAAAAGTCATCGTTCACGCTCCATAATCACATGGCACTATATTTTATACTCACACTAATGATTTGAAAAATGGTTAGCAAACCAGGAAGAGCTCCAAAAATCATAATGAATCATCTATTTTTTACAACTTATTATAGAGTAAACAAGCTGCAGAAGATGTGTTACTGGTACAGCAAAATGCATAACAACAGAAACATAATTGTGTAATGGGTACAAAGGTTCAGGTACTGCTCTAAGTGTCTGAAATGCATTTTCTTATTTGTTCTCATAATACTCTATGGTATAAGGTATTTTCCATGCCCATTTTATATATCTGCAAAAGGTATAAAAAGCCACAAAGATGGTAAAAGGCTAATGATCACTTAGACCCAGTTTCATTGTGTTTGAACCCGAACACACGACCATTTGACCAACTAACTTCTATCTCAGGGATACTTTCCTTATATTAAAAACAAAAGCTATCTGATAAGAAGTGAATATTACAATTAACCAGTGACCTAATTTCTAAGGAAAGGTTACAGAATATGCTTAAAAGTATTAGTGATGACTAATTAAAAGGAAACATTATAAAATCCTAAATACTAAAATCACAAAATCTAAAGCCTTTACCAGTTCTCTTGATAAGTGATTATTTAATCTTTCTTGTATATTATTAATTCCCCATTTCTGTCTTTTTCATAGTCATCTATAAGATTTTTCACCTGACATTAAATAGTAGAGAGTAAAATAGAGGCAAAACCTAAATTGGTTAATTCTTCTTCATGTGCAATTTTAATTCATTGTTCACCCAGTGTCATGTCTACTTTAGCTCATTTAGACCAGAATAGAAAAATATGTATTGAAGGAAAACTGTAAAGTAATCCAGGAAAAAAAACTGTGACACTATATTGTCATGAGGTCAAAATTTTATTGGAGGTGAGAAAATGGTGGCCAAATAGACAGATCTGTCAACCATCTCCTCCCAGGGCCAGATTGGAAATACAACTAAATTGGAGAACATTCACCTGAATTACCAACTGAGGTCCAGCTAAGCAGGAGACATATCAAAAAAGGACAGAAAACACCTGGATACTGCACCTCCACAACAACTCACATGACTGGGGATGAGCCACATAGTTAACAGTCCTGAGAGGAGATTCCATCCACTATTGGAACAATAACATTCAAGACCAACTACAGAATAATTCAAATAACTCAAGCAAGAGACTTTCCTAGAACACCCATCTCAGGATATCTAAGAGACTGCACCATTGGGTCCCGAGAAACACCTATTACATAAAGACAACCTCACAAAATCTGGGAGGCATAGCATTTTCATTTAATATACATAAACAAATACAAAGTGACAGTAAAAATAGGGAGAAAAGAAACAACCCCCAAATGAAATAAAAGGAGAAATGGCCAGAAAAGGAACTAAATGAAATAAAGGTGAACAATTTGTCAGATAAAGAATTCAGAGTGCCAAAACCAGTTTAGCTCACTGAATAGAGTGTTGACCTGCGGACTGAAGGGTCCTGGGTTCAATTCCAGTCAAGGCCATGTATCTTGGTTGCGGGCACATCCCCAGTTTGGATAGTGCAGGAGGCAGCTGATCTATGTTTCTCTCTCATTGATGTTTCTGACTCTCTTTCCCTCTCCCTTCCTCTCTGTAAAATCTATAAAATACATTTTTTTTCAAAAAAGAATTCAGAGTAATGATAATAAGGGTGCACAAATAATTCATTGACAACTGCAAGCAACTTAATGAGAATTATAAGGAACTGAATGATAATTATAGGAACTTAATAATAATTACAACAACATGAAAAGAGAAGTAGAAACAATAATTAAGAATCAACTGGAAATGCGGGACGACATAGCTGAAATAAAGAATACCCTGGAAGGATAAAACAGTAGACTAGAAGAATCTGAGGACCAAATCAGTGAATCAGAAGACAAGGTAGAAAAACAAAAACAAAACAAACAAACAAACAAAAAACAACACCCACTCAGAGCAGCAAATGGGAAAAAAGTAAAAAGCATGAGGAAAGTTTGAGGGAGTTTTGGGACAAGGTGAAATGTAACAAAATTTGCATCATAGGGATATCAGAAGAAGAAGGATCCAAGGAAGGAGTGGAGAACCTGTTTGGGAAAATAATGGCAGAAAATTTCCCTAACCTGGTGAAGGAAAAAGTCACTCAATTTCAGGAAACACAGAAAGCTCCAATCAAGATGAACTCAAAAAGACCCACAACTAGTCACAAATTAATTAAAATTCCAAACACTGAAGACAAAGAATCTTAAAGGCTTCAAGAGAGAGACATGAAGTTACCTATAAGGGAGCTCCCATTAGACTTTCATCTGATTTTTCAGTAAAAGCACTTCAGGCCAGACTTTCATCTGATTTTTCAGTAAAAGCACTTCAGGCCAGAGGGAATGGCATGAAATATACAAAGTAATGAAATCCAAGGGACTAAACCCAAAGACTACTCTATCCAGCAGACCTATCATTCAAAATAAAGAGCTTTGGAGACAAAAAAATGCTAAAAGAGTTCATTGCCACCAAACCAGCACTGCAATAAATGCTAAAGGGACCGATGTAAGAAGAATAAATAGAGGGAAAGAGAAGAACACAGACAGAGAGAATAAAATCCAGCCGAAACCAGTTTCGCTCAGTGGATAGAGCATTGGCCTACAGACTGAAGGGTCCCATGTTTGATTCCGGTCAAGAGCATGTACCTTGATGTGGGCACATCCCTAATAGGGAGTGTACAAGAGGCAGCTGATCAATGTTTCTCTTTCATCAATGTTTCTGATTTTCTATCCCTCTCCCTTCTTCTCTGTGAAAAATCAATAAAATACATTTAAAAATAGCAATAAATAAGTACTTATAAAAACTTTAAGTGTAAATGGCTTAAATACTCCAATCAAAATGAAGAGGTTAGCTAAATGGATAAGAAAACATGACTCATTCATATGCTGTTTACAAGAAACTCACCTCTGAATAAAAGACTCATACAGAATGAAAATGAAAGGATGGAAAACATTTTCTTGGCAAACGGAAATGAAAAAAAGCTGGTGTAGGAATATTCACATCTGACAAAATAGACTTCAAACTGAAGGCCATAACAAGAGACAATGAGGGCCGCTTAATACTTCCAAAGGGATTGATACAAGAGGCTATAACTCTGGTAAATATATATGCACCCAATATAGTAGCATCCAGATATATTAAAAAATTATGGAGGATTTTAAGGGAGAGATGAACTTTAATACCCCACTAACATCATTGGATAGATCTTCTAGACAAAAAAATCAACAAGGAAATAGCATTCCTAAAGAACACACTAGATCAGATGGGATTATTTTCCAATTCAGAACATTTCACCACAAAGCTACAGAATATATATTTTTCTCAAGTGCACATGGGACATTTTTAAAGATAGACTACATGTTAGGACACAAACTAAGTCTCTACAGATTCAAGAAGATTGAAATAATAGCAAGCATCTTCTCAGGTCACAATGGCATGAAATTAGAAATCAAGAGACATATTAAAAATGCTAAATGTCATGAATCATCTGAAAGACTCAAATTAAAACGGCAATGATGTATCACCTCAAACCTGTCAGAATGGCTGATATCAACAAACAAGTGCTATAGAGGATGTGGAGAAAGGAAACCTTACTACTCTGCTAGTAGGCATGCAGACTGGTGCAACCACTATGGAAAACAGTATGAAGTTTCCTCAAAAAAAATGGAACTAATTTGCCACAGTGATCCCACTTCTAGGAATATATGCTAAGAAATCCGAAACACTAATCAGAAATAATATATGTACCTCTATGGTCATGACAGCACAATTTACAATAGCTAAGATCTGGAAACAGCCCAAGTGCCCATCAGCAGAGGAGTGGATAAAAAAGCTGTTGTACATGTATAGCATGGAATATGTGGTGGTAAAAAAAGAAAGAACTCTTACCATTTGCAGCAGCATGGAAGGACCTGGAGAATATTATGCTAAGCAAAATAAGCTAGTCAAAGAAAGACAAGTATCACATGATCTCACTCCTTTGTAGAATCTACTGAACAAAATAAACTAATAACCCTCTGCCAATTGGCAAGGATACACCTGATCGGTGGTGTTGCTGTTATATCAGTCAGTGGTTAAGCAGATACACAGTCCTTCATTCATCCTAGCTTATGTCTGTGCTGGTGGCCAGAGCTGTTTCATGCCTGGGGCGCATAAGAAGAAAATAAAAGATAAATAAAGTGATAAACAAAATAGATCCAGAGACATAGATCTATGGAACAGACTGATGGATTTCAGAGGGAAGGTATGGATAGGAAGATGGGAGGGAGGAGATTAACCAGGAAATATATGCATACTAGAGGCGTGGTCCATGAAACTCGTGCACAGGTGGGGTCCCTAGGCCAGGCCAGTGATTGAAGTGTGGGCATCTGGTGTGGAAGGGCAGGTCCCAGCTGACCTCTGGGGCCTGGGAAGCACCTTAGCCACCGCGCTCCCACGTGCCCCCGTCTACCTGAATCCCCAAGTGGAGATGTGGTGAGCGCAGCCAGACGCTGTAGGATTGTATACAGCATGGGCTTCTGGGCTACTCAGTGGTGCTGAAAAGAAGCCAGGCAAGCTGCACACTCTCTCGCAGCCAGCCTCACAGAACAGCTCCTGCATGGCCAGCAGCAGCAGGTGTCCCCGCATCCTGCACCCACACCTGCTGCCCTCCATGGTGTTTATCCTGAAGAAGCAAGAGCTGCAGCTGCAGCTCTATGACAAGGAGTAGTGATCTCAGGGCTGGGTGACCAGAACGAGGTTGTGGGCAAAGAGCCAGGAACCTGGCATGGTGCCCACTGTAAGTCATAGCCATAAGCATATTTGGCACTCAGGTGGGGGCCTTGCCCATAGAATGGGGTTAGGGTGGAGGCTGAACCTAATTGGGGCCGAGACCACTAGGCAGGAGCCAGCCTGAATCAGAACCCATGGGGAGCCCAACCAGCCCCTATAGTCCTGATGACTCGGCGCACCTCACCTGGAAGAAGCTGCATGGGTATGAGGCAGGCTCCTCAAGGATGCCTGGTACCTGGGTGCAGGGGCTTCCCAGGGGAATGTAGCAGGGGGAGTGAAAGTGTGTTCAGTGGAAACCCTGCATTCTTACCACACCTTCTTCACTGTCACCCCCACACCCAGGTAGCCTGCAAGAGGTCACAGCCCCTACCCAGGCACCACAGGAGGTTGGTTGCCACCACTCACCCACAGTTCTCCACCCCAACCCAGGGCCTGGCGATGATCAGGGCCTGTTGGCTGGGGTGAGGGACCAGGAGGTTGGCAGCTGACTGTAAGGAGGGAGCCGGCCCTAGTCCCCCTGGGAAAGGGGCCTCATCTGCTGCCATCCATCCCCAGTTCCAAGACCAAGCCTGGAGCCTGGTCCTGATTGGGCGATGGAGGTCTGCTGGCCATGTGGGAGAGACCAGGAGGTTGGCTGGTAGGCCCCATCTGGCAATATGGGCCTGCGGGCTGGGGAAAGCTCCTGCATTTAGCATCTGCCCTCTGGTGGTCAGTGCACATCATATTAAGTCGTTCTGGTCGTTCCATCGTAAAGTTTGCTTAAGCTTTTATATGTATAGATATGCATAACCCATGGACACAAACAATAAGGGATTAGAGGAGTGGACATTGGTACTGGGAGGAAAATGAACAAAGGGGATATCTGTAATACTATCAACAATGAAGATAATTTTTTAAAAAAATTATTGGAAGCCATTTGTCTAATAAAATAATATGCTTTTGATTCTGTGAATATGCTTACATCTTAAAAATATCAATCTGTAACAAAATTAATTGTAATAGCTACTATATGTTAAGACCTTAGACTAGAAAATTATAAACAGTATAAACCTTAATACTCACAGTTTTATGAGATATGTTGATTATCTCAATTCACAAATGTTGAGCCGATGCTCACTTCCATGCCCAAGGGTGAGGCAGACTAAATATTCAAAAACTACCTTCTACAGAACACCAGGATGTTGGGAAATTTCCAATGGATATACTTTTAAATTGCTTTCTTTCAATGAAGTGTGAGTAAAACTTTAAAAGCCACGAGGGAAAAAAATGAATGAAACTGAAACTATAGAAGAAATGCAACTATGAGTAGTGAACTTTACACAGCCCTGGGGTGCAAAGGTCATACTAGGAATACATATTTTGGGTGAATTAAGCCAGTTGATTGAAGCAAAATTTGAGCCTTGGGCTCAAGCAAACTTAGGAGCTGAACTAAAATTTTACAAATGTTGGACAGGGGATATTCTATAAATCTGCAGAGAGCACCAGTTTAAAAATAGTCCCATCCCTCTTTCCTGATCTGAATATAAAAGTAATAGTAAAAATAATCATAACCATCTCCACTGAAAATTTACAACCATAGTCCTATTCTTGAGAGGATCTCTATTTAAGTATGTATTACCATAAAGGTCAAAGAATCCCCAAGGTAAGAAATTAAGTGAATATTGCTCCATGTTGGTAGCACCTTAGCACTAGTCAGAATCAAATCCAAATCCTTTAGAAAGAAAAATTCCCTTAGTATTCTGATGGTTAAATTCAGTAACATTTGAGCTCATGATAAAAACCCACAAGCATACGGGAACCAAGATGGTGGCATAGGTAAAACACCTATCTTGCCGTCATACTCAACAATTTTAATACTACAACTTAAAGAAAGAACAAACACCTTCCAGAATCACCAGAAAGCTCACTGAGTGAAAATTCCACAAATAAAAGTGAAAATAAGACACTGTGACTCTGAGGAGCGGCGGTGGACAGCGTTGAAAGATTTGCGCAGAGAGAGGTTTGGAGCGTGCGCCAGTGGAGAGGGAGTGCGGCTGAAAACTGGCCAGTTTTCTCGAATGGGGAGACAAAGACTTCCCACTGGACTGATTCTCCAGCTTTGGGCGAAGTCCAGGGAACCCACTATCATATGGGGTGAAAACTGGACAGTGGGAGGGCACACCGAAGCTCGGGTGCTGCAGGGGTCTCCCGGCTTGTGGAGAAGGCAGCTTGTGCGAACAGCTCGGCTGCGTGACCGTGCAGAGAGCGCTCTGTGACTTGCTATCTCATTCGGAAAAATGTTAGTCTGCTTTGTTTTACCACCCTGGGTGAGACAATGGGCATGCAAGCTCATTTGGGGAGAGTCTGAATTCCCAGGCAGCCAGTGGAGCTCCGCAGCGGCTCTCTCTCAGAGGTGCTGGCAGCCATTTCTCCCGGCACAGAGTCCCTGGGGCCACACAGGGCAGAGCTAACGCTGTCTGCTTGGCCCGGAGACTCTGCCCATCCAACCTGAGGATAGCTGAGCTTCACAGACAATTGGCCTGGATGTCAACCCCTCCAAGTGCTAACAACGATTAACCTGAGCTTAACTTCAGCAAGACTGTGCAACCCATATCCAACTCAGGTAACTGGGGAGGTTGAGCCACTGTCCCTAGTAGGAAGTCTACCACACAAAGCTAATTGACCAACTCAGGGAAGCAGCCACCATGCAGAGACATGGATAGAAATCAGATGTGAAAAAATGGAGGAAAAAAAACGACTGGACATGGAATTCAAAACCACAGTTATAGGGCTTCTCAAGAGGATCCAACAAAAGGTCGAGGCCTATAAGGAAATAAGCAAGACCGCAAAGGAAATGAATGAGTCTTACAAGGAAATGAACGAGACCCTCAAGGATATGAACGAGACCTGCAAGGAAATGATCAAGACCAACGTGGAAATGAAGGAGACCCTCAAGGATATAAAGGAGACTTTCAAGGATATGAAAAAGGACCAACCAGAAATTAAACATACACTGACTGAAATAAAAAAAATATTATGCAAAGACCTAATGCAAAGAGCTCTGGAGCACCCCAAGAACCAAGTTAAAGATCTGAAATACAAAGAGGGAAAATCCACTCAGCTGAAAAAGCAAGAAACCAAAAGAATCCAAAAAATGAAGATTGTGTAAGGAGCCACTGGGACAACCTCAAGCATACCAACATCCGAATTATAGGGGTACCAGAAAAAGAGAGAGAGCAAGACAATGAAAACCTATTTGAAGAAATAGTGACCGAAAACTTCCCACACCTGGTGAAAGAAACTGACTTAGGAGTCCAAGAAGCACACCGAACCCCAATACATAGGAACCCTAAGAGGACCACACCAAGGCACATCATAATTAAAATGCCAAGAGCAAAAGACAAAGAGAGAATATTAAAAGCAGCAAGAGAGAAACAGTTAGTTACCTATAAGGGAGCACCCATACGATTGTCAGCGGATTTCTCAACAGAAACAATGCAGGCCAGACGCGAGTGGCAAGAAATATTCAAAGTGATGAACAGCAAGAATCTACAACCAAGATTACTCTATCCAGCAAAGCCATCATTCAGAATTGAAGGTCAGATAAAGTGCTTCGCAGATAAGAAAAAGCTAAAGAAGTTCATCACCACCAAACCAATATTATATGAAATGCTGAAAGATATTCTTTAAGAAGAGGAAGAAGAAAAAGATAAAAGTGTAAATTAGGAACAACAAATACACATCTATCAACAAATGAATCTAAAAATCAAGTGAATTAATAAGCTGATGAACAGGATAAACTGGTGAATGTAACAGAATCACGGACATAGAGAGGGAATGGACTGACAACTCTTGGGGAGAAATGGGGTGTGGGAAGTACAGCAAGAGTCTGGACAAAAATCATGCAACTATGGGAGAGGACAGTGGAGGGGGGTGAGGACGGAGGATGGGATGTGTACCAGGTGGAGGGGAACTATAGGTGGGGGGAAGGGAACACTGTAATTAATAAACTGAACAATAAAGATTAAAAAATAAATAAATAAATAAATAAATAAATAAATATGTTTGTCAAGACTGAAAAAAAAAACAAGCATAGGAAAACAAGGCATCATAAGGCAAACTCATCACTTAGAACGCTTAATGGTTTAGATCAACTTTTCTATAATTTTAGATATTATAGTTGCTAGTTAACAAGTGTAAAATGTGTAGATAAAACATTAAAGAAAGAAATTATGTTGAAAATTGAATAAAGAATAAAAACACTAAAAGCTGGTGAGGGAGATTTGAAAAAGATCAAACTAAAACTACTGCAATTGTCATTCTAAAAATTAAAAATTAATGGCTGTGTTGAATGTATATTAAAGAGTTGGGGAAAAGTGAGTTGGAAAATTGAATGTAGTATACAAAATGTGTTACCAAAAACTAAAGAGGGTGACAATATGAGGAGAAAGGCAAAATATATCAGGGTAGACTACGAAGGCCTAACTTATGTTTAATAGGAGGTTCTGAAGAAAAGAATAAAATGAATGGCTAGGGAGGAATACATGAAGGATATTGAAAAAAATTCCAGAGCTCATGACAGAATGCACTCAACCAGGAAGCACAATATATAGCATGCAGAATGATAAATAGAAATCTGCTTTTAAACACATCACAGTGAAACTTCAGAATTCCAAAGACAAATTAGCACAGAGGTGAGACAGATAACCTAGGAAGGAATGGAATTTAGACTGACATTAGACTTCTTAACTACAACATATGAATCAGAAAAAAAGTAGAAATATTTTTAAGATGTTAAGGAAAAATGGTACCTTCAGCCTAGAATTCAAAACCTAGCAAATTTACTAAGTGGGAAGATTAGATATTTTCAGAGAAATATAAACTGAGATTTTTACCCCAGAAGATCCTTTCTAAAAGAAAGAAATTCTGAAAAGAACGTCTGCAATGCCCTGATAGGAACAGACATGAGAGTGAATATTGCCTCCTCCCTGTGACGGTACAGCAAGAAAGCTGCTTGCAAACGACCAAATCTATGGAAACCTGGATCTTGGACTTTTCAGCCTCCAGACTGTGAAAAATAAATATGTGCTGTATCAGTCACCTAACATTTGTTATAGCATTCCAAACTGATTAAGACAGGCTGAAAAATGTAAAACTTTTTACCAAAATTTGACAAAAGTGGTACAACAGGGAAAGTCCCATGACAATTTCAGTCATAAATATATAAGGAAAAATTCTAAGACAAATTTGGCAAACTGGATCCAGTTGTTATATAAAGCAGTTTTAAGGTTGAATGCTCTTCTTTCTTTCTACAGCTACTGCTTTTGATGTTTTATGCAGTTCCATCATTTTAAATATTCTTTATATGTCAGTGATTTTCAAAATATTATCTCTAGTACAGACCTTTGCTCTAAATTCTAGACCTGAGTATCCACCATTCTGTGATACATCTCTATTTGGATATTTAATATATAATTCAAACTTAACATAGTAAGATCCAAGCTCCTATCAAACTTAAACAACACAATTGTTCTTCATCCTTATTATTGGCAGCTCATTCCTTAAATTTTTCAGGCCAGAAACCTTAACCAGTTAACTGCCACATGTCCAAAATGTAAACCATTCCCACATGCCACAATATTTGGAATTTCATTAAAAATTAATTTGCAATGAATATTACAAAAATAAACTTATTACTCACAATTCAGGTGTTCTTGAATATTTTCAGTTGAAAATTCTCACAAAAATTATTTTAAAGCATCTTTACACACTTATGGAGTACAAAGGGTTAAATTAATCTTTGCCTTTTCTCTTTGTTCACCAGCCTCTCTCCAGCAGATCTGAAAGATAGTTTCAGCAGATCTAAATATGATCTGGCAGATATATAAGTTCCCTATATTTTTCTTTATGAACAAGGTTCTTTTAACTTCAGTCACACCCACTTCACTTTTAGACCTGTTTGTATTGATGTGTCGTTAAGAAAAATAAATGAAATATCTTGGCCTCTATCCATCAAAAGACCATCATCATAAATTGGTGTTATTAAACCTATACTCCAGATAATTACAGAAGACAAATATTTTTAAAAGTACCTTCTGTTTTACCACTGAGATATAAATATAATTTTAAGTAGAGATATTAGGGCAGTGATTATAGATCTATATATTAAATTACTGACCAGATTACTCTTATATACCAATATTTTAGATATGTCCAATTTTAATGAAAGGTATAAAAACAAATTTAGCTGTAAAGAGTAAATTATTATGAACTGCTGAAATTTTTCTAAAATGATAATTAGTGACTTGTAAGCAGCTAAGTCCTAATATATAACTTCCTCTTGGTATATAAATATACTTAAATCATTTTACCTCTCCTTTTATATAAAAATGTTACCTCTGCCCTTACATGGAAAATTACCTCTACTTTTATACAAAATGCAGAACCTAGCACCTAAAAAAGTAGTCCCTACTAGCTGGATTTATTTGCTCAACTCCCATTCCGTCATACATTATAGATAGATGCCTTGTTCAGTTGTGAGAGGTGCAATTGTGAGATTAAATTGAAATAAAAGAGGAATTTGGAAGTGGTAAAGTAGAGATAGTAAATGTAAATTATTCTAGAAGATGTTTGATGACAAGCTATGGTGAGTATGTGGAAGGATGGAGGAGGCAGCTAAAACTATGTTAGTGACCATTTTGCAATTTAGAAATGTATCATAAACAAAAACAGATCCAGAGAGAAGCACCGATCAGAAAGTCAAACCTCCGAGGGACGTTAGTGGAGGGTGGGGGTAAAGGGGAGAGATCAACCAAAGGACTTGTATGCATGCAAATGAGCCATGTGCACATAGCCAAGGTACATGCCTTTGATGGGGAATCAAACCTGGGACCCTTCAGTCTGCAGGCCCACGCTCTATCCACTGAGTCAAACCGATTAGGGCTTTTTTCTCTTTTTAAAATATATTTTTATTGTTTCCAAAGAAGAAGGGAGAGGAAGAGAGAGAGATAGAAACATCAATGATGAGAGAGAATCATTGATTGGTTGCCTCCTGCATGCCCCACACTGGGGATCAAGTCCGCAACCCGGGCATGTACCCTGATCAGGAATCAAACCTTGACATCCTGGTTTGTAGATCAACATTCAACCATTGAGCCCTGAGCCACACCAAATGGGCCAGACTGTTTTTTAAAAATTAAGGATTGCAATAAAATGACAGAAGAACACTAAACCAAGCATGTGCAATTCTAAGCGTGGAGTACTGCATGACGACACAGGTTGCATGTCCATGATGTCAGCCCCAATTGTCATTTTATATATTTGGTTAATTGTACACCTAACTTATGATGATCAACCAATGGTAAATGCTTTAATATTTTGAAAGCTGAATGTTAGTCTAATTCTTAGAGTGTTAATAATGGATATAGCTTCTAGGACTATATTTTTTCATGTTTTGAATTTGTTATTTTCCTTACAGTCAGAGAAAGAATTTGGGATATCTTGAATTTTGACCTTCTTATGTTAAATACTCTGTGATAAAACTATTATCTTGATATAAAAATTTCACTGCAAGCATATTGTGAGGCCAAACATCTGTGTTCAAGGTGACTTCATTTTTGAGTTGAGTAGTGGACTCTGTAACTTGAGCTCATAATCATTTAAATTTGAATAATTGTATAAGAGTGAGTGCATTTTAAAGGGAGAAAAAATCCCCAGTATAATATTTTTACACAGGCAATAAGCCCAATAAGCCAATCCTCTTTAATATAAAGAAATAAAGAAAAAAATTGCTTTTTGTTTTTGCAATATCTTCTTTGGCTATCTGAGAAAGGTATCATTCTTTTTCTATTATCAGTTATGTAAGATACATCAATTTTTCTTTCTATTAATATTTTCAAATGAATTTTGTATTTTGAGTTTAATTTTCCTGTTTTATACCTATAGGAACTAAACTATTATGTAACTTTTGCAAGAAAAAGGGTGATGGCAAATTAGTGTCATTCTTGTTTTTAATCATAATAAATCATGGAGATTTATTTTTTAAAATTTTGTCAATAGTGATTACATTATTATCTTTACATATAATTTACCCTACTTCAAAAATGTTCATTTACATTGACATTTGTTACATGTATTATAAAGTAGTAGTTAAAATTTTCTTGTCTGAATGTACAGCAACTATAACGTATTAGTATTTTTTGGTTCAGATACAAAGGGACACACAAACACATATATACCACATGTATGCCTGTGTGTATATATGTGATATGTATGAGTGTATATACATATTCTAATGTAATGTCTAATATTTAAGTATTATATATTCACACTAGACAAATTATCTTTGCTTTGGGTAACCATTAAAATATGTATGAACAAGTATGGATATATCTATGAAGGGGTATCTTGTCCTTAAGTTTCTTATAATTTGGTGATTGAGCTATTTTCTCTATTGTTGAAGTAGCAAAAGAGAGAGTGATTGAGTGTTGACCCAGGAACTATGAGGTCATTGGTTCCATTCCAGGGCAGGGTACATACCTGGGTTGCGAACTCAATCGCCAGTAGGGGGCATGCAGGAGACAGCTACTTAATGATGCTTCTCTGTAATTGATGTTTCTATCTCTATCCCTCTCCCTCAAAATCAATAAAGTAAAAATTTTAAAACTATATAGATGAGAAATTGTGTGCACCAGGCCACTAGTCACGTATAAAATAAATTAGTAATGTGGATTGGTAAATCAGAATTTTAAGAATTATTTTTTGGATAGAGAATTAAAAAAATACTTATGTAGAATTTTCATTAAAATTTCTGAAGTTTTCCTTTGTTTCATTGAAACTTTATATAACTTTTACTTGTGATCCATCTTAATTTACAACTAGTATTTAATTTCTATAACATAAAATACTGTTCTCAAGGTAAATGTTCATCTGTCTTGTCTATCTTCCTTAACCACTCTAGGTTCTTTTGAACTGATTTTCTTTTCAAGCTACTTCATAGATTCTTGGGGTTGAATGATTAAAACTCTTATTTAATATTCAGGCAAGTCTGTACTAAAATTAGTTGTCCACTTTTTTTTAAAGAAGAAAATGAAAGAGAAAACATTAAATAATATTTCTTTGCAACATATTATAGTATCTCATAGCAATCCATGTATGGAATGAGGACTGAAAATATTTCAAAGTTAAGCTGTTTTTTTTAGCCATGGAAATCATATAGTCATTAAAAGCATCAAATAAAACTGGACAATTGCTTTACTGCTTCTGCCTTATTAGGTCTCATATTATTTTCTGATCTGTATTGACAAATGGACAGTTAAATAATACTCTGCCCTGCCGTCTTTTATCTTATGAGTCAAATTAATTACATTTTGCTGTCTGTTATTATTTCTTAAAGGATTTTTCCTTTCAAAGTTCACTCTTGATAATTATTTTTAAATCTGGCAAATCATCAATAGCATATTCCCTTCCAACTTCCTTAGATTTATTTTGTAGATTTTTATTGATCCTAGAAACTGTATTTTGAAAAATTTCTCTAGATTCTAGTGATTTTTCAGGTTTAGGAACTCAAACCTCAACCTTGACCTGAGAATGAATTATTTATGGCAATCCAACTTACTAGTCTGCCTATGTTTCAGATTCATTTGTCGTGTGGGCCATTAATTATCCAGGTCCATCCATTGCTCATCAGTGCTGAGTGTTCCCTTTATTACAGAGATGAATTTTCAATTCCAGAACAATAAAACCAAGCAGAGAACAAACTGATTCTCTTTGAAGACCACAGCTGGAGCAGAATAAGCACTTTCTAGGAAACCATAGCAAACTTCTGATGGCATAGAAATGACATCACTATGTTTCCCACTATGCTAACCCTCTTGCACTCCTGAACCACAGTCTAGATGGAGCAGGCTTTCCGTGTGGGACTAGTTTAGAAGACACTAAATTGTCCTGCATGTCTGTGGTAGACATTGTTTATAACAACATTCAGCCATGCCTGACTTAAGACAAGTTCAACAACCCTACGAGTGAAGGGCCAACAACCTGAGACCTAGTTGCTCCTCTCCCACTCAAAACAAAAACAAAATCAAAAACAAAACAAACAAAAAACTCCAGAAAAACGGGTTTCATCCACAAATGATGAAGACACCCCGGGCAGAGGAAATACAAAAGAGAGGAAATTAGGAAACGGTTTATGTCTATTTCAGACAGCTTAATATTTCATAAAAGCATTCAGTGACAGAAGACTGATGCCTAACAAGGAATTGAGTGTATTGGACCCTTTTGCTAGTGTTTATCTGTTCCCTGTGCTCACATCAAAACCAGGCGTCTTCTTTCTATGCCCAGACTACAGCTCAAAAAGTCTACAGCATATGTGGCAAGGAAAAGCAGCTGTTCCCTGCATCTTGTTCCTGCTGTTCAAGGTATACATCCCAGCCAGATGAATCATATCAGAGCCAGAGACTGGCAGGAACTCCTTGCTACAAATCCACAGTCTTGTGTATCTTATCTACGTAGAAAACAGAGGATTTGAAAAAACTATAAAACCTTAGAACAAAATAGCACAGCTTTTTACTGAACTGGACCTGAGGAATTATTCAGTGTACTGTGGATAGGGTGGTAGTAAGCCATAAATGCACTTCAACTTCTTTAGCACCTTGGCAATCAAGAATATTGATGATGTAAAAAATGTTGTTAATTTAATGCACATGAAGAGTATGAAAAAGAGAGAGCCATCCCAGACATCCAAAGAGATTGGGTATTTTTTTCCAGTTTCTCAGATACCACTTCTAGTTGGCACCAATCTGAGTATAATTTAATACCACTGATGATTGGTCATAGAGACAAACAGAGTCAAGAGCATTTTATTTCAAGGAAACTTAGACACTGGCCTTAGCTAATTATTGGCCTAATCACAGGAAAAGGAATCCTTCAGAGATCTCTAATGTACATCAGAAAAGCACCATTTTGAGTTATTGAGGCTGTATTTGAGACTTCCTGACTGAAGACCAAAAACTGTTTCTACTCATAGGCAACACTTGTGGTCATTTTTAACTGCTCTGTAAAATGGACTGGAATGGATGTGCTTCCCACACATCATGTAAAGCTCAAGCAGGCCAGAAACACCATGTCCAGTCCTTATTCAAAGAGTCTGAACTTCTGAGTGGAGAGATTGACCAGTACCCTGGACTCTGGTTCTGTGTCACTCTTCTGTGTTAGAAGAAATGTTCTCTAGTATTTTAATTATTTACAAGATCAATAAATTGTCCATTTCCTAAACTTTAGATTCTCATATTATGAATACATGTGTAATCACCGAGCACTTTTCCATAAGGACAGAGAAATTTTGTGGACCACAGATGTTTCTGAAGTTCCCTTGAGAAGGCTGGGATAAGATGAACTCTGTAGATTCCTTCTAGGTGTACTGTTTTATACTTCCATCACTTATTTAAAATATGATTTTTAGAAACAGAGGAAGGGAGAAGGATAGAAACAGAGGAAGGATAGAAACATCCATGATGAGTGAAAATCATCAATCTGGGCCTTCTGCATGCCCCCTCCTGGGGATCAAGCCCACAACCCAGGCAAGTGCCTGGTTCCTGGTTTGACATTCAATTGCTAAGCTACACCGGCCAGACCATTACTTTCTTTTTGAAGCTGTAATAATGCATGTTTGTTCCTGTCAAAGCAGAAGACCAGTTTCATTTGTTCAGCCATAAAGATGGATACATGCAGCAAAGACCCAGAAAAGTCTTTCAGATAGTACTGTACAGATCATTGACAGCTCTATCAATGCTTTATTTGATAGTGATGGCTATCTGATGTCAAGTTCCATTGATAAAGTGATTCTCCAACATTACTTTAAGAATAATTTACTCAGGGGTTGCAAAAGAACTTCAGTCACCTGCAAAGGAACTAAAAGAGATTAAGTTCCAACTGACAATGACATGACGATTTTAGCATTTATAATCTTTTTCTATAAAAGAAATTACAGAGAGCTCCATGCACATGGTTTTGGTGTTTTCCTGCCCAGTGAGTTTAAACCAAATGGCATTAACAAAAATAAATCTAGATGTCCCTTGTAAATATTGTAACATTCTTATTTAAAGAATATGTTTACAAGCACATGTGAACATTATGGATAGCCTATAATCCTACCAAGTATATTAAAAAAACACACCACAGGAGCCAGTGTGCTTTCCTCAGAAGTTATATCTAAAGTGGCTTAAAGCAACAGTTTTTATTTATTTAGCATTTCTTGTCCAAGGAATACAGTATGGGACTGCTTTTCCTTTAGGAAAAAGTATCACATACTAGTTTGGAAACAGAAAAAAAAGGCAACAAAGTGAAGCTGAGATTGTAAATTGTTGAAAGTTGTCCTTCCTGCTATAAATTGCCTTCTTTCCCTCTGCTTATTATAATTTCTGTTTAAATCCCTTTGCAGCAGACTAGCTTATTTCTTCTGAAAGGTGTTTCCTCAGCTTGCTGAAAACATGTCTAACCATCTAGAAAGTTTATATGCAAGTTTGTGTGGATATATTTCTTTCCTCTATTATACAGAATCATGGAAATGAGATGTTTATGTCTCAACCTTGAAAAGGTCTGAATCTACAGTGAGGCCCAAGGTGTTCCTCAAATTTCAATTTATTTGAAGATATCCCCCCCTGCCAATTCTAAACAAAAGTTAGGAATAATCTGTTTCTGAGACAATAGATATACACCACAGGAGCCAGTGTGCTTTCCTCAGAAGTTATATCTGGTCCTTAAACAATTCCTGATATTTTCATAGCATTGTCTCCTTTAAAAAGTTAAAATCAGACCACAGGGGGGTGAGGGCATGAGTGGGGGCAATAGGGTGATAAGGACACATATGCAAATAAAGAAGTTAAAATTATGTTTCAGAAATTTTAATTGGTTGTTCACTGAAGTTATCATAAATCAAACAGTTCCACTGGATAGCAGCAATAGTCTACATATGGAACATCTGTGATGGATAGTGGGGTGAAGGGAGCAGGCTATAAGGGGTCAATGGTTAAAAAAGGGGGCCATATGTAATATTTTCAACAATAAATATAAAAAAACAAAATGCAATTTGCTGGCTGTAGTATTTAGACAAAGGCATTCATGTATCTTTATAAGCCTTCTGATAATTCTCTATTTTAAATATATTCCCTAGGTCCTTCATGGTTTCTTCATGCTTTCCATGAACGATTTCCTATCTTTCCTTGGACTAAATAATTCTAGCTGTTTGCTATGCCTATTTTCTTCATCTGCCTCAACCTCCGTGTATCAAGTGCTGAGTGCATGGACTGTGTCAGTACTTTGCTGCATAGTTTGAGCCAGATTGGTCACAAACATGAAATGGTTTTGCTTCAAGCAGGTGGTTGATTCATATTTCTTGTTGTTAACCTGAATAGATTCCACTGGTCCAGGTCACTGTAGCATTAAATCCTATTTGGTTCAGCTTAAAATTTCAATCTTATATTCAGTTTGTCTTCTCCTGTCTCCAGCTCAAGCTTAACCATGGACTAGTGACTTTCACTGGAAAGGAACAATAATTATTTCCCTCCCCACACCTCCACTGTTTTTACTCGCTCCACCTGGGTTACATTAGTTACCGTTGGCCTGAGAAATAGGAATGAAGAAAAGTGGGCAGTTGTCTCTTATTAACTAGAATTTTAATGGTGTTCAGGTATTTTAGGTAACAAGGACACAAAGCATTGGCCTCTTTGAGGTGCAAGTCTAGGCTTTTGAAGAGGTCTTACAGAAGATCTTCTTTCTTCCCATTTCTTTAATAAGAAAAACAGATTCTGTAAAAATATCTTAAAACCTCTTTGTCCTGGAATATTTTGCTCTACAAAGCAGTGTTCCTTCTTAATTGTCTACTTTGCCTACAGAAACACTTTTGCCATACCAAGCATTGGGAAATAGGTTTCCTCTTCTTTTCACTGTGCCATAATTTGCAGGTTTTATTTTAATTCCTAAGTAGGCATTGAAAGCAAATAAATCATTCAGCTGCATAAGCAGAGTCCAAGTTGGTAATTAGATGTAAATCCCATCTGATATATATATATATATATATATATATATATAGATAGATAGATAGATAGATAGATAGATAGATTAGATATAGATATAGATATAGATATAGATATAGATATAGATATAGACATATAGTTGATTTCAGAGAGGAAGGGAGAGGGAGAGAGATAGAAACATCAGTGATGAGAATCTTGATCGTCTACCCCTGCACATCCCCACTTCGGATCAAGCTCCCAGCCTGGGAATTGAACTGTGACCTCCGGGTTCATAGTCAACACTCAACCACTGAGCCACGTTGGTTGAATCCCAACTGCTTTTGACTCCCAGGTTCTACAAGTGCTGATGTTGGAGTCCATTTCCAGCCATGGAGTCCACTTCCAACCTTTCTGTCCCAAGAAGAAAAGTACACCTTTTCATTCCACCCTGAGGAGTAAGCAGCAATAGCCATCATACTATCCCCCCTGGGTGATGAATTTATCCTGACTTTTATTTCTGTCATAAAACTTCAATGAGTTTTGGGATAAGTGGAGGTGTTGGAGTCATGAAGAAGGGCCAGCTTTCCCACCTATTTTATAAACCCTATTGAGAAAAGTCTTATTATTTCCATTTCTTATAATGAGAACTTAGTACTTACTGTTTTCAGTTGAAGACTATAGCCAAAATTCTAAGATAATAGACAAATTCCAAAGTATTTATGACCATAATAATTGGAGCTTCAGAAGGGCTAAGTTTTAAAAAAAATGAATTAGGATAGGAGGAAACAGATAATAAAATGTGTGCTTAAATGCATGAAAATAATTTAGTCAAATTGAGTATTCTTATTATTTGTTAATTGAATAAATTGCAACTTCATAGTAGGTGACAAAGAAAAACTAAATGGAAGTGGTTGCATCAATTGCTGAGCAATTGAACTTGAGATAGCAAAAAATAGTGCTCCTTGGTCAGGACAGTTTATATGTGACTTTCAAATAGCACATATTGGTGACCAATGGCTCTCAATGTTAGTTTTTGAAGACTTACAGAAGTAGGATTTGATTTCAACATGTTTCTTATAGGACTCTCACACCTAGCAGAATAGTTAAGAATCTTCAATTCTTTAGAAAATCTACACTTTACACTTCTGAGAAGCAAAATACCTCTTGATACCCAAACCCACTAAAAATAATAATTTCTTTGACTTAGGGCAAAGGAAGGGTAAATGATACAATGCTAAAACCGAATCTATTGAGTAATTTCAAAAGAAAAACAGAGATTCCCCCAATGCCCAGCACATAGTAAGTTGGCAACCAAGGAATATTTCTTACATAATTCTCTAAAAAACAATGGTTTCTGAAAGATGCTAAGATGTCAGAGTGGATCTTTTGCACTTATGCTTTTCATTTCATAAGACTCATATTACTCTTGAATCCTTCACAAGGTGTCCACAGTAAAGAGATATCTGATATAAATCTCTTCGTAGGACTTATGCCCAGACATCAAAATTATCTTCCCCTCCCTTTTCACCATAAAGCAAATAGAGTAAAAAATAATAACACACACTCATAAAAGAAATGACAAAATTTCTCCCATTTCTACTTCCATATCTCAGCTGTTGAAAAAAAAATGTTCGTGGTCTTTAATGCTTGCAATATAATGAATTAACATTCTTGGGACTTTTTCTTTATTTTAGTAAACTTTTTATAATCTCTACATATATATTTGTAATTTGTGGAGTGTGTGACCAACAGGGAAATGACAGTCAGTGTGGGATGGGAAATTTTAGACAGAAGCACTTTTCTGGCATTCTTTAACATATGTAATGTTGATTGTTTTTCTTCTTTCTTTCCTTGGCTGAAAAAGAATTTTATCCTTACATTTACTAGATGTTTGTCTGGTTTGGTGACAGTCTACCTGTAACGAATGAGTGTGTTTATAGTTTAATTCTTCAAAATATTATGTGCTTAAATAAGTATTTGCTGCTGGCTACAAAGCTTAATCTTATAATAACTTTCTAAGAAAGTCCTATTTTAATAGTGAACACAACCACATTCCTAATGAACTTACCTATCACCTCTTCAATGAAACAAAAATTAATAAAAGTAATAAGGATAGTAGCACCCTAAACCTCCATTAAAAATCATGATTTGCATGTACTAATATATGTAATACTTTAAAAAATAAAAAATAATACAATAAAATAAAATGCCCAGAGTAGGACTCCATAGAGAGAAAAAAATCATGATTTGTAAAAAGTTATTGAGATAATTATCTAAAATTTTCTCAATTTTTAAGCCTACATCATATTTAAGTACATTTATATTGCTTCAAATTCCCAGTTTTTATTTCACATGAAAAACATATTCTCTCAAAACAAAACAAAAATATTATTCTACAGTTTATTAGACATTCTGCACTCTGAATTGTGTGTTTGTAATATTGAGGTACATGAGTTAATAATTCATTTAAAATATAGGAATGTGAGAAACAAACAATTCACTGTGATGCAAACTTTCCATTGCTAACAAGAATCATTAAACTTTTACTTTTATATTGCAGAACACTTTGAGGCAATAGTAATATACTTTAATGTATATTGATGATTGTACTTAGTTTTCTTTCAGTTTTCTCTGAAAACCACATATAAAGTACTCTATGATATGTTTTTTGATCACTATTATCAGGATTCAGTTTTCTACATTTATATTTTGTTTTTAAATTCCCATATTTTAATGTATTTCTAATTGTCCTCATATTTGCTGTTTCTGTCTGACTGTATGTTGAACACATTAGCTGAAGGTATGAAATAACATTTTAAAGCAACTGTTGAGCAGTACTCTGGGACAACACAATTTCAATTATGGTTCAGGATTTCCCAATAATTTCATTGAATGAGAGCACAGGTCAAGTGTGTAGAGAGTCCTAGAAAATCCCCAAGCCTAGCATCCCATCAGGGTCTGCCTAATAAGATGTTTAGAAATAGAAGGCAGCTTATGCCAGGACTAATTCAAAGAATTCTGCAAGCTTGATTGACACCAGGTCTTTTCACTCCCTGAGATAACCAAAGAATCTGTGTAAACCAGTTTCTCTAATTGACTGCCAGGCCAGGCAAAGAACCAAGCCTTCTAAGGTCAATTCTGCCATCACGTCTTGGGCCATTTCATTCCTTTCACCACACATAATCTCATGAATAGAAAAGTTAAATTTCTAAAAAAATAATTTGGGGGCTAGATACGCGATTTAACATTATGCTTTGCTATAGCCTATTGAATTGTATTACAATTCTACAGATGTGCACAAAAGGGTAAGCTCTTCTTGCCTTTAGCTAGATAAAGGACCAAAGTTAAACAATGCATGAGTAGCCAATTTCTACATGCTGTGATTGGAAGGTTTCCTCAATCACCTGTCACAATAGTGAAATTTTATTATGAAAGACTCCTTTCTTAGAGAAACTCTGGGTAGGCTAAAGACATTTTCTTCTATGACACAGAGAGCTGATTATAGCCATGAGCAGTGTTATCTGAATTAATATGTGATGTAAATTCTAGGCGAATATTTGACTGAAAACAATAGGAAACTATTTTTGATTTATGTTAAAATACAATGCCTTGTTCACTGATTGGGATAGAGTATTTTAATAAAGATAAGTTTGCTCCAAGTAACATCCCATCCTTTTCTAATACATCTAATACTTAAAAATTAAAAATAAACAAACCTAGGGAAGGTCTGTTTTCCAAATTATATATCTCTAAGTGCAGATGTTTTTTCCCCTCCCAATTTTTGTAAATTTAGTTTTTATCTTTGAATACTTGGGCACTTATTTGTTTTCCTCATTAAAAAAACAACAATACTTCTTATATCATTCATCCAGTCATAAAACTATTGGCCTTTATTATAACTAAGAACTGTCATTGAGCAATGAAAATTACAGCCATAAACTCTATACTCACTAGAGCTCATAGGCTAAAATAGAGACAGACAGTTAATGGAAAATTACGATATGGAGTGATACATGCTAAATCAGAAATACAGGTGCAAAAGAGATCATAGGGTGTCAGGGACAGCCACCTGAAAGGGGAGATGTCCATTTTTCCAAGGATCAATGTAAATAAGCCAATAAAAGGAAGTTGGTCATGGGATTGTTCCAGGAAATGGGAACCACATGTTTAAGGTCAACTATGCATAGGGACATAATATGTACTGGACGATAAAGAATGAACTTTATCTACAACTTGAGCAAGGAATAGAAGATGCCACCAAAGACTCTGAAGGGACTTTAAAGCAATATTAAGGGTATGGGTTTTACCTTTAAGAAAAACAATCACTAGAAGATTTTAAGCAGAAAGCCACAATTTTATTTTAGAAAGATCACAATCTAGCTGCTTTGCAGATTGATTGTGACAGTGTAGGATGATAGTCAAGAGGCTAGTACCAGATTTGAGGCAAGAGATAGTAATGGCTTTAAGTAAATACAGTGGGGAGAGGGAGAAAGGCGGGAAGCAAGACATATTAGGAGGTAAATGAAATAATTGGTGATTCATTAACTGATTAAATAAAAAATGGTGAAGTATGTGAGAGAGGAAGAGGAAATATCAGAATTATGCCTAATGCAATTATGTCTAAAGCAATGATTAATTGTAAATATCTGAAATACAAAAAAAGATGCAGAGAAAGAGCAAAACCAAATTGGGGGTGGAAAATAAAGTAGAAGTGGACACATTGGGACCGCATTTGGTTGATTTGCTCAGTTTTGGTAGCTGTGGGACATCTAAGTGGAAATGTGAAGAAGTGCAATATATATTCAAGTTTAAGAATTTATGGGGAAAATCTGGACCATGGAAGTAGAGTTTTGAGTTGTCAGCATATGATGTATAATTTAAACAAAGGATATGGATAGAATGAAAAGGAAAGAAAGCCTAGGAGAAAATCCTGAAGATTTATAATATCATGATGCTGTTCTCCCTACTTTGGAAGCATCATGAGACTTCAGCTCCTTTTCAGGTTGATCCAGATGCCTTTAGCCTTATTCTTATGAGTAACAATGTGTTCCAAGTAGGTTTTGTTAAAAAGCATAATGACATCGCCAATATACTTTAAGCTTAAGAGTCAACAGTCAACATTTGTATTCTTTATGTCATGCCTAATATTTTTTTTGATTGGGGTAACATTGGTTTGTAGCATTATATAAGTTTCAGGTTTGCAGCATTATAATTTGCTCATCACCATACGTTTAATTTCAGCTGTCACCATGGGATTAACCCCCTTTACCAGTTTCACTCATTTCCCCCTCTGATAACCACCAATCTGTTGTGTGCCTCTATGTGTTGAGTATTGTTTTTCTTGTTTCTGTTTTTTTGTTTTTTTTATGTTTTTCTTTATAATATATTTTATTGATTTTTTACAGAGAGGAAGGGAGAGGGATAGAAAGTTAGAAATATCAATGAGAGAAACATCAATCAGCTGCCTCCTGCACACCGCCCTACTGGGGATGTGCCCGCAATCAAGGTACATGCCCTTGACCAGAATCGAACCTGGGAGCTTTCAGTCCACAGGCTGAAACTCTATCCACTGAGTCAAACCAATTTTGGCTACTTTTTATATTTCACAAATGAGTGAAATCATATGGTAGTGTCATTTTCCATCTAACTTATTTTACTCACCCTGATACCCGTTAAGTCTATCCTTGTTGTTGCAAATGGCAGAATTTTACAATTTGTTCATTCATCCATCAATGGACACTTAGGTTGTTTCATATTTTGGCTACTGTTAATAGTATTGCAACGAACATAAGTGTGCATCTATCTTTTTTTTAGTGTTTTTATATTCTTAAGATAAATACCCAGAGGTAGAATTTCTGGATGATATAGTAGTTCTATTTTTAATAGAGGAATCTCCATACTGTTTTCCTTAGTGACTGAACATTGAACATTTCCACCAACAATGCACGAGGGTTCCCTTTTCTGCACATTCTCACCAACACTTATTTCTTCTTTGGATTATTACCTTCTAATAGGTGTGAGCTAATATTGCTTTGTGGTTTTGCTTTGCATTTCCTTTATAATGAGTGATACTGAATACCTTTTCATGTGACTGTTTGTGATGTTTATGTCTTCTTTGGAAAAATGCCTACTCAGATTATCTGCACATTTGGATTATTGTTGTTGTTGAGATGTATGAGTTCTTTATATAGTTTGTATATTAACTGCTAATGGAATACATGATTTGAAAATATCTTTTCCCATTTGACAGGTTGCCTTTTCAGTCTGTTAATGGTGCCCTTTGTTGTGCAGAACCTTTTTACCTTGTTGTAATTCCATTTGATTATTTATTTATTTTGTTTTCCTTGCTTTTAGAGTCCAATAAAAATACCATGGCTAAGATTAATGTCAAGGATCTTACTTCCTATGTTTTCTTATCATTTCAGGTTTTACATTCAAGTTCTTAACTTATTTTGAGTTAATGTTTGCAAACGGTCTAACAGTCTTCCTATATAATAAGAGTAATATGCAAATTGGCCACACCTCTACTACACCCACAAGCCACACTCACCAGCCAATCAGAAGCAAATATGCAAATAAACCCCAACCAAGATGAATGTGGGCCACAGAGAGCAGGAGGGAGACTTGGGTTTCCCTGGAAAGGAAAGAAGCCAAGCTTTCTGCCTGCCCTTGCCAGCTCAGGCCTCCACTCAGTGCTACAAAGTTTCAATTATAGAAGATAATGATGGCAGCCACAGAGCTGGAGAGAGGAGGAGGCTTGACTTACACCCACAAATGGAGGAATCCAAGCTTCCTACCTATCCTGGCCAGACTCAGCCTCCTCTTAAGGCTACAAAATTTCAATTATAGAAGGTAAATAAATCCAACAGAAATGACTGCCACCAGGGAGCAAGCAGAAAGCTTGGCACTGCTCCAGTCTACAAAGTTTCAATTGTAGGAGAAAATAATTTCCAGATACCAGGGCCTCCACTTGGGTGGCCAGGGGTTGTGGCTGGCCTACTAACCACCAGAGACCTCTTGCCCAGGCTGCCCCACGTCCCAAGGGAACCCCCACCCTGATTTGGGACACCCTTCAGAGCAAACCAGCCAGCCCCCACCTATGTACCATACCTCTATCCTATCTAATAAAAGAGTAATATGCAGATTTATCATCACACCAACACATAAGAAGGCTGTCCCCTTGTGGTCAAAGATCCTTCCCCCATATGGACACAAGATGGCCACCACAAGATGGCCAGAAGGAGAGGGCTGTTGGGAGGTTCCAGGACTGCAAGAGAGGGCAGTTGTGGGTGATCAGGCCAGCAGGGGAGGGCAGTTGGGTGGTACCCAGGCCTGCAGGGGAGGGAAGTTAGGGCAAATATGCTGGCAAGGGAGCAGTTAGGCAGCAATCAGACTGGCAGGGGAGTGGTTCGGGGGTAATAAGGCTAGCAGGAAGAAGCAGTTAGGGGCAATCAGGAAGGCAGGCAGGTGAGTAGTTGTGAGCCAGCAATACTGAATTGTGAGAGGGATGTCTGACTGCCCATTTAGACCCTATCCCGGTAGGGATCAGTCCTAAACGGGTAGTCAGACATCCCTCAATCCCTCAAGGGGTCCCAGATTGGAGAGGGTGCAGGCTGGGCTATGGGACACTCTCCCCTCCCTGGTGCACAAATCTCGTGTACCTGGCCTCTAGTTATATAATAAAAAAGTAGGATCATTAAAAAACCCCAATCATGGTCTATGGGAAGGATAGTTCCACTGTACCAAATAATAATGCCTATATATTGTATAATAAGAGAAATACTTAATCTGTTCCATTAATTAAATAATTTTTGAAAAGTTGCCTATCCCAATTCTTACTCTCATGACTCCTCTTTTAAAGGTGAACAAATCCTTGATGGGAGACTCTGTGACATGTTCAGCATGGTATTTATACTTGAAAAGTGTTAAATTATTCAAAATCATACTTATAGTAACAATCAAGATTAATTGCAGCTATATTGGGATTACTTATTATTTGTTCTACTTTGGCAGGAACACAAATCCAATTGTACAAGCAATTTCCATAATCCAAATTGTGAAAGCAAAGTAGGGGGTATAAGAGGCCATGCAAAACTAGTTGAAATAGTATTTAAAATAAATCTTTAACCAGATGGATATCTAAAATTTCCTTTTTGTAAAGGAGCTGATTCTGAACAGATTGTTTATGTGTCACACTGGTGGAAGTGGATTATCTATCTTGAATTGGATTGTGATGACGATGACCCTATTCTAAGTAAACCAAATCCTTTGAACTATGTAATGAGGTCAGGAGGAACATTCGGCCTGAGAACAACAGATTGCAATGACTGAAATTATTTCACTAATGTTTTATCTAGCCTCTTTTCTTGAATATACATAATGTTGTGGTTTTGTCCTGCAGAGATTCCTGAGCCTGTAGTTGTGTGTACTCTCTCTCTTTTCTGATTATTTACATTTATTTTTATTTTTATAAGTAGAGCTGAATGAGTGGCAGGAAGCTGCGAAATCTGTCTTACAAAAAGGTGATTGTGGAAGAGTCTGGAATCTTTATTAATTTTGCAGCAGGATTGCAGAAAAATAATGAGCAAACATTTAACTGATTCATTCTCATTTTTTCTTCAGGCCGTGAGGAGGCAAAAGTTGCTTGAACAGAGTATCCAGTCTGCCCAGGAAATTGAAAAATCCTTGCACTTAATTCAGGAGTCCCTCTCATCCATTGACAAGCAGTTGGCAGCTTATATTACCAACAAAGTGGATGCAGCTCAAATGCCTCAGGAAGCCCAGGCAAGTAGATTGGGAATGAGTTTCTGTTCTTTTGTGTTTTTTTATTATTATCAGAACAAAATATTGCTGAATTTCCAACTTACATTTTATTCAATTAGTTAGCTGTACAGAAGTTTATTTGAATTAATGACTGAACTATGTGGAGGTGAAGAGAGAAAGAGAGCTCTAGATTAGCACTGTAAGTTTTATTTTTGAAAGTATGTAATGATAGGAATTTGAATACAGACCCATACAAGACAGAGTCACTGTCACACTGTAGTCTGCTTTTTCTCAACATTTTCTTATTGGTGTCCTTAAACCATGAAAAACCATAGGAATTTAAATTGTAAAGAAAATATTTTAATGGTGCTATCAAAAATGCAGGATAAAACATTTTATCAACTCATCTTTGTTATCTTGTAATTGCAAGCCATATTAAATCTGCATTTTCATACATTTAATGTGTTGTGAGTAGTTAATAAAAAGAACTTAGAGATGTGAATTTGCATATTATCACTAATCATACTATGTTTACTCATATACACATACATTCAACTGTATTCAGTATGATGATAAAATGTATTAAATTTTTTCTAGAATGAGAATTTAAAAAGTAATGAAAATAAGTTGACTTTATACTGAGTAAATTTAGGCTACATCTAAATTAACTCACATCTTGGAAAGTATTTTTAAAACTATTAGTAGCAAATTTGAGATAGGGAAAAGCTATTAATGTCTTAGAAAAAGAATGGGAACTTTTAGGAAAAAAACCTTGTTTAGCTGTAAAGGAATGGGACCCTAAGTGTATCCTTCCATTTATATATGAATACAGGATTCTATAAAAATCAATATAACATACTAGTTAGCTTGTAATATAGCATAACTTATTTATTTTTTAAATAAAAAGTTATAGTAATAGTATCCTATCTAATAAAAGAATAACATGTAAATTGACCATACCTCCGCTACACTACCAGCCAATCAGGAGCAGGGGGCATGGACAGGGGCCGTGGTCAGCTGACAGGGGACATGGCCAGCGAGTGTGGCCAGCAGACAGAGGGCATGGCTAGCAGACAGGGGGCGAGGCTGGCAAGGCTGGTGGGGGCATGGCCACAGTGCCACAGAAGTAAGCACCACGCTATCAGCTCTGCCTGCATGGTACTTAAGTGCCAACGAGATCCCTCCTTACAGTTACTGTGACTGAGTCATGTCCTTTCGCGGTGACCTTAGGATGGTTAGGGGAATAAGATGTCATGGGATCCCCTCACGAGGCTCGAATGTTGGTTGCTCTGATAGTTAGGCTGTGACTGAGCTGTGGGGTTTACCTGTTGCATGGGACACACAAATGAGCGCCCAGGGCACCTTGGGTAATAAGCGCCAGGTGCGAGGCGGGGCTGATAGCCAAGCAGCAGTTTGGGTCCACGCCCCCAACCCAGCACCTACGACAGGGAGTTGGCTTTGCCCTCTGGAGCATTTGGATATCCTGGTGGCCGCCACTGTGGGAGGCCCAGGGGTTTCTGCATGCCCCCCCGGCCCAGCACCCATGCTGAGGCTGGCTGCTGGCATCCGGGCTCCTTGGGAGACAGGGATGTTCCCACCCTGCCCCCAACCACTTGTGAGTGCTCTGGCCCCAAGCAACAGTTCAGGGCCACACCCCCAGTCCACCACCCACGATGGGGGAGGGGAGGCTGGTTGCCAGTCTCTGGGATGTGCAGAGACCCCAGTGGCCACCACCAGGTGCAGGAAGGTCACAGTCCTCTTGGTTCATGCATAACTGAACGAGAAGCAGACATTGAGTGCAGGGGGCACCAGAAATGCTGAGAAATGTAGTTCTGGTGGCAGACTCAAGGGGTGTGGCCAGCAGGATGGGAGGCAAGGCCGGCAAGGCCTGCGGGGCCATGGCCACAGTGCAGTGTGCGCTCCCCAGGCTGAGGCCCCGAGGAGGGGCAGGATGGCTGCGGGAGGCCCAACTGGGCTGCGGGCAAGCTGTCTGCAGGGTGTGCTGTCGGAGAGGCACCCGCCTGCTGGGTTGGCACGGGACCCCCCAGTTCTGTATGCATTTCTCTGCTCTTTACGTCTCCATGACCTCACACCATTGTCAGTGGCAGTGTGTGCGAGTCCAGTAAGTTCACCCTTTCTCCAAGCCCCACACATACTCTGCAGCTCACCGCCTCCTTGAGCCAGGATCAGAGCTGGGAGCCTTCTAACCATAGCGCCCACAAGCCAGGACATCCAGCTTCTGGAGATGCTGAGGAAGGCATGCCCATAGCACCCTCAGCGGGGCTGCAGCATCTCCAGTTTATCAGCTCATGCACTCTCCCCAGGAGGCTGGGGAGAACATACATGGCAAAGTTCTTTAAGCAACGGCAGTCAGAGTAGTAGGACTTGGCCAGGCAGGCACATAGAGGGGCAGGGGCCCTTTCCGGCCCTGGGGTTATGCAGCATGCCCTGTGGTCCTGCATGCCTGTGGCTGCCTGTGGCCGTGGCCAGCCTGAGTGAAGCTGGCCCAGGTCCTGGGTGCCTATAGCTGGCCAGAGGGAGGGAAGCCTGGGTCCCAGGTATGGGGCAAGGCAGAGGCAGGTAGAAGCAATCAGGCCAGCAGGGGAGCACTTAGGGGTGATCAGACAGGCAGGCAGAGGTGGTTAGGGGTGATCAGGCAGGCAGAGGTGGTTAGGGGTGATCAGGCAGGCAGAGATGGTTAGGGGTGATCAGGCAGGCAGAGGTGGTTAGGGGTGATCAGGCAGGAAGAGGTGGTTAGGGGTGATCAGTCAGGCAGGCAATGAGCAGTTAGGAGCCAGTGTTCCTAGATTGCGAGAGGGATGTCCTACTGCCAACAGTCAGACATCCCCGAAGGGGTCCCTGATTGGAGAGGGTGAGGGCTGGGCTGAGGGAACCTCCCTCCATGCACCGGGCCACTAGCTAAATATAGATGTTCAAAATACTTGTGAATAACAATACACAGATAAATTAAAATTTTAAATCTACTTGAACAAAGAGATTTTTGAGTACTCACAAGCTCAAATTTATTTTCCATGCATTTCTGGTTGCACCTGCATTTTCCATACAATTGGTAATATATAATATTGGAAAAAGCAACCCTCCTGAAAGCTTTTGAAATATTCTTCACCATGATTTTTGTTTAAGATAACAGCAAATGGATTGTTTTCTCAAACAGAACTATCAAGTACCCAGATTTACTTTAAGGATTGCATTTAATCAAGCTCAATTTGAAACTCCCTTGAAAGAAACAAGTAGAGAATAAAGAGGTTGTTTATGAAATCATAACTTAAGCACAATGTGTCATATCAGGAACCCACAAATAATTTCAACAAAATGACATTTTTCTAAGAATAAATAGCAGAGTCTTATTTTAATACTTTGTACTAATAAAAAGAACAGTTTCCTTGGATTTTCATGAAAGCTCATTACTAATTAAAAGATTAGCAGCCTTAGCTTTTCCAAAACCAAGTAATTGCTTTAATACATCACTGAGAGGCAGGAAAGAATGAATGGCATTACCGTATTTGGTCATCTTCTGTATGTGCTCAGATTTCTTGTCACAAACTGGCCACATGGATTTGTGCATGTCTGACTCCACCTTGTGGTGCACTAGCAGTTTTGCTACTAAATATATATTTGTTAATGAATCTTTCTTTTGCTGCATTTTAAGATTGTTTGAGCTTCTCAAGTGTAAAAAAAAAAAATTCTCACCATTAAGGAAGTATATACAAGTGTTCAACTTTTGACAGGTAAACTCTTATAGTATATAAAAGTAGTTGTAGAGCATGGTTCTTCCTTGCATTCCATTTTCACTTATAAGTCTAGGGGAGGAATGAGTTTCCCACTGCCCACCCCCAAATGTTAATAGATCAGTTCTCTGTCATGATTAGAAAACCGGGTCTTTTGATGTTAAATTGAATTCAAAATATTTTACTTGTTTATATTGTGATATGAGCTTGGAGGAACAAAGTTTACTTTTTTAGACAGTAAAACTACATACTGCAAGAGTATCAGAGCATGTGTTCAACTGAATATTTTCTTTAAAATAATAACCCTTAAACCAAAATCTTAAATCATATGACCACAGCATCAGCTGCCCAAATGCCTCTCCATTTAAAGAGAGATTTATTTTAATTAAAATACAGATTTCAGGTGACATCTAATTGATTCAAATAGAGGAAAGCAAATAAGGAAAACTCATCTAGTATAGAAATTTACCTTCTAGTTATAGAAATCAGAAATATTAGTTATTTAAAAAGTAGTATGATTAAAATATAAAAGCTATGAGTGTTTCTTTCTTTCCTGGAGAACACAAAAAAACACAAAGATTTTGTGTTAGTACCTATGGTCCAGAAGAAAAAAAATCCAAGTACCTATGCTGCACCCAAGGCCAGTCACATAAGAATCTCTGGGCAGACTCAGTCATGAGAATTTTCAACCCCCCCCCCGCAGTTATTCTAATGTATATCCAATGCTAAGGGCAACTATGGATATTATATTACTGGTAATGGTTTAATGTCTCCAGTACTTTTTTTCACCTCACATTTCTTACCACTCTTTGATAAAGATTCTCAGCTATAGCTGTATCAAGATTTCAATGGGAGGGAGTCCTGCTACTTTAATTGTCCCCTTACTCTTATGAGAAATGGGTGAAAGTAAACAACATAGCTGAGAACTCCTGGATGAACGGATTAATTTGGAAAAGTAGAATTTTCAATATGGATCTTTGAGGATGAACTCAGTTTGATTTTATTATTTTCTTTTTTCTTCCTAATTTCACATATGATGATGTGTCTCTAAATCATTGTTGGATTTGTCATAACTACTTAAATGTAATGCTTAAAATTATAAAGATACTTTAATTTGCACTTTTTCAGTAATTTCATATTTTGAATCTCCAACATGTAAGAACAGTCCCATACGAGTACCTATTAATAATCTCCATGTTATGTGCTGATGATGCACAATTTATAGAAGAAAACATGATCCTATTATGTAAATAACAAAATGAAGCATTGGAGTTGCTTAACAGTTATTGTAATAGCTAAAGTGTCCTTTTACTTCTGTCTGGCTATTCTTATCCTGCCTTTTGTAAACTCATGTCCCTATAGTATATGTATGTGTAAAAGTAACAAGGAAAAAATAGAGCAATTTAGGAAGGAAACACATTATCATCAAATAAGAGGGCTTCTTAATCAATATAGAAAAGTGTTCTTATATTTTGCTCAACCAACTAGGACTTGGGGTATTTCAGGTCCACCATGAACTATATTTCTTCCTTCCATCCCTTTTTCTCATACCATTAATAACTTGACTAAAACAGTATCAGTAGGTAGAAAAGAGGGATCTTTTCTAAAGAAAGCTGTTAATTTAAAGTGATTGTATTAGTAGCAGATCAAAACAATTCATAATTTATGTCTTCCTGTATTTATGCAAGCTAAATGTTGTAACTCACTTTAAATATATTGGACCATCTACCTAATAAAAGGGTAATATGCTAATTAGACTGGGAGACCTTCCAGACAAAGCCATGGTGGCAGAGGCAGTTACGGGTGATCAGTCCAGGAGGGGAGGGCAGTTGGAGATGAACAGATTGGCAGGGAGGCATTTGGGGGTGAGCAGACTGGGAGGAGGGACAGTTGGGGTGATCAGGCTGGCAGGGGGGGAAGTTGGGGGTGAGAAGGCTGGCAAGAGGGGTTTTGGGGACGATCAGGTGGGCAGGCAGAGGCAGTTAGGTACAATAAAGGCAGGTGAACAGTTAGGAGCCAGAGGTCCCAGATTGTGAGGTGATGCATGCTAGGCTGAGGGAGACCCCTCCCCCTGTGCATGAATTTCATGCACCAGGCAACTAGTACTTTAATATAAGTATTCCAAATGGCCTAAGTCAATGACTTAAAAAGTAAAGACTTACATGCAGATTTTGGTCTATCATATTCAGCTTATAATTTCATTATGGAATGAAAAGGAATTTTATTGTGTATATAGGCACATTTGGTTTTAAAATGACTCAGAACAGTCTAACTTTATAGCCTGTCTCACTGATTTATAAATTAAACCCATATAGGAGAATAAATTTAGGATTTATGTGATAATGAAATATTTTCTTAACAGTAGAAGAAAACAGAGAACTGTTATAAAGATTTGGGTTGCATAGGCAGCAAAATATTAGCCATCTCTCAGAGCAATATATTTACAGATACATCTCCTAGGGCAAAAAAAAGAGGATATAAGGGTAAAATAAAAATAGGACTACATCAAAATAAAAAGCTTCTGCAAAGCAAATAAACAATTAACTAAATGAAAATAGAGTCCACTGCATAAGAGAATATATTTGCCAAAGATACAGCCAATGAGGATTTAATCTCCAAAGTATATAGGTAACTCACACAACTGAACAAAAAGAAGAAAGCCATAAAATTAAAAAATGGGCAAAGGACCTAAAAAGACACTTCTCCAAAGCAAACATATAGATGGCCTAGAGACATATAAAAAATGCTCAAGTCACCGATCCTCAGAGAGATGCAAATTGAAACAACAATGAGGTATTATCTCACCCATGTCAGAATGAATGTCATCAACAAATGACAAATGCTGGCGAGGATGTGGAGAAAAGGGAACCCTAGCATAGTGCCAGTTGGGATACTGACTAGTGTAGTCATTATGGAAAAACATTATGGAGATTCCTCAAAAAATTAACAATGAAACTCCCATTTGACCCAGTCATCCCACTACTAGGAATATGTATATATTGAGAAACCAGAAATACCAATCAGAAAGAATGTATGTACCCCTAGGTTTGAAGTGGCATAATTTACAGTAGCTAAGATCTAGAAACAACCAAGGTGTTCATCAGTAGATGACTGTATAAAAAAAAGCTGTGGCATGTTTCCACCATGGTATACTATGCAGCAGTAAAAAAGAAGGATCTCTACCCTTTGAGATAGCATGGCGGGATCTGGAGAGTATTATACTAAGCAAAAAACATCAGTCAGAGAAAGACAAATACCACATGATCTCCCTCATACATGGAGACTAATGACCAAAATAAACTGGTGCACAAAATAGATCCTGAGACACCAAAGTACAAAACAGACTATGGAACCTCAGAGGGAAGGTGGGGATGGGTGAGTAGGAAGAGATTAACCAAATAATTTATATGTATGTATGCAAAATCTATGAACACAGACAATAGAGTATTGAAGGCCTGGGATGGGTGATGAAAGTGGGCTAGAAGAGGTCCAGGGGCAAAAAAGAGGACATCCTATTTATTAAGAGTAATATGGAAATTCACTGTCACTCCAACACACAGAATGGCTGCCCCTATGTGATCAAAGATGGCTGCACCTATATAGACACAAAATAGCTGCCACAAGATGTCCAGCAGGGGAGGACAGTTGGGAGGGAACAGGCCTGCAAGGGAGAGCTGTTGGGGGTGATGAAGCCTGCAAGAGAGGGCAGTTAGGGGTGATCAGGCCAGCAGAGGAGAGAAATTGGGGGGCACCAGTCCTGTCGGGGAGGGCCGTTTGGGGGGACCCAGGCATGCAGGCAAGGGAAGTTGGGGGGACCAGACCCTCAGGGGAGAGCAGTTAGGGGTGATGAGGCTGGCAGGGGAGGGAAGTTAGGGGTGACCGGGTCAGCAAGGGAGGATAGTTAGGGGTAACCAGGCCTGTAGAGGAGGGCAGTTAGGGGCAATAGGGCTGGCAGGGGAGCAGTTAGGCATCAATCAGGCTGGCAGGAGAGTGATTAGATGGTGATCAGGCTGGCAGGCAGAAGCAGTTAGTGACAATCAGGAATGCAGGCAGGCGAGCAATTGGGTGTCAGCAGTCCTGGATTGTGAGGTGGGATGGGGCCTAAACGGGCAGTCAGACATCCCTCAAGGGGGTCCCATATTGGAGAGGGTGCAGGCTGGGCTGAGCAACACCTCCTTCCCCTCCATGCACGAATTTCATATGCCGGGCCTTAGTTTATAATAAGAAAAGTGTAATATGCTAATTAGGCCAGATGTTCTTCTGGATGAAGTCAGGGCTGCGAGGGAAACCTGGGTCCTGGTTGCCAAAGGGAACCTGACACAGTTAGCCAGGGGAAGGAAAGCCTGGTCTTCCACAAATTTTGTGCATCAGGCCTCTAGTATATAATACTTTTAACAATAAAGATTTAAAACAAACAAAATTGGGGTTCCAAATGGTAAATTCCATAGAGCCATAGTCGAAATACTGTAGTTTCCTTTACCCAGCAGTGCAGATATAATGGTAAACACAGTGCAATTCATTTTAAGTCTTTTCTAACATTGAAATGCTACCTCTGTGTGTTACTACATAGAACTCATTACTCCTTTATTTAGAATGCCTATTAGTTTTATTTTGATGTTTAATAGTGTGGGAGGTAATCACAAGTAAGAGTTTTAAAAGATGCAAGATTATAAACATGCTACACATCATTGACTGTACTTGGAAACACTGCATATTATCGTCCTCACAGGATATGTAATAAAGAATTGCACATCTTTCATATTATAAACTCAGAAGTGTACTTCTTAATTTTGCCATTACATTATATCATCCCATTGTGAAAATCTCTACAAATTCTAAATATGAAAATGAACCTAGAAGCATCATACTGCTGTCAGATTGAAGATTCTCGCAGTACCCTGAGGAGTTTGAAATTATTAAAATTCAACCCATTTTCCTTGTTTTCTCTTATTCAAATGGATATTTATTCCTAAAAGAGGTGACAGAGAAGTTATAATACTAAAAGCATACCCAGATAACGCTTGCCATAGCACACCCTGTTTTTTTAATTGTTGACAATATTATAGATATCTTCCATTCCTCCCCACACTTTACCCCTCTCCACCCAGCCCCTGCCTCACTCCAAGCCTTCCCCACACTATTGTCTGTGTCTATTGGTAATGCATATATGAATATTAAATTCTTGGGTTAATCTCTTCCTGTCTCCCCAACTCCACTTCCCTCTGTCAGTCCATGTTTCTCACCTATTTTGTTCTAGACTTTATTTTGTTCATTAGATTCCACATATAAATGAGTACCTGTGATATTTATCTTTCTCTGACTGGCTTATTTCACTTAGCATAGTGAAATATGACTCATCCTTGCTACCACAAAGGGTATGGATCTTTTTTATAGCTGGATAATATTCTATTGTGTTTATTTTCTTTTTAGCATTTGTGACTATGAAAAACCTCCTTATTTTTTTTAATTAAGATTTTGTTGTTTCTCTACCAACACCCATTCCTTCCCCACCCAGGGTCAACTACCAGACCCTGCATAGCAGGTCCTCAATAAATATTTGGTGAATTCATTCAATTCTATACAGATTTAGTCACTAATTATGTGCCTGATAAATGTCCTAGGATCTCTTAAGGAAAAAAGTGAATTACATGGCATAGTACAGAAAAAAATGCAAGTGAAAGAATTGCTAGTCAACCAAATTGAACATAATCATCAGTAACTTTTTTTTAATGGAACTGAAAAATATCATGAAAACATCTTGACATAGTGCTTTATGACACTGCCAAGGTTTGGAACTTTGAAAAGACTTCCAAAATATTTAAGTAGTATACCATAAAATTTTTCACATGACAGGAACTGATTAATGAAAATTACATATTCCAACCTTCCTCTGTATTACATACTTTCCATGGACTGTATCATGTGAATGATTACTGCTCACAAAGCATTCACATTATTTTATTTTATCTTTACAACAATAGAATGAGGTAGATAAGTTGAATATTTATGTGCAAGAGAGCATTTGAACAGGCTATAATAGTGACTGGGAATGGGGATGAGGATTTACACAAATGCACTCACAGGATCATTTGGGGGACTTAGAAATGTTCTAAAAATCAAATTGTGGTTATAGTTGTACAACTCTAAATATTACTAAATTTATTGAATTGTACATTCATTGAATTCTATGGTACGCAAATTATACCACAATAAAGCTAATTTTAAAGACTCTATTAATTGAGAATATTTCAAATAGTGTGTTTACAAAATAAATTCAGCTTGCCATGAACTTTCACTCTATTTTTTTACATGCAGGATAGGGTGAAATGTAAAGAATTTTGTTAAATGACCTGGAATTAACTTATGATTGTTTATCAATAACCATAATGGTGCTCAGTATAAAAGCCTATCATAATTCTTCAATTGTTCATACTCTAATGCATTTAATGGATTTCACTTGTAAAATATTTTTTTCTGATGGTGGTACCTTAACTTAGATCTTCTTTCTCCACAATGATAATTATCTCTCTATTAAAAAAGTTAATCTACAGCTTCTATAGTACCCCAGTATTTCTATACAGATATCCAAATTTTCCCCCAAAGTTTTGTCTCTTCACTTACCTAATTTGGAAAGTAACCATAATTTAAAAACGCACTTTTATAAAGACCTACTGCATTATCATCACTTTTATAATTAAGAAGAATATTATTTCTTAGCTCTATTACAACGATTAATAATTCCACACAATGTTTACTTTCTAATTTATAAGAGTCTGTCATCAAGTTTTCTTCCAAAAATTAGCATGTTGTTTAAACCTTCTGGAAATTTATGGTGAACCTTGTATTTTTTTTTAGGCTTAAAATTTTAATCTAGACTTAATACACAACAGAAATCTGGTAATATACCACAGAATTCATATGTCAAGGAAAAATGTTTGGGAAACATTAAATAGAATATTTCCTTCATATCACTCATAATCCAAAATGGAAGAAGATAGCGATCAGTTAATTTCTTAAATTTCCTAAAATGATGTTCCACCAAAGTACTTATGACTGATCTAAGTTGATAAGTAGATTTATTTTAGTGATATTAAATGTTTGCCATTCTGCCCTGGCCCGTGTGGCTTGGTTGGATGGGTGCTGGCCAGAGCACTGAAAGGTTGCTGTTTCCATTCACAGTGAGGGGCATGCAGAAGGCAGCTAATCAATGTTAGACTCTTGAATCAAGGTTTCTCTCTCTCCTTTCTCTCTTTAAAAATCAATAAACTATTCTTTAAAAATTAAAATAAATACAATGTCATTGCATAATTTTCCCACATACACATATATGTATCTTTATGTGTGTGTGTGTGTGTGTGTGTGTGTGTGTGTGTGTGTGTATCCTATCTAATAAAAGAGTAATATGCAAATTGGCCATACCTCTGATCAACCCATGCCTACAGCCACACCCATCAGCGAATCAGGAGCTATTTATGAAAATAAACCCCAACCAAGATGGCTGCCACCACTGAGAGCAGGAAGGAGGCTTGGGTTTCCCTGGCAATGGAGGAAGCCAAGCTTTCTGCCTGCCTTTGCTGGCCTAGGCCTCCACTCAATGCTACAAATTTTCAATTATAGAAGATACTAGGGACCCGGTGCACAAAATTCATGCACTGGGGGTGGGTGGTCCCTCAACCCAACCTGCCCCCTATCACATACAGAGAGCCCTAAGGGATGTCCAACTTTTGCCTCACCCCAGCCTGTCCAAGGCCTAAAGCCTCTGGTGAGCATAGCCAATCAGGAACGAACGTACAGTCAAATTTGCAGGTTTCTCTTTTATTATATAGGATATCCCAACAGAAATGGCGGCAGCCAAGGAGCTGGAGAGAGCAGAGGCTAGGGTTGCCTGGGTAATGGAGGAAGCCAAGCTTCTACAGCCCTAGCACCTAAGCCTCCACTCTAGGCTACAAAGTTTCAACTATAGAATTTAAATAAACCCAAACAGAAATGGCTATCACCACAGAGCAAGCAGAAGGCTTGGCTCCACTCCAGGCTACAAAATTTCAATTGTAGAACATAAAATAATCCCAGATCCCAGGGCCTCCAAATGGGTCACTGGGGGGCATGGTCAGCCTGGAAATCACAATAGGTCCTTCTCCCAGGCTGCTCCATGCCCCAAGGGAACCCCCACTGATCCGGGACACTCTTCAGGGCAAACCAGCTGGCCCCCACACATGCACCAGGCCTCTATCCTATGTAATAAAAGAGTAATACAGAGATTGACCATCACTCCAACACACAAGAGGGCTGCCCCCATGTGGTCAAAGATCCTGCCCCCATGTGGACACAAGATGGCCACCAGAAGATGGCTAGCAGGGGAGGTCTGTTGGGAGGTTCCAGGCTTGCAAGGGAGGGCACTTGTGGGCAATCAAGCCAGCAGAGAAGGGCAGTTGGGAGGGAGCATGTCTGCAAGGGAGGGCAGTTGTGGGTGATCAAGCCTTCAGGGGAGGGCAGTTAGAGGTGACCAGGCTGGTAGAGGAGGGAAGTTGGGGGCAAACAGGCTGGCAGGGGAGCAGTTAAACATAAATTAGGCTGGCAGGGTCATGGTTAGGGGGTAATCAGGCTGGCAGGCAGAAGTGGTTAGGGGCAATCAGGGAGGCAGGCAGGTGAGCAGTTTGGAGCCAGCAGTCCTGGATTGTGAGAAGGACGTCAAACTGCCTGTTTAGGCCCGATCCTACTGGGATATTGCCTAATCGGGCAGTTGGACATCCCTCAAGGGGTCCCAGATTGGAGAGGGTGCAGGCTGGGCTGAGGCACATCCCCGGCCCCCGTGCACGAATTTAATGCCCTGGGCCTCTAATATTCATATTTATATTTATATTTATATTTATATTTATATTAAGGTTCCCAATATACCTCACTTACCTGAAATACACTGTAGTCAGGTTGTTAAATTATAACAAGCTCTTTGCCTGATAAATATTTCTGATAAAAGTAAAAACTGCTTTATCTGATAAAACTTAATTTTAGACACTGTGATTTCTAATTCATCCAGTCAACTTATAGGACATTGTTTTTACAAACAGAAATAAAAAGCTGTTTGAATTTCTTCTTACTTTTTTACTTACTAAGTTATTACAATGTATAATCTGAAACCTTTCAAAATTATCTATCCATGCGCATTATTATGTTTTAATGTTCTCCGTATTTTAAAAGTACAAAATTTTCAAGATATTTTATTATAGTTTCTTTTTTTAATTTTGTGACTATGTGTTCTATGTGGACATTTTTCCTTCTCAAGGATGCAAGTTCAAAATTGCTAATGTTTAAAAATGACTAATCTAACAGTGTTACATTTCTCTATTAATAGTCTCAATATGACATCTAATACTTTTCCTTTTGAAATATTTTAGTTATTTTCTCTGGAATAATTTTATTTGACATCACAAAACCTCTAATAATTATTTTATATAAAGTCTCCTTTAGTCCATTAAACACTTTAGACAGCTACAGCTTAATTTTGTTTTCCATTTTCTGTCATTAATTTGATATATGAGAATGTCTGATGAGGTAAATCCTGATAAAAAGCACTGCTCTCAGCTCAGTTAATTGTAAAGTGCTCTATTTGAAATGTCATTAATGTTTGATTGATTTTTAGTTCTATAATTTGCCCTTTATAATTTTAATGGAAAAATGGTTACTTCTATTTCCATTGTTGTTTCCTACTTTTAATAGAGTGCTAGTTAAGAACATAATTACTGTATTGTCAAATGACTTTTTTTGGTAATGGCATGATAATATATTTTAAGTTACATTTTTTCACTTTCATGGGAAAAAATATAGTGATCCTGAAAGGTATAGGAATGAGAATGCCTATTAGAGCACACATAGGTGTTCAAAATCAACAGCCCCTGAGTTGCTAGGTCATTTCATTTTATTTCTCTTGGAGATTATTCATTTTATTTGAAGCCAAGCTGATAATTTCACCAGATCAATTGTTTCTTTTCTTTGAACACACGTCATGATAGATGTATATTTTAGGTGAAAATACAACTCAATTGTATAGCCTTATTCAGATTTATAACATATCTTATTGGTAGCCAAGTGTGAAAATCATTTTCCTTTGGTTAAATTTTCCATTTTCAATGTTTTCTTCTACAATGTAATATTTTTTTTCATTGTCCGGCCATACTGTCAGGAAAGATGATGGAGTGTTTGTCTTTTATTATTAGAGGAATATTAAAATAAGAGATCATCCATTCTGCCTGCAAGTTTCCAAAATTCTCCATTTTAAATAAATACTATTTATCTGTTTCACAATACTTGTAAGTCTGCCCTAAAGTCATTATCATTTTTTATTGTTTGCAGAGTAATATTCTGATGAGATTAAATAAAAGTAGGTGTTAAACAATATCTTAAATACAAATTAAAAATGTATTATCAGTTGGAAGTAAGAATTGAGGCAATGATTTCTAAAAGTGATAACTAAATGTGTGATGCACGAAGTGTAACTTCCCAAAGTAGAATTGATTGGAATTATATATCAATTTTATCTTATAACTTTAATCACAAATTGGATTGCTTTTCCTGAATATAGCCATTAAGTATAATTGGAAATATAAAGCTTAATTGAATAAAGAACTACTTCCCTCTTGGATATTACAATGTATATAAATATATAAAACATTCTAAGGAATTCTGTGTTAGAGAAACTTGTTTATCCTTAATTTCTAAACTATACTTTGCCACTGGGCTCTTTTCATGTATAATGTACTTAATTTATAAATAAATTTGGATCTCTAATCATATTGAACAATAGTACAAATATGAGAATTTTTCTAGAAATGCTGCCTATAAATTCTGCTAAAATCTCAGTTTTATATGATATTCAACCATTACTTATTTTTAATTTTAATGGTTTCAGTAGAGTTGACACTTTAAGAGCACAGACGTTCTCAAGCTTCTAGCTACTTGATACACTAGTAACTGTGAATATCTCAGAGTCCATGAAATCCTTTGCATTGAGTTCAAAATTTCCTTTCACAAGTGATGTGGTTCTTCTTATCCTCTGGTGACAGATAAAAGTTCAGTTTTGCTTGCATGTTGTAAGTCATTATTGTTTCCATTGCTTATGAGCCATGATAACAGTATGGCTTATTTGTAAAAATGTGAAATTTATTATCAGAAGATCTGTTTCAATGATCACTTACGATTTTAGCTTTATTTTATAATGCCAAGCAACGGGAGGCAGCTTTGGGGAGGGGGTGATCTTTAAGAAAAAGAATATATATAAAATTAGATGCTACATTGTAGAAGAATCTTTGGCAAGTGATGGGCCCTGAAACTTAAGGCTCAATAGCTTCACACTAATTCCTCTTTTAGAAATAAGTCCTACTCTCCCCACACTCAATCTCTCCTTTCAGCATGTAGAGTATGTGAAACGAAGTACACTCTTCATGCTGGAAACCCCATCTTTGCTAGCATAATTCACACCCTGGCATGAGATCCCATTTTCTTATTTCCTAACCATTAAAACTCCTCAGCGAAGTACAATTTAAATTATTCCAACTTCTCAAAATTTCACCAGATCTTATAGTATAAATTAATGTTCCCTTCTCTTTTATTGCAGAGCATGAGGTTTTCTATTGCACATTTCTGCTTTGTGATTTACTTATATCTCTATGTTATGTCTCCCAAGAACAAAAGTGTCTTAAAAATAGGGACACTACTTTTGTTCTCACTATGTGGAATTGAATAGTAGATGCAGAACTTGTTTCATGAATCAAATTAATAAACTAAATACTATTAATATGCAAATAAGATTTTAAATGCCTGTTTTGTCTGATAAATGTCTATTTGGGGATGCTTTTATTTGTTAATCATAATTTAAGAGGTAATATACTTGGGCATTGAGTTTGCTATTTGCTAATTTGCTAAGTATATTACCTTGGGCAAGTTATTATCTCTACCCTCCATTTATAATGAGGATGATAAAAGTTTGACCAGGTGATTAAATAAATTTATGTGAACCACTGGTACATGAGCTCATGCAAACATCTGTTTGGGTAATGGGGATAATGATTATTTCCTTCAGAGTTCTTCTCTTTTCCCTCTAGTGTAAAAGGTTGAATGAATATCATTTTCTTCTCTACTCAACTACTTGAATGTTGACCAGATGAGAGAGTTTTAAGACCATGTTTACTGATATTGTTACTGATGTATTATTTGGTCCTGCTCTTTCTGACTGTCTTTTGTAGCTTTCCCTCATCAGTTTCTTTTATCAGTTTCCACTATGGCTATTCAAGATTGATCAGTTTCTAATTCCTCTTTGACTCTCTCCTTTCTCACCAAGGCTCTTCTCCTTATAAACAAATCACAAATGATGACATTGACAATTTATGACTGCATATTTGTGCAAACAACTTGAACAGGCATTTTCACATATGCAGTCACATCTAATCTCTTTAACAAAACTGCTATAGCTGTCTACTCACAGACATGAGAATTTCTCCAGTTATATTGCCTGAAAATTGTGACAATGCTTCATTGCTGGCTTGTCACGATCATCTTCAGTTTAGGGATGAGAAAATTGAGGTTCAAAAAGGTTTGGTGCTTTCTCTGCAGGAAGTTATTATCTATCAGACAAAAAGCAAAACCTATTGTGGCATTAATTTCCCTTTACTATTTCCATAGTTTACCTGAGATTTAACGGAAAAAATGTCTCAGAATGAATGAGTACAGAGCACTATTAAGGACTATTGTCCACATGCAACTTTCTTATTATATCTTATCCTTGTCACGGCTAAGTTTTTTATAAAAGTTAAGATGCTGTCTTTGTTCAGATATGAGTGCTGATTCAATGATAAAAGAATATCAGTTTTACATATTGGATATTCCCTACTGAAAATAATATCTGAAATGGATTTTTGCATTATCACTAATTCAAAAGAATAATGTATATTTTATAATAACCCATTAGTAGAGAAATAAGTCATTTGATTTTTGATAACTTCTTGGTCAGTAAAAAAAAAAAATATATATATATATATATATACATATATATATATATATATAATCATTTTATTATTTTTACTTCTTTAAAATATGTTTTTATTCAGAAACTAAAGGAGAGGTATAGAGAAATAGAAACATCATTGATGAGAGAGAATCATTGATTGGCTGTCTTCTGCACACCACACACTGAGGATTGAGCCCACAACCCAGGCATGTACTCCGACCAAGAATTGAGCCATGGCCTCCTGGTTTATAGGTCAATGCTCAAACACTAAGCAACACCAGCTCAGAGATATATATTATCATTTTAAAAGAGGGTATATTGTAACAATATTTTAAGACAGTTTCTGAATTCTGTCTTCTTGGAAAGTAAACTGTTCATTGTAATAACTTGCAGAAGCATGCTAATAATGCTATTCTCCCAACAGAAAATCCAATCAGATTTGACAAGTCATGAGATCAGTTTAGAAGAAATGAAGAAACGTCACCAGGAAAAGGAGGGTGCCCAAAGGGTGTTATCCCAAATTGATGTGGCCCAGGTACATATTTTTGTAAAAATTGAGCAACTTGTTTTAGGTTGGTATTAAAACATAGTCTATATTAGACAACTAGATTGTTAGAAAAATTGGATTTGAGTGCCTTTTTGAAAAACTATAATATATGTTATATAAATGATACAGACTTTTTTGGGTTGTACATTTTAAGAATAAAATAGGTTAGAAAGTTATATTTTATTACATTATACTAATTGGTGAATTCTCTCAAATGCACTTTTTTGTGCTGGACAAATGGAAAAAAAAGCAATTGTTTTGGTGTGTGTTTAGATTTGTTTATAACAATAAACAATTTTAATTAAAATTGAAATATGACTGATTATTGTTTGGAAGGCAAAGTTAAATCAGTGCTTTCTTACATTTACAGAAAAAATTGCAAGAGGTTTCCATGAAGTTTCGGTTATTCCAGAAACCAGCCAATTTTGAACAGCGTCTGCAGGAAAGTAAGATGATTTTAGATGAAGTGAAGATGCACTTGCCGGCATTGGAAACAAAGAGCATTGAACAGGAAGTAGTACAGTCACAGTTAAATCACTGTGTGGTACGTATTTCTGTTGACAAATACTCAGCTAGCCATTGACTTTCTTTATTAAGAAGTATTTGATGTTACTATTTTGTAACAGAAAATTGTTTTAAGATAACTATAAAGTTCACTATATAATTTTGAGGTTAAGAACAAAAATTAGCACAGATGAATTAAAATACAAGAACTTTACTGAAATATTAGACATTTATTGTCCCTTCTATGTATATCTGTTTTGAGTCCAAAATTCTCTAAACACTGTGCAGAATATTAAAAAAACTTCATTATTTAATTCTTATGGTGCTTTGAATATATTTTAATGGAAATACTAAAAAATGCAGTAATTTCTCACTATCATCGATAGGTTCTGCAACTTTAAGCAAAATGAAGTGTAATGAAACTAGTTTTACCATAGGATGATTTATATTAACAAGAATTAAGTTCCTACAGCATCTTATCAATGATATAAAGAAATGTATGAAATGACGTGATTTGAGGACCTGCTCTGTATTAGTCTGGAAACAGCAACAGTAATAGTTGCAATAATAAAACAAGCCAGATATGAGTACCAAGTATGCTTAATGATCTACACAATTAACCTTGAATTCTCAAGGCCACAGATGAAACAGAGGAAGTTAAAAGGTGATGAAGGGCAAAAGTAAGATTTCAATCTAAGCACTCTTACCCCAAACGTTATATTTCCATTCAACACTGCTGGATTTACACTGTGTAGCCAGATAATTTTGTGTTCAGAGATCATAATAACCTGGCCACTCAGTGTATACTTAAATGCCACTGTACCACAAAGACAGAATAAAAAGTCTCAGATGCAGAAAGGCTCCCATTGAGGGTGAGAAAAAGATGGTGGCGGTAATACTGGATAGTTTGGGTGTGTTATGGATGCAGAATCTGAGGGGGAACCTAGCCTTGGAGTTCTTTCATTTCAGTGTTTTATCCCAGTAATACATCCACACAAGTGCTTATCTTAACATTTCTTGAAAATGGGAAAAGAATAAAATTGTTTATCCTTCATAATGGCCTGGAGAACCTTGGAGACCAGCAGAAATCTACCATCGTCAAAGGCAAATAAACCACTACAGCAAAGACAAGATGTGGTATTTGGCAAAATTGATTCAATTTGAGGACTGTCCATTGACCAGGCTTTGACTCAATTTAAATTTAGTGATAAAAAAAAACAGGAGCCCAAACAATTAATGAGATTCTTTTAAAATATATTTGTATAGATTTCAGAGAGGGAGAGAGAGGTAGAATGATGAGAATCATTGATCGGCTGCTACCTGCACGCCCCCTACTGGGGATTGAGGCTGAACCCAGAGCATGTGCCCTTGACTAGAATCAAACCCTGGGCCCTCTTTAGTCTATAGACCTACCCTCTATCCATTGAGCAACCGGTTAGGGAAACAAGATTTTTTTTTTTTTTAGCAGCACAAGATGTGGCAGTGAGAGACCACAATGTGGAATTCAGATCCAATTTATACATTGCTGAGTCCACCTCAAAGCGAGACCAATAACTGAAATGCATTCAATATGGTTTGGGATCATGGAGATTTATTATTATTATTTTGTGAAGTTGCTGGAAGGCCTTCCACCTCTACCTGAAGCACAAAAGACAGCAGCCGATCATGCCAAAGAGTATATACAGGAGCTTTGAAACCAAACCACCATTCGCATTTTGATGGGGGAATTCAGGCTCCACAGTGTATATATATAGTTTGCCATTTCTTTTCTAAAAAAAGTAATATTTAAAGATAAATAATTTTTACTTAAAAAGCCATAGACAGGATAATTAGCCTGAAGTGTAAATCTTCACTGGACTTTGGAATTTGCAGCAGTACCCTTTGTTGCTATTATTAGAAATTCACCAGGTCATATTGCTTCTCTGACAACATAAAGCTGAATTATGAGGACATATACTAGAGTAATGGAAATATTATTATAACTCTATGTGTTCAATGGACTATTAAGGTAGAAATCACCCACAATAAAAATTCTGAATGTTATTAACATTAAAGGGAAAATGTTTATATATGTAGTACTTTATGTTTTAAGGATAGTTTCTGCATCTACCTCATAGCATAAATGAAAAAGAGGCCTTTAGTACGTTTCAGTCATATCATTATGAATGGGAAAATATAATTTTAACAGAAAGCTTTATATATTGTAAAAATTATGAGGAATTTTACATATGATCACATTTTTATAATACAGACTGAATTTTAGTGATATAATTATTATACATTAGCTCCAAAAGAAATTATAAAATTTCTTTTTTCAAAAGAAATTATATACATTATACATTAGCTCCAAAAGAAATTAATAAATTTTTAATTTTAATCAATTTTTAGAGGGAAGAAAGCAGGGAGCGAGGGAGGGAGGGAGAGGAGAGAGAGAGAGAGAGAAGGAAAGAGGGAGAGAGAGGCATCAAAACATGGATCTGTTGCCTCCCACACAAACCCGACCAGGATCAAACCCACCACCTTTTGGTCTATGGGCTCATTCTCCAACTAAGTCACATGGATGAAGGCCCAAAAGAAAATTGGAATTTAATAATGTATAGTTATTAGTTGATATAAGATATATAATGTTAGGAGCACCTGGGGACATATGTCTCCTTAACTATTGCACGAAGAATTAAAGGCAAAATGACCCAAGTACACTGTTGTTATGAATAAATATATTTGAAAAGGAAGAGCTATTCATTTTCTTCTAGGAGCAGGTCTCTAATGGTACCTCATAACGTTTGTCTGATATTAACTAGAAGCTGAAAACAATCTGATTGGTGCCCAGCTGTGACTGTGCCCTGATTCAGTGCACAGGAAAGAGCTCAAGGTGCTTGCTCAATTCATTTCTGTTTATGGTTTGAATGTCAGGACCAGATCAACTAATTCTTTCATAACGCCGTGTTTTCTTTACAACTTTTAGATTTTTTTCAATGCTTAAGATGCTCTATCGCATATAATGCAATCATGGCCTTTGCCTTCAATCAATTGTTATTCTGTTAAAAAAAAATCAGTGCAAATAAATAGAAAGAATATACTGTTCCTAAAATAGTGATACATGTTTTCTCTGCCTATTGGAAAACATGGTGTTAATGAATACTACTGCTTTGAATGAGCTTTTATCATAAAGGTAAATAATTAAGATTTTTTTAAAATTTGAAGAGTAAATAATTTGGAAGTAGCTCTGATTCCAAAATTCACAAAGTTGATTTCCAGCATGACAATTAAATTTTTGAATGTTTCTAAATGTCCAGATATGTCTATAATTTCTAAGATGGAAATAAAGTAAAATAAAAAAAAGTAAATCATGCTCTAGAGAGTCAGCCTGCAGACTGAAGGGTCCTGGGTTCAATTCCGGTCAAGGGCACATGCCTGAGTTGTTGGCTTGATCCCCAGTAGAGGTCCTCCAGGAGCCAGCCAATCAATGATTATCTCTCATCATTGATTTTTCTATCTCTTTTTCCCTCTCCATTCCTCTCTGAAATCAATAAAGATATATTTTTAAAAAGTAAATCACAACAGCTAAAATTTGGAAACAGCTCAAGTGCCCATTAGCAGGTGAATGGATAAAAAAGCTGTGCTACATTTATACCATGGAATACTACATGGCTGTAAAAAAGAAGGAACTCAACATTTGCAACAGCATGGAGGGAGCTGGAGAGTATTGTGCTAAGTGAAATGAGCCAGTCAGAAAAGGATAAGTATCACATGATCTCACTCATATGTGGAATCTAATGAACAAAATAAACTGATGAACAAAATATATCCAGAGACAGAGCATGGAACACACTGAGGAATCTCACAGGGAAAACAGAGTGGGGTGGGTGGATGGGAAGAGATTAATGGAGAAAATTTATGTGCATATATTTGTAGCCAATGGACACAGTGGTGTGGTGAAGGCCTGGGAGGGGCATGTGCAGGGTGGAGGGAGGTCAATGGGGAAAACAAAGGAGATATCTGTAATACTTTTGACAATAAAGTTGAATTAAAAAAATAAAGAAACAAACAAAAGCGAATTATCTGGAAAGCTCAGACAGAACTCACAATTATTGATAAAGGGATATTATCCTATATAATAAAAGAGAAACATGCAAATTTGACTGTACCTTTGCTCCTGATTGGCTATGCTACCAGCCAATCAGAGCAGGGGTGGGGCCAACTGGCACGTGCGCCGGGCCCTGGGGTGGAGATGAAGTGGCTGTGGCAGCAAGTGTCTGGCCCCTGGGTGATGTGAGCGGAAGTAGCGGCGAGTGCCCAGCCCCCAGGGCCAGGTGGTCACAGGCAGCTGGGGCTGAGCTGAGCAGGGTGATGGCTGGGTGCCCAAGGCCACTTTAGGCGTTGGGCAGGCTGGGGGTGAGCCATCAGTTGGACATCCCCTGAGGGCTCCCAGTATGTGAGAGGGGGCAAGTTGGGTTGAGGGACCACCTAATCCCAGTGCATGAATTTTGTGCACTGGGACCCTAGTTTCAAATAATCATCATATGGGGTTAAGGTGGAAATAGATCATATGTGTAGCCTTAATGAATAAGATAACTGCTCAGCCCTTAAAAAACATTTTTAGACATTGATTTTAAATGGCGAAGAGAAAACAAACCCAATTTCTGTTCTAAATCCAAAAAAAAAACAATTACCTATCAGCAAATTTATTCCTTAGTGCCAATGAAATAAATAGTTGTCATTCAGACTTAACCACTGACCAAATTAAAGCAACAAAAAGTATAATGTAGACTATGATATATGCATAGGTACATATCTACATATGTTTATGCATGCATGTATGCATACAAGCACACATACATTTCCAGGAAAATAACTGCAAGGCAAAGTTATGATACATGTTCCACAAAGCTTTGTGATGGCAATATACTTTGTGAAGCAATGTTATGTGTTCTTTGTAGTTATGATGTTCATGTGAGTTTTAAATAATATTTTTATATCTGTCTATATGTAATTGATCAGGCCCATTAAAATAGCATTGTATAATCTAACATATGGAAAATTTCCTTCCTTACTTCTCTATGATTTAATATACCAAAAGTATGATTTGGAAATTTAGATATTTTATCACCACTAAAATGTAAGTACCATGAGAGCAATATTGAACGTGTCTGTCTTGGTTATGGCTGATTCTCTAGTCACTCGAATATTATATGGAATGTAGTAAGCACTCCATAAATATCTTGTGAATGAGTGAATGAATTTTTACAAACTCACAACTAGAATTATATAACTATAACATTAAAAATATTGTATATCAACCATACTTAAATGAAAATAAAATAAAAATGCATAAATCAATAACATCTAGAAATTAGCTTGAGAAATTTGTATTGAAGAACTAAATATATATGTGATGAACTCTTACTTTAGTAAGAATAACTAAACTGTACATGTCTATATGTATATTATTATTGCAAATAGGAACTTGAAATAAAAACTACAAGAGCTAGATGTTGATCACAGGTTCAAACCTTAGCCCCCTTAAAACTATAAACATGAAATAGCAATTAAGGTGATCTTGCCTCTGTTCCTTTTTATTAATAACAATATGAGTTAGACACTGTTGCTTCTTCTTATGTTTTTTTTTGTTTGTTTTAAATTAGAATTTGTATAAAAGTCTGAGTGAAGTGAAGTCTGAAGTGGAGATGGTGATAAAAACTGGACGTCAGATTGTACAGAAGAAACAGACGGAAAACCCTAAAGAGCTTGATGAAAGAATCACAGCTTTAAAATTGCATTATAATGATCTGGGAGCGAAGGTACGTGCACTGAAACCATAAGTACTGGCTTCTTCCACTTTCCTTATAAATCATAAAGCAATATGCAGTAATTATGTACAATAAATATCAGAAATCCTTAATGCCTTTCAATAGATAGGTACATACATATATACATTCATACATATATACATAGAGTTTGAGATAGATTCTCATGTGCAATTCTTAAGAAAAAATAATCAGTGAAAATCTCCCAGTCTACATTAAAATATTTAAAGCTTAGAGAGATTGTTATTGGTCCATCAGGGTTACTTTGATCTACACTTGTCCTTTTTTTCACTGTATTAATATACGTGTGCTGATTCAAAGGCTGATAAATTTTAAACGAATGTACCTATGTAAAAAATGACAAACAATAACAACAAACAAAACAAAACAAAACAAAACAAAACAAACGAATGTGCCTACTTATGTTGAGGAACAATAGAGTTGACATTTTCTACATAGATCACATTAGATGAAATAGAGTTGGTGTATTCCACAGAATTTGTTTCCCTGTCTGTCAAGCATTGCATAGTCCACCACATTTGATTAATACGATAGCATAGAGAGCTAGTTAAGTCCTATGGCTCTGTGATTATTTTCATATTTTTGTTATGATCAGAATCTAATGACCAAGTCCATTTAAGTGTTAAAGATGTTTGCATATCTTCAGATCCTCTTTCCAAAACTGTGCAATGTCTAGAACAGTTCTCTCACTTCCCTAAAATTCAGAACTTTGATGGTTCAAAATAATTATAGTTCATAAAAATATTTATAAAAGAACATCAAGGACTGACCTGTCCTTTGCAATGCTGTTATTTTACATTGCTCTAAGCTCACTAAAATATTTTTGGTGCTCAGCTAAAAAATTCAAGTGACATTTGGCACTTAGTAATATCATTAAAGCAAAATGAAACGTTACTAACAAATCATACTTCGCTTTAATAGCCTGGCAGAATACAGCAAAAATTTAGGACATAAATTTATTTTTGAAATAAAAATTTAGAAATATGAGCAATGAAGGAAATATTTATAAATATCATCCTATAAACATGCTGCAGTATTCCTTTTAAAGAAAAATCATCTGCATTTAAATCTTCCAAGCTCCTTCAACAACAGTGGTTTTGTTTAATAAAATCAGAGAAAACAAAGTTTACCTGAATCTATTATTCTTTTTATATGAAAAGAGACAAACCCTTCTATTTTATATGGTTGTACTTGCAAGAGTCAATATGTGTTACTTTTTTTTTATATTAGTCACCTCAGGGTGTAATAACAAAATGCCACAAGCTAGGTGACTTAAACAACAAAATATTTTTCTCACAATTCTGGAGGCTGGAAATTCAAGATCAAGCCTAGAGATGACTCTTTTCCTGGGTTAAAGATAGCAGCCTACTCATTGAGTTCTCACATGGGGGCCTGGTGAAGGGGGGCAGAAAAAGAGGACAGAGGTCTTTTTTTTCCTTGTTATTGGCCACAATTATATCAGATTAGGGTCCCACTCTATTATTTCATTTATCCTAATTCCTAAAGACCATATATCCAGATACAGTCACATTGGAAATTTGGGCTCAATATTAATTTTTGGGACATACAATTCAGTCCACAGCACTTCTCTTACAAATCATGATTAGTTTGTTTACTATCACCAACTTAGCTTAACTGTTCAATGAATAAAAATGGAAAAGTTTCTTATATCTAACTATATTTAATTTCATTGAGAGATAGTACACCTAGCAACCCAGATGTAATAATACTTATAATTCCTTGATTCACTTCTATGTGCTTTGCTTCGATTTTTATGGAAATACACATAAACTGCAATATTCTTATCAGCCTCAAATTTCAAAGCCTCTGTACTTATATTAGCTTCACATTTTAAGTATTCATGAAACAGTGGTTGTTGAAATATTCTACTGCAAGTGGCACTCTTTTACATGTATTCCTTCTCCACACTGACATACACATGTAAAACTCAACTTTCCTTAAGATGGCAGTGTTTCCTATTTTATCAAACCCTATTTAGCAGATATAAACCAAATTGAATAAATAAAAAATCAATAATGCATTAGCTCTGGGAAGATAGAATTTCTTTGAAATATTGAATCTAGAATTATTTTCTACCAATAGTGCATACAAAAATAACTATGCATAGGAACACACCATAAGGTATATTTTTTCTCCTACACATGAATAAAATCCTTGTAGTTGAAAGGGCAGATGCTTTTACTTCCCCGAAGGAAAAATCTGTTTTAAAAAAAGTTGACTTTGTAGCCTCAGTAACAAAACATTTTTCAAATTTATATATACCTCTGTTAAAGAAACTAGCAAATTTTGTTGAGTATTTGGAATTCATATCAAGGTTTCAGGGTGTTTATTTTGGTTGTAGTACTGTAAACTCTTGAAACTTGTTTTCACTTGTAGAATACACACACACACACACACACACACACACACACACACACACACACACCAGGAAGAGATTCTGGGCTTCTCATGAAACCAACCAATTAACCTACACATTTATACAATGTAGGCCCATCTACAGAGCTGGTGGAAAAATACACATTTGTCTATTCTTCATGTGAGACTGTGAAACAATTTGATATTGACAGCATTTTTTCAACACAGAACTGGAACACCAGATCACATTGTGATTTTCTCTATTAGGTAGAGTGAAAATTTTGTTTGCAATTATTATTTTTGCCTCCATTAGGTGAGAAAAGCATTTTTAAAGAGGAAATGAATTATTTTTGTGTTCTTTTATGCAAAAGTATAATTCTTTACTGATGCAGTGACGATAATATTGGCCATTGTAAGCATTATACAAATATTATTTTGCCTTTTGACTTAGTATTTGTTCTTCATTTTGATTTCTTATCTACAAGAGTTAAGTTTCATTTGCATATAGTGGATTGTAAACCTCCTGTGCATCTCTGTGACCAATGATTGAAGGTTTTCTAAGAGAAATGTGCCGTATCTTCAATTTGAGCTACGTATATTTTTAAATGGCCATAAATTATTTACATTAAAAATAATCTTAGCTTTTCTTTCTGCCTGATATAGAACACTACGTTTTGGAGAAACTACCTCATCTTTCCTAGATTATGTTTCTTTACTACTAATTTCTAAAATGTTATTCTTAAAAATAAGAAAAAAAGTTATTTTAAAATGACAAAAATGAAAATGCAAATTCTAATTAAGTAGCTATAACTAAAACTGAATTAAAAATGTAAACTTAATTACATTTTATTATCATTCTTTTCAGGTAACAGAAAGAAAGCAACAGTTGGAGAAATGCTTGAAATTGTCCCGAAAGATGCGGAAGGAAATGAATGCTTTGACAGAATGGCTGGCAGCTACAGATATGGAATTGACAAAGAGATCAGCAGTTGAAGGAATGCCTAGTAATTTGGATTCTGAAGTTGCCTGGGGAAAGGTATCACTGAAGGTTATTTGTAACATGCACAAAAACACACCATTATGTAATTTTATAAGGAACTATTAGCATGCAACAATAATAGAATTATAAGTATTGTATTGTGTCATTTTCCCTTTTCTCAAAATTTCATCAGTAGTTTAACTCTTTCAAGACCATGATAGAACCAATGGAAGCTTTAGCAAAAATCTATCTGAAGCTTGTTTAGAATTAGGTAGGTTATGAATAAATCATTTAAAATACATATATTTTTAATCACAAAGTGGGTCCAAAGAAGAGGTTGTATGCCCCCCCCTCTAGTTTGACTAAGACAGCTTGCACATATGGACCCTATAGCCAAGAAGAGGGCAAAGATACATAGAGTGCAGACAGATGAGATGAGCAGGTCAAGCAAGATCAGCACACAGCTTATGTCACAATAAAAAAGAAAATCCCAAGGTGTCTGTGCAGCTCCTATCATTTTCATCACCAAAGGGCACAGTGCTTTCTTTAATCCTCAGCTGGGAAATTCTTGCTGATTCTCTGAAAGCCAATCAGACATTATCACTCCCTAAATTTAAGATCAAGATCTTCATAACTTACTTTTGTCAGTGGATTCATCCTAGAAAGGATATAAAGGAAAGAATTGATATTAATCATGTGTTTTTACCTTAAACTTTGCCAGAGCATAGGACATATATAAAAAAATGAATCATAGTGTTATCGGTGGAAATGGGTTATCTCTTTGTCCACTGAGTGCTGGGGGTTAGGTCTTTATGATATATCCCAAAAAAAGTTTTCAGAGGCTCACAAGGGAGGATGAGTGATTTTTTATTTGCTTGGAATTGCATGCCTGGGTTTGCAAAGTACCATTTCCCTTAATCCAGTCCTGTAAGAAGTACAACTGGGGATTCAGCAGGGCTAGAAGCAAAGCCAATGCCCAAAGTTTCCTTTCCATATTACAGTGGGTCCAGTTTAGGTTCAGGCTTGTTGTAGTCCATTAGTTTATTGTGCGGGATCCATATGGCTGTGGGACATGTGGGCAAATGTTGGGGAACAGGTGCATGAGAGCCTCTGAGAAACCAGGAGCACAACACAGCAAGAGAGCAAGAGAGCAAACTCCTTTGTTTAGGACATTAAGTATCTCAAATCTTCCCACGGTTACTGTGGCCATGCATACTCTGGCCAGTGACCTGTTCCCGGGTGTGATTGACAGAAAAGTACCTTCCCTATGTCACCCAGATTTTATTGAGCATGTGTCTATTCTCCCCCTGTCAAGTCCCTTTCTCCAGTGATCAGTGGCTCCCTGGAGAATGCTAAACTGGAGTTTCCTGGCAAAGCTGCACAAAAGGCATGTCTTTATTTATTTTTTAAATATATTTTATTGATTTTTTTACACAGCAGAAGGGAGAGGGATAGAAAGTCAGAAACATCGATGAGAGAGAAACATAGATCAGCTGCCTCTTGCACGCCCCCTACTGGGGATGTGCCCGCAGCCAAGATACATGCCCTTGCCAGAATTGAACCCGGGACCCTTCAGTCCGCAGTCCGATGCTCTATCCACTGAGCCAAACTGGTCTCGGCAAAAGGCATGTCTTTAATAATTCAACAAGACTATCTAGATTATCCAAAGTTGGAAATTCTTAATTGTATAATATAAAAACTTACATCTATAAATGACTCCAAAATTGATAACCAATTTTGTTTATGTACATTCAAAGGACAAGTAGATATAAAATTTTGTCACATTTTCTCAAATAAATAGTAGTGCATGAATTTCTTTCTTCCCATTCAGAATACATTTATTGTTAGATATAATATATTGAATTATATTTATTAGTTCATACACACACTTATTATTATATAGTAGTGTACGTACAGAGAGTACAGATTAAATTATATTGGCCTTATTTTTTTCTTATCACCCAATCAAGTATTATATTTTTATGTGACGATTTAGTTTGAACCAATGATAATCATATACTTAGGTGCAGGCTGGGCTGCTGTAAGAAATCAGTAAAAAATACCATGGGTCTAAGAAGATAGAAATTTATTTCTATCTCTTTGAATTTCTGGGTGGAAGAGAGAAGATGAATTGGAAGACAACCAGCTCTTTCTTGAAGATGTATTATGACGGCTCCATGTACTATCGCTGTTCATATTCCACTTGCCAAATTTTAGTCACATAATCATATCCAGGGAGTATAGCAAAAGATGATCTCTAACTGGGTCGCCAACATGTCCTGCTAAAATAATGGTTGGTTCTTATACTAAAATGAAGAAAGAGAATACATTTCTTTTGGCCAGTAGCAGCCCTTCCTCTTACATCATAAGACATACACAAAGAAATGCCTTCATGATCTGTCTCTCTGTAAGTGTACATGACTGATGGCAGTTTCCACCATAAGAACTGGTAAACAAACAAAAAAAGTCCAGAAAGACTTATGACCTATTAAACTATGAAATATAGTAACATGCACATGGGGCAAGTAGTACAAGTAGAGGATTCAGGAAAATGACCCAGGCTTCATTCTTAGTCACCCTTCCCTTAATACAATGAACAATATATTTGATTGTTCATATCCAATTTTAATGGCTGCATTCGTTTGCTAGGTCTGCTGTAACAGAGTACCTCAGAAATTAATTTTCTCACAATTTAGGAGCCTGGAAGCCTGTCCTAGATCAGGATTTCAGCTGGGTTAGTTTCTTCCGAGGCCTCTCCCTTTGGCTTGTAAATAGCTATTCTCATGTCTTCATATGATCTTCCCACTATACATACCTGTGTCCAAATTACCTTTATTATGAGAACACCAGTCATATTGGGTTAGGGCCTACCATACTGATCTTATTTTAACTTAATTAGCTCTTTAAATGCCCTATTACCAAATATGGTCACATTCTGAGGTATTGAGGTTAGGACATCAACATATTATTTTGGAGGACACTATTTCAGCTCATAACAAGAAAACATGTCTAAGAATAGTACTTCATTATATTAATGTTTCTGAGACGCTAATAAGCCTCTAACAATGGGATAGCTTTATAAATATAACGTGGAATGCCAATGTAATGATGCAGGGTAATAGAACTGGACATGAAAGGAATTAGAAAATATCTGACTGCAATTTAAAATTGAGGTGAAGTCATAAAAGTATGCCACATCTGAACTCCCATTAAGATCACTGCATAAGTACCTATAGACATATTTTTGCATTAGCCCCACCCTAAAATCATTAAAATATTATAAGATAATTAACTTGGCAAATATTTCTAGGTTATCCTTGTCATGTGAGAAGGCTTGAGTGGTCTGGAGATGTTGCAGCTTTTTGAGTCCGGCTAGTTTTATATAAAACCAAGGAGTAATACTAATTTGAGGCCCATCAGGAAAAAAGCATAGAAAGCTGGCATGTCTTATTTTATTTATGTAATAACATATTGCTCTTTCTGGATCTTTTGAAACACTAAACTCCTAATTATATGCTGTGAAAACTCTTAGCGGTCAAAGTAAAGTATACACATTTGCATTTAAATTGCAAATCTTTAATAAACTAATTTTAAGGTGCTGAAACTTTTTCAAAAGTCATAATCATATAATAAAAACATGTGACCTACAGATCTAAAGCAGTTATATTTATGATTCTAATTTTTAACATGAAAATAATCAAACTCTCATACATGAAATCCATATGTCTCCTTATTACATTCTTATTTCACCTGCTTTCTTGGTAGATGGAGAACTTGACTCAAATGTTAGTGTCATCTGCTTTTCCAAGGATAGATGTCAGATGTCTTTAAAAATAAATTGAGTATTTATTTAAATGCAATACATTAAAGGTATTTGCCAGTCATTCCAAGTATTTTTGACGTGGAGAAAATTTGAATATAAATTTATTTTTTAAACTTTTTCATTTATTTCTGCTGAATTTCTCTAAATTCTGTTGATATTATATTATTAAGAATATTATATTATTTAAATCTAAAAATACTTAAATATATAGATAAAATATTTTATACATAAACTCAAATTACTAATGAAATGTTTATTTGACCTTTACGCAAATAGAGCCTGCTTTAAAATATATTTACTATAATGAAATATTTTCAGTTTTATATTTATTATATTTAAGTTATACTTATTTTAGATCTAACTCCAGAAAAAAAGATTATTTGATGTGACTCAAAGACATACATGTGATTCAAATGTCAAAGATAAATAAATCAGAATAATAGAGAAAGGGAAAATTGCGGTAGGAAAATAATAGGTACTTTGTACAGATATATGCTCACAGTATCCCATGGTAGTTGAAATAGGAAGAGAAGAATGAGGCCTCAAAATTTGGCACCAAGCTTCCTATAAGACAAAACCAACAAATAAACATGATTTTTTATAGTTATAACACTTACCATGAGATCTATCCACTGAAATATTTAAAAGTGTATAATATAGTCATGTTAACTAGAGTCACAATGCTGTGCATCAGATCTCTAGAATGTATTCATTTTGCATAACTGTTATGGAAGGAAATATAATAATGAGATTCAAAATGTCCACATTATCAAAACAATCATTAAAATATTTTAATGTACTAGTCATTTACAGGCTTCTCTTGAATTTATATCAAAAGAAAAAAATTGGAAGGATAGTGAATGAGACAGCACCCTTATTAATATTGTTATAATAAACATAATAAAAAGCTTTCTGTTGCCATTTATCTGTCAGCATTCCTCCAGGCAGAACAGTCTCATGAGCCTGACCATGGACTTTTGCCATATCTTTTTCAGAAATGAGACTGAGGAATGTAGCCCTGTAGGATCCTTTTGCTAGGTCAGGGCTAGGTCAACTAGAATCCCATACCATATCTGGACTTTCTCATCTAAATTTCCCTCCTAATCAGAATTCTGTAGTTACACATTGAAAACCACAGATGTTAGGGCACATAGCTCTTCTAGAAGATACTGTCATGATTCCAGGTGTTTACAGTTATCATCTACTTGCTAAGGACTATAAGCTTGAGAATCTCTTAGGAATCCCAGATCAGACTTTTACTGATCTCATGGGGAAAGAGTGGAAGAACTTCTGAAAATAGCTAGGATGGTGGTCAGATTGATTAGCTGGAGGCACAGCCAGAGGCAAGAAAACTGTTCTACCATCTCCTACTTTATGACCATGCTTCCAGATTGCAGTGGGGGTGCGGAGGATGGATACATTGAAACGGAAGTCCAAATATTTCAGAAGGTGAAAGAAAAATATTTTAACTCAAAGTAACCAAAAGGTATTTATCATGCACAATTAGAATAAAATACACAATGGTTAAAGAGCAGAATATATACATCTACATGAAAATAATAAAATGAAAATCCTGTGTGCATTTATCACCTACTATAGTGTATATTCAGTTGCCACTGGTGTCCTTTTAGATTTTAAATATTACTTATTAATGTCTTATACTCACTCTAAATCTTTGGATGTAATTAAATCAATTATCAATATCATATTACTGGCCACACTTGTTTGACATGAATTGAGCACAAATATGTAACAGTAGGAAAATAAATATTATGTGATTAAGTAGAAGTTTATATTTATGAACATTATGTTTGGAAAATACAATTTTTAACAAAGTTTAATCTAAGCAGTTTTCTTATTTAACCTTTTTTATTTACTTCTAATTTAGTTTGTCATCACAAATTTAAATCCAGTTAATAATTCAGCTATATTAAATCTATTTAATATCAGCAGTATTATCCAAAAATTAAAATGATCAAATATAATTCTGGAAAACATAATATCAGACCTATAATACTTTAAATCCATCATTTTCTGGATATCTCAGATCTGCCAGTTTTCATAAATTGACAATTAGGTATTATTTACATTAATCTTGGGATGCAATGAGTTGCCTCAGAGAATCAGAAACATGTAGAAATGTTGAATTTAATTCAGAATGTTAAATAATACAAGATAACTAGTGTCCAGCCGCTTAGGTAACAAGCCAATTTAATTTTCACATTTCTTTCAGAGATAGATTTTTCTGATATTTAACATGAGGAAGAACAATGATAAGTTCCCTAGTTATTCTTCTGCTGCCACTCCAAGTCTAAAATGCAAGGGTACTCACCAAATAAAATCTTGGGACCAAATGGGTCATTCTGTTTTGCCGGTGGTTCTGATTTTATTATTCTGAGGGGTGGTAGTGGTTTCTAATAGTTGGGGAAGTTTGAGAATCATTAGATAGTGTGATATAAGCAGTCCTAAAAGATCTACATGCAGTTCAGCCAACCATGCCCTGTATTTTTTTTAAAGCAATCACCTTTCACATTTGAAAGAAAAGTGGCCTCTGATCCTAGTTTGCGAGGATAATTGTCTTAACTCATCACTCCTCTCAGCTATAATAACATGACAACTACTACTTATTTCTAAAGTCTGTTCCTATGAAAAAGTACTGTATAGCTTTTTGAAATATTATTTTTTGTCTAGGGCCTCTGGCCATTTAATGGGGAAAGGGGGAGACAGACGGGCAGGGGCACAAGGGGCAGTGGAGCCGAGACCAGTCCCGGGCCCTGCCCTCCACACTGGTCATAGTCATTTAAACAGCAGCTGCACATGCAGCATCAGCCTGTGATGCTTCCAGCCTTCAGGCTGTCTGCAGGGGTCAGGGCCCACTTACACAGTTCACCATAACGGCATGTGGAGATGAGCTGGCAGATCACAAGCTTTTCAGGGTGCTCATAGGGAATGGACAGCATGCAGCCTTTGTTGATGTCGAGGCAGGTCAAAGACTTGGTCATATCATAGAAGATGTGGTCCTTGGTGCCTGTTGTGATCAAAGGCAGAGCCATCACAAGGAGCAGTAGCCAGCCGAGGATCATGGTGGCCTGGTGGCAGTGGGCCTTCTGGAACTGCTGAATGACACTCCACACACCCACAAGATTTCTGGCCCTGGTTCTGACCTCCTAGGGTCAGCACTTGGAGTGTCCTCGGTTCCCAAAACTCCGTGTACCTCTCAGGAGCTTCTTCCTGACCACAACTCCCAAGTCACCGGGTCTCTGAAGCTTAACCAAAACAGCTGCCTCCAAGAGAGTGTTTGTGAAGCGGAATGGGGTGACCTCATAGACCTCTCGGGGTTCCACTGGCCACTCTGGTCATGGGTGAGAGAGGGATGTCACACTTTGAAGGGTAGGTTGGCCGACTGACCTGTCAGAAAGTGAGGTTATTGCTACCCAGGGTGCCTACACACAAATGCTCAGCCCAACACTTGCCATCCTGGCCACCAAGTCTTAGGCTCTGCTGGGTGTTGGGTACTGCTCCTGCACAGTGCCCATGGTGAGCCCGTTTCTCAGATGGGCAAACCAAGGCTCAGGAGGAGAAAGTGATGTGTCCAAGACCTTAGAGCCAGGATTAGAGCCAGGTTTATTTAATTCCAAAGAGGGCATTTATTGAGCCCTGGCTGTGTGCAAGACCAGTGCTAGCTGTGTTATATAGCAATCACTGTGATGACAGGACTTGGAGGAGCAGGGCTCACCACAGCTTCCAGGCTTCAGGCATTGGACATGTTGCCAGACACCATGCAGGGAGCTCCATCCACGTTCTTACGTTGGAATCTTTCTACCTCTTAGCTCCATTTCTCAGATGAGCAAACAGGCACACCCAGAGCTTGGCACACAGAAAGCTTAACAAATGGGGGTCATTATAGGAAGCAGCTGAGTCTCAAAACAGCCCCCATGGGTGTCACAAAATGAACTGTGTTTCTTTCCAGAGGGGGAAACTGAGGAATCCCTCAGTGGGAACAGGCAGAGCCCTGAGTTAAACTAAAGTCTGAGTCTAGATGGTAATTTAAGTATCTTAACATGTTGTCCTCATGAGGTAGGTACCTTGGTGATTCCCGTTCTAAGGAGGAGATGAGGCGAGAGGGTGGCAGGACTTTTTTTTTATTTTACTATTATTGACAGTATTACAAATGTCCCCCACTGTCTGTCCCTTCCTCCCTTCTTCCAGCCCCTGGGCTACTACAGGCCTTTACCACACTATTGTCTCTGCCCATTGGTTATGCATATCTATAATAATAAAAGCATAATATGGAAAAGAGACCAGACATCCTTCCAGAAGAAGCTGGGGGGTTGAGGGAAGCTCAAGTACCAAGTGCCAGAGGGAAGCAGGTGCCCATAGCCGGGGGAAGGAAGGCCTACTCTTCCATGAATTTCATGCATCAGGCCTCTAAAATATATATATCCCCCTCTCCTTTGGTTAATCACTTATCTTCCCACTACTTCCTCTGAGATATGTCAGTCTGTTCAATGCCTCCATACCTCTGTACTTATTTTGTTCATCAGTTTATTATGTTCATTAGATTATACTTATAAATGAGATCATGTGTATTTTTCTTTCTCTGACTGACATATTTCACTCAGTGTAATATCTTCCAGGTCCATCCATGCTGTTGCAAAGGGTAAGAGATATTTATTTTTTACATCTGCATAGTATTCCACTGTATACATGTGCCATAGTTTTTATATCCATTCATCTACTGATGGCCACTTGTGCTGTTTCCATATCTTAGCTATTGTAAGTAACACTGCTATGAACAAATATAGGGGTGTACATAGTCCTTCTGATTGGTGTTCTGGATTTCTTAGGATATATTCCTAGAAGTGGGATCACAGGTCAAATGGCAGCTCCATATTTAATTTTTTGAGAAAATCCAATACTGTTTTCCATAGTGGCTTCACCAGACTGCATTCCCACCAATACTGTATTAGGGTTCCCTTTTCTCCACATCCTCACCAACACTTGTTTGTTGATTTGTTCATGGTAGGCATTCTGGCAGGTGTGAGATAATACCTTATTGTCATTTTAATTTACATCTCTCTGGTGATTAGTGACTTGGGCATTTTTTCATGTCTATTGGCCATCTGTATGTATTCTTTTGGAGAAGTGCCTATTCAGGTCTTGTGCCCATTTTTTAGTTGGGTTATTTTTCTTCCTTTTTGTTAAGCCATATGAGTTATTTATATATTTTGGAAATTAACCCTTTCCAGATGTGTCATTGGTTCCCTTTCATTTTGCTGATGGTTTCTTTTCTTTTTAAAATGTTTTAAAATTGATTTTAGAGATAGAAAAGGAAAAAGAGAAAGAGAAACATTGATATGAGAAACATGGATTGGTTGCCTCCTCCATGCCCCTATTGGGTATGGAGCCTTCAACCTGGGCAAGTCCCGTGACCTGTAATCTAACAGGTGACCTTTTGGTGCATGGGATGATCTTCCAACCAATTGAGTCACACCGACCAGGGCACTAATGGTTTCTTTTGCTGTACAGAAGCCTTTTTTAAATAGAGTCCTGTTTATTTTTGCCTTTTTTTTCTCTTGCCCCAGGAGATGAACTGGTGAAAATTTGCTGTGATATGTCTGAGATTTTGCTGCTTATGTTTTTTTTTCTAGGATTTTAATGGTTTCACATCTTACGTTAAGTATTTTATCCATTTTGAGTTTATTCTTATGCATGGCATAAGTTGGTGATTCAGTTTCATTTGTTTGCATGTACTTGTCCAATTTTTCCAACACCATTTATTGAAGAGACTGTCTTTACTCCATTGTATGTTCAGGCCTCCTTTCTTTACAAAGGGTAAGAGATCTTTTTTTAATCTGCATAGTATTCCACTGTGTAAATATAGTGTAATGATGTGGGTCAGTTTCCAGGTTCTGTGTTCTGTCCATTGATCTGTATGCCTGTTCTTGTGCCAGTACCAGGCTGTTTTGATTGCATTGGCTTTGTAGTATAGTTTGATATCCAGTATTGTGATTACTCCAACTTTGTTCTTCTTTCTCAAGATTGCTATAGCTATTTGGGGGCTTTTTGGTGCCATATAAAATTTTTGAGGTATTTGTTACAGATATGTGAAATACGCTATTAGAATTTTAATAATGATTGCATTGAATCTATAGATTGTTTTGGGTGGTATTGGCCATTTTAATGATGATAATTCTACTGATCCATAAAAACGGTATATGTTTCCACTTGTTTGTATCTTCCTCTATCTCTTTTTTCAATGTCCTGTAGTTTTCCAAATATGGGACTTTTGACTCCCTGGTTAAGTTTATTCCAAGATATCTTTTTTGTTGTAATGGTAAATGGGATTTTTTTTTAGTTTTATCTCTCTGAGAATTCATTATTGGTGTATAAAAATGCCATGAATTTCTGGATGTTGGTTTTGTATCCTTTTCCACTGCCTAATTAATTTATTAAATCTAATAGGTTTTTGTTGTTGTTGTGTCTTAAGGTTTCTTTTTATGTACAATATAATGTCATCTGGAAATGATGACAGTTTTCCTTATTCCTTTCCAATGTGGACAATCACATATTAAAATCTTGGGACAGAATGTGTAATTCTTTTTTGCCAGTTGTCCTCAGGAAACTTTAAAAGACTGCCAGTGCTTGAGGTCCACCCCCATCAATTCTTTTTCGTTAGTCTGAGTGTGGCAGTGGTTTCTAATAGTCAGGGAAGTTTGAGAACCACTAGATAATGCGGTACAAGCAGTCTTAAAAGATCTACATGCAGTTCAGCCAACCATGCCCTGTATTTTTTTAAGCAATCACCTTTCATAGTTTAAAGAATCTGGCCTCTGGTCCTAGATTATCTGGATAATTGCCTCAACTCATCACTCCTCTGAGCTATAAAAGCATGAGAACTATCACTTATTTCTAAAGTCTGTTACACTATCATTCCCATGAAGAATTACATCTTTTTTTTTCAGAGAGCATAGTAATTTATCTGTGAAGTGAAATAACACTAGCAGATCATTAACTTTGTACAATGAATGCATCAAGCAGCTGTTACTTAGAAAATAGAACATCTGTTAAATGCCATTGGAGTCACTATTCACTGTCATTATAGTTATAACTATAATTTCTGTTCTGCACATTCCGCTTTCATGAAATTCTTCTTTAACAGACAATATATTAATAAAAATCAGTACACATTGCCATAAAATTCACTATTTAATGTTTTATGTTATTTTTGAATTTATCATTATATTATTCCATCACATTAGCCTAATAATAAAATATGTTTTAAATCTCTAGCCATGACAAGAGTACTGTAGGGGAATGAAAAAACAATTAATATTATATTTTATCACACTTAGGACATATTAATTGTATGATGCACCATTGATTTAACTACATCTGTTGTGGATCACAATGAATACCACCTTAAATGTAAATATAAGTTGTTTCCTATCAATTTGCGAACCCTTAAAATGTGACAAATGTACATCTTAGAATTGTAATTATGGGGTAATTTGTCCATTTCCCCCATAAATATGTTTTGTAGCTAAAACTGAAAGAATGACCTTCCATTCCTTACCAGAAATAGTGTAATATTTATGTGTACTGACTAAGGTAGGATTCATTGAGGAGGTGATATTTTAAAATACCTTTTATGGATATGTTATTTAAACCTTTAGAGGGGACTTGCACAAGAGATCAAGAAAGAGCTAAAGATATAGGAATTTAGTGGCATCCTAGTAAAGGGAGGATTATACATGGAAATGGTGTTGTGGTACATTTTTGACTAAATGAGGGCCTCAGTGAAGATAGTATATATGGGAGAGTAGACACTTAAGAGATATAAGAGGGGTGGTAATGGTAATAATAGGAATCAGATAAGTTATCCTAAGATTATACATCCCTGCCAAATTCCATGGAAAGTCATGGAAAGCTTTGTATTTCTGAAAATATGAAATGGGTGGGAGAGATGGTTAAGCCCAAGTGGGTTATTTTTATCTGCCCCTGTTGGGAAAAAAATGTGAATATGTTCCTACTAGAGGCCCAGTGCAAGAAAATTTGTGCACTCAAGGTGTGTGTGGGGGGGTGGTCCCTCAGTCTGGCCTGCACCATCTCACAGTCTGGGATGCCTTGGAGGCTGTCCAAGCTAAGGCCTGTTCCCCAGGGCATAAGGCTTAACCTGGCAGTCAGACCTCCCTCTGGTAGCCTGGGAGCCCTTGGGGGATGTCTAACTGACAGCTTAGGCCCACTTTCTGCAGAGAGCAGGCCTAAGTCATCAGTTGGTCAGCCTTAGCACTTGAGGAGGTAGGAGAAGCTCCTGCCACCACTGCTGGCCTCTGAGCCATCAGCCCAGCTTGTGGCTGAGCATAGCTCCCCTGATGGAAGTGCACTGACCACCAGGGGGCAGTTCCAGCATTGAGCTTCTGCCCCCTGGTGGTCAGTGCACATCATGGTGACCAGTTGTTCAAGTTGTTCTGCCATTAGGGTCAACTTTCATATTACCCTTTTATTATATAGGATGGGGCCAGATAATTAATCTAACATGATATACCATTTCACCTTTAAATAAAATGTTTAAAAAAGTTTTTTATCATATGATGTCATGATTAGCAGTGACCAACAGAACAGGTTTTCCCATCCTGCTGCAGCATCCATGAAGTGAGTGGATGAGCTGATGTCTAAATCCTGAACTTCACATGCCATTGAAAATAGCTATTACCAACCAGACAAGTAATAACAAGTGTTGGAGAGGGTGTGGAGAAAAAGAAACCTCATTCACTGCTGGTGGGAATGTCAACTGGTACAGCCACTATGGAAAACAGTATGGAGGCTCCTCAAAAATTAAGAATAGAGTTACCATATGTCCCAGCAAGCCCTCTTCTGGGTATCGACCTGCCAAAACTTGAAAATATATATTCACAATGATATATGCACCCTGTGTTCATTGCAGCATTATTCACTGTGGTCAAAACATGGAAACAACCAAGTTTCCTTCAATAAATGATTGGATAAAAAAATCTAATGGAATACTACTCAGCCATAAGAAAAGATGAAATACTGTCATTTGTGACAACATGGATGGATCTTGAGAATATCATGCTAAATGAAATAAGTCAGTCAGAAAAGCTAAGAACCATATAATTTCACATCTATGTGAGATGTAAAATTGAAACTTATAGGCATAGATCATAGTATAGTGATTACCAGAGGAAAGGGCTGGGGGTAGGAAGGGGTAAATGGGGCCAGATATATGGTGATGGAAGGAAGATGATTTGACGTTGGATGTTGGGCACACAATGCAATATACAGATCATGTATCATAGAAATTTATACTGGAAACCTATGTAATCTTATTAACCAATGTCACCCCAATAAATGTATTTTAAAATTTGAGACAAGTGATTTATCTTATAGATATGAAGAATAAATCACAATGTGTTTTCCATCCTTGCATGGACGCCTTGGTGTCATTAGGATAAAGTAACCTATGAATTCACTTTTTTAAGGAAATTAGAGTAGCATTTAAAAATTGCTCTGGCCAGGAAGCTGTGGACAGCAAATATGTTTCTTTGAAATCATGGAAACTAGTGTTTAATATTTTGACTATTCACTTTAGAGCTATCAAATATTATAAGTTAAATATATGGAAAATAAAATTATCTTACATTTTGTGGAAATATATATTTACACTAGAGGCCAGGTGCACAAAATTTGTGCACCAGGAGGGGGTATCCCTCCCAGTGCATGAAATTTGTGCACTGGGAGGGGGTGTCCCTTAGCCCAGCCTGTACCCTCTCCAATCTGGGACCCCTTGAGGGATGTCCAAATGCCCATTTAGGCCTGATTGCACCAAAAATGGGCAGTAGGACATCCCTCTCACAATCCAGGACTACTGGCTCCCAATTTCTCGCCTGCTTGCTTTCTTGATTGCCCCTAATTGCCAGCCTGATCACCACCTAACCACTCCCCTGCCAGCCTGAATGTCCCTAACTGCCTCCCCCTGCAGGCCTGGTCACCCCTAACTGCCCTCCCATGCAGGCCTGCCCCCCTGGCTGCTACAGACCTGGGTTACCCCCAACTGCCCTTCCCTGCAGGCCCAATCACCCCCAACTTCCCTCCTCTGCCAGCCTTGTCCCTTCCAACTGCCCTCCCCTGCTGGCCTTATCACCCACAACAGCCCTCTCTTGCAGACATGGTCCCTGCCAAGTGCCCTCCCCTGCTGGCCATCTTGTGGTGGCCATCTTGTGTCCACATGGGTGCAAGATCTTTGTGTATTGGAATGATGGTCAATCTGCATATTACTCTTATATTAGATAGAATAGAGGCCTGGTGCACAGGTGGGGGCCAGCTGGTTTGCCCTGAATGGTCTCCCAGATCAAGGAGGGGGTTCCCTTGGGGAATGGGGCATCCTGGAATAGGGGCCTTTGGTGGTTTGCAAGCTGGCCATGCCCCCTGCTAACCCTGCTATCTGGGGTTATTTATCTTCTATAATTGAAACTTTGCAGCTTTTAGTGGAGACCTGGACTTGCCAGGGTGTGTAGAAAGCTTGGCTTCCTCCGTCACCAGGGAACCCTAAGCATCCCTCCTGCTCTCTCTGTGATTGCAGCCATCTTGGTTGAGGTTAATTTGCATGCCTGCTCATGATTTGTTGGTGGGTGTGGCTTGTGAGTTAGCAGAGTTATGATTAATTTGCATATTGCTCTTTTATTAAATAGTATTGGGGATTTTTTTATGTCGTAAAATACCTGAGTGCCTAGTATAAAGTTAACATTAAGCTGCTGTTGAAATTCCCAAGATTGGATTTATGACCATATCATAGGTCAAAAGAAAACTGTGTGTGCATAATTTTGCTCTTTTCTTCAGCCTTCAAATCAACTCTAAACTAAACTAGCTGAGTTATAACTTAGTCAATGTAATCACTTAATTTGAAGTAGTCCATTCAAAAGGGTAGACCTTCCAGAAACCTCCCTATTCCCAATCACACAAGGCAGTAGAAGAAGGCATGTGTGCTGAGGATTGGATATTTTTTAAGAGAAAGAAAATGTATTTTCAGTGCTTTCTCCCCATCTAACCAACCCCAGAGACAAGTACCATCCTTAGAGAGAAATGGGTAAGGATATAGAGAGAATGGTTCCAGTTCAATCCTTTTATTCAGTTATCATTACATCTGCAAATGTAGATGACCTTCTATAGTGGGAAAATATTAGAGAAAGGGAAAATGATTTCATGACATCAAAAAAATATATGTTTTTGGTTTCCAATAAGTTGCCCATATTCTCCTTTTGGTGGCTTTTCCCCCCAATCTTTGTACTTTCTAATCATTTTGTATTTTAGTCAAGACAAACTATTCAGTCCTTTATGGTGAACTCCAATTTTAAGTTATCACCTCTGTCTTGTAGCCTGTCATGTTTTTCCTGGCCATGACTCATCTTTTTCCAAAATTATGTTCTTTCTAATATGTCACTAAATTTGATTGTGTGTCAGCTTTTCTCTGAAGCTGCACTGTAGGTAAGATTAGAGCAGGGCATGCAAAGATTACCTCCTGTCTCTGGTAGTGAATGGCACCACACAGAGTGGATAATATGCACCTAATGTGCTACATTGGCTAATTGAAATTTAAGTTTCATCTTCAAAAAGCAAGACCGGCATATTTCTTGAAGGCTAAGATCTTCTTATTTGCAACTCATACTTTTAATTAAAAATACTTTTTTTGAGAACAAAAATAAAGGATGAGAATCATTGACTGGCTGCCTTCTGCACACTCATTAATGGGGATCCAGTCTGAGGCCCAGGCATATTCTCTGAGCAGGAGTCAGGCCACAACCTTCTGGTTCATAGGTCAATGCTCAACCACTGAGGAGGAACACAGGCTGGGCTGCTCTTTCTTCTAAGGAGGAATTGCAAAAAAAATATGTCCCTTAATTGTTCTTCAAACCTTAAATGTTCTTTCATAGTAAACAGAGCAGTAGTAGTTATAGAAATAGTAAATAATTATCACTTATTGATTGCTCAGCACCACACTAGAATTGTAAAATGGTTTTGTTGTTCTTAATGCCATGCAAAAATGAAGGCTATTAAAACATCAATGAAGTTAAAAAAAGATACTTTTGTAGGGAAAATAAAAAATCCAGTAAGTGAGTACATTATTTTTCCTAACCAAAAAGAGCATTCATAAAATGATTAAATATCTGTTTATTCTTGAGTACCACATGTAAAGGCTCAATTCTAGTTTTTTGTTTGTTTGTTTTGTTTTTGTTTTGTTTTTTTACAGTGAGTGTAAATTTTTTTGTGAATCACTTTTGGCAATAGTAGTTCCAAACCCCATGGTGATTACTGCCTTGTTTTATGATGGTGATAACTTTAATATGTTCTTTTTATCTTATAATTTTAAGGAACCTAAAATGATATTAGAAATTAGTCCATATTGCTCATTTTATTGTTTTCATTAATGAATGATGATATCCTTGGACATTAAATATTTTATCTTAAAATTTAGAGCTGGAAAATTTTGACAGATGTTTAATGCATAAAGGTTGTTTGTGATTCATTAACTATTTGGACCTAATTTCCTGAATTCAAACTTTTTAATCTTTTCTGAGATTTGGAAATTTCCAGTTCCTTTAATTACATTTCCTGGCATGGAAGAGACAAATGTCTATGTACATAACAACTTTTTAACAAAGCTAAAACATAGTGTCAACTTTGTGAAGACATTTTAAGAGGTAATTAGTGATCCAAATATAAATTAAGATTCAACTTTAAGATGTGAACTTTGCGAATAAATCAAACCAGCAGTCTGAAATAGAGGAAGAAGAAAATGCTCATTTGCATATATTTACATATCTTTGACAAAATTATACTTGAATATTAGTTTTATAAGGCTAGAGACTTTGTTTCTCTATCATTTTATCCTTAATGTCAAGAAAAATGGCTATTATCTATAGTTGCAAAGTTGTGAACCACACATGGTGCAGACAAAGGGCATGAAAGGACTAAAATATAGCCCATGACCATTCACAGGTCAAACTCCAAAGGGGCTGTTTTCATCCAAAGGGGCAATTTCTCATAATTTACAATAATTGGAATTGCCTGTGTTCCTGCTATGATAATATTTAATAGGAGATCAATAACATTTATGATTGATACATGAAGGAATTTATTCTGTGAATGGCTAAACTCACCCATGTAAAACATATGACACTTACATTACAAATAAATCTGTGCATGGCAGCTGACAAGTTCATTTGACATTGATTAATTGTAGATAGTTTGGTATTGAAACAGAAAACCACAAATACAAAATAATATCTTAGAATTTAAGAAACGGTGATTGTTTCTTGTATAGAAATTATTTTATAAGGCTTTTTTTACTTTAGTCCCCTGTTTATTCGATATCAAAAGAGAAAACAAAATGTAGAGTGTATTGTGATTTTGAGTGGCCTAGAACCTGATGGTGTGAAAGAAAGATATTTCTGTAGATTTATATTATTTAATTATATTATAAGGATAGAAAAGACATTTTTGAGAGCATCTAAGACTAAGAAATGAGATAGAGGCTGGATCATAGAGACAATCTCTCTTTCCCTTACTTGGACCACCCCTATTATTCTCTTTGCATATATTTTATTTACCTCTTTGCAAGTGGTCTCCTTCTACTTTCTTATTATTGCTGCTTCCCAGTGATTTTATCTATGGCTTTGGCTTGCTATGGTGAGCTCATCAGTTCCATTTCCAAGTGACTTTTCAATTGCTGTGTTATCACAGTCTCTGTATCTCTCTGTTAAGCTTCTTGAGAGAGGATCTATTTGGCTCTGGCTATATGTGGGCAAGAGAAAGAATGGGGAGGCAGCAGAGGCAGGGAAGTTCAAGATGGTCACATGGTGAACCATAGCATGTCACAAGAAAGGGGCTAAAGTTAGGACTGACAATAAACATTTTTACTAGGATCACTTTTTCCATTAACTTTCTGCATAATTTTTATATTAAATATGCTCACTTTTACATTTTGTAAATCAAGTTTTAAAAAGCAGTGGTTCTCTCTTAGGGGATTGTAATATTACCTCTATACTTTCACTGACCTTTAACTGAAAATAAGCATTTTTTTTAATTATCAATGTGAGCAGCAAGCCCAAATAATATCAATAGTTCCTGGGACTTTGCCACCAGTGGAAATGACATATATTTTTATATCACAGTCTAGTCAGTGTATATAATTCAAAACACTATGTTCATCACTGCTTTAATCTTAAATGTCTGATGTTAAATTATCATAGTTTCACATGGTAGCAAGGAAAATAAGCATTACTATTTCACAAATTATATATATATATATATATATATATATATATATATATATATATAGTATATTATATTTCAATACAACTGGTTGCATTTAAAATCCAGTGGATTTAGTTTTATGCTTTTAAAAATATTATAATGAGAAAGGATCCTTAAGTTTTACCAGATGCCAAATTGGTTTGTGATACCAAAAACCTAAAAATTCTGCTATAAAATACAAGAGTGCAATAATTGCTGAATTTTCTAGAAATGCTTATTAGTGGATAGAATTTCTAAGGTCTTACTTTAGCCAATACATTTATACATTAACTAAATATTAATATATTTAGAGGGATAATATTCATGATTATTAAAATTTTAAATCTTAAATAAAGATGTAGTTAAACATGTTTATATATACACATATGTTTATATATACCTAATAAGGAAACTATAATGTATATGGTGTGCTTTTCATTCATAAATACATAGTTGAAAGTTTCAATCCTCGGAAAATTTTACCATAGTAACCATACCCATAACCATTTCAAATGCATTAAAACTTGAGACTGCAATATATTACTCAAAGCTCAAATTCTGTCCTTTTCACAGGCTACTCAGAAAGAGATTGAGAAACAGAAGGCTCACCTAAAGAGTGTCACAGAACTCGGAGAGGCCTTGAAAACAGTTTTGGGCAAGAAGGAAACCTTGGTGGAGGATAAACTGAGTCTTCTGAATAGTAACTGGGTAGCTGTTACTTCCCGAGCAGAAGAGTGGTTAAACCTTTTGTTGGTAAGAGAAGAAGCTGGAAGATTTGCAACCCCTCTCCATCATGGGAAATAAATTACATAAACACTCAATAATGATACTTGTGCTTATAAATTCCTTTATTCAACATAAATTCTAGCTCTTTATTCAATATCTATAACTGTATTTTAATATATTCCCATGTTCATGCTCTAGTCCATATAGAGATTACACATAAAAGTAATTTGAGCTGAAACCGGTTTGGCTCAGTGGATAGAGCGTTGGACTGTGTACTGAAAGGTTCCGGGTTCGATTCCGGTCAAGGGCATGTACCTTGGCTGCGGGCCCATCTCCAGTAGGGGGTGTGCAAGAGCCAGCTGGTCGATGTTTCTCTCTCATTGATGTTTCTGACTTTCTATCCTTCTCCCTTCCACTCTGTAAAAAATCAATAAAATATATTTTTAAAAAGTAATTTGAATGATAGTAAATTTCTGTTTGTTAAAACTGTAAAAAATAGGACAGATCTTTTAAGAACATTGTCTAACCAATATGTCATCGCATGTCTCTATAAAATTAAGGAATACCAGAAACACATGGAAAACTTTGACCAGAATGTGGATCACATCACAAAATGGATTATTCATGCTGATACACTTTTGGATGAATCTGAGAAAAAGAAACCCCAGCAAAAAGAAGACGTGCTTAAGGTAGCAAATAAAATATTATGAAAAGTAACGTTTAAATAGTACAACCATTATGTCAATCATGTTTGTCCTAAAAAAATACCAAAGGCTTCTTAATAAGAATGAAAAGTTCTCTTTCTTTCCTTCCTTCTTTCCTTCCTTCCTTCTTTTCTTCCTTTTTCCTTCTCTTTGTACTTTCTTAATTCAAATTCGAGCTAACGTTTTGGAAGAGTTCTGTAATCTAGATAACTGTCCATATCCACCCCTCAGCTAATTATAGGCCACTTAAAATCTGATAAGAAAGGGAATTCAGGATTATTTTGTTTCTTATTGCAAATTCCTGTCCATTTTAATAGTAGTACTACCTTCTTTTATCACACATGAAAATCTATTAGGCATCGTTCACAGATCATCTGAATAAACACTTAAGATATAATCAACTGGACATTTGCCTATTAAATGTCCAAATCTCAGGATTAATAACAATCCTGAGCTTATATGACACTGGATTTGTCATTTTTAATGATATATAAAGTAAATAATACTTTTCTCTGTTTTTGTATTAAAATAAATTATCAGGATATCTTATGTCATCTTTCTCAAAGGAAAGGCAAATTAATCTTAGCTTAAAAAAAATGATTCCTGTTGCCGAACAGGTTTTGCTCAGTGGATAGAGTATCCGCCTGTGGACTGAAAGGTCATGTACCTTGGTTGTGGGCAGATCCCCAGTAGAGGGTGTGCAGGAGGCAGCTAGATGACCGATGTTTCTTTCTCATCGATGTTTCTAAAGTTCTATCCCTCTCCCTTCCTCTCTGTAAAAAAATCAGTAAAATATATTTTTAAAAAATGACTCCTGTAAAGGGTATGAGAGGTATAATGTGCAAATATGTCTTATTAATGCTGCATTATCTCTACTTAATGACATCTTTCTCAGTTAAAAAAGAAATAATTGAATTTTCCAAAATATTTAAATTTATGATATCTTACTTTGATTTGCAGTTTTCAATAATTGTATTTGACTAGTGGACTACTATTTAAAGAAAAGCCAAAATTATAATTTCTTTCCAAATAATTTGTTTGTTTTTATGCAAATGGTATGTTCTGAGGATTATAATTTGTTGTCACAAAAGACTGTAAATTTAATTCAGACTATCCCAAAACATATTTACACTATTGCCTGTACCTTATGTTGCCTTCCCTTTGACCTTGATATGTAGTTAAGGACTGTCATGGTAAAATTACTTTGAGGTCTTTAGAATAATAGGAAGTGAGCCATTTCACTTATACCCTTTGTGCCAAACAGAACATCCGCAATCTATGTCTCTGACACAGAATCCATATGTTAGAAAATATGTTTTGCTCATGGCACTTAATAAGATAAGCAAAAGGGAATTAAAAAGTGCCAGGAAAAGATTAGAAATTGTTTTTCAGCTACCTCATTCTTAAGCATCCAATATGATATATATGTAATAAGCAAATTGACCATCACTCCAACACACAAGATGGCCTCCCCCATGTGGTCAAAGATGGCCACCCCCTTATGGACACAAAATGGCCATCACAAGATGGCAGGCAGGGGAGGGTAGTTATGGGTGATAAGGCCAGAAGAAGAGGGTAGTTGTGAGGGACCAGGCCTGAAAAGGAGGGCACTTGCAGGTGATCAGTCCTGCAGGGGATGGCAGTTAGAGGTGACTGGGCTGGCAGAGGAGGGCAGTTGGGGGCAACTAGGCTGTCAAGGGAGAGCACTTCGGTACAATCAGGCCTGCAGGGGAGAGCAATTAGGGGCAACCAGGCCAGCAGGGAAGTAAAGTTAGGGACAATTGGGCTAGCAGGGGAGCATAGTTAGGTGTGACCAGGCCATCAGAAGAGGGCAGATAAGGGAAGTGGGGCCAGCAGGGGAGCAGTTAGGCATCAACCAGGCTGGAAGGGGAGTGGTTAGATGGTGATCAGGCTGGCAGGTGGAAGCAGTTAGGGGCAATCAGTCAGGCAGGCAGGAAGAAGAGTGGTTGGTAGCCAGCAGTCCTGGATTGTGAGAGGGATGTCTGATTGCCTATGGGATTGGGCCTAATTTGGCAGTTGGACATCCCTCCAGGGGTCGCAGATTGGAGAGGGTGCAGTCTGGGCTCAGGGACAAACCCCCTGTGCACAAATTCCATGCACCGGGTCTTTAGTATGTTCAGATTGTTCCACAGCTATGAAATTTATTCAACATAAGATAAAATAAGACTACATATAACATATTGTGATTGGTGCAGGAAAACATTTCTTGTCCTTCCTTAGATTCTCAGACTAAGTAAATATTTTAAATGAACATAGGTCAGATTTAAGGAAGGATAGCTAACTGTTTTCCTGAGACCACAAATATTCTTTTTCTACTCCTAATTTATGGGAGTTGGCATTTTTCTTCCCTCTATCTGCATGTGTTCTCTCTCTCCCTCTCTCTCTCTCTCTCTCTCTCTCTCTCTCTCTCTCTCTCTCTCTCTCTCTCTCTCTCTCTCTCTCTCTCTCTCTCTCTCTCTCTGAATCTCTTTTTCTCTCTCTTACTCTGTCCTGTTCTCTCACTGTCTTGCAACTTCCATTTAATTACTAACTTCAAGCCCTGTCTCTTGCTCATGGAATATAGCGTTTAAAGGCTGAAATGAATGACATGCGCCCAATGGTGGACTGCACACGTGACCAAGCAACAAACTTGATGGCAAACCGCGGCGACCACTGCAGGAAAGTAATAGAGCCCAAAATCTCAGAGCTCAACCATCGATTTGCAGCCATTTCTCACAGAATTAAGACTGGAAAGGTAGGAAGACCTGCTTCGAGGTGGAAACTAGTGATAAATGATTTCTTGCGAAGGTTGTGCAGTACTCTGAAGGGGGCACGCAACCCCCACAGCAAGGTTTTCAAAAGGATATTGAAATCCAAAATGTATTTAAGGAAATGTTGTCCCTAAATCTCTCCCTCTGTCATTCTCTTCCTCTCCTTCTCCCTGTCTCTTCCCATCTCTTGCAGTTTCCCTTTCTCTCTGTCATTTCTTTGCCATGCCATAGCTGGGCAAAAAACAAAACAAAATTGCATTCTATACTGGTTTATATATGTACTTGCAAGGGTAAGCTACAGCAAAGTAACAAATATCTTGCTGCAGGCCAACAACATCAAAAAAGCACAAAAGACATCTATCTAAAGGAAGCACTACTGACATATTTTGCCAAATATAATATTGCTTGTGTGTAATATGGATCAGTTCTCCAAAATGAGGCCTTGTACATCTCCTGCATGATCTAGGGTATTTATTCCTCCTTAATGGCTGCACACATGTGTGTTTGTATGTTTATTGAACTTGATCTTGCTAGTTGTTGATACTGTGACAAAATCTGTTAGGCTATAATGACTTGTTCAAGCCATGAAAACAAATAATTGCAAAGCTTATATATCCTAATTTTTGTAATTTTATATGATTATATTTATTCAATTGAATGGAGATCCAGGAGATATGGAAATTTTGCATGACAACCCTTTATATTTGTGTAACACTCAAAAAAGACAAACTCTTATATAATAGGTAGCATGCAAAAATATTTAATACAGTATTTTAGATTTTCAATTTTTGGGGGAAATGGCAGCTTGCAAGGAATTACTCCCAAAATTTTATAAAATGTAATATATATATATATATATATATATATATATATATATATATATAATATATACTTTTAAATATAAAAATGTATGTAAAAGAAACATGTATTTACATATATAGAGAATGACTGGAAATAATTTTAAATGAGAAAAATAATATTGAACAATTTGTGAGAAAATGATATTGAACTATTTGTGAGGTAAGTCTTCATTCCTGGAAAAATAGAATACATTTGAAAAATAACTTTTATAAATATGGACAGACAATTATAGCATGGTTTTAAATTGCTGCGTTTTCTAAGGCATTACAATGTATCACTGTTATATATAATAGTACATACTTAAAGGAATTTCTAAAATATACAGAAATGTGATATGAATTTTAAATACTTTATGCACATAAAACATAGCTACCCTTCAAAATTCCCTTCCCAAAGCTAAAAGGTATTAGCTTATCTTAATTAATTGTTTCTTCTTTGTAATATTTGAGTTAACTAGTATGCTCTATGCATTTATATATTATTTTAAGTAAGGCATTTTCTCCTGAAAAAGTATCTGACAGGATTTGAAACTTTATTTTCAGAGCAAAGTTTTTTTGTTGTTGTTTTGTTTTAAGAATTCACTCAGCTGCCAAAACTAGTTTGACTTAGTGGATAGGGCATCGGTCTGTGGACTGAAAGGCCCCAGGTTTGATTCTGGTCAAGGGCATGTACCTTGGTTGCAGGCAAATCCCCAGTAGGGGATGTGCAAGGGGCAGCTGATTGATGTTTCTCTCTCATCGATGTTTCTAACTCTCCCTCTCCCTTCCTTTATGTAAAAAATCAATAATATATATATATATATATATATATTAAATAATTCACTCTGCTATCTAAAGAGACAGTTGCTTTTATTTCTGGAGATATCCCTAGAGTATTTATTATCTCAATAAACAGGAAGATTACTTCAATCACCTGAAAAATGAATGCTAATAATCCACTGCTAAGTTTTGTGTTTTTCCCTCTATATATGTTTATTAAGTGTCACTAAGCTATAGAATATATAAACAAGTACAGGGTATTATTTTCTTCCTTTTTAAAATATACTTTATAGAGAGGAAGGGAGAGGGAGAGTTAAAAACATCGATGAGAGAGAAACATCAATCAGCTGCCTCTTGCACACCCCTACTGGAGATGTGCCAGCAACCAAGGTACATGCCCTTGACCAGAATCAAACCTGGGAACCATGAGTCAAGAGGCCGATGCTCTATCCACTGAACCACACCAGCTAGGGCGGTATTATTTTCTTATTCTGTCAACAGTAGGTTGAGATCAAAGATGTCACATTATTATGATTTAAAAAATTTTAAGAATGAGTAGAATTCATCTAGCACCAATAGCAGCGGGCTTAGTGTAGCCAGGATAAATTTGCGATTTTCATTATATGTTCTGTACAAATTTTTCAGTATACTTTCAGATATCTTGCATCAGGTGAGCCACTTAATATAAAGCCTTTGTTTTCCGTACTGAAGAAAGTCATAAGCAATTTTAAATCAATATTTTCAATTATATATTAACTGACAAGGCAATCACAGTTTTACCTTCTACGATTTCATTTTCTCTAAATTAATAAAGACAGATACAATAGTGACCCCATTTGAGGATTTTGAAGAGATAATTATACTCTATCATCATGAAAGCATTTGATTATTTATTTATTTCATCTACTAATGAAATTAAGTATCCATTATTAGTGAGTGTGGAAATATACAAAGATGTAAATAATACTTGCTTTAAAAATATGTTTACAAACACAAACTTAAATACTTATTTTAGTCATAGAATATGCTTAACACTAGTTTAACTGCCAGGGCTGTCCACTGGAGGAAATTCCCAAATCTAGAAAGCAATGAGAGCCTCATTTGTGGTTATAAATGTAGTAAGATGATGCCTTTCTTACCTTAACCTCAAGATTATGTCAAGAATCAAATGACCTAAGTAAGATATGTAAAATCAGACATCTAAATACCTGTAAATTATTAAGAAATCTTTATTCCTCCTAATCTCTGAAATCAGTTTGAAAAATGAAAGTTTTAATAGACATGGTCAGAATTATTAGAAAAATTAATCAGTGATAATTTCAGTGTCCTGGTTAACATCAGTGGAATCAATGGGGGAAAGGCTCTCTCTGCTTTAGGGCATCTGAACGTGGTAGCATTGCAGGGTGGTGGGGAGGGACACTATCAGGAAAAGAAGTTAACTGGAGACAGAAGCATAGAAAGGAAAAGAGGAAGGCAAAATAAACTATTGAGTTATGTGTTTTATGGCAGCTCTACCCTTCTTTATATTTTAATAAGCCAAGATGAAGATGGGGTCAGCAATTAGAGAGAGATAATATTTGAAGAGATCTTAAAGAATTTATGAAAGAAGGGTTTTTGGAAAGGGAACACTTTGAATTAACTCTTATCATCCATGTACTATTTCAGATCACAATGCTTGGCATTCTGGTGCTTATATGGCTAGGAGTTTACTAATGATTGGAGGAGTTTACTGTTTAATGGTTGAGTAAAATGGATACTGGGCTAAGAATGAGTGTGTGCTGAGTGAATTTAATAGCCTCTCTAGCAGTATAGAGAATATAACAATTCAGGATAAACTTATGATAAAGTTCAAATGTGTTTAATGGAGAGTAAGTTGCATCTGTGTATAGAATATAGAGTATAGAGCATGAAGGTTTAGTTGTGCATAAGACAGAAAGGGATGATTAGACACAGTGTGCAGAGGTCATGGCAACCAATCTAATAGTTTATGCCTAATTCAGTAGGCAATGAGGAGTCTTTGATGGATTTTTTTCATACACTACTGAAAGTTTAATTCAATAGTTGTGAAGAGAATTCAACGGAATTATAACAGGAAGTAGGGAAATCAATTTGGAAGCCATAGTAATAATTTAGATGAGAAACAATGGGTACCTCAAATAAAGAGGTGTCTATGGGAATGGCAAAGAAGTGACAGTTGAGAATAGTGACTCTCAAACCTTTGTTACTGTGGGATTCGTGAAAACACAGCTTGTTGCCCCCTCCCAAGATTATAACTCAGTAGGCCTTGCATGGAACCTGATAATTTACATTTCTAGTAAGTTTCCAAGTTATGTTGATGCTAATGATATAGAGATCACACTTTGAAAACCACTGATATAAAGACATTGAAAATTAGCCTAGACTTAAAGTATTACATATGAAATTAATGCAATGAAAATCGCTTAGTATTCAAGACTTATTGAGATGAAAGTCTGCATATGAATTACAAGGATAAAATGTACATCAAGATATATTTGTCCCATTGTAATACTTAGTTTCAAAAAATGTAGACTAAAACACTTTTCCTAGCTATGTCCTATTAATGTAGGCAATTACTTTGTAAGAAGATATGAAATTTGTATACATAATTGGCTCAGAGTGTTTTCTCTTATAAACACAGAAATAGTTCACTTTTCTGTGGCACTGAAATGTTAAATTATTGGCCTTCTAATTGGTACTAACTAGAAGAAAAGTGAACTTGTTTTCTGCCTTTTCTTTACTAAGATTTATGTGTCATTGGGTATAATATGCCATATTTCCTTTAATTTTCTAGTGGGCATTAAAATTGTTGAGATTTTGACAATCTGATATCATATATGTAAATATTCATAGTTGCATTGTCAAGTTTTTTACCTCCAATCTGTGTTAGCAGATCAAAAGTAATCGTTCATTGGACCAGATACTTTCATATATATATACAGCTATGAGAAAGCCAGTGAGTTTCCCATTTATTGTAGCCTATATCAGGAAAAAAGAGACACATGTAGGTGAGATGAAGCTATCTTAAATAGTGATTTTATAAGTGAAAAAATAATGTATAAATACAGCAACAATAGTTTATATATATATTGGCTCTCCTAAATATCAGTGGGGAATAAATAATATATCTTACAAATGTGACCTCGAATGTCAAAATAAGGTTTATTGGATTTGAACATTTTAATTAAAATCTAATTTTCAATAATTAACATTATCAATACTTATATGTTGACCTTTTCCCCCTTTGTAATCAATTTATAATTAAACACATTCTCTGATAGAAGAGAACAGGATCCGTCAATTGGTACAGTTATTCTTTTAGTAAAATTTTCTACAAAGAACTTACAACTGAAAGCATGGATGAAAACTCAGGCAAAGATCTATAGATATTACATAATCTATAGAGTATTAATTACAGCTAAAACCCTGAAATAATAGTAACAGATTAATATCCAAGCTATGTAATACTATATCAGCTAATTTAAATTTACTGAAATAAATAAGAAATGAACCTATTGGCAGAATTATTATTAATACTATTTTACATTAACAATACTTTTTCACATTTGAATTTTCTATCACTATAGCAAGATTCATTATTTTGAACCTTTGATAATAATTTCCTTTTGTAACCATCTAAAATGTTTTCAAAGTAGATCTTGAGTTTGGTGAGCAGTGTCATGTGATAGAACTTACTGGGTCTTATGTATTAGCATATTTAAATGATTAGATCTATTTGTTAATTCCTGATTGTGATCCCTTAAGAAAGAAAATTATTTCTTCAATTAGCCAAAAAAAGGTAGTCATGCCTTGAACCAGGGATTTTCAAATATTAATAGAAGGCTGTAAGAGCCAGTGTGTTGCTCAAGTTCTCAGTTAGATGGCCTGTTTATAAAACGTTAGATCCCAGTCCTTTGATTTGTCTATGCCAACATGCTGTCTCATCATGTACTTAGTTACCTCTATTTATGTCATCAGATATTTCTTGGTCTAGAATGTGTTAGGATAAACATGTTCAATTTTACTTAAAACACAGTGACTTCTCTGTGTTAAAAAAATAACAAAAAGAATTGAACTAAGAACAGAAATGAGAAAGGAGCAAAGGTAGGGAGGAAAAAGAAAGGAATTAGAAAAAGAAGACAAAATAAAATTGTCCAGAATTTTATTTTTGCTTTTAATCTTTCTCCCCATATAGTTTATAGTTACATCCTTTCCACTTCAATTTTAATTACTACTACTAAAGTCATATAATTTTAAGGTAGAAAGATATTCAAGTTATAACATAAAGTAGATAGAGTGGACTGACACTTGAACCACCAATATATTTTAATCAATCAGAATATTTTGTATATAATTCTTTAAAATGTGAGCATGGAATTAATCTCATCAATGAAAACCCAATAGAGCTATACTGGATAATGTCATTTAATTAGCCTCATAAATTTAGGAAGTTAATTCTTTTTCATTTTTATCCTCAAAGCATCAGAGATAAACCAACGCCTTGCTTGATATCAAAAGAATGTAACCAATGAAATGTCATCATTGCCAGATAAATTTATTTTTAAGTATCATTTCTTATATTTCTTGAAGTTTATTATCATGAATTTAAAATTAATGAATAAATCTATATACTACTTTATCTGATCACCTTTGTTCTAGATAGATATTTACAATATGCTTATTTCTCTCTGTTAAGTTTTCTTTCCTCTCCAGATACTTTGATTTTAATAGCTCTTCATATCTTATTGGTAGCATGTCCTTTCTGTATTATAGGATGTACTGGTCTTTGAAGGTTTATTCATTTCCGTTTCCATGAATTATTCCTATTTTATTTTATTCTATAACAATATTGTAATGATAAACAAATTTCAAAGCTACAGAATGGAAAGAGAAAATTGATTGATTTAAACTTATTTTAAACCAAACTGTAGCATTTTGATTATTTATTTTTAATTTAGATTTTAGTGTAATTTGAATGTAGTATCCATTTATCATGATGACTACGATTACATATTCCATATTACCAAATGTTTACTGTCTGTGTAAACACAGTCATTATTATGTTAGTGTATATATGCACGTTGGAAGTACTATTTAATCAAAAGAAAGCTTACATTTTAAAAATTATAAAGTGTACCTGAGTGCATTTGAATGCTTCCAGTTTACAATGAATCAATTTGTAATTAAATTTGCTCTTATCAGCATGTTATTGTTTGTAAACTTGTTATACTTCTCCTTTAATGCTAAAACTTTAACAAAGCCTTAAACTTCATTAATCCTAAAGCATACAGCAAAGCACAACTAGCTGTTCAGCAATCTGAAACATTAAAAAAATCAAGGAAAACCAAGTGTTGTCTTTCTCAGTTTCTATGTCTCTTCTTTCTTTTGTGTCCGTTTATCTCTCTCTTTGATTATTAAACTTCCCTATGTTTTACTTTATTTGTACTTTGTATGACTGCACAGTCATGCTAAAGCTTTTAAGATGAAAAGGTAAGTAAAAAATTAAACTTCAAAATTTATGCTTGGTTCATACTTCCTCATTTGACATTATAACTTTTGCTAGACTATTTTCTATGTACTCTAAAACCTGAAACATATCTTGTGTGATTTAATTGTTATTCCCATTCTATGGTTATATATTTTCTTTAAAGGCAATAGAAGGAATTCATACAGTAATTAAGGTGACTTATCCACCATTGATTTAAAATTATTTAAGTAATTTACTATAATTCTGAATTGAAAGGCAGGCATTATATTCTTTATATGTTTTAAACTTGGATTACTCAAGAGTGAACTATTAAATTATGGATTCTTGATTATATACCTTTCTTTCATAAAGTGCCATAAGAATTGCAAATTACAAAGACAGTGTAGATCAAGTAATGACATATAAAATTTTATTGATCAATAAAGTACTTTCCATGTTAGAATTGTCATGACCTCGTCGTGGTGAACCAGTGAGTCTCAAGGAAGGCATACATTTTCCCAAACTCTTGTGTCTGAACAAAGACCATTAATCACATAGATGTCATATGGGTGGCCCGGTAGGCCCATAGCACAGCCAAACTAATTGGGTTGAGTAGTTATGGATATTTTGGTTATAAAGTTGGTCACTGGTTAACTTAGTTAATATATTGGCTGTTCTACAACTCAATTTATATAATATGCTCCTTTTCTATACAAAATAAAATAGTTATATTTGTTAAGTAAATTATAGAGTAATGTAAGATATATTCCCCCAATCGAGGATTAAAAAATCTGCTGGTAAGGCAAAGTATACACCCTTCAAAGACAAATGATATTGTATTCAAATATGTAAGATACTGCAACACAACCTAGGATTACACATAAATAAGCAATAGATTAATGATATAACATGTCAAAACCATCTCCATTAGATTTTCTATTCCTAAATGGCTTCCTGAAAATTCCTTTCAGAAAACAAATCTGAATGTGCATGAATGACGTGGACATTTTACAAATTATCTAAATCCACTGTTTGACTATTATTAGTAAGACATTACTCCTGTCACATATTTCAAATGAATAATGAGCTCTTGGTAATTTTCAAAGTCATGTTTATAATAGTTACTGTCAATCTGTACTGCTAATAAGGTAGCCATTAACCACATATGACTATTGAATATTTGAAATGTGGCTACTCAAAATATGCTGTAAGTATAAAACATAGTGGGTTTTGAAATCTTAATATGAAAAAGTAAATGCAAAATATCTGATTAATTTATATTGGCTATAGATTTATATGATACTATTTTGGATATATTGGTTAAATAACATGCTATAATTAATTCCATATTTTTAATCTTTACTCTGGAAAATAGAACATTAAAACTTACATGTATGGCTTGTATTATATTTCTGTTTATAAAATTTCAGGAAAGTATTCATGTGAAAAATTTATCATTTCTAACATGTAGCCTGATACATCATCATTCTGCCTCTAATTGTACACTTTCAGCAGTGCAAAACTCACTACTTTAAAAGTATTGCTTTTAAAGAGAAAAAAATGCAACATTAATCAGTTGTTCCTATAGTAAACAAAATTTCAGGCTCCAATTAATTTATGTTCATTGATTCTGGTTGTTCACTTTGGAACCACAGAGATTAATTCAGATCCCTAATATGCATAGTGACCTTTTAAACAAATGCAGAATAGGCTTTGATCAGGAAATCTGGATTCTAAGCATACTCCTAATGAAATCTAAGTTTATATGATTTTGCTTGAATACTTATTCATTTTGTAGTAGTGTTTCTATAAATCAGTTTATATCTGTTTGTATTATTTTTATACCAGCTGGTATTCAGGTATTTTCAGTTTTATACAATGTAATTCATGTTATTTCAAACTCTAGATCATTCAAAGGATCCTTGCAATGTTTATTTTTATTCACTTAGCTTTTTAGGAAATCACTATACTGTACCTGAAACTGACGTAATTATTTAATATTGCATACAAATTAAAATATTCATTTATGAGTATACAGTATGTACTAGGCATGATCTGGGTTGAACAAAACAGACAACCCTTATCTTCATGGGGTGTTCGTGTAACTCATTCCTCTTTGTGGATTGTTGTGTGTGTGTATGTCTGTGTGTGTTTTACATGTTTGTATGTCTCCAAATAATGCCTGGTGAAAATACTGCATAGGGCTGAACAAGTACAAAGCCCTATGGAATCTTCTTTGAGACCAACTTCTACATTGATGCAGATTAATTAACCAACAATTTTGTTGTTCAGAATGACACAACTCTACCAAACTGGAGTGTTAATTTCTCCATGTTCACTATTAGAATTGCATGAGCTTGTCAAATACCTTGGTAAAATAAAAACGCCATGTCAATAAGCATTTATTTTATCCATTATAAGCGATATGTTTTCAAATAGGGAGGACTTGGACTGAGCCAATGGATGAGTCTGATTTTGAGAGGAAACAATAAGAGCCAATATTTATTGAGCATTTATTATGTCAGATGGATGCATAGAAAAAAAATAGCCAGTATTTATTGCGGATTTATGATATATCAGACAACATTCTAACATATTTGATACTCATAAAAATTCTATGAGGTAGATATTCTTCTTACTCTTATGTTACAGATATGGAAACTAAGGTTAAAACAGGACAAATAACTTGTCCTGGTTCCCTCAGCTATTAAGTGGTAGAACTCAGATTCAATAGGCGTTCTCATTTAGAAGTTTAGGCTCTTCACCAAAACATCAGAAATATTATGAGTACCTTGAGGAAGAGAAAACAGGAGCTCACCAATAGAACTGGATAAAAGACTAGAAAGGTCCTTGGAGCAAGATTAATTGAGCTGGATTTTGGACTTTATTCTATTTGTACTTCTAGAGCAGATAGATAACATAATGAAAGTCATGTTTGGGGAGTATATTAACCTGATCCCAGTACACAGGATAGAACTGGTGAGATTGGAAGGAGATTATAACCCTGTGAGGAGGTTATTGCCTTAATTCATGTGAAAAGAAAGGAAAGAGATGCTATCTCTAGGAATGGAAAGCAAGTGGATTATGGTGAATGAATTGACAATTATTTGATATTTATTGGACATAAGAGTAAAGTGTTGAAAAATGACATCACACATGTTTTAAGCCTGAATGAATGAGAAAAAAATATCATCTATTATCAGAATGTAGAAAGTTGATGTCGCAAACAGTTTGGTGGAATGAAAATGAGTTCATTTCTAGAAATGTTGAATTTCAAGTGGGAACTCAGCTGGCTATTGGAGAATTTATATAGGAATTCAAAAGTGAGGTCATAGCTAAAGATGAATATTTGGGAGCTATTATGAAAACTATGGTTAAATTTTGAAAGATCATACAATTTATTAGGAACGGAGAATTGAGAAAGAGATACAGAGGTCCAAGTTCTGAGCCTTATTTATTTATTTTTAAATGTTTATTGTTAAAATTTTTGCAGATGTCCCCTCACCCCCCAACACACTTCCCCACTTCCACCCCACTCCTGGCCTTCACCAACTATTGTTTATGTCCAGAGCCTACGCATATGCATATAAGTTTTATAGATGTCCCCTTTCCCCCCACTCTTCCTCACTCCCACCCCACTCCTGGCCTTCACAACACTATTGTCTATGTCCATAGGCTATGAATACATACATTCAAATTGTTGGATCTTTTTCTACTCTCCTCTTCCCTCTAAGAATTCTCAGTCTGCTGCATGGTTCCATGTATATGGATCTATTTTGATTTTCACTTTATATTGTTCATTAAATTCCACATGTAAATGAGTTCTGAGACTTCTAAACCACTATATTTGAGTATGTGGAGAGAGAAAGAGCTAAGAGAAGAAGCGGGTATAGGAGTAAAAAAAAGAAAACAAGCAAGCAAGTGGATCCATGTTATTTTGAAATCAGGGTACTCAATAAAAGTTATTTTAAACATTAATTATTATCACATAGTCACAAAAATGTGCAGAGCAGTGTGGTTGCTCTTATTATCAGAAAATGTGAATAACAATTTAATTATATAAAATACTGCCACATTAATTTTGTGTAGTGATTGTTTTAAAAATTATTAAACATTTTACTTTCATAACACTTTGAATAAGATATGATTTTTAAACTTAGAAGTGCATCAAATATACACACACTGAAACATTCTTTAAGCATATTTAAAATACTATTCTGTACTGGTTCAGGAATCTAATATAATATTTCAAATAACAAATGACTATTAAGATTTAAAAACTAGTACAGAAAATCACTCACATGAAAAAAAGAGCCCATAAATCTTTTCTGGCATGTGTGGAAGTGCCTAGAAGAAAAGTATTTATTCATATTGCATGTGATGATGATGCCCTGGTAAATAACATTTGATTATTCACTTTTTTATTAGTAATTAAATACCTTCAGATATTTGTCTCATTCTTGAACACTTTTTGTCCTGTAGGATAGTCCTTCTATCTGATGAAAAATGGACTGGGAATGTGATAGGGAAGAGGAGGTGGGGACCAAACCTGATAAATGCAGTCATCCTGGCATAAGACACTGAACTGGTTTTACAAATGTAAAATAGTTCTATTAGAAAATAATATTTCTATATGCCATTTATGAGTTATCAAAAGCTATCAAGTTTAAAACATTTTCCAGTGTTTTAATTAAAAAAACTGAGCACAGAGTAAAAATCAGTAGAATATTTTAACTGAACTTTTATTATTAAATATTGCCCACTGCTTTGAATATGTCTGATTTCCAATATATTATTATTATTCAGTCTACTTAAAATGTGTTTTTTTGAAAACCAGTGTATTTTAAAGTTGTTCATAAGCTCCTTATGAATTTTGAAATTAAAGAAACTGTGATATTTATAAGGTTGGAAAATATGTAATTCTGATCTTTTTATGTGAAATATTCTGATTTTATTCATTTCAATTTGTTGTGCTCCCAAAGAAAGCATTTCTAGGGCAAGCTAATGGCATTCTTTATCTTATGAGAACATGCCTGTCAATTTCTCCATGCTAAAGATGCCATTTGAAATATCTGAGCAGATAGTTATGCACTTTTTCTGAGGATAAGGAGACAACTCTGCATTTTTAACTAAGGTTACTGGTATTTGATAAATGAGGCAATTTCTGATAAGACATATTTTCCCAAATGGTGTTTATATCAGAATATTTAAAACATGATCAAATTCAACTTGAAAATATTAACAATTAGCCCAGTCAAATATATGGAAATTGACTTTTGTTGAAAAAACAGAATGATGAATTGCATTGTCTTGCATGTGTATTCAGCTCTGATAATGTTAAATGTTTGTATTTATTTGCATCCTCAGGTACTTTCCTAGTGTATTTCAAAACTTTCATAAAGTATAATATGGAAACATAATGCATGTCATTATTTTAGCAACAGGAGGTTGAACAAATATATTTTTGGTTTATATTTCTCATAAAAAGTAATTTTAATTTAAATTAGCACTATCTTTTTTTTTTAGGCCTCCATTCCTTTGAAGGAATTGGAGCAGTTTAACTCAGATATACAAAAATTGCTTGAACCACTGGAGGCTGAAATTCAGCAGGGGGTGAATCTGAAAGAGGAAGACTTCAATAAAGATATGGTAAATTGGTCCTGATGAAAGTGTGAATGAACTAGGAGTGAAAATGAATAAATATTTGGGAAGAAATTACACAACTCAGGCTACCATCTAAATTATCTGGCCATACCTTGCACATTTTCTGATTCTAATGATTTATTACAAATGAAAAATATTATTGTTGAGCTATTATTATGAATGACGAAGTACTATAGTATGGCCATATAGGAGCACCAACATATTCCAATAAATAGCTCACCAATTTTGCTTTGACCTGTACTCTTTTCAAACTCATAGGTTAAAATGTAATGAGGATAAAAGTCAAATCAGAAAATAAACTGGAACTCAACTATCACTGATGGCTGAGATTTTGTGTCAGTCATGTTTTTGGTAATATGACATTTATTTAAGAGAAAGGGCAATCACATACAATATAAACACTGTTTATTAAAGTTTACCACGATTAGTTTTACCGAAAAGTTGAATAAATAGTATAGTGTGTATATAAAATACATATACATTTATGCTGCTTATTTCATGGGGGTAAAAAAATGTAACCATGTGGGCTATTCCCAAACTGGTAACATCCTTATTCAACCCTGATTAATTTCAAAGTGACTTTTGTATTTCTTTTCTGGCTTGAATATTTTTGTGTCACATTCCTCTTCACTGACTTTTTTTTTCTCCTCCACCTTTTCACATTTTCCTTTCCTTCTTTCACAGCCATCACCTATATGGCATCCTTAAACTTTACATATATCATTCTAGAGATTTCTGACATGATTGATGCTAGAGGTTTCTCAGACAATTCTTGAAAATGAGATCCAAAGGGCAGTGTGTGTGTATGTGTATATATATATATATATATATATATATATATATATATATATATTAATAATAGGCATGCAAAGCAATAAGAAAAGTATTTCCACAAATCTTAGTTCCCACTGGTATCAATTCTGGCTTCCGGGAGCTGGCTGAATCAGTGCTCCCCATGTAAGGGGTTTGGGGGCCTTGCCAACTCAGCTCATGGAAAGAAAGACAAGAAGAGGCTTTTCAAGATGCTGAGTTACAAATGTCTCTCCTTCATGTCAAAGAAGAAACCCGAGGGCACAGAATTGAAACAGTGTGCTGCTTATCTCAGGCTGATCACCGCCTTTGGCCAATAGCTCTCACTGGGTACAGGGAAAGAAATGTTCTTGTTTATTTTTTTGTCCTCAGCTCTAGGAAATGTTGCAGACTTTTAAAGACATGTTAAAATAAGTAAGATCTTTTTAGATGATATAAGTATACACAGGGGCAGACAAAAGTATGTTTATAGTTGTTTGTATGACAAATAGTATAATAATAAAAAATAATACAAGGATAAGCTGTGTTTTGTATACTCACAACTGTAAACATACTTTTGCCCAAGCCTGCATATGTCTGCATTACATTATTTCAATATACTAGTAACTGTCAAATCTCAGATAAAATCCCCATTTATTATAAAAGAAAAATAGTTCCTCAGTTGTGTGTAGAATGCATTTTAAAGAATTTTCTATTTGTTATTCTTAGCTCATCAGATTACCTTGGGTACTATTGCAGGATAAACCTCCTTGTTAGAAAGTTCATACATTGAGTTGAAAGAAATATAAAAAACTAGACATGAAAAATTACATGCTTACATATGTTAGTATATTTAACAAGGACTTATTCAAATAAATTCAAAGTACGTAAAGCAAAAATATTTCTGGAGTCCAAAAAATCAAAATACTTATCAAAAACATTTAAAGCCATTTTTTCTAATCTGTATTTAAATACTTATTTGATTGTATTTATTTAAAAACAATATGCACATATGACATTTTAAAGAAATGATTTGCAATATTTGACAGCAATTTAACACACTATTTTTTTGCTAATGCCCTAATATTGATCATGAATTTGAACATTTAGATTATTTAAATCAGAGATTATAGAAAGTAGTGTACATTTAAAACAAAACATTTTCGCTTAAAAGTGATTGTTAAAATTTTAAGACTTGTTGCCATCTCATGCTCACAAATCCACATCCATATTCTTATATGGATTACTTAGCATTAAGAACGACCAGTTTAGTTTACTTCTCCTAACATTTTCAATTTCTAAAAATATACTGAAAATCAAAGCCAAAAGAACGCTTTCATAGCAATTCAGAACTTGTCTGAAATGATGAAGTACCTTATTCCCCCATCTGCCTACATATGCCCCTTATCAAATGTGTCCTTTTGAACTAGACCAGAGGAAACTTCTTTTAAAAGTTAAACTACAACATATAAAAGAAAAACTGTGAGCACATTCTCTTATAATAACATTCCTTGAGAGTTTCAAATTGGATTTTTTTGTGTTTAAATAACATGTTTTATTATCTTTGTTAATGATGTACAGCTTTTTAAAAACCAAAATGAAGACTGTACTTGTTGTTTTTAATCAGAGTGAAGACAATGAGGGTACTGTAAAAGAATTGTTGCAAAGAGGAGACAACTTACAACAAAGAATCACAGATGAGAGAAAGCGAGAGGAAATAAAGATAAAACAGCAGCTGTTACAGACAAAACATAATGCTCTCAAGGTATTAGAGCTAAAATTATAATATACCTTGCCTGTGGTTTCTTTTCATATGTAGGGTAAAATATATCGTGCATAAATAAAATCTGCTTAAGAATCTTACTCACCAGAAATACACTATTCCCCTGTTCAATGTGTGTGCTTTATTTAACATTTTGAGTGGTGTCTTTAATTTTGAAAGATGTTTTGCTTTACCATTTTGAGGGGTTGTTTTTGGTTAGAGAATTTTTGCTGAGTAGAAATCTGAAAATACACCATATGTAGCATCTCTGCATTTTGTTTTCTACTGGTTTATTCTTAGAAGTTATGTTTGCATTTATCTATCTTGAAAACCCTGCTTAACTGTGAAAATAACAAATCTATATTTTGGGCTTTTTGATTCTTGTATGTTAGTGATTTTTTAGAGTAGGTCCATTTTTTTGGTAGCCCATTACTTATTTAGTAAGGCCTGGGATTCTATTTGAATTTTTCAATAAATTTCATTTTCCCTTCAAGAGTCACTCTGCAACAAAGTAAGCATATGAAAGAGTCTAATTTTATTTATGCAGGAATCTTCAAAATAATTTTCATGTCCTTGAAGAAGAACTGGTACTCTCCTACTAACCAGTGATAGTATATTGCTTCAAGTACCCACATGATTCATGTGGATTTGTGCAGGAAGGACATAATAAAGTACTGGTTTCTCTATAGTAATACGTGGGAGGTTCTTGAGCTGATGCTGGACATGTGAAGAGTTCTGTGAAATAACCCTTTTTATGTGCTTTGCAACGTTCACAATTTGCATGCATGGCTGATTTTCTAATGCTGTTAATACCCCCCAACTTCTCATTGTAAATCACTCTTTTAAAGCTATGTATCTATGTAGGTGGATCCAACTAGTAAGTGGGTGGAATCTGCTTTCTATATGTCAATAAGAGTATAAAACATTTTCCCATATATCCAGACAACCAAATAAACACTGCTGAGAAAGTAATTACACAATGTTGTGCCTGCAAGTAATCCACGAGGAAAGTCTAATTGGCCAGCAGGTGTTCTGAAGGTAACTGCTGAGAAATATAGTAAATACTAAAGGTCTATTTCTAGAGGTAAAACAAGAACAAGCCACAGCATGCTCAGAAAATCAGAAATCTGTGTAACTCACACTCTTCCAACTGTGACCAAGCTTACAGAAAGGAGCATCTACAATGGTCATAGGATGAGATGTGTCTTACAGAACAGCAGTGTTTAGTGTTTATCTGGTACAGCTCTAAAGAAATATATAGAATGTCTCTAAATATTTTTACACAGTACACATCACCTTGTTCTCAGTAAATCAAAGGAGTTTCATATTGTATTAGCAGAAACCATTTCTTTTGGCAAAGATATGAGTTTTGTCATGAATAAGGGACTGTTCAATTCTCCTTTCACATGGCTGTGTCTTGGTACCTTTGAAAAAAGCAGCATTTCATCTGTCTCATCCCAGGCATTTATTACCTCCACAAGAGATTTAGAAATCCAACTAAAAATGTAAACTGCAGCAAATTTTACATCCACAGTTTTAAACAAAATGGAGAACAAAATCTATATCATTATTGAAAATATGTGTCAGAAGCAGTGAATGAAAATCTAGTCCACTTGCCGAACCAAGCTACACCACATAGTTCAGTATATATGTCAACCTGTCCATTGAGTCCAATTCTAATCCTTATAAAATAGTTCAAATAAGTTAAAAACCTTTTAATACAATGAATATTTCAGCAGTTCTTTGAAAATCATTATTTTCCTTTTCTTCCATTAAATCTATACTGAAGCTCTAATTGCTACTGCTCTGACAAAATGAAAGCTGTATTCTGAGCTCCTATGTTCCCTCATGTTATCATAAAATGGTATTTCAATAAAATGTATTGATCAGAGAAGACATTGGTGTGCTTGTACAGAGCAAGATAATTAATTGCCCTGTTGTTGACTTATTAAATCAAGCTACCCTTATTTATCTCAAAAGGTTTAGGTTTTTTAAAATAGTGCATTATTTTGGTTTTTTTAAATAGTGCATTATTTTGCATGTGGAGCATGGTTTGATAGAGTAAGAAGAAGCTGGCTATACAAACCTTGAAAGAAAAAAAACCTTTTTTGTAACATTTAAATTGTCATTTTCATGTACACTCATGGGAATACCATTTTTACACTTCTATGTATGCTAGAGGCCTGGTGCATGAAATTCATGCACTCATGGGGGCAGGGGTTCCTCAGCCCTGCCTGTGCCCTCTCACAATCTGGGAGCCCTTGGGGGATGTCTGACTGACAGCTTAGTCCCAAACAGTTGCATAGCCTCAGTGCTGCGAAGGAGGTGGGAGAGGCTCCAGCCACCACCACTGCGCTTACCAGCTATGAGCCCAGCTTCTGGCTGAGCAGCATTCCTTCTGTGGGACCACACTGATCACCAGGGGGAAGCTCCTGCATTGTGCATCTGCCCATGAACATGTGGTCAGTGCATGTCATAGCAACTGGTCAATCTGCTCTTCAGTCGATTTGCATATTAGCCTTTTATTATATTAAATAGCTTGAAACAATTTATCTCATTAGTTAAAGTGACTTTACATTTCTAATCATAAAATATTAATGGCCCATAAAGCATTTTCACAGGGATTGCTAAAACCATGAATGAATTTTCTTGACCACATAGACTTAAAATATTTGTGTATGAACCCAGGGTGTAAGACATAAATAAATTTTAGAAAATGTTAACCTATTTTAAAAGTCTAATACAAACTTAGGTCTGTACAAGTATCTAGTTAGATCGATTGTATTCATATTGAACTATTTCAAATAGATTACATCATCATTTAGCTTACTTAACTGAAATTTCTAATCAAGTTTAAACATGCCAAGAGAAAATACTTTAAGTTGGTCATTCAGGTTTCTTTGCTTCATGGTTCTGCCACATAAGTACATAATTTGATCATCTATTCGTATGTTCAGCATTTTAATGGAAATTTAATCAAAGTTATACAAGGAAGTGAGGGACTCAAATTATTTTTAAGTAACTACAGCCAGACGTGTACTATACATATATATTGATATTTTAATAATATCCACCATGAACAGGATTTGAGGTCTCAAAGAAGAAAAAAGGCTCTAGAAATTTCTCATCAGTGGTATCAGTACAAGAGGCAGGCTGATGATCTCCTGAAATGCTTGGATGATATTGAAAAAAAATTAGCCAGTCTACCTGAACCGAGAGATGAAAGGAAAATAAAGGTAATGTTGTTTTAGAATGTCAATCCTCGATTTTATTGCTACCATTTTATTTATTTAACTTAAACTGTGTGGATCAGATTTCAAATGTTGATATGGTTGTTTATTAGTGTTCTCTCTGATTTTATGTATTTCCTTGTATTGTATTTTTTAGTAAATGTATTGTATTGTTTTCAAGTGACTTAATGTTGAGTGAATAAACTTTTATTTTTAGACAATGTACATATTAATTAAGAAATGTCATGTGTTTTCTGGTAAAATTGTAATCGACTTTGTGTATCTTTGTTCCAGATGAACAAATGACTTACTGGTATATGGACGGCTTCTTTCTCATGTTAGCACATTCATTTCATCAGAGCATCTTCACACATCATTGTCAAATCTCTATTGATGTATTTGCATATTGTCTGAAGATGTTTTTTTCTGTTCTTTACTTTTTATTTTGCTTCATTCTCTGTTGAGTTTCTCAAAACTTTATAAAAAGGAAATAAAAATTTATTGATTTACCCTCTAAATTATATTCAATATGGAGAGCCCCTAATAATAAATAATCACTCCAATTTGGGTCAACCCTCGAAACAGCAGAGACATTGAGAAGAAGAAAAATATTAGATCAATATTTAAATATTTTCTTAATTAGGATATCTAGCTAAAACTGAACATTCAAAGGATAACTGAAATAATATTTGGATTCTTGGGTGAAGATGACAGTAATGGCTTCCATATTTGTAAATTATGAAAAATGACAATAAAATGACAACAGCCTATGAAATTTCTGAGCGAAGTATGTGCTGCTTATAGGTTGGTTGATGTGGTTAGCTAACTGCCCTGGGCCCTGTATTGGTTTTGCTCAATAGGAAATTGATCGTGAATTGCAGAAGAAGAAAGAGGAGCTGAATGCAGTGCGTAGGCAAGCTGAGGGCTTGTCTAAGGATGGGGCCGCAATGGCAGTGGAGCCAACTCAGATCCAGCTCAGCAATCGCTGGAGGGAAATTGAGAGCAAATTTGCTCAGTTTCGAAGACTCAACTTTGCACAAATTGTGAGTTGTTACCGGCAAACCCACTTATGTGTTTGCAGCTGCTACTCTAATAACAGTGGCCTACTAACAAAACTGGAAAACAATAAAAACAAAAAAGCACAACAAAATCTGGGTGCAATTCTAACTTCTAATGTGCATTCTGGAAGTGAGTAGTTTCCCCTCACTTTGGGCTTCTGAAACACTAGTGGTTAATTTTTCAGATTAAAAATATAATAAATTAACAGATCATAGGAAGCAGCCCCTTACCAAAATTGAAAAATACATTTTTGCTGCATCATTTTTCATAACATAGGCAGTGTAATTTGTCAATTTATCATACATTTACTTTATTTCAGTGTCTAATCAAAAATTGCTTTCCTGAGATCATCTCATGCTACTTTTGCTTTCTTAATGTATACATGATAAATAATAAATATTTTGTGAATCATCTTATATCACCTTGCATAAGCCCTTATATCATTGACTTAAAAAATAATAGCTTAGTCCTCATACCTGGCTTATCTACTTAATGGGTTAAACAGTTTATTAGAAGAAATGGATGCCTAGTTATACACATAGTTAAGACGGTTGAGAATTGATAGCAGATTGAAAAAAATGTTTTATATTGTGACTACTAAAATATCTCAAACCAAAAAAAAAATAATAACTGGTCCTCTTTCAAACAAATGGCTGGAAATTTTGTGATTCTCTCTTTTAAAAGGTGATTGATAAACGTAAACTTGGTTTTCTTAGCTCTTTATTTGTAATAGGTATATAAACCATAGGAATTTTTTAACACATATATGTTTTCATTCTATTCTGAGAAGTTGAAAAGTGAAGAGGAATGGTTACCACTCTGTAATTAGGCTAAGAGAGTTCTCCTCAAACCAGGATTTCGGAGCCCGGAAAATGAGGCTTTATAATTGCAGTAGATTGAATCATATGAAATCAACGGATAGTCAACCATTTTTTTTTTACCTATATAATCGCAATTTCATTTGTTTTAATCCATAGGTGAGACTTTTGGAGGGAGGGGTTTCTTATGTGATATTATTGATTCCATTTAATATGGTATATATTTGAAAATTTGTCAGGGCAATTAATATAACATAAGCATATAATTTGTTAATACTTATTAGTAATCAAGGGAAAATATACATCATATTATTGACCTCTTTTACATGTTAGAAAATCCCATGAATTCACTTTTTTTCTGTGAAACCCAGCACCCTAAGATTTAATAGCAGCTGAATATTTTGAGGCATTAGATGTAATATAATATATTTAAATTACATTACATTTATGTATATATATTACATTTATATATATACATACACATATATATAATTTATACAATTTATATAATTTATATACATATATATAATTGATTTCAGAGAGGAAGGGAGATGGATACAGAAACATCAATGATGAGAGAGAATCACTGATTGACTGCCTTCTGCACGTCCTCCTTGTGAATCAAGCCCACAACCCAGCATGTGCCCTGACTGGGAATCGAATCCTGACCTCCTGGTTCATAGGCCAACACTCAAGCACTGAGTCACATTAGTCAGGCTAAACTATATTACGTTTGACCTCCAAATCCAGCTAATTGCACTTTTCAGATCGTTATTCTTTATATTAGATGTTGTGACCATAATACATCATAACTAAGTCAAGCTTACAGTAGAACGTCTGTGTTTGTGAATGCACAAAGAATTGAAAGATTAGACAGCTATAAAGGAAATTTAAGTAAAATAATTTGCCTTGATTTAATAGATCATTCAAGAAGACCTTTGTTTTTAATTATCTGACTACTAATTTATCCATTCTAATTATCCTCAAATATTAAAACACACTCTATATGCAGGATTAAATTTTTTACAACCTGGTAAAGGTAAGTCATTAACACTTTATAATTAAATAGACACAGTATAAAAATTCTCTATAAAACACACTTAAAATATCATTATGTAATTAATTATACATAATAGGTTCCCAACAATATTTGTAAAACATAATAACAAAATGTTTGGTGAAATAAAGTAAGGACATCTAAGCCACTATAATAACTTAAAAATAACTTATAGTAAAATAGCAAGATATATTTTCCCACAAACCATTTCTTCTTGATTTTATATTTAAAAGATTCAAAATTGAGAAGGTGCTGAATTCAGGAAAATATTTTAATTAAATCTTGATTTTCCATGATAATACAAGCAAAAAGAGTATGTATGAGGAATAACCAATTTTATGTTATAATTATATTTGACTTTGTATTTAATTAGTCCTGAAATATGATACATGGTTGATATATCCAAGACGTATATTTATATTCCATTATATTTCAATAATAGTAACATATGTTAAGAAACTTACTCGACATCCAAACTGGTTAAAGGCATCTTTCCCAACTATTCTATGATGAGGCCATTTGTAATATCCACAAGCAAAGAGCTTAACCAAAAATATTTGAAATAATCCTACAATATTTGTAAAACATAATAACAAAATGTTTGGTGAAATAACATGATGTAGCACAGGTAGTCAGAGTTTCAAATTCTTTACCCCGCTCTTCATTTCTCTTCGCTGTGTGTGTGTGTTTTTTTTAATATATTTTATTGATTTCAGAGAGGAAGGGTGAGGGAGATAGAAACATCAATGATGGCAGAGAATCATTGTTAATCTGCCTCCTGCGTGCTCCAAGGTGAGGATCAAGCCCACAATCAGGGCATGTGCTCCGACCAGGAATCCAACCGTGACCTCCTGGTCCATAGGTCAACACTCAACCATTGAGGCACACCAGCCAGGCTTCTCTTTTCTGTTTTTCTTATCTTTCTCTTAAATGTCCTGTTCTGTTCTCTCTAGCTATAAACTTTAGTCTTTATTGGACTTACTGAATTTCAATTAGTCTTTCATATGTTAACAGTGGCAATTGAGGATTGTAGGCAGGACTATAAAATGCTTAATATTTGATAGCTGAGTTTAAAATGAGAAATTAATTTTCCTATTTCATAAGTAAAGACCCATGAATATAGGCTAAGTAGTGTAAATATTAGTGCTCTTCAGGGACTATGCCTGTGTCAGAGCTATATAAGCAAAAATAGCAATAAGAACAATTCATAGACACAGACAACAGAATGGTAATTACCAGAGGGAAAGGGGTGAGGGGAGTTAGAATCGGGGAAAAGGGCGGTAAAGGTGATGAAAAACTTGACTTTGGGTGGAGAACACACAATACAATATACAATGAGTGGCCAGATTATTATGATCCCTGAACGCATAATAATCTGGCCACTCAGTGTGTGTGTGTGTGTGTGTGTGTGTAGTATATTATAGAATTATATACTTGAAAGGTATGTAATTTTATTCACCAATATCACCCCAATAAACCCAATAAATCTGCAAGAGATAAAAATAAATAAAAATCTTAGTAAAAGAAGGAAATGTCGCTTTTCTAACTATAACTCCACTTGCCCGGGATATCCTATAGTTTCAAATTCCAAGTAAATAATGCTGATATTCAATATTTTACAGCCAACAACTACTCTTATTCAACTTTTTATTTTGGATGTCTAACATGTCTCTCAAAGACAAGGTAGCCAAGTCATGAATAATTGATTCCCCCCCCCCCCACATAAATTGGCTCCTATGGAGCTTTTTTAGTGTAAATTGGCTTTTCACTTAGTAAAAAACCTAGAAATCATCTATGATTCCATTTTTCTTTTATATTATCCATGTAATTCACTTCAAGTACTGAGAGATAGAAAAATCAATAATAAGAGAGAATCATTGATCAGCTGCCTCCTGCACACCCCACACTGGGGATCTAGCTGGCAATCCTGGGCATGTGCCCTAATGGGGAATTGAACTATGTCCTCCTGGTTCACAGGTTGATGCTCAACCTCTGGGCCAAAAAAATGCATTAGTTTCAATTAACACTGCTCATTGTGAAACTCGACTACAGGATGATCATCTCTCATCTTCGTTACTTCAGCAGCCTCTAAGTCTTGCTTTCAGTCTTTTCCTACTTATACTATACAAGAGGACCAGTGCATGAAATTCATGCACAAGGGGATGTCCCTCAGCCCATCCTGCACCCTTTCCAATCTGAGACCCCTACTGGGACTGGGCATAAACAGGCAGTCAGACATCCCTCTCACAATCCAGGACTGCTGTCTCCCAACTGCTCGCCTACTTGCCTTCCTGATTTCCCCTAACCGCTTCTACCTACCTACCTGATCACCTCCTAACCACTCCCCTGCCAGCCTGTTTGATATGTAACTGCTCCCCTACCAGCTTGTTTGCCTCCAACTTCCCTCCTCTGCCAGCCTGGTTACCCCTAACTGCCTTCCCCTGCAGGCTTGATTGCCCCCAATTGCCCTCTCTTCCAGGCCTGGTTCCTCCCAACTGCCTTCCCCTGCTAGACATCTTGTGTCCACATGGGGGCAGGCTCTTTGACCACATGAGGGCAGACGTCTTGTGTGTTGGAGTGATGGTCAATCTGCATATTACTCTTTTATTATATAGGATAGAGGCCTGGTGCATGGGCAGGGCCCAGCTGGTTTGCCCTGATGGGTGTCCTGGATCAGGGTGGGGGTTCCTTTGGGGCATGGGATAGCCTGGGTGAGGGGCCTATCATGGGTTGCAGACCAGCCATACCCCCCAGCGACCCAAGCGGAGGGCCTGGGATTAATTTATGTTCTATAATTGAAACTTTGTAGCCTGGAGTGGAGCCAAGCCTTCTGCTCGCTCTGTGGCAACAGCCATTTCTGTTGGGACATTTACCTTATATAATTGAAGCTTTGTAGACTGGAGTGGAAGCCTAGCCCTGCCAGGGCTGCAGAAGTTTGGCTTCCTACATCGCCAGAAGCAACCCTAGACTCTGCTCTCTCCAGTTCCATGGCTGCTGCCATTTCTGTTGGGATTTATGTATCTTTTATAACTGAAACTTTGTAGCATTGAGTGGAGGCCAAGGCCATCAAGGACAGGTGAAAAGCTTGGCTTCCTCCATTGCTGGGGAAACCCAAGCCTCCCTCCTATTCTCAGTGGCTGCAGCCACCTTGGTTGGGGTTTATTTGCATAATTGCTCCTGATTGGTTGATGGGCATGGCTTGTGGGTGTAACAGAGGTGTGGTCAATTTGCATATTACTCTTTTATTATATAGGATTCTCCCTGGTGAAGCCAGAGAGCTCCTAAATCATTAGTTCTCAACCTTCTTACTGCCATCACCCTTTAATACAGTTCCTCATGTTGTAATGATCCCCAATCATAAAATTATTTTTGTTGCTACTTCATAACTGTAATTTTGCTACTCTTATGAATCATAATGTAAATATCTGTGTTTTTCGATGGTCTTAGGCAACCCCTGTGAAAGCGTCCTTCGACCCCCAAAGGGGTCAGGACCCACAGGTGGAGATCCGCTGTCCTAGAGCATAAGTGAAATTCTGTCAACTCCCTGCTGATCATTACCTTTCACCAAAATCCTTTGAGCTTCGACATAATGTAAGCCCTGATTATCACTTCTATTACTCCACATTTATCTTCCTTTTTGCCAGTCTCTTGTCATAGAGGTATAAAAGGTTCTCCTGTTCTTAAACACACCAAATCATTTCTATCTTAGGACCATTGTGCATAATGTTTCTTCATGAAAAAAATTTTGCCTATATTTTTGCATAGGTGTTATAACTTAACTTAGCCACTCTGCCATTTAGGAACAGTAAACCTTTAGTAGAACATTGATATATAATCTAGACAGCTAATACCTAATAGGGATTTTTTTCTCCTTTAGAAGTAATTTTATACTCCTTATAAATTATACATGACAATTAGGAATTTAAGACAATTGTCCAAAATAGCAGGTTTTATTGCAGCTACTTTTGGAAGTGTGTATACTGAGAAAAGACAATAAGTTCTAGAAGCCTAGCATTGAGGTGCTGAAGGGTGAATATGAGGAAGGTTACAGTAATGAATTTCAAAGGATAGCTTTCACTACATCAGAGTAAATTAGAATAAAGTATTTTAACAGTATGTATTTCCTAACTATAAAAGTTCTTGAAAAGTTTAAAGAATACTAACTTTCTTAGTTGATTCACTTTATTTTTCAATTTATTTATTTTTAGAGAGAGGAAGGAAGAAAGAAAAGGAGATGGGAGAAACATCTATTTGTTGTTCCGCTTATTTATGCATTTATTGATTGCTTAACATTTGATAGACTTTAACTGAATTATTTCATTCCTATTTCAGAGGTAGAGACTCAGAAATATAGAGTAACTAGTGTAAAATTAGTGCATAATTTATTTTTATTTATCTGAGAGAGAGGGAAAGGGAGACAAACATCCATTTGTTGTCCCACTTACTTATGCATTTACTGGTTGCTTCTTGTATGTACCCTGACTGGGAAGCAAACTTGCAATCTTGGCATATAGGGACTGCACTCTAACCAATTAAGCTACCTGGCCAGGCCTAAAGATTCATTTCTAATGCCAGAAGGAATGCATTATATAAATTAGTCTTTAAGTGAATATTTTTGTAAAATGGAAACATTTTCATATTGTAAACCTTTTTCCATCAACTTTTAAATATTATTTAAGTTTAAATAAAACTTTACATCTACAAAGAGCTGCCACAGGTGTCTAGGTTTACCTACTAATAACCCCCACAAGGAAGTAGTATTTTTGTTGTATGTTATAATATAAAAATAAATAAAGTTATTGAGATATATCCAAGGTCACATGTAAGGTATTGTAGACACCAGCTTGATCTCAGTGCTTCTCAAAATGCTGTGGGGATTATTCAAAAAATATTAACTGTCCAAATAAGTTTGAGGAAATCTGGGTTAAGAAAAGTCTCCTTACTCTAGAAAATTTCAGGGCTTTTGATATGCAAATGTGATTATGAATTTCTACAAGGGGAATAGATTCTGCAGACTTTCACATCTGGGTAGATGCAGTACAAAGGGAGAAATTTCATTTCAGTTTCATGATAAGATTCCTGTTTGAGTGGCTGTGAGTTCTTCAGGAAAAAAAATGGGAAAAACATCTCTGTACCATTATGCTTTTGTTAGTTTGGATTTTTTAAAACATGAAGCAGAGAGTACAAGAAAATTAGTCACAGAGCTGCCAAAATAATGTATGGACCTAGTTTTATAGCCTGTCACTCATTTTTTGGTGTGTATTTTTTCCTATCACATAATAGTAAGCAATTAGTTTTGAGAGTTAAAGAAGGGAGGAACATTTTTTTTTCATAATTGCCACAAAGATTTTTTTCTTTACCTTGGGATAACAATACATATTGTCAGCTGCCAATGCAAGATCTTTGGAGAATTTGGGAACATACATAATTTTCTCCTTTAGAGAGAGAATAATGTTCTTTAGTAAACAGAATTGTGAATATAAAAGACTAATAATGGTTGCTAAAGAAAATGAACCAAAGAGATATCTGCTTATAGAATTTTTCTTTTCTCAGCTTCAATTTTGTAATTAACATATCACAAGAACTAAGGAAGAAATTAGACAAGAATTTCATGTTCTATATTGTTTGAGATAATAATATTTATCACTATTTCTATAGCATTTTTCTAATCTTTAGTTGTTAATAGAATCAGTTTAATGTTTGTTTAGTAAATAGAATCAATTTCCAGGAAGATGACAGACTAACTGATTCCCTCATCCCTCATTTCAATGTATGGGAATTCTGCATAAAATATAAATTTATGGAGTTTTATACACATAGCTGAGCTCAAAATATATAATGGAACGTCTCTTCCTCCAGTTGCCATAAATGAATACATCATCTCCTATTATATTGGATCTACATTCAAGGCCTAACAGGAGAAAGCTTTGAAAACCTTTTAGTAAAAAATATGTGTCCTTACATAACATGTCACTACACAGATGTAAATGTGGTGTTAGCCAGAAGGAAAGCTATCTGTGGCATAGGTGGAGGTGGGCAAAAGGGAAGAAAATTAGGACAGGAAGAGACTTTGGGGTGATGGGTGCAAAATGCAGTGTGCAGATAATGTTTTGTTGAGTTGTACACTTGAAACCTATATGTTTTTTGTAAACTAATGTCACCCCAATAAATGCAATAAAGAAGGGATAAATAAATTTGAAAAATAAATAAAATCCTGCCTAAAACAGAACCTTCAAAGACTTCCCTCGACATGTGAAGAGAGAATAATTAAATCCTACTCACAAACTCAATTCATCTGACAGAAATGGTAACTGAAGAAAAATATTTTAATTTTTTTCTTTATTGTTGAAATTATTACAGATGTTCCCTTTGTTTTTTTTCTCACATTGACCCCCCTCCACACCACATCCACCCTCTCAGACCTTCACCACACTAATGTCTGTGTCCATGGGTTATACATATATGCATATAAGTTCCTGGTTAACCACTGCCCACCTGCCCCCCCCACCTCCTCTTCCCTCTGAGAATCCAGTCTGTTACATGATTCTATGTCTCTGGATCTATTTTGTTCATCAGTTTATTTTGTTCACTAGATTTCACATATGAGTGAGATCAAGTGATAGTTATGTGTCTCTGACTGGCTTATTTCACTTACCATAGCATAATACTCGCCAGGTCCATTCATGCTATTGCAAATGGTAAGAGTTCTTTCTTCTTTATAGCTGCATAGTACTTCATTGTTGTAAATGGACAACAGCTTTTTATTCCATTCATCTACTCATGAGCACTTGGGCTGTTTTCAAATCTTAGCTATTGTAAATTGTGCTTCTATGAACATAGAGGTGCACATATTCTTTTCTGTTTGGTTTTCAGGTTTCCTAGGATATATTCCTAGAAGTGGGAAATTCCATTTATAATTTTTGAGGACATTCCATACTGTTTTCCATAGTGGTTGTGCCAGTCTGCATTCCCACCAGGAGAGTACAAGGGTTCCTTTTTTCTCTACTTCCTCGCCAGCACTTGTCCTTTATTGAATTGTTGATGATAGCCATTCTGACAGATGTGAGCTGATATCTGATTGTTGTTTTAATTTACATCTCCCTGATGATTAATGACTTTCAGCATTTTTTCATAGGTTCCTTGGGCTTCTATATCTCTATTTAGGTCCTTTGCCCATTATTTGATTGGATTGTTTGTTATCCTTTTGTTTTTTGAAAATTAACCCCTTATTGGATGTATCATTGGCAAATATGTTCTCCCATGCAGTAGTCTCTCTTTTTATTTTGTTGATGGTTTCTTTTTTACAGTGCAGAAGCTTTTGATTTTTTTAAATACATTTTATTGATTTCAGAGAGAAAGGGAGATGGAGATAAAGAAAAAAAAACATTCGCCGAGACCAGTTTGGCTCAGTGGATAGAGCGTCGGACTGCAGACTGAAGGGTCCCAGGTTTGATTCCAGCAAGGGCATGTACCTTGGCTGCGGGCACATCCCCAGTAGGGGGCGTGGAAAAGGCAGCTGATCAATGTCTCTCTCTCATCGATGTTTCTGACTTTCTATCCCTCTCCCTTCTGCTCTGTAAAAAATCAATAAAATATATTTTTTTAAAAGAAAAAAAACATTAATGATAAGAGAGAACCATTGGTCTGCTGCCTCTTGTGTGCCCCACAATGGGGACCGATCCACAATCTGGGCATGTGCCCTAACTGGGAATCAAACTGTGACCTCCTAGGTCATATAGGTTGTTGCTCAACCACTGAACCAGCACAGCCAGGCTATAAGCTTTTATTTTGATGTAGTCCCATTTGTTTATTTTCTCCTTAGTTTCCTTTGCCCTATAAGATTTGTTGGTAAACCTATTGCTACAAGAGGTGTCTGAGATTTTGCTCCCTATGGCTTCTATTAAGACTTTTATGGTTTCCCATCTAACATTTAAGTCCTTTATCCATTTTGAGTTTATTCTTGTGTATGGTGTAAGTTAGTGGTCTAGATTTCTTTGCATGTACCTGTCCAATTTACCCAACACCATTTATTGAAGAGGTTGTCTTAATCCCATTGTATGCTCTTGCCTCCTATGCCAAATATCAATTGAGCGTAATGGCTTGGGTTGATTTATGGCTTCTCCATTCTGTTCCAGTGATCTATATATGCCTGTTATTTTTCCAGTACCAGGCTGTTTTGAGGGATATTGGCCTGAAATAATCTTTCTTTTTAGTATCTTTATCTTTGTGCCTGCATGACAGCAGGGCTCACCCCTGAGCACATTGTGTGAGCTGTTGTGGAAGTGCTGGCAGAAGAAAACAAAATACAACTGAACAAATCCTGAAACAAAATATATAAACACCAAAAACATACACAAGATCCCTACAGCACTAACAAAAGCAACCACCAGAGAAGAGAGAATTAGGAAAGAGAAAAGACAGCAAGAATTATAGAAAAAAAGAAAGAAGAAATATGAGAAAACAAAACAATATAAACAAACAAAGCACAAACAACAACAACAAAGGAGGGAGAAATATGTAGATGATGAGCTGAGATAAATAAAATAAGGATACAGGGTTAGGTGACTAAGGGAAGAAAAACAGTTTAAAATAAAGGAATAAGAAAAAAAAACATTGTAATGGTAAATAGAGGAGAAAAGCATATAGACCTAAAGTATGAAAAGGAAAAAAAAAGTTGAGAAAACAGGAACAAATGTAAAGAGAATAATAAAAAAAGAGAAAAAAAAACTAAGTATTGAAAAAAGAAGAAAAAATAGTTGGAAAAGGGAAGAGGGAAAGCAGATACATGAAACAATAGAAACAGTCTCCAGGGAAAGCAGATACATGAAACAATAGAAACAGTCTCCAGGTGTTTTCTGTCCTTCCTTGATATAAGTCTCCTCTGCAGCTGGACCTCAGTCGGTAATTCCAGGTGAATATCCTCCAGTTTATTTCCAATCTGGCCAAGTCAAGGAGAGAGGCTGGAAATAGAGCCTGCTTCAGGCTCCTTAGAAGAAACCAACTCTGCTGAACCTTGATCTTGGGCTTCCAGGGGTGTCCAGAACTTACTTAAATTAACTCCCTTGACTCAAGAGTGGTTGCATAGGTTCCTTCCCCTCACACCTTTGGTTTTACAGATCAGGGGTGGCCTCAGCATCTTCACTTTGACTACCAGATACTGCTACGCTTAGACCCCACTGCCCAGGGAAGGTGCCATTTTCTTCTTGGAGAAAAATATTTTTTTAAATGGAAACAATGTGTGGGGGGGTCTGCATTTTTTAAATTAACTACAAGGCTGGACACTCTTGAATTGAGAAGTTAACATAAAATTGGTCCCAGATTCATGAAATACTTGGAGTGCCTCCTCAAAATAATAAAATAAGTCAGTCTTCTGGGAGCGTCCCAGAGACACAGAAACACTGAAGATTAGTTCACAAGAAGATATAACCCACATGAACAAATAATACATTGTGACTTAAAGTCATCTCATAACGATCAAGAGAATCAGTACCTCATGATCTTAAAATTATAGAAAACTATTGGATACCCTAATTTAAATATGTTAAAAATAATTATAGAGATAAATATGTAAAATAAATGTTAGATAAGCCTTATTGGTGATAACATTGGTAAATATGTTCTCCCATTCAGTGGGCTTTCTTTTTGTTTTGTTGATGGCTTCTTTTTCTGTGCAAAAGCTTTTTATTTTTATGTAATAACTGAAATTAGCAATTTAATGGACAAGTGAAGTATCAGATAATTTGAAATTTGGAAGCTACATATAATAAATTACCTAAAATGCATAAAGAGAGACTAAAATATCTATAATAATAAAAGCATACTATACTAATTAGACCAGAAGTCCTTCAGGACAAAGATGGGGCTACAAGAGAAATCCAGTCCAGGGTGTATGCTGATGCTGGCTGCTGGGAGAAGGAAGGCTTATAAGCTCTTGCATGAATATAATGCATCGGGCCTGTAGTAGAAAATATAAAAGAAAGGGTAAGGAAGGGTATGAAAAGATGAAATATAGAGAATGCCAAATACAAAGATAATTTTATAGGCAGTCACAGAGACCAATTTCCTAGAATGATAGCTGCTAAAAGCCAGAGGGGGTAGAATTACATTTTTAAAAAACACTGAAAGAAAAAAAAAACATTAACCTAGATTGGCACACTTATAAAAAAAAACCTTTTTAAAAAATGAAGTCTAGTTAACCCACAAGCTTATCCTATCTAATATAAGGGTAATATGTAAATTAACCATCACTCTGTCACAAGGATGGTGGTGCCTTAGCCTCAAGATGGCAGCACCCAGTCCTCTCAGCCTCGCTGAAGTCACCCAGTCCCGGGATGGGGGTGGAGGCTGAGAGCAGGCAGCATGAGCAGCCTGGTGAAATGCTTGCTTCACTGCTGAGGTGATGAGTCAAGCATTCCACCCTGGCTACCGAGGGCCTCTGGGCAGTGGGCACTGAGAAGCCATGGGTGCTGGGGGGGAATCCTTGCTTCATAGTCTCAGTGATGAGGCAAGTGTTCCTCACCCAGCCGCAGATGTGCCTCTGGGCCCCAGAGAGCCTCTGGGCAGTAGGTGAAGAGTTGCCAGCCCCCACAGAGAGCTACTGGCACACGGATTGGTGCACAGGACTACTAGTATTAGGTATATTAGCTTCCTCCTTTTTTATAACTTTATTTTTATTGTTGACAGTATTATAAGTGTCCCCATTTCTGCCTCCTTTGTCTAATTCTTTTCCCCACTTTCCCTGTAGCTATCATCTCCCTGTTGTCTGTGTCTATGGGCTCTGCATACCAGTATATGTTATTTCCCTCCACCTTCTTTCATCCAGTCCCCCCCCCCACTTCCCACTAACATATGTCAGTCTGTTGCATGTATCCATGTCTCTGTTTCTATTTGTTCATCAGTTTATTTTGCTTATTAGATTGCACATATAAGTGAAAGCATATGGTATCACATGTATACCTTATAATGTGACCATCCCATTAATTCTAGTAGTCATCTGTCACGATGCAAAGTTATCACAGTATTATTGCTTATATTCCTCTTTCCTTTTTCACTCATCCCACCACTCCTTCCTTTCAGGTAACCATCCCTTTGGTCTCTTTTTTTTTCATGAGTCTATTTGTATTTATTTGTTTTTTTAGATTCCACATGTAAGTGAAACCATATGGAGTTTGTCCTGACTTATTTTACTTAGCATAATATCCTTAGATCTATTCATGTTGTTGCACATGACAAGATTTTATTATTTTTAATATTCCATTGTGTAAACACACACACACACACACACACACACACACACACACACACACACCACATCTTCTTTCAAGAATGCCATACAAATAAAATCTCTTGGAACAGACAAAACCTGATAGAGTTTACTAATAGGAAATTCTGACCAAAAACTACTCGGGATGTTTATTTTGTTTTGTTTTAGAATGAGCCATCATTGGTGTTTATTTAGCTATCAATCATTATGTCATATATATTTTTATATTAGCAAAAAACATGGCATATATGCACCTCAGGTATAGTTCTTAAGCAGTAGGAGTATGACCCTAGATGCAAGCTTTAAAATGTAAGGAAAATGGTAAGAATTCCTCTGTTTACTGCACCCAGTCAGAGAAAGATAAATATCACATGTTCTCACTCATTTATGGAATATAATGAACAACATAAACTGATGAACAAAAACAGAATCAGAGACAGAGAAACATCGATCAGACCATCAAACCTCAGAGGGAAGGTAAGGGAGGTTGGGAGAAAGGGGAAGAGATCAACTAAAATGTAAGGAAAAATGATGAGCAAATAAAATAAACAAATGGAAAAGACTAAAGAAATACTTGCTATATATAAAATTGTCTAATTGGTATATTAAAAACAGAATAGAACTAAAATATTGGATATCAATGACAAAGTTAAGAGGAAGTTTGCTTGGAGTTCCTTACCTCATTTAACCCCTGGCTTTTTGGTGTTCCTTCTCAATCTCTATTGCTGGTACCTCCTTCTCTCTTCTAATATTGGAATGGCTCAATGCTCACCCTTTGGGCATTTTAAATTTTCTATCTAAGCTCCTAGCCTTGCTATTTTCATTCAATTTAGTGACTTTAATACCATGTAAAAGCTGATGATACATTTATATAATCTGGCTCTTCTCCCTCTCTAAGCTATAGTAGTAACACTCACCTGTCAAAGTTTCCAGTGAAAACCTACCCTCGCTTTCCTTTACCTGTTTTCAACACAATAATCAGAGACATCATTGTGGATAAGAACATTAAGCCAACTTTATTTTAGTCCAATAGAAATAATTATGAATATAATTTATTTTGTTTCGAGTTAACTGTATGAGGCCAATGAGGTATGCATGACTAGATCTTTACAAAAAGTGTCTCTAGTCCGCATAACAACCTAAAAGATGAAAATTTGTCCTGCAACTTTCCTAGGTTCCCATAAAAATTGAAGCTAAGGATTCCAAAATTAAGATACAGTTTTAATTATTAAATTAAGGAGATTTGTTGATCATTTCTCTTTGGCTGTGTTGAGAGCACTGTTTTATTAAATAGTATCTTCCTTTTTTATTCTTTTTTTAATGAAAATATCCTAATAGCGGCAAGGGTTCAGTGAAATCAGCATTCCATACACTTCCTGGGCATCTATATAGAAACTCAAGTTTTTATTTTGGATACATTGAATTGGCATTTCTTTCATTCAATAAACATTTATCTAGTATCTCTTATGAGCCAGACAACACAAAACGTAAAATAACATTGGTGAATCCATAGCAATCACACAAAAGACGTGATATTTGATAAATACAACTCACACAATGAGGAGGAAAAATGTACAAGAATTTATACACAGCAATTTGACCTCCATTTGCAACACAACAATAAAAAGTGTAATTTTCTCCACTCTAAATTTGCTTTCCAAAATATGGAACACCAGCTGGAATGGAGCTTAGACAGCTTCTGCAGTAGGCTTGGAAATATCCTTCTGAGCGTGTATGAAACAACTGGTTAAAATAATTAAATCACTCTCACCATCTGTGAATCGTTTTGATTCTTCAGTGATTACTTAAGACTCCCATTGTATGGAACATATTCTTGAACAGATGCATAAAATTAATCCAAGCTTATAGATTTCCTAACTTTGATATTCATGAAAGAAAAAAAGGGTTACAGTGTCTTCAAATCTGCTAAATTGTCTGATATTTCTTCTGCTCTCCTTTATGAATCAACGGCTTTTGAAACCTTAAAATGTATTTGAAATTTCATTTGAATATTTTTAATGATACAAATGCATTTATTCACAGACACTTCATTGTATTTTAAAATTAGAGGCCTGATTAATAAAATTCGTGCAAAGGGCTTGGCCCTCGCAGCCCTGACTTCAGAAGGTCATCCGGAAGGACATGCGGTCATTCAGCTGTCTGGTTAATTAGCATATTATGTTTTTATTATTATAGATTACACAAATTTACCATTTTATTTATTTATTCTTCTAAGTGTAATACTTAGTCAGTAATAGATAGCGATTTCATAGAGAACTAAATAAAAGTGCCAATTCAATAATTTTTATCAATTTTTATAATTTTCATAGGCTACAATCATGAGCACTTAAAAAAACGGTGGCTTGAACAGATGGAAAACAGAGGACAGCTTCATTTAGTGCTGGCTAATCCATGGATAGAAAATGCATGGGTAAAATGAAAGCCAAAACTTTGTATCTATACAAACTTAAGATGTTTAAATTAGTAACTTAGAGGCATTATTGGCTGTTTATCTGGAGAACAATTCATGGGAAAGTTTCCAGGCAATACATGCAAATGGTTTTCCATACTGGTCAGTAAATTCTTACCTAATAGAATGTTTGAGTGGCAAAATGTAAGTAAATGAATTACTTAACATATACAGAATCAACAAAGTTATAACTTTTTTGTGGTCTGTATGAAGTTCAAATTTAGTACTGATTAATATCTAGGTAATCACAAACATGCATGAAACATATGAATTATATCACCCACACCTTATTTTCTTGCCTCATAAACACACTTGGGTATTTTTTTATGTGGAAAATTATTTTGAGAAATCTAGAGACCCTTTCATACATTGGCCTCCCTAGTGCAAAACAACCTCTTTAGTGTGCTGGCACAAAGGCTTTCTCTTCCTCAAATTTGCCAATATGGCTTCCTTTTCTTGAAATTTTCTTTCTTGTTTTTTCTTCCCCTGCTAGTCTCCTGTTATCAGATTATTTGTGGTTATTACAATTTATTTGATTTAATTTTTGCTTAGCATAGTTTAAGGATTTTAACCATTTATTCCCAAATAAAATTATGTTAAAATCATTAATCTCATATCTACTAAATGGCATATAGCATCCTAACTTCCTAATTCTTAAAACACTGCTACCAGCTGATTTTTATTCATCTATCTATCTATCATCTATCTATCTATCTATCTATCTATCTATCTATCTATCTATAATCTATGCTATGTGACTGTGCATATACATATAAACATATACACATATAAACTTATGTGTATTATTGTTATAAATATTTGCACAAATAGGTTTAACTTTGTAAAATATAAACTTTACCTTTGAAAATGACTAGTAAGTTCATCCAGATGTTAATTTTAATAGTTGAAGATCCATCTGTTAATAGTTCCAAAATTTCTGTTTTGTAGCTTCTTTATTTACAGGCATATCAAATACTTGTGAATATTTAAAAGGATAATAAAATTTGGGATACTTATCAATATCATGTTATTTGGAATTAGTGTGTCTCTTCAAATTAAGAACACTTAAGTAAATATAGCCTCATGTGCCAAGCCAAAGAAATAGGAAAACTTCTCAGCTTAAAACAAGACAAAGCACGATGATTTAGAGTGCACTGGAAGTACTAAAGTGGTCATTTCAAAATTGCACACAAAAAAAATCTGCCATGTAACTGATTGTTTGAGCCTTAGCTAAATATTTTCTTTTTTTAGTTTCTGAAGTTTTAGTTATGTCTCTTTTTTCCCCAATTGACCCCCCCGCCACCCATTCCCACCCCAGGTAAGCCCCCATTGCCCTAGTGTCTATGTCCATTGGTTATGCTTATATGCATGCATATTTTGGTTGTTCTCTAACCACTACTCCCCTGGCCCCTGTTATTTGTTTCTGGATCTATTCTTGTTCATCAAATTAAATAAATATCTTATTTGTCTTGAGTATTTTTCTGAGATAGTCTTCATATGTTAATTTTATTTTCACATTCAATTAAAATTTTGTATATATGTATATTGTATGTGTCCATTTACACATGTACATATTTTTTAAAATATCTATGTATTCCCAAACATTATATATATATACATATACATGAATATCTTTACACACACACACACACACACACACACACACACACACAGTGGATATGTATTTTAAAAGTTTTATGTGAAGTCTTTGGAAAAAGTTAGCAAGGATTCAAAAGGTTTATTTTTTATTTTTTTTTATTCTTTAAAGTATTACAAATAGTAGTGCATGTTTTCTTTTTTCCCATCCTATTGACCTCTCCCCAGCCTCTCCTACCCCCCCGCGCATGCCCTCACCTGGCCCCCCTGCCCCAGTGTCTTGTATCCATTGGTTATGCTTATGTGTATGCATACAACTCCTTCAGTTGATCTCTTAGAACCCACATCCCCCACCCTCCCCTGTCTTCCCACTATAGTGTGACAGTCTGTTCAAAGAAGCATTGAACAAAAGATTTCTTGACTGCAAGTCTTTTCAGACATTTCAATTTACTAATAGGCATTTCTGGGCCTCCATGAAGGGGCTAAATTTAATATCTCACAAAATTATGAGTATGAATATATTCCAAATAATTGCTTTACATTTTGTTCATATACAATGAGTTGCATTAATATCTGAGAGGCAACTGAAGAGCAAAGTAATAGTATTTAGCTAGTGTGCATTAAATTGGAGAAATGCGACATAGTTTAATCAGAAATGCTTCCTAATTCTATCCTAATTTCATTGTGAAATGAAGAAAATATTTCTGTTTGAATTCTGGGAATTCCATAGTGGAAATTATATTGGTACTGCAGAACTCAATAATTTTAGCCAAATACCTATTTTAAATTTTTTAAGCTGATAGTTTCTTTATTCACTTTTTCAACAAATATTTCTAATAACCTACTATGTGCCAGGTATTATTCATGAGCCTTTGTTGCATTTATTTTACATTGTAAGGTACCTGAATGTATAACCTCATTTATTGAATTACTGGAGGGCCAGTACACAAAATTTGTGCATGGTAGGGTCCCTAGGCCTGGCTGGTGATCAGTTCTGATCAGGGTCTTCTGGCTGCTGGCTGAGGCCTCTCTTCTCTGGCTGCTGGCTGCCAGCCAGATCCTTCCTTCATTCCGTGCCACCCCCTGGTGCTCAACATATGTCATAGCGAGTGATAGAACTCAGTCTCCTGGTCAAACTCCTATGGGGGCACTTTGCATATTAGCCTTTTATATGTATAGATCATGTTACTTGGTAGGTGATTTCTTACAAGGTAGGCCATATATGTTGTGCTTATGTGTTGGTGCTTAACTTGATGGAGTCCAAATCCCTTTTCGTTCACTTCTTCAACAGCCATACTTAGTGAATAGCATTCTGCCATGTTACTAATTTATTTATGTTAGTTCATGGAAAACCCTTATTAAAATGCAGATGTTATCCTGTGAATGATATCACTTTAAACCACTATAAGCCACTAACCCATTATTGAGATTTATTTGATCAGTTTAATTAGATGGTAATTTACCTCGGCCCTGAGGAATTAGGTAAACTTGGTGATGTGGAAGGGAAGAATGAACATGAGGCAGATCAATGCACAGGTACAGCCAGACCCTTTATATCTGACACTGAATATACCTGCCCTCTTAGAAGCAGGATACACTTAAATACTGTCAAATTCAGCTCCACCTGCAAATCTCATTCACTGATAGTCTGCCCTGCTCCAAAAATTCATTTTAATTGTAGAAAATAAATCAAAAAACTATAAGGGACACTTTTCTGCAGTATTTTACTCTGATTATTTTATGCATTTTATGTGTTATTCTTTTTAATCAAAACATAAATAATAAGCTAATACAGTTTGTTGGTCAATTAATATCATTCATGGGTTTATCCTCCCCTTTTTCGTTTCATAGCTTACCACAGGTGATTTTATAGACAATGCAGTAAGAGGAGATACCTAAGAGCAAACAGTCTTACTGCTTTTGTCTCTGTGTAAAATTATAGCCAATCCATTTGGACTCATTAGGCTGATTATTCAAGGTCTTTCTGATCAGTGATTTAATTAAAAGCACATAAGGGCAGGTACTGTCAGAACTCAAGTATTATCATGCCATTTGTGTATATGCAAAATAGTGAACAGGAAAGACAAATCCCTATCTCTTGTTTTTTATATGCTTTCATAGTTAGTTGGTTTTTTTTTTATCCTCTTTGGTAACACATACTTTTTTTGTTGCAAATGTCTGTATGTTACTTATAATTTGTAGACAGGACTAAGGAGAAATGAAATAAAAAATAGCTTCTTACTGTAATGATCCCTAGAAGGAAACTTAATTGTCTTTCTCTGAAGACTTTTGTATCTACATCTATCTGTATAAGAAAACTTAATTCATTCACACTTAAGAGCTATTAGAACACACATAAAGCCTGTCATCCTATTTAGGATTTACATGACACTATTATTATTTTAAATAATCTCTAATATTTAAGAATATCCTCTTGAGAAGAGATAATCAGATAAGTTAAGAGAATTTTATACCATGGCTCACTTTAAATCATTAATAAATAAAGCAAAATAAGACAATCAGAGAAAGATAAATATCACATGATCTCACTCATTTGTGGAATATAATGAACAACATAAACTGATGAACAAAGATAGAACCAGAGACATAGAAACATTGAATAGACTGTCTAATCTTTTTATTTTGAAGGTTTGCCACATCTTTTTATTTTTCCCCTTTTATTGAATTTATTGGGGTGACACTACATAACAAAATCATGCTGGCTTTAGGTGGATAATTCCACAACACATCATCTGTACATTCTATTATGTGTTCACCATCCAAAATCAAGTCTCCTTCCATTATTTATCTTCCTTATAGCCACCTCAACCTCTCCCATCCTTCTTCCCTCCGCCTACCAATGGCACATCTTTTTCTTGATTAACATTAACAGAATAAAAAAGGCTCTATCACTATATTACTTTTGTCTGATTTTACTGTTTTTGTTGCTCTTTGAAGGCATTGATATACCTCTCATATATCATATTTATATTAGATATAAAGGTAATTTAAATAAATATATTATAATAATATGGCATATAGCACATTTTCCTTCTTTAGTTTCTTTGACCTCATAACTCATAAATGTACCAGTAATCAAAACCCATTTGACACTTAAATTGAACAGAGAGAAGTTTCTTAAATCATGGAGGAAAACACTGTGTTTTCAAAGCTTAGGTATGATGCACCATTTGTTTCAAAACAGGATTGCCTTCATCTCATGCACTTATATGGCCCTTCAAAGTCCACATTTTAATAAAAATAATGTGATCACTAAAGTTTCAGAGAAGTCAAAGTTATTTTTAAAAATATTGAGTGATATCTAGGTCTACTTACAGAGCTCAAAATCTCAAAGCTGTTTCTACCTCAACTTTAGTTGTTATAAATCACAGTTTTCCCCCTTAATGATTCTTTTTAAACATCAATTGAGCTTTTCATTTTTAATAAAAATAGGTACTTTGGTGCTGTCTTCCACATCTCTTGATTTCCAATCCCAGAAAATGAGAATAGTGTATTCCTTTGGGTATATATCATTAGGAAGGAATATGAACAGAGAGAAATATAATGAATTAGCAGTGCTATAGCACTTCCTTACTAATGATGCATGAATATCTATAATGATATGAGGTGGTAAAGAACATTAACAAAAGCAAGTTGATTTTCAAAAGGTTAGACAGGATTGGTACAGATCAGAATTCAGAAGGATATAATTATTCAAGGCAAAGTTAATGAAATTCAAATGAAAAGGCAAAATCTGAATATGAGTGCATGGATTTTGCATAAAGAAGAGAATATGAACATGATACTTATAATTACACTGATTTTTAAGTAACAGTCTGAATTTTTTATTAGACCAAACTGAAAATCACTCAATGGATATAGTTTATTCATTATGGACTTGCATGACAATAAAAAAGAAGGACATGTTTTAAGGAGTACATAGTAAACTATATCTCCAAATGTCTGACTCTTGATTAAATTTTTAGACGCCCTAACTGGTTTGGGTCAGTGGACAGAGCATTGGCCTGCATACTCGAGGGTTCCAGGTTAGATTCCAGTCAAGGATATGTACCTTGGTTGTGGGCACATCCCCAGTAAGGGGTGTGCAGGAGGCAGCTGATTGATGTTTCTTTCTCATCGATGTTTCTAACTTTCCCTCTCCCTTCCTCTCTGTAAAAAAAAATCAATAAAAATGTATTTTTAAAAAATTAGAAAACAATGTTTAGAAGTTTCCTGTACATGAAAATTACTTTACACTTCTCTCTAAAAATATATTTATGTACACAGCTATATATAATAATTAATTAGAACTTTGTAATAAAGTATAATATTCAAAATTAATAAAAATGAGTTTTCTAGAAAATTAATTGACATTTTCCCAATGATGTCAAAGAATTCTTTTCAAGTATTCCTGTTTTTTCAAAAAAGGTTCCCTGGATTATTCCTGTGGTATGTACCACTTAACTTTTCTTATCCATAAGTACTATGTACCAAGATGACAAGAAGAGCTAAGTCCTCCAATAGATCAGTCTTCATTAAATGCTTTAAATGTATCGTATTACCCTTTTAGAACTTAACTTACAAAATACAGCTGAGTCAGGGCCCATAGCTAACTAACCAGAAGGCATTTGGGAATTATAGGCATTCTAATTGAATTTATTTTGCACAAGAAAAATAGAAGATTATTTATTTACCAGTAACAAATATTGCAATCATGTTAGGGTCGCAAATGTTGCAATTGTTTTATCATTGAAATCTTTTCTAAAGTGATAGAGTATACCGTTTCATTTATTTGATTGCTTTTTTCAACTATACCCTTGTTAATATTTCTAAAGGGGTTGGAGTATCTCATCATATCATGTCTGAGTATGGAATGAATATGATGTGGCAGAGTTAATCCACATATTTATGTGGATTGTTACCAATTGCACTAAGACTTATCTATAATAGTCTTGAAAATAATCACAATATGCATATTCATAGAGCATGTCCTGGCTGCAGTATGGTAGCTAATAATTCTTTGAAGGTGATTACAATCAGGTTCATAAGGACTTCATCTTTAAAGGTGGGGTTGGGGGAGAAGCAAAATTGGTTTCTAGAACCAGATACAAGCTCTCAATTATTTAAAATTTCTGGATTTAAATAGATGCCATAACATTCTCCTAAAAAAGATTTCCATTAAAATATAGATAGAAATGTGTTTTCTCTTAATGTGCTAATGAATATTTATTATGAATAAATAAATGCATGCATCTATATGTAATAAAATAATCTATGACAAACCCATGTGGTCATGAAAATTCAATAAATGAGAAGCCAGAGTATAATGTGCTCTGATTCTCAGAATTCTGGTTCAGGCCTGAAGCTGATGTCAGATCTTATCTATGAGACATAGAATTCCAATCTTCAGAGCTGTATGGTGAGAACTATTACTTAAATAAATCTCATTTTGTATGTAAAACTTTTCCATGCAAAACAAAAACTATCCACAAACACTGAATAATTAGAAATTTGGGTTTTAAATTTGAGTAAAATTAAATCCAAGACAGTTGTCAAATGTGAATTTATTTAAGTGCCTCCTTTCTTTGTTGTATTTAACATTTCAATTAAGTTCTTTGCTATTAGTAATTCATAATTACTATATTTGTAAGGTGCAAATATGAATTTAAGGCAGTGGAGAGCATCTCAAATATAGATAATGAAGATCTAGGAAACTACATGTCAAAAAAGAAATAGAAAGATGATATAAACACTTAGAATCATTTTTCTTTTACAAGAAAATGATAACAGATATCAAAACCTTTTGGAACTCACACTGATTTTTAAAATGAGCCTCAAATGTTTTCTAAGTATTTCAAAGATATGTCTCATTGTAAACCAGCTCCTTTGGTTAAAGAAAAATACTTCCATACATATAGTGTACATACATACATACATACATACATATGTACAAAAGGTTTTAGTACTTTATCCAATTCTGTCCCCAATAACAAAAAACGCTAGTCTATAGAAACATACAGATATGAAATGCATACAATAAAAAAGGTAATTGCACCATTACATAAAAATGATATAGAAAATATTCTTGTTTCTAATAATGTAGAACTATCTTTCACTCTGGGATTTAAACAGTTGATGCACATAATAAAGGGTGTGTAATCTCATAGGGAAGGCAGGGGAGAGGGGGTGGAAGAGTTCATCCAAATAACTTGTGTGGATATATGCATAATCCATGGACATAGACAATAGTGTGGTAAAGGCCTTGGGGGGTGGGGAGACAGGTGCAAGCTAGAAGGTGTCAATGGTTGAAAAAGGAAAGCATATATAATACTTTCAAAAATATAGTTTACAAAGTAAAAATAAAACTGACCAAATCTGCTCAAAAAAGAAAAAAGAAAGAAAAATCTATGAACTGGAAATCTTTGTTGAGAACTATCGTCACCAGTCTAAGGAAATATATGAAAGTCACAGTAAATTTGCTTGACCTGTGTTGTTAACTTTGCTGGTTATGGGTTATTGTTAAGTCTAACCTGTCAGTGAAAATTAGAAATTCAAATAGCCTCCTGACTTATTTTTATTTTAAATTGGTGAAATAGTTGTTTTGAAATGGAGAAATTGAGAATTTGGATTCAAAATATCTATGGTTAAATCTATGAATTGACCTCATCAAAATCTAGCTAATTTTAATAGTAATAATATTACTATTATTTTAAATGGGAAATTAGAAGTGCATGTAGATTATCATTCCATTGATCATGAAGAAATATGTCAGCTATTTGGTTATATGCACATTAAATGAAACTTTTCAAAATGTATCGTTATATAATTTAAGCTAATTTCTGCGATTCTATAAATTTAGAGTGCCATAAATAGAGACATCTAAGTTAGAATTATTTTTTTTTCATTATATAAGAACCAGTGGCCTGGTGCATGAAATTCATGCACATTAAAAGGGAATTAATTGAAGGAATTATTTTAATATTGCTATTTGCCCTTTCTACAATAGAAGTATCAAACATGAATGACAATTAGTAAAATTTATATGAAAATCTCCCTCCTGTCAGAGTCTGGGGTGTGCTGTGGGACCCAGAGTCAAGTCCCCGTCTACCTTCACAGGCTTTGAAATTGTAGGAGACCCAGACCTGGCCATCCCTACTCCCATCAAGCCCCTCTGGGTGAGGGGAGTACAGCCTCAGGTCTCTTGGTGTATCCTAAGGTCTCCTGGCATGGCACCAGGTGGGGTACAGCTTGAGGTGCCCTGTAAAGCCCCATTGGGCTGGGGACATAGCCTGAGGTTCCCATCAAGCTCCATTGGGTGGAGGGCGTGGCCTGAGTTCCCCTGCCCAGGGCAGGCACCATGCAGCCTCTGCTGTTCGGTCCCTGCTGTTCGGTCATTAAGTGATGGTGTCCTGACTAATTTGCATATTATGCTATTATTAGATAGAGTAAAAAAAATCCTAGCTATGAGAAATTAAGAAGAAAATATAAATGGACCAACATATAATTTCACTAATCTTTGTGTAGTAGTAGCTTCGTCTGAAATCCTAAACTCCATTTAGTTACATTACTGCAAAAGTGAGGATGGTCTTGTCATAAAAGATGTGTAATAGCAAATAGCTATTTTAGCATGCCTATCATCTGCTACTACATCCCTCAGCTGACCCCATCAACAGTCAAGTGACAGTTGATTAATTCAAAACAAAGTTACTGGGCCAAGACCGGTTTGGCTCAGTGGATAGAGCATCGGACTGCGGACTGAAGGGTCCCGGGTTTGATTCCGGTCAAGGGCATGTACCTTGGCTGCAGGCACATCCCCAGTGTTTCTCTCTCATCAATGTTTCTGACATTCTATCCCTCTCCCTTCCGCTCTGTAAAAAATCAATAAAATATATTTGAAAAAAACAAAAAACAAAGTTACTGGGAAACTAATTTCAATTGCAGGAATTTTGCTGCTGATATATACTAAAGACAGAAGAGAGCAGAGGTCATCTATATTTTTTAATTTGCATGTAAATAGTATCTATTTCTTGCTCTTATAAGGAATAGGGAAAGACATATTGCTGGTTAGGTCCAAAAGAGCTTTGAGCTCCAAATGCCTATCGCATCGAGCACCTGAATGCCATGTGAAGAAGATACAGGTGGAGAGGCTGATGCTTCCTTTGATTTTAGGGCTTTCTGGAGTTCTTATTAAAATTTGAATTCTAGCCTATCTGGTGTCGCTCAGTGGTTAAGCATCAACCTATGAAACAAAAGGTCAAGGTTTGATTTCTGGTCAGGGAACATGCCTTGGTTTCTGGTTTGGTCCCCAGTAGGGGGCGAGCAGGAGGCAAGTAATCAATGATTCTCTCTTATCATTGATATTTCTCTCACTCTCCTTTCCTCTCTAAAATCAATAAAAATATATCTAAAATGTAATTTTTACCCTCAGTCACAATAATCTAGTACCTTAAATAGCCGCTGACTTACTAAGAAACTAACATTGAAGAAAGGACCTGATGTCTGCCATTTGGAGGCGAGGGGTGCTCAGTATAAAGTATATACCAGCCGAAAAAACTTTGTTCTCCTTGTTCCTCAGTCAAAATTAGGGAGAAAATTATAGAATAGGTTCCTTTGGCGTGAATACCACAGATGTGTACATCCTATCCCATACTGAGTTTTCAAGGAACCCAAAAAGTTACGTTTAAAAAATCAGTTGTAAAAAGTATCCTTTTTTGGGGGTAAAACTATACCCTTTTCATGACATTATGGCTCTTGGTATTTCATTCTCATAATCATGGTGCTAATGTGCATGTATCTCTTTATTATAAAAAGGTTCTATCACGTTTTGGAAGAAGGGGTTATATAAATAATAACATTTTTACTAGACACACATTTTTATCCACTTTCAGCTCTCTGTCAGCTGTAAAATGGAACCTGTGTAAACTCAATAGATGTCTTTTCACTATCGGGAAGCTAAAAGAATTGTTCTTTTGTATATCTATACCAGCACACAGTCCGTGAAGAATCAGTGATGGTGATGACTGGAGACATGCCTTTGGAAATTTCTTATGTGCCTTCTACTTATCTGACTGAGATCACTCATGTCTCGCAAGCTCTACCAGAAGTGGAACAACTTCTTAATGATCCTGACCTCTGTGCTAAAGATTTTGAAGATCTCTTTAAACAAGAGGAGTCTCTGAAGGTAAAAGCAAAGCACTTTCATTTAGATTTTACAAGATGATCACATTGATCATTGGCAGTACCAAAACAATGGACTTACTAGTAAGTGTGTAAAGTAACAGCATTTTGACTTACACATGGGATTCTCAAAATACTTTAGAGACTGCTGAGCTTTAGAAATTTGGGATGGGAAGTGAAACATAAATCCAAAGAGGTATTTTATAATATTTAATGTTGAGATACCTCCTAAAACACAGGGCTATAGAAAAATAATGGTTTAACACACATCCATTCAAGGCAGAAAGGATTCACCAATAACAACCTTTAAAACACACACACACACACACACACACACACACACACACACAAACACACATAAACAGCTTTGATAGAACAGCTTATTCCCAACTGATACATTCCTTTCCTGTCCTTGCTTACAAAAAGGAAAATAAGTGAGGTTTTAGATTACATCTATTGTATATTGTTTCAGTTTTATATTTTTCACTGAAATAAACATATTTTCAAATTATTGTCAGTATCAATACTATACTATATAGAATCTAATTGAATCGAAAACAATAAAATATTTTCTGGAAAATTACCAGGCTACCAACCAAATCTTGCTTTTTTCAAACCAACAACTGCAAGTTCTGAATTCCAAACTAAGACAAAACATGATAAGGAAATAGGCTTTGAGTTTTAGAGGGAAATATATGAAGATAAATTAATATAGCATCAAGGAAATATCCATAATAATGTGTACTTCAAGATAATTTTAGTGATAATACATTTCACACTCAAAATAAAATATTTTGGTATATCCAGAGCTTGGTATTTTCCAGTGCAAATAACATAAAATTATAAACAGAAGATAAGTTTGCTCTCAGCAGCACATATTAGCCAAAATATTTTATACTTTAAATGATTTCTTAAAAGCTCATTCCATATCACACATTTATTTGCATAAGTACACAAATAGATAAAGCTATTTGTTTATTTTGGAAATCAGGGTTGCAATATCTTGAATCACTTGAGTTTTATATCTTACATTACATCAACTAAGCTCTAAAATTATACACTAAAGTAAAATAAGAGATGCATGGCTCTGTGGAACCATTCCATTCATTTCAGTATACTGCTATTTCTTATTCTCTTTGAAGTAAAAGTCAAATGGCTGAGTACAGTGAGGAAAAGAAACCCAATCAATTGATAAAGGAGACATGACAGCACTTACGTCATTATCCACAATAACTAATTTCTCATGACAGTGCAGTTTGTAAGTTCATCATTATCATTCAACATGTAAATCATTGCTAATGAGCTAATTAATATTCATTTCTTTTCATGTTCATGGACATATGGGTCAGGAGAGCAGTGACCCGAAACTTATTAAGTTGCCAATTGAGTATCTTTGTTTTTGTACATCTTAACCCAGCACACTCAGAATGATGAGCTCCTGGCTATACTCATAGCTAATCATTTGTTCTTCCAGATATATTTAATAATATTGTAGCTGGCAGCTATATATGAGGAAAAAAATATATATATATATATTTATCTGTGTGTGCGTGTGTGTGTGTGTATACATATGATGGTGGTTTATAAAAAGGCATTGTGGGTTTAATTTAACTGCATTATTGAATCCTCATTAAATGTAGTTAGGGGCATAATTCCAACTCACTCCCAACAAATCTCCTGCAACAGACAAATGGGCTTCCTACCTTTATGGGCTTTTTGAAAGGAGATAGTTTTGATCTGTCTTTTCAATGAATATGTATTTCCTCTTAAAGGCATTCATCTTTGTCATTATCCAGTAGTAAAAATAGAAAAGGAATGAATAAATTGTAGGGTTGCTGGTTGGGAAGGTTTGAAATGAAATTGTGATTGATTTTATTCCTGACAGATATGCATGAATCAAATTATAGAACTGTAGTAGGTATTGCTGTGGTTTAACATACATATTTTTGCAAGTGCATTGCAACACAAATGACATGTGATAAGTTAAAATAATTACTTTCTGAACAAAATATAACTGACATAGCACATGTGATTTTCACAGATGTATTGAATTGGGAAGCTACCTAATCATTTTGACAATGGCTAAGCAGATAAACACCTATTTACATATGGAAATCTGCATTTAATAGATAATACACTAAATAGCTAAGGCATAGCTAGCAATGAATGAGGAACATATACCTAAGTAACTTTTATTCTTATGTCAAAGTTAATAGTAGTATTGTGAATCAATTTATTGTGGCTGTAAAAATGGTAGTACCATAATTTTGAAAAAAATATTTTTTGAAAGTTTCAATCAATATTAGAAGTAACTTGCACTTTATTTTTAAGAAAAAGTGGGTTGTCAATACAAATTGACAAAATATAATTACTGTCCTAATAATCTAATTTTGTTTTAAAGTATTTTGTATGAAAGTATGAACATTATAAAAGAGAGTAGGATGGTGGTTTCCAAGGGGTTGGGGCAAGGAGTTAAATGGGAGTTGCTGTTCAATGTTATAAAGTTTTAGTTATGCACGATGAATTAGTTCTAGAGAACTTATATACAACATTGTGCTGGCAGTAACAGTAATGTATTGTATGATTAACATTATTTTATGAAGATAGATCTCATGTTGTGTTCTTTTCCAAATTAAAAAAAAATGAAAATATAAATAATGAAGCATAAACAGACATCCTTAGTATCACAATTTTCAAGTTTCCAACAGTTGTTCCCCTGAGAGCTTAAAAACTTAAACTCTTGCCCTAGCTAGCTAGCTTGGCTCTGTGGTTAGAGCATTTGCCTATGGACTCAAGAGTTATGGGTTAAATTCCAGTCAAGAACATGTATCTGTGTTACAGACTCAATCCCTGGCCCCAGTGGGCATGTGTGCTGAAGGCAACCAGTCCATATGTCTTTCTTACATTGATGTTTCTCTCTCTCTATCTCTCCCCTCCCTTCCATTCTCTCTCTAAAAAATAAAAATAAAAAATAGAAAAAATATACTCAAGTGAGGATTAACAAAACAAACAACACCAAAAATCTCTTGTCATGAAAGCAGAAATAAGTCATTAAGAGGCCCAATAGAAAGGATTTATTGTAATGCCTCTGTATAATGAAAGCTTCAGTTCCATCAGTTCTATTGGGGTCTCAACCAAACCCCCTTCTCACTGAGCATTCCCTGCATTTTGATTAGCAGCTGCCAACTGCAGGTTCCTGAGACTGCTTTAGGGCTCTCTCTAGTTCCACAAACCGATAAATTTCAGGGGATTAAGGTTCTGCCTCCCTACATCTCTCAAGGATGATCGTCAAACAATGAAAGATGGCTTTCAATAGATAAATAACACTGCTCATTCACATCTTCAGTTGGGATAAGTCTGAGGTACGTTGTATACTCTGACCTGAAGTTCCCCATTGAGGAGTGCAGATTCAGGATTGAAACCCCACTGTACACAGTAGAAACCTTCTTCATATTATACTTTTATGGATTCTTCTCTTAACCCTTCACACTCCCTTACCATTGCATCCTAAGACCATTTCCAAGCAAATCACTTACATGCACAATCTACTCTTAGAATCTGTTTCTAGGGTAACCCAACCTAACACAATTTGAAAGAAATAATGGCATTTGTACTGTTTATTCACCACTTGCCAAACAAAATTCTGTGGACAATGATAAAGGTAAATTTTAAGACAAAAATAAGAATATCACTTCAAATAAGGATGGCAACTGGGTTTTATGAAAAGGTAAAGGGAATCAACTTGTACACAGTGCTTAGGCACTCTTAACAATGTACCAATATTAACTCATTTAATCTTACCCACAACTCTATGCAGTATCTAGAATTATTATCCAAATTTTATTACCCATAAATGAGTGAGATCATGTAGTATTTTTCATTCACTGACTGGCTTATTTCACTTAGCATAATCCCTTCCAGTTCCATCCATGCTGTTGCAAATGGTAACAATTCCTTCCTTTTTATAGCAGCACATTTTACATATGAAAAAAAACTGAAGAAATAGAAAGTAATTTGACAAAGCTGATACAATTAGTGTTGGTGGAGCAAGGACTTGAACCCAAGCAGAGTAGCTCATGACCCATGCTTGTTAACCAGTATATTATGCCATCTTCCATGAGGCTATTTCTTGAGTGTTATATTGAGAAGAACAGGGGTGAATTTTGGCAAAACTTTGTAGAATACTCAGGCTTGTCATGCCCAAGTCACAGGAAAATGCCCTGGATTCAAATTACATATTAAATCATGCCAACTTAAGAAGATTCATAAAATGAAGGAATGAAGATCAGGAAGGAGGATGGTAGGGGAATAAAGAGAAAAGGAATGTGGAAGAAAAAAAGTGTAGGAAAGAAAGAAATCATGCATTCATCATTTTGATTGTCTCATCTAAACTACTGATAGTATAGATGCTCTGTTAAGGTGGATAATTTTTGGGGGGTATCCAAGAGGGTAAAAAGAAGTGTGAACATATGAAGCAAGCTCATATATGTGTTGATAGGACATTTGGGCCCTGTGTGGAGCTTGGATAGGCTCAAGAAGTAAAGCCAGCCTTTGTTCAACCTCAACAGCACTGGGGATAGCTTGTTGTGAGCTTAGAAAGACAAAGATTGTAAAGCAAAATTGTTTAGTCTTCTTTTACTGGTTCAGTTGTTTTGCATGACTCTTGTGACCTAAAATAAATTGTTAGGATAAGTTGCTAAGCTAAGAAGTGGGGATTCATTTATTCAAAAATATGTATTAACCTCTTACTATACACCAAGCATTGCTGTAAATGCTTAAAAATTAATAAGCAAAAACGATGGACCCTTCCCTCATACAGCTTTTATTATAGCAGTGGGAGAGAGAATATAAGCAAATAGATAAGTAAATATGGTATACTTAAAGATGAAAAATGTTATGAAAAAATATACAGAGTTGGGTAAGAAAGTCTAGGATTACTAAAGGGACAGGAGTACTTGGAATGGCAAGAGTTGGGATTGTGATTCTAAATAGAGTGGAAAGGACATTGGGGCAAAGAAAGTAAAGGAGTCAGCCATGCTATCTGGCCATAGTAAATAATCAATGTGGAGGCCCACATGTTTGGAGTGGGCTTAACTTGACCAATGGATAGCAGGAAATCCATTGTGGTTAGAGCAGAATGAGTTGGTGAGGGTGATAGGGCATGAGACTAAAGGGGCTGTGGGAGTTCAGGTTGTGGAGGGGCTGGTGGATCATTGAAAATACTGCCTTTCACTCTGAGTGACATGGAATTTATTTTGGTTTTTTTGAGGAGATGAGTGGCATGATCTAATTTACAGTTTTTAAAACTCACACTGGTTGAAAGTAGAATTATAGTAGATCAAGAGTAAAAACAAGAACAATTGGAGGAGAGATGCCAGTGGCTTGGACTAGGGTGTTAAGGCAACATATCTAACAGATAAATTTCTATATTCAACCAGAAATGAGCATGAGTGTACAGACCCATTCTCAGGAGATTTGGGCTCAGGAATATTTTGGTGTACTGTGAATTTGGCAGAGGGTCCCTTAAAGGATGTGAGATGTCTTCTCATTGATACTTTGTACCTTCCATACCCAATTTTGCCTTGAAGCAGAAGCAAAGTACTGGCAATGGAGATATTATCACATGTGTCAAAATCTCTCTTCCTTGGAATCTATTTCATTGCATTTAAGCACACATTTAATAATGCCAATCACTTGAGTGAAGACAAGAATAATGCCATGTGCAAATTGATTGTTTTTTCCATTGTGGTATTAGGGGAATTACATAATGGAAGAAGGCATTATATGTACAAACCTGAAGGAAATTAAAAAAAAATAATAACTTTCTGGGTTCATTGTAATACAGGGACATGCTATATAAAGGGTTAGATTTTTCACCAACTTAATAATATTCCTACATGAGGATATTTTAGTTAATCTAAATTAAATAATAATGATTCACATAAAATGTCAAAGCAGAATTTGGCTACAAATCCTTTTTATATATTTCATTTTATTGTTTAATTGGGAAGCAAATATTTTATATAAATTTTATTTTATTGTTTAAACATATAGTTTAATGAGTTTTGGCAGATACATAAGTCATGCAGCCACCCCAATGTCTGTAGGACTTTACTCCTCTTTTATTCCTGATATAGGTCATTTATATTTTCTCATTTTTATTTATCAGGCTTTCCAGGTGTTTCCCACTTTTATTTTTTATTTGATTGATTGATTGATTCAGAGACAGAAGAGGAAAAAGGGGAGAGAGAGAGAGAGAGAGAGAGAGAGAGAGAGAGAGAGAGAGAGAGAGAGGGAGGGAGAGAGAGAGAGATATTTGGTGTTTCACTTATTTATGCATTCATTGGTTGATTTCTGCATGTGCCCTGAGCAGGGATTAAACCCATAACCTTGTCATATCATGACACTCTAACTGACTGAGCTACCTGGCCAGTGATCATACATAAATTTTCTAATAGAATAGCTCAGTACATGGAAAAATAGGACTTTTATTAATGGATTACCATATTCTTAGAAGTGATTTTTGGTCCATATATAACATTTTGAATTATGTGATCATTTAGTGATTTCTTTAAGGAAAATACAGGTTTTTCAACTAACATTTATTCAGTTATAAATATAATTCCTTTCTTCAACTGCTTTTATGATTTGAGATTTATTTGTTCAATTGGCTATTTATATTGGTGCATTACTTAAGACATTAATCTATTTGCTGTAATTTAAATCCCACTTAATTTCAATAATACATTTTCATATGTTTTATAGTGAGAGATTATAGATAGTTACTTCATGGTAGTCCTACCCAACTCATACTTATATGTGTTTTGGTGCAGTTTTCCTTTATCTTTTATACATGTATCTATTTTATAGAAAATTATTCATTCTTTTCTCTCTGCTATTATTTTATCAGGCCCAGCAGTTGTCCTACTCAGACTCCCATGCTGAATTTTATTCCCATATCTGCTAAAATGTCTTTTAAAAAGCTCATTCCTACACCATCCATTCTCCTAGAAAGACTATTTTGATAATCCCCATTCTATAAATTCTCGAAATCAGAAACTTACACATTAAAACTTACACTTCATGAGAGTGGTAGAAATGAGGGGGATTTTTCTCTCTTCATAAATGATTCAATTACGATGTAGATTTTTGAGCTGTGATATATAATTACTGATTTGTTATTAAAAAATGATGCATCATCCCATGGCAATGTTTTGGCCAAAATAAATAGTTTTGTTTTAGAAGTGTTTTTCACCTGTGGACCATAAACAGAGAAGAAAAAATATATAAAGGTCAATTTACCATAGAGCCACTAAATCTAACTTTAAAATTTTCTTTAGAAGCTCAGAAAAACCTAATTAATAAGTGCTTTAATGCCTTTTGATTGAACACTCTTCCCAATTCAATATGTCATTAATGTACTGCCTGGTAGCTGGATGAGACATAAAGAGGATAAGAATTAGATTTATATAAGATGCTGCCTCCATCTGTCAGATAAAGACAAATTCCAGAGGGTGAAAATGACCCAGAGTTTGAGTCTTTGGTACTCTAATTTCTCTTTTTCAATTTTAAGATGGATATACTCCCCAATGGCTGCTGTCACAACAGATACTAATGGGTTTCTATAATTCTTTTTCCTTAGAAATGGAAGTTGTGGGCTTTTCGGTTAACCAAGTTACAACAGGTCTCAAGGCATTTTTGTTAACTAAAACTCCTTCAAGCGCAAAAGGTAAAAAAAAAATAGTGCAGAGTTGTCTAAAATACATACACATGCATTTAAGTGTATACATATCCATATACCTGTAGTGTTATATTTATTAAAATGGTGATACTGAGTCAGCAACAGCAAAAGATACAATTTTACCATTCACAGTGGTTTGCAAATGAGTCACCTAAGCCTTCTGACCTGTCTCCTAGGCTGACCAACCTCCATTATACATAGGGCTGGTAAGAAGAAAATAAACAGTATCTTGTTTTTCCTGTTCACTATTGTAGCTCCAACTCCTAGATAAGTGTATAACACTTATTAGGCACTCACTGTACATCAGTTGAATGAATGAATTATAGTCTGGTCAGTCCAGCTATGTACTCTGTAATCAAAAAGATCAGAGCAATGTCAATCTGCTGTCAGTGCCAAAGCTGAAAAAAAGAAACAAAATCAGCCTCTTCTATATTATATTGAGTTAAATCACCTAGATGTGTGAATTCTAATAATCTACATATTGATTCCAGTGTGTAGACATGTGCTCTAGATTTGTGTATACTGATTTTTAAACCAGCCACTTATAAAAGTTTTTGACAGGAAACCCACATGTAATGAAAATGTTGGTAATATTTTTCACAGTCATTGAGCTTTCAGTATACAGTTATGACACGCAATAGGCTAGAGAGGTTGGCAAAGTACTGAATTTCAACCTAAAAGACTTCAATTTCAACAATGAATTTCTTAATAGTTGTATCCTTGAACAAGTCACATAAAACTTCTAAGTATCAGTTTTATAACTTTGAAATTATATCAATGATGATACCTGTTCCAGTCTACTTATGTAGGAATATAAATTTTAAAATTTGTAAAGCTCATATTACCTCATCAAATACTCAAATTCTTTTAAAATTATGGTAAATTAAATGCTCATGAGAATAATGCTAAAAACAAATTGGCTTAAAGAATGTGGTAAACATCCTCAATTACTCCTTATTTAACAAATATTTTATTGATTTCAGAGAGTAAGGGAGAGGGAGATACAAACATCAATTATGAGATAATCATTGATTGACTGCCTCCTGCATGCCCCCTACTACGGGTCCAGCCCACAACCCAGCCATGTGCCCTGACTGGAAATTGAACCATGAACTCCTGGTTCATAGGTCAATGCTCAACCAGCAAGACAATTGCATATTCTTATTTTCATCTCTCTAGTATTTGTTATAGGAGCTCCCTTTATTCTTTAATTTGACATTCAGTAACTTTTCTGGATTAACAGAGTTTCTTTCCCCATAAAACTGTTCTTTTCCATGTTTTTCCATATCTAATTCCTATTGTTGTTATTTTTAAGTCATCAATGTAGCTGGTCCTCAGTGTGTGTGTGTGTGTGTGTGTGTGTGTGTGTGTGTGTGTGTGTGTGTGTATGTATGGTCCGGTGCACAAAATTCATGTACAGGCAGCGGGGGGTCCCTCAGCCTGGCCTGCATCCTTTCCAATCTGGGATCCCTCTCACAATCCAGAACCCACTGGCTCTTAAGTGCTCACCTGCCTGACTGCCTGATGGCCCTACCTGCTCTCCCCTCCTAGCCTAAACCCCCTAACTGCCTATGTGCTCTCCCTTACTCTCTGTACCTTCAGAGCCCAGTCCAGGAGTGCTGAGAGCTCTCCCCCAAAGCCCCATCCCTGTCCTGATGCCCCCCTCCTGGCCAGGAGGTGCAGTGGGCCTGCATGTGCCTCCACCAGTGGGGGCCGCCTCCAGTGGCAGCCTCATGTCCTGGTGGCACAAGTCCTTGTCCCATCTCCGCTCAGCAGCTCCTGCCTGCACATGCCTCAGTGCAGAGCAGCCTCAGCCTCCGAGTCAATGTGAAGTTAGTGCTGGGAAGGCCTGTGCATGCCTGCACTGGGGGCAGAAGTCCCTGCCCACCAGCTCCTGCCTGTTGACTGATAGTGACTGGGACACCATTAGGACCAATTAGTATATTACCTCTTTATATATATAGATATTAACCTACCAGATGGCTCCCTTTTCTCTTGCAGTTTCAAAGTGATGGATATTGTGGCCCATCTGGAATTCCTCCCACTCTTTTTAAAAATTAATCTTTATTATTCAAATTATTACAGTGGTCTCTCTTTTTTCCACCTATAGTTTCCCTCCACCCAGTTCCAACCCCACCCCAGGCCCTTACCACCCTATTGTCTGTGTCCATAGATAATGCATACATGCATATAATATCTTTGTCTAATCTCTTCTTGCACCCCCATACCCTCTTCCTTCTGAGAATTGTCAGTCTGTTCTATTGCCATACCCCTCATTCTATTCCATTCACCAGTTAATTCTGTTCATCAGATTTTTTATTCGTTTGCTTTTTTTAGATTCAATTGTTGATATATATGCATTTGTTGCCACTTTATTGTTCATATGTTTTTATCTTTACCTTTTACTGCTTCCTCCTTTTCTTAAAGACTACCTTTCAGTATTTCATGTAATACTGGTTTGGTGGTGATGAACTCTGTTAGCTTTTTCTTACCTGTGAAGCTCTTTATCTGACCTTAAATTCTAAATGATAGTTGTGCTGAGTAGAGTAATCTTGGATGTAGGTTCTTATTAATCACTTTGAATATATCTTGCCACAGCCTTCTGGCCTGCATAGTTTATGTTGAGAAACCAGCTGACAGTTGTATGGTTACTCCCTTATAGGTAACTAACTGTTTTTCTCTTGCTGCTATCAAGATTCTTTCTTGGTGTGTTTTGGTGTAGCCTTTTTGCGTTCCTCTTGTTTGGGGTTCTCTGTGCTTGCTGGACCTATATATAATTCTATTTCACCAGCTAAGGAAGAAATAACTTTATGTATATATTATGCTGTCATTAACATTTTATTTAAACTTTTGTACATATTGTTATGCAGTTTTATAAGATTTACCACATTATTTTTATGTTGAAAATATAATTTTAATAGATACGTCTTCATCTTATATAGGAGCACAATAAAATATATCACATTCTGAAGAAAGTCACCCAACGGATATGGATATGTACAAAATTTTAAATAAAATGTTAATGACAGCATAAAATATACATAAAGTTGTTTCCAGATTTAGAAGAGCCTGAAGATAAAAAGAAAAGTTCAAAGTAAAAAAAGAAAATACACATACCCTAAAATAACATTTGCTTTCCACATAAACATCTGTTAGAGAATCTTCTATACTTTCAACCATAATTCTTTATTATATTTCCAAAGTTACATATTACTTAGATATAAAGTTTTCTATTCTTCTATTGATTTTATCTGCAAAATAAATAACTTACCTTTTAATGTATTTTTTGAGGCAAAGAAATATAAAGTCTAAATTATTTCAAGTTTCCATGGCTTTTACCAAGAATAGGATGCTATTTTATAGTTTATATGTTTGGTTTTTTGTTGTTTGGATTTTGTTTTTTAAGGAGATACGTTGAATTACTCTTTTTTCTTCAATTTTACTTCAATATTTAAAAGTATGTGCTCTGCGTTCAGAACTGTGTCTTAAAATACTTAAAAGTGTTGAAGCTCTAAATGAATAATGGTTTAATCAGTAGTGTTGTTCTTTTTTTCTTTCTAGTTTAATTTTTTTCTCTTATTTCGTTTTTGTGTGTATTTCTTTTGAGGTTTATAAAGTCCAGTATTCATTTTCCTGCCAAATTGGTAATTATGAGCATGTTAATACTATAATATTCAGTTGAATCTAATAAGTTAACATTATGTAATTCCAAATGTTCAAATATTGGTAATTACATATAGTTCAATCTAATAAAATTATTTCTACCCATCCACTTATTTCTGAATCCTGATGCATATCATTAAATATTCAAGAAAAAATCAAGAATTTTGTATTTTAAATCGCATATAATTAATGGATCCCAGCCACTACCATTTCCCAAAATTAATTCGCCAAACCTTAGGCAAAAGGTTAAAGGATTTTCTCATCATTAAGGAAATCAAAAAAGGTAAAGAAATGAGTTAGAGTGTTAGGGTCCTACTTCTATATAATAGTTTTTGTTTCGTTTCCTTAAATTAAATGCACTTAGGTTCAGAACAATTGTATGAAACAATTGCTTTGCTTTTCTATCTCTCATATAAAACACAATGCTATAAAGGATGATCTCCCAACATCAACTGCATTAATCAGTTCTAAAATGGGAAAATATTACCAAATATGTCTCTTATTTTTCCAAAATAGTGTACTGCCATTTGCATTAATTTCTACAGATTAAATTACATTCTATCTTCTATAGTAATTATTTATGAACTTGTTTGATCACTCATACTGGACTGTCAGTCTTTATCAAAATAATGCAGGGCTCATGATTTCATATTTAAATAGTAAAATAAAGTATAAAATGAAAATAAGAAAGAAAATCATCTTGTTCACATTTGTTAATTTCATTTCTTAGTGGTAATCAGCATTTTACTTTCCCTTGTTTTTTCCCCATAAAACCTGCCTACTGCTCCTATGTTCAGTTTCACAAGACTTAAAAGAATGTTCTAGTTCAAAAAGCTTTGGAAACATAGAATACCACTTGTCTAATTTTTAATGAATAGAAAAGCATTTTCTTTGATACAATTTTCTGTTACTATGTGCAAGAGCCAGTTTTTCTATTCAGGTTTCCTATGATTTAGGCAATGTGCACAAGTGAACACAAAACGTAGCTATCACAAAATGACTTGTAAAACTGTTTTCAGTTTAGTTGGCACGGATGAGCCAGAAATGTTTTTGAGGAACACTTGGAGCAGTGAAGTGCAAGTTTGCATTGTTATTTTTGTTCTTGTTGCTGTTCAGTGGCATTTGGGAAACTTAAACAGACATAACTCTGAATGAAAGATTTTGTTGTTAGGTATCTGAGGTACTGAGAGGAAATCATGGAGATACTTAGCTAGGAAATGTAGGTGGACTATTATTCCACTCTAACAGCCAAATGGCCAGTAAAATAAAATAAACAGGGGAGAATCTGAACAGCTCATAACATCTGTGGGGACCTGAATACAGATCTCAGTGTATCAAGAACAGTGTACCAATAAGGTTCAGTGATTCAATTCACATTGGATTTTCATAAGCAAGTTAAGATTCAGACCTTCAACTCCATTTTTTACTTCAGATCAACAAATATTTATTAAGGCCTGAATGCTGTGCTTAACAAGTGAAAATAAATGCAAGATGTGATTCCTGAACTCTCTGGTAATTTCTAATATTAATTGAAAACACGTTTCAATTAATACAAACAATTTAGAAAGTAATAAAGTTAGAAAAGACATCATATAGACAAAATATATAGCATAAGGCATGAGTGTAACTGAATTCATGAATAGGAGGAAGCTATGTAGAAAGCAGAAACTGATAATAATTTTAAACAGGAGAAAATCCATTAATATTTGTGCTTTGAATATAATTGGAATTTGGACACTAGTAATAGCCATCACTTATTTATCATGTGCCAGAACATGTTCTAAATTTGTTACTTTTGGTAACTCATACAGTAAGGACAGCTACCTTATGAAGGAAGCATTATTATTAAACTCATAGTTTGAATTATGCAAGTTAAAGATGGTAGTTTGGATCAAAGTAGTGGTGTGGTCAAATTTTGGATATATTTTAAAGGTAGAGCCCAAAGGATTTTGTGGGCAATTTCATATGGTTGGTAGAGAGAGGATTCAGGATAACACCAATAATTTTAACATGAACAACTGGAAGTATGGAACCACCATTAACTATGGAATATGGAAAATTACAGGGCGATCAGGTTAGGGTAAAATGTTCGTGAGTTTAAAGTATAAGTTTAAGGTGTTTATTAAACATCCAAGTAGACATAAAAATAGTTGGATGTATAATAGTATGTCAGAATTCAGGATAGAATCTTGATAAAGATATAAATTTTGGGGGGTAATTTGTTGGCTCCTCTTCCACACTTGCTCACAAAATATATGTTTTCCTATATTCCTTTTCCATCTCTCTTTCCTCTAACTTCACGAATCTGTAGACAATATTAGCTGCTCCATGATCTACATATTATGACCTTGACACAAATGGATCTTATTGATGGAGGTGGAAAATGGTATCAGCAAGATATCAAGATGGCATTTTAGATTCATTGTTGATAGTGCCCAACAGAGGAGAAACCCAACAGAATTAGAGACTGAGGCATTTAATGACTTATGTTGTTTAATGCTACATAAAGTCTTTGTGAGCTAACAGAAATAATAGAACTCTGTCTTTCTGGCTCCCTGTTATATCCCCAGTATGTAGGAGGTACCTGGCACATACATGGTAGGTTTCAACAGATAGTATTGAGTTCATGAAATAGAGTAGAGAAAAACCCATGACATAGCAGAACTAGGTAAGATTAGAGAGGCCCAGCTGTGTGATGATGGCCAGCCCAACAATACTGAATTCTGTAGAGGAGGAGAAGATGCAGTGAAGCAATAAATAGAAAATTCCTTCAGGAAGTAAATACGGTAAAAAAAAAAAGTGATTTACAGGTATTTCTAACCATGTGTTCACATGAGTCATTTTGAGAAATGAAACCTGAGAATTCACTAGGAAGCAATTTTATAGTTTTTTTTTAATGAAGTTCAATCTACTTCAAACCAGAGTATCATTGAAATATGGAAGTCTATTAGGGGAAAATATACTAAGCAATCGATTTCGCATTAGCTTACGTTTCAGCTTATGTTTTTATTTTTCTGGAACTATATTGTTTCACTTTTAAGATAGCTTTTTTTTCTTACGGAAACAATTTTACTAAGGGAACATTGGGAAAAAATTGAAATCAATCTTTTGTAAATAATTTTTAAAATAGAAGACAAAATTTCAGATTAACATTTGTATACACATCCTACAATAAACATTATTTAAAACACTACTTTGGTAAAAGTTTTAAACTCATGAAGGTATGTTTAAACTCACTTCTTTGGTATAAAAAAAACTAAAGATACCTGTTAATTATGGACATAATTCATATATTCAATTGTGTGCTGAATTATAAAAAAACTGTTTAATTGAATTTTATGTTTTGTGAGATGCCCACTTATTTTCATGACTACAGGGAAGGTAGAACAGAAATAATGCTACCACTTTTCATAGTATTTTTGAAACAAAGCATTTAGCTGAAGGTAAGAAATGACATTAAAAATTCAGTAATCCTCTTTTAAGTTTATTTTTATCAGAGTGATTAAAAATAAGTTCATTTATCTCAGATATAATTATCTCTGTTCAATATACTCCAGGGCTATTCAATTTCTACTGTATCTACTGTAACATTCATGCAAATAGATTTACCACTTAAGTAGGAAAAGAAAGGCATACTCTATAATGAAACATTCTAACATCAAGGGAGTAGTTGTTGCTTTATATTAACATCAGAAATCTGCCTGTTATGATAGAAAAACAACATAGTTAAATTAAGAGTTGCTTGAGACTTTTATCTCAACATAATTAGTTGACAAATAGATATCTTCTTTGGATTCCTAGATAAATTGTTTGTATTCTCTAGTTTCTATTTTTAGTTCATTGAAGACACTTATTATACAACCTATAATAATAATCTATAATAATAAAATGTAATATGCTAATTAGATCAGACATCATTCCAGACATCCTTCTGAACGAGGCCAGTGCCAGAGGGATGCCTGGGTCCCAGGTGTCTGCCAGCAGCTTGAGCAAAGCCTGGGTCCAGATGCCTGCTGGTGGCTGGAGTAAAGCCAGGTCCCGGTTGCCAAAGTGAAGCTGGTGCTGGCACCCTAGGAATGGAAGGCCTACTTTTGCACAAATGTCATGCATTGGGCCTCTAGTATTTGAATAAACAAACTACTTTTAGGTTCAAACTGTTTGTGTGATGAATCCCATTTAAAATCTGATTCTCTTTTGACAGGGAGACCCATGTTTTCAAATAGTATTTGTCTTGATGGATATTGAGACCTACATTATTGTCTATGTTATCAAACGAGTTTTTATTTCTTTGTAGTTATTGTTACAATGATTGTCTTTATTTTTAAACTAGAGGCCTAGTGCACGAAATTTGTGCACTGGTGAGGTGTGCCTCAGCCCAGCCTGTACCCTCTCGTAGTCTGGGAGCCCTCAGGGGATATCTGATTGATGGCTTAGGCCCGCTCCTTGGGAATGTGCCTAAGCTGTCAGTTGGACATCCATGGAGGTGGGAGAGGTTCCTACCACTGCCGCTGCACTTGCCAGCCAGTATCCCAGCTTCTGGCTGAACAGAGCTCCCCCTGTGGGAGTGCACTGACCACAAGGGGGCAGCTCTTTTGTTGAGCGTCTGCCCCCTGGGAGTCAGTGTATGTCATAGCAACCAGTCTTTCTGCCATTTGATTTGCATATTAGCCTTTTATTATATAGGATTTATCTCTATTGTTGAAAATATTACAAATGTTGCTCTTTTCCCCCATTGACCTCTTGTAGTTCGTCCCTACCCCCACCCCACCCCAGGTCTTCACCACACTATTGTCTGTATCCATGGGTTATGCATATATGCATAGTTATTTAAACAACAAGCTTTTCAACTAGAAATTTAAATTAAAGCAGCATAGTTCATAGTTTTCTGTTTTGCTTTATTTTAAATATCCACTCTTCATCTTAACTGTTGTGAAAGTTATGTCATTAATTTTTCACTATTAGCAGTGTATCAATAAGGATATTATTGAATTCATTTAATTTTGTGAATCAGAATTACAAAGGTGCTTTTTAAAAATATTAAGGAATTAAATTTTATAAACCTATGTGCAAATGACTTTCAGAAATTAAAATTTCCTGTTTTCAGGAAGCATGCTTAACAATTTTATCTTATGGAATTGGATTGGGGGTTAGGGACATAAATTCAAAATTAAAAAAGAAGTTGACTAGAATGTGGGTACTTCATTATTTTTCCATCACATTTTCAGGTAAGATAAGAAACTATTCAGGGGTAGAAAGGGAGTAATATATTCTATCATGATCTTAGGGATTTTTTTTATCACCATAGCAACTACAGGGACTATGATTTCATTTTTAGAGGGTCAGAAACTATAAAGATCACTTATTTCTAGAGAAACTGAAATAGTAAAAACCTATAAAAGACCTCATCTATGACTTTAAACTATGAAAACTGCTACAGAATTTTTTTTGGTGCATATACCATATTTCTATGTACAATACCTTAGGGACGAGAATATGTGTAGGCACTTTAAAAAAGGATTTTCTGGACTCCAGCCAATTTTGACAGCATTCTCTGAGAATGCAGCAAGGAGCTATTATCTAGATATCCAGGGAGTATGACATCCCTGCCCCAGTTTTTGCTTTTTGCTTATCTCATTTAAGAAAGTTTTCTTGCATTTGCAACACACTGCCCAGCATTACTAAAACAGTTTATAACTCGATTCTGAGCAATTCTACCACTTTCCAGAGAATTGTGAGCTCTGCAGAGATTCAAGTTAAAATCAGGAAGCTTTGCAAGCTCACATCATCAGAGAGAGAATATGTGTTTGTGTATGTGAGTATTCACCCACCACCAAAGCTATAAATGGATAACTTTTATTCTGGTGAGGAAAGCCTCCTTTCTGTCTATTGAATTTTACCCACATATGAAATGACAAGCATACATTTTAAGTATTTGGACTCCCAGAATACAAATGTGGCTGGTTGCCTCAATATGATCATAAGTAATGGGCATTTCAGTAAGCAGGCTGCTTGCTATCAAGTGGAAAACTTGTCTGAGTTCTGCATCTCTACTCTTGGGCTGGCAACCACACCATAATAGATTCCGTGTCTTACGTCATCAGGAGTTGCACCAGTGCAAGTAGTGGTGAAATTATGCTGCCCAGGTGAGTGGAGATAATAAAAGCATTGAGAAGAAGTCATGTTGGCACATTCTTCTAGCACCTGAACTAATCAAACTAGTGGAATAGCCCTAAATATTTCACCCAAACCTCCATGCTCAGAACTATCAGAAGATGTTCATAAAATTTTGCCAGGTGAATAAAAAAAAGAAAGGAAATATAAGAGGAGTGGTTGACAGCAATGACTTTGACTTTTAGGACATTGCTAACATATATCAGATCCATTATATCTTTAATTGTTTTTAGTGTTTTTTTTTAATTAAAGTTTATATTCCGTATTATTTTAGTTTCAGGTGTACAGCATAGTGGTTAGACAATCATATACTTTGCAAAGTGTTCTCCCAATATTTCCAGTATCCACCTGACACCATACATAGTTACAGCAATACTAGAGGCCTGATGCATGAAATTTGTGCACAGGGGGGAGGGGGATTCCTCATCCCAGCCTGCACCCTCTCACAATACGGGACTCCTTGCTCCTAACTGGTGGCCTGCTCACTTCTAACTACCCAACTGCTCGCTCCTTACCACCTGCCTGCTCATTCCCTACTGCTTGGCTTACTGCCCCTTAGCACTGCCTAGGAGGCAGGAGAGGTGCCCACCACCACAGCTGCACTCGCCAGCAGTGAGCCCAGATTCTGGCTGAGTAGCACTCACACTATAGGAGTACAATGACCACTTGTGGAAAGCTCCTGTGTTGAGCATCTGTGCACTGGTGGTCAGTGTATATCATAGCGATCAGTCATTCTGGTTGTTTTGGTCATTCTGCTCTACCAGTTGCTGGGCTTTTATACACATACTAGTGTCCTGGTGCATGATTTGCACACAATGAAAGGAAATTTATTAGAAGAAATATTGTAATATAACTATCCGCCCTTTCTCTACAATAGAAGTGTCAACCAAATTCATGATCAACGATGACAGATTGAAACACATATGTGTGATTGGCACTAGCGAGATTTTTATATGTATCACACATGCACGAGTCAACTTAGTCATATATATGGAATAGACTTGCTTAATGAGACCTGCTTTATGATGTACCTAAACTTTTTCTATCCCAGTGAAGCACCCCAACTTCTCTTTCAGGTAATTGTCAGCAACACAGCAGTAAATATCAACATTGAACAATTATTGTATATCATGCAGGGAGAATAAAGGGCAAAATATTTAGCTGCAGCAGTGTTTGATTATATTCTGTGCAGGGAGAAAACCTGAAGTAATTTTCAAGGTCCACCATTTCTTACTTTTCAGTTAGGTCAAGTTTATAAACTTTCTAAATCTCTGTTGTCTTACTAATGAAAATAAAATAGGATTCTACCAAGTCTCCTATCTACCTACTGTGAGGATCAAATGAGATAAGGGACGGGAAAATGGTTCGCAAACATTTGGTTGAACTATAAAATATTTACACCTGGCTATAAAGCAAGTCTTGTTTCTGGGCTGAAGAAACTCCAAGGAGGTTAGTTGCTTGAAAGAGGAAGCTAGGTGTTGCTACATCAAGTAATTACCCAGTGCCCACAGCGACCATTTCCTGGCTGAGCTGGGCTGTGGGCCACATTTTGCACCATGGGGTCCAGGCAGCATTGGCTGGGATTTGGTGGGGTGTCACTCCAGGGTGGGAGCTGAGCCTCTGCCACACATGGGAGAAGCCGAGTGTCAGTTTCTTGGTGCCAGATCTGTATGGCTGTTTATTTTTAAATGGCTGCCATGTCATGGCAGCTCCTGAGTTTAGCTTCTGGCCCTTGGTGGTCAGTGCATGTGATAGTTACTGGTTGGATGGACACTTAGCCTTTTACATATATAGATATTCCATATACAATACTTTACATCCCATGACTGTTCTGTAACTACCAATCTGTACTTCCCAATCCCTTCACTTTTTTCACCCAGTCCCCAACCCCACTCCTCTGAAAACCATCAACTATTCTCTGTATCAATGAGTCAGTTTATGTTTTGTTTGTTCCTTTATGTTGATTTTTACAGTCCACAGTTTATCTTTTTTAAATGTTTCTGTTATATCACTTTTGTTTTTATTAGTAAACCTTTCTTCAGTAAAGAAGTGTCTTATGTCAAATAAAGCACAGCACAAGGTAATACTATGCTATTTTCAGTTGTGTAGTGAAGTAAGGTGACAGGGAAAGACAGTCTGCTCATGCCAGATTTATATTTTCACACTTTCAAAATGTTGAAATTGCTCTTGATAAGATCACCAACGACCTAAATTGCCGAAGTTGACTTTTTTCCTCCTGTTCCAGCTATGTTTGACTCATTGACAACTCCCTCCCTCATTCCTGTTCTTTCTTCCATTGGTTTTGAATTATTTTACTCTTCTAGTTCTCTTTCTTCATCTGATGGGAATTACTCCTTAGACATATTTATTGATTTCCACTGACTCTGCTTTCCACAGAGGTTCATCCTTAGGCAACTTTTTTTTCTCACTCTGAAAACGTTTTTTTTTTTTTTGAGCAATTTGACCAGCTCTTGTGCAATTAAACAACATCTATATTCCAATGACTCACAATTCTGTGTGTAACATCAATAAAAGACAGTTTTAACCTGAATTCCTTAAGGTTAGTACTCTGACAGGATATTTCTGTGTTGGCATGTCCTCTGTTCTCTCCTATGGTAATATTGATCTGTCAGATAAGTCCTCTTACTCCAGAGTTAAAACTGAGTGGCTTAACATAAAATAATGAAGTCTTCCAATTACAAAGTGTACATGGACTTGACGAGAACACCTTAGAATTTTATAAACAACACCTCTCTGTTTAAAATTAATTCACATTGCCCCTAACCATTGCATCTTACTCCTTTCCTAGTTTGCATTGACTTTTATTCCTTACAACTGACATAATTTATATCCTTCCATATTTCTACAGCTTAGTTATCCCCCGAGACATGTCTTCATGCATCATAGTCAGAAGCCTTAGAATGAGGCAGGAAAACTCCCAAGATCTACCCATCAACTTTCTGGTGTTGTCCAATCTGATTCATGGAGTTTGCTTCAGATTCTTCTTTCTGGAAAATTTCAGGTTCCTATTTAGCTTTGTCTCCATCTCATACATGTAGACAGTTTTGCCTGAAAGTAGTCAAAATACTCATTTTATTGATACTTGTTAAGTTTTTATATGTATAAATTTATCCCGGTAGGAAACAGGAGATCACTGGGTTAAAGAACTTATCACTAATTACTCATGAGCACCTTTGTGCCAGTTCTCATGCCCAAAATCCCCATAAGAAAATGCAGTGAGAACCATGGTTTTTTCATGCATGAGGCACAATATAGAAGAGAAACTGCCAAACTGTGACTATCAGAGGTAATTTAAGGGGGAAAAAAGGAAAAATACACCAATCTTTGCACTGGAATGTAAGCAAATCTTCTCCAGGAGAGGGGGAGGTGGAGGTCTATTGTTCTTGGAATGTAAGTACAAAGTAAACAAAGCTCCATAGCAGTAAGTTCATAAGCCTCTTGAGTAATAGTCTGAACTCTAGGATATCTTTGCTATTTAATTATTTTTAACCCAGTTTCCAATATTCTTTGCACAGAAAGCGTAGACCATGCAGAAATGTGACACTGGTAGAAGACAATTTTCATTTATCATGTCAAAATTTGACACCAGTTGCCTATTGAATATGTATAGCCTGATGCTCCCTAAGCTTCTCAATGTGATTATGACCAAAACTGAACCCCTCAATTATACATATATACACACAAGCATGCATGCACACATAGAACCTATTTATCCACCTGAAATCCTTTTACTGAGTTATACCAGAGTTCATATGGATATCCAGGCCAAAAACCTGGTAGTTATTCAAGTCTTCCTTCTTTTTCACCCAACACACAGTCATTGAGTTTTGTAGAGTCTTCTTCCCTTTAAACCCCTTTCTCAATTCAATATTATAATGAATACCAACTGTATATTTGATTATATTAATGAATTTTTGTTAAGTTTGTAGATGTGATGATGGTGTTTTGTGCACTTTTTAAAAAAGCAGTTGATATATGTTTAAAACACATGCTGAAGTATTTAAGAATACAATATTATATCTCCTTGCTTAAAAATAGCCCAGTTGATCTGTAGGAATAGAATGAAATGAGGTTGTTGATGGCTTAATCAGACTTGGCACTGGACAATAGGTTCGTGTGGATCGTTTGTAATATTTTCCTGCATTTTATGTACTTGAAATTTTCTATAATTTTTGTAAGACATAGTTTTCTCCTGGTTAATGAAGTACATTTAGAATTTTCAAAACACATAAATAAACATCACCAGCCTCTGTTTCTTGACCCATCTTTCCCTAACTCTCTAAACTTCTAAACAGTCAGCTAAATATGCCTGCTCATGTTCCTAGTTTGTTTGTTTTTGTTTTTGCTTTTGTGTGTGTGTGTGTTTGTGTGTGTAATCTACTAACTATACTGTAATACCCACCTCAATGAATGAACTATGTCAACCCAAAATTGCCCTTCCTTCATGAACTCTTTCCTGAGATTAGGACCAAATATGATATATTATTTATTCCTTCTCTGAACTTCCAGAAGTGATACTTTCAGTATCACTTAAACCACTGACATCATATTCTTTCTTATAATCTATCTGGAGCTTCTACACTTTTATTTTCCCACCAGTTCTCTAAATCACACCCTCACTTAATAAAATAAAATGTAAGGGAAACAGATGGTGACCATTAAGAAAGTATGGAGAAAGAGAGTGTGAAGGAGCGATAGAGGAGTGTGTGGACGTGGTGTGTGTGTGTGTGTGTGTGTGTGTGTGTGTGTGTGTGTGTGTGTAAGCTAGGGACAGTTAGATACTGCAGGTCTTCCAAGGGGCTGCTAAACTGGGCAGTCTTAGACAGCAAAACCCTGCTGCCCCTGCAGACACTCCAAGGGTGGCCAGTGCAGGCACAGAGACATGCCATCTTAATAAACAGAACTGCTTGAGACTAGGATCCTAACCTCACCACCACCCAATCTGATCTCAGACACAAACCTGGACACTACAGCCACTAGGGACAAAGGCCTGTGACCACAGCTGAAGATCCACAGACACAAAGACTACAGATACTCCAGCTTCAGATATCTGTGAGTCACAGAGCCCATCCCCCTCCCTGCAGGCTCGCTGCAGTGCCATAGGAACTGCTAGCCCCACCTTGCGCAAGTACAGCTTTGCTACCTGAATTTGAGCCTGGGTGTTCAGACACTGGGAGGCTGTTTCCTGCAGTGTGCAATCATGAGACCAGACCCCACACCCACACAGGGTGGCTGTGCTGCCTGAATTTGATCCTGGGAATTCAGACACTGGGAGGCTGTTTCCCACAATGCACACTTGTGTGACCAGACCTCATGCCTACACAGGGTAGCAGCGCCACCTGACTTTGATTCTGGGCAAGCACACATGGAATTCTATTTTCCACATCACAGGAGTAGACCTCCTGCTGACATAGGATGACTGTGCAACCTGGTGCCCCAAACAGACCAGGGATTCTGATTCTCTGCATCATAGGCAGCACTGAGCACCAGAGATTTGACTCTTTCTCATCATGCATGCATGGGATCTCTGACTCCCACTGCATGCACACTAAGAACCAGTGACTCCAATTCTCAGTGCATGCCCACACAAGGACCCTGATTCTTAGCGCGAAGCAACACCAAGCAACAGACATGTTGATACTTGATTATTGGCGTGGGCACAGGGGAACTCTGACTACTGGCATGACTACTGGGGACTTTGATTTTTCAGGACACAATGTGGGGTCTCCTTTTTCAGCACAGCATAGGCGGGGTCCCTGATTATAGGTTTGCACATGAAGCTGCACTGAATGCTGCTGACTCTGATCCTGGGAGAGTGTGGCTCTCACCAACCCATAGCAGCCACACTTCTTCACGTCAGAGCTCTTCAGTGACACTTGGGTGGCATGAAGCTCCCACTGAACCATTGCTCAGGCCCCCACAACTTGGTGTTTGAACCTTTTGGTGTTAGTTAGAATGGGAAGACAATGAAACAATCCCCAGAGGAAAGAAAAAGAGGTATCACCAAGAAAGGAAATTGATGAAATGGAGACATACAACATTACAGAAAAAGAATTCTAAAAATAATGATCATACAGTTCATACACCAGATGAACTAGAAAATCAATCTATGCAAAAATCAGAAAGAAGTCAAAAGTGATATAGCTATAATCAAAAGTACCATGAAGGTTTCAACAGCAGATTAGAAGAATCAGAGGACATAATTAGTGAGTTAGGAGATATGGTAAAGAAACAAGCCCAATATGAACAGGAACTGGAGAAAAAAAATGAAAATGCAGTAGGAGAGCCTACGGGAGCTTTGGGGCAACACAAAATGAAGTAAGATACATGTAATAGGGCTTTCCAAAGGACAAAAAGAGCAGCAAGGATTAGAAAATATGATTGATTTTGAATAAATAATGACAAAAAAATTCCCTGATATGGGGAAGAAAAAAGTTACACAAGTATGGAGAGTCCCAAGCAAGATGAATCCAAAAAGATCTACACCAAGATACATCATAATTACAAGGGCAATTGCTAATGACAAATAGAGATTATTAAAGGCTGCAAAAGAGAGACAGAGAGTTACCTACAAAGGATCCCCCATCCGATTATCAAATGCTTTCTCAACAAAAACACATCAAGCTAGAAGAGAATAGAAGGAAGTATATAAATAGACGCAAAACAAAGGAAGGAGTCCAAGAATACTCTGTCCAGCAAGACTATCAATCAAAATTGAAGGGAAATTAGGAACTTCACAAGTAAAATAAAGCTAATGGAGTTTATCACTACCAAGCCAGCAATGCAAGAAATGCTAAAGGGAATGCTGTAAAGAGAAGAAATAGAAAGGGATGAACACAGGCATAAAGTACAAAAATGGCTACAAACAACAACCTATCAATAACCACATTAAGCATAAATGAATTAAATGTTCCAATAAAAAAGTGAGTGACTGAATGGATAAGAAAGCATGACCCATATATATGCTGTCTATAGAAGACCCATCTCAGAACAAGGGACTCATACAAACTGAAAGTGAAGGGGTGGAAAAATATCTATCAGGCAAATGAAATGGAGAAAAAAACCTGGGGTAGCAATACTTATATCTGACAAAATAGATCTCAAAGTGAATACCATAATAAAAGACAAAAAAGGCCATTTCATAATTCTAAAGGGATTGATACAAAAGGATATAAGTCTGGTAAATTTTATGCATTCAATGCAGGAGCACCCAAATACATTAAAAAAAAACTTCTGAAAGATATCAGAGGAGAGATTGACAGCAATACAATTATAATAGGAGTACGATATTAACATCACTGGATAGATCCTTTAGACAAAAAATTAGCAAAGAAACATCAATCCTAAATGACCTACTAGATCAGACGACTTAATCAACATCTTCAGAACATTCCACCCCAAAATACAAAATATACGTTCCTCTCCAGTACACATGGGACATTTTCAAAGTTAGACCACATACTAGGACACAGGCAAAGTCTTTCCAAATTCAAGAGAATTAAATCATATCAAGCATCTTCACAGATCACAATAACATAAAATTGTAAAATAACTACAATAAAAACAATCACAAAAATTCAAACACTTGGAGGCTGAATAGCATACTTTAAACAATGTGTAGGTTACCAAAGAGATAAAAAATAAATAAATAAACATCCTAAAAAAATGGCAATGAAAACACAACAATACAAAATCTTTGGGACACAGTGAAAGCAATCCTGAGAGGGAAGTTCATAGCATTACGAGCCTAACCCCCTCAAAACAAAAGAAAACAAAACAAAACAAAACAAGAAAAACTGGTAAAAAAAAAATCTAAATCTGCAACTTGAATAATTAGAAAGAGTACAACAAGAAAAGCACAGTGTGAGCAGAAGGAAGGAAATAATAAACATCAGAGCACAAATAAATGACATAGAGTCCAAAAACAAACAAACAAAAAAACAGTACAAAAGCTCAATGAAACCAAGAGACGGTTCTTTAAAAGGATAAAAAAGATTGATGTGCATCTACCCAGGCCCACCAAGAAGCAAAAAGAGAGGACCCAAATAAACAAAATCAGAAACCAAAGAGGTGAAATAACAACAGACTCCACAGAAATATGAAGAATCATAAAAAACACTATGAGCATCTCTACTCCAACAAACTGGTCAACGTAAAAGAAATTGACATATTCCTAAAAAAAATGCAGCCTTCCAAAACTCAACCAGGAGGAATAAAACAATCTGAATAGGCCAATAACTATGGAGGAAATTGAAGCAGTAATCAATAAACTTCCAACAATCAAATGCTCTAGACTAGAAGGCTTAATAGGGGAATTTTATCAAAAATTCAAAGAAAAAAAAAAACCTGTTTCCCTCAGACTATTCCAAAAAATTCTAAAGGAGCACTTCCAAGATCTTTCTACAAAGCCAGGATTACCCTAATCCCCAAATCAGATAAAGACAGTACAAAGAAAGATAATTACAGGCTAATATCCCTCATGAACATAGATGGCAAAATCCTCAACAAAATTCTAGAAAATTGAATCCAGCATTACATTAGAAAGATCATACACCATGACCAAGTGGGATGAATGGATTAAAAAGCGGTGGTACATATACACAATGTAATACTATGCTGCTGTGAGAAAAGAAGGGATTGTTACCATTTGCAACAGCATGGATGGAACTAGAGAGCATTATGCTAAGTAAAATAAGCCAATCAGTGAAAAATAAATACCACATGATCTCACTCATTTATGGATAATAAAGAACATTATCAATTGTTGAACAAAAATAGAGGGAAAGAAAGCATTGAACAGTCAAACTAAAGCAGGAAGGTAGGAGAGGGTTGGAGGGGGGTAACAGATAAACCGAAGGATTTGTATGCATGCATATAAGCACAGCCAAGAGACACAAGAAACTGGGGCGTGAGGGCACGTGCCTAGGGGGGCAATAGGGGAGGCTTGGAGGAGGTCTAAGGGGGAAAAAGGAGACATATGTACTCCTATTTATAATACCTTAAACAATAAAACAAACTTGCTTCAAATTATGTCAGTTTTTTTAATGAACAAAATAATTCAATGCCTAGTAAAATTAAACTTTTATTTGCATAAAATATGAAATACAATTTAAAAACAACCAACAAACCTTCTCAAAAACAAACATAAGACCATGCTTCCCCTACCTTTGCTTTCTCTATGTTGGAAAAACTCAGTAAATGTTTGTTCAGTTGACTTGTCTATAAAACTCCAGATGTGTAAAATAAATAAATTCATACTAGCAACTCCAGCCAATTATGTAATTTTTAGATTTTTTAAAAGCAATATTTTAAAAATTTTGTTATATAATTAATTTTTGGCTTGTAATGTTTTCCCCTTAAATATAACCTAAATAGAAATTATGCATTTAAATCATGGGATATATTTGGGTTCCTTCAGTAATTGAACTTTTGCATTGGTACCTAACATGTGCCAGGCACAGGTTTAAGCACTGGAAACCCAATAGAAAGCAAGACAGATATCATATCTGGACTCAGGGTCTAGCCTAGTGATATAAAGAGACTAGTAGATGTACAATTTAATGTCAGTCATATGTGCCATGAAGAAAAATAAAGAATGATTGGGGCTACTGTTTAGAGTGGTAGAGAAGGCTCCTTTGAGGTGAGAAGGAAATGAGGGAACCAGCCATATAGTTGTCAAGTAGAAAAGAATGTTTGGGGCAGAGAAAGCGGCAAGTGCTTTTCTTGAAGCAAGGATATGCTTGGCGTACTCAAGAAGTGTAAAGAGGCTAATGAGGCTGAAATATTATGAACTTAGAAAAGATTAAGAAAATATAAGATTAGAATTGTGGGCAGCATACAGCTAAGTCATACAAAGTTTTTTTTGGTCATGGTAAAGATTATGGATTTGATGAGGAGTCATTGGAGGATTTTGAGTGAAGGAGTAATATTATCTGATTGGTGTTTTTAAAAAATCTCTTTGGTTGTGTGGGGAATTAACTGGGAAATGGGCACAACTATCATTTAGATAGCTGTTGTAATAATCTAGGTGAGCTATAAATATAGTTTATGTCATAGCTATAACAAGGAAGTAATAAAAAGTGCACCAACCCTAGCTAGTTTGGCTCAGTGGATAGTGTTGGACTGTGAACTGAAGGGTCCTTGTTCAGTTCCTAGTCAGGGCACACACATGGGTTGCAGGCTTGATCCCCAGTGTGGGGTGTGCAAGAGACAGCTGGTTAGTGATTTTCTCTTACTGATATTCCTTTTTTATTCAATATTTTAAAAAATTAGTAAATATTTCCTCAATAATTTTTCTTAATTAAACTCACCTGGAATCCCACCATCCAGGAGTAATCAATATTAATATTCTTCTCTTTCTTTTTTATTGTTTAAAGTATTACATATGCCTTCTTTTTTTCCCTGATTGACTCCCTGCCACTCCTGACCCCTAGAAAAATCCCCCACTGCCCAGTATCTATGTCATCATTGTTATTTCTATATCTCTCTCCCTGTCTATTCCTCTCTAAAATAAATAAAAAAATATTTTTTAAAAATAAGTGCACTAATTCTGGACATGATCTGGAAGTAGAGGCCACAGGATTGTACAACAATTTGAATACTAGAGCTTATAAAAGGATGATTTCGCCAGGACCGGTTTGGCTCAGTGGATAGAGCGTCGGACTGCGGACTGAAGGGTCCCGGGTTCGATTCCAGTCAAGGGCATGTACCTTGGCTGCGGGCACATCCCCAGTAGGGGGCGTGCAAGAGGCAGCTGATCGATGTTTCTCTCTCATCGATGTTTCTGACTTTCTATCCCTCTCCCTTCTGCTCTGTAAAAAATCAATAAAATATATTTTTAAAAAAGGATGATTCCAAGGTTGCCAGCCTGAAAAACTATTAATCAATATGTCATTTACAGAAATGAGAAACCATGGGAAGCAAAGATAACGCGATAGAGATAGAGTACAGAATTTGGTTAGGCCATGTTAAGTTTGAGATGCTCATACGACGTCCAAGTTGGATTTGTGAGTTTAGAGTTCATAGTTGACAATGGGGCTGAATATATAACTTTGGGAGTCATTGTCATATCAAGGGTATTTACAGTCATAGGAACAAATAGAGGAGTGTGAATAGAGAAGGAAAGAAGTGTCAAACTCAGCTAGAGCACTCCAACATTAAGACAATAATAGGAGGAAGATTCAGCAAAGGAGGTTGAGAGGCTGTAGACAAGAGGGTGGAAGTAAAACCTAAAAGAGTGCAGGTTATAGAAGTCAAATGAAGAAAGAGTTTTGAGATGGAAGGAGGGATCAGCTATATCAATAGGACAATGCATTGCCCACTAAATTTGGGTATGTAGAAACCACTGGGCGTCAGGGCTGATGACTTTGAAAACTCAGTAATTAAGAATTACAAGACCATTTTTTTTTATTTCTGGGCCTTTTGAGTTTTCCTTTTTATCTTTCCCTAGATAGCCAATTCATCTCTAATTTCACTTAAATTTTCAATATTATTACAGAACATAAAAGACAACTTGCAACAAATCTCAGGTCGGATTGATATCATTCACAATAAGAAGACAGCAGCATTGCAGAATGCCACACCTGCAGAAAGGGCAGAGATCCAGGAAGCGCTCTCATGGTTGGATTGCCAATGGGAAAGAATTAACAAAATGTACAAGGACCGCCAAGGGTAGGTGACACTTTTATTTTATTAAGTGATTATATATGTTTTCAGGGAACTCTAAATTCTTTTCAGTGTTCTCCATGGGGGAAAAAGAAGTGGGGAGGGAGACAGAAGTATCACTATCACTGGAAAAATGTAAGTGGAGTGATTAGTTCATACTAATGGGTTGAATTCCAGAAATTATTCCATACTGAAGTTAGCATTATTTCAGAGCACTGTATTATCTGCTAAAATTCTGGTAGTGTCAAAACAAGTTTGGTCATTTAATTGAGTTGGTGTAAATAACTGTATAATATAAAGTAGATATCTTTGGTCATATTAGTATCCTATATATTAATGAATTTGATACTTAGATTATTATGTTTGAAATATAAACTATCAACAAAAAGTTGATTTTTTATTTATTGTTTCTGTTTTGAAGGCATTATTTTATGTTTTGAAGCCCCCTCCCACTTATTTTTTGCTGCCTGGAATTTGTGAGGTTGATTTAAAATAACTTCTTTGTGCTTACCTTAATCAAAATACCTAGCTTTTGACAAATAATTTCAAATTCGTAAGTATTCTTTAGCCTCACATAACAAGAAGTTAAGAGTGTTGTTTTTCCCTTTCAGTTTTAGGTTAAAAGTAATAAAATTCTAATGGCTTTAAAACAGGTTGAAATTTGTAGTTTCAAGACAGTTTTCCTTAATATTATAAGATTAAATAAAAAAAACTTTCTAAAGTCATTGGGCACCTCCTCAATATCTCACATCTACCAGCTTTTAACCACTCATACTTCTATTTTATTTATTTATTTGTTTGTTAATTTATTTATTTATACTCCATATTTCTATTTAGTTCTTCATGTACTACATTAAGTTACTAGACTGATATTACTAGTAGAAATCGTGGTTATCTCCAATGACCATTCCTACTTTGTTTCCAATTATCTTTCATCCAGAGTTGTTTTCTTAAGTGTAAGAACTTCAGTATTATAATCTCACTAGAGGTCTGGTGCATGAAATTCATGCAGGGGGGTGTCCCTCAGCCCAGCCTGCACCCTCTCCAATCTGGAACCCCTTGGGTGTTGTTCAACTGCCAGTTTAGGACACCCCTTCCATAATCTGAGACTGCTGATTCCTAACCACTCTCCTGCCTGCCTGAATGCCCCTAACTCCTCCCTGCCAGCCTGATTGACACCTAACTGCTCCCCTGCTGGCAAGTTTGCCCCCAACTGCCCTCGCCTGCCGTCCATCTTGTGGTATCCATCTTGTGGTGGCCATCTGGTAATGAAGTGAGGGTGTCGTGTGAGGGTGTGAGAGCCATCTAGGCTTTTATTAGTATAGATTTCCCTTAAAATAAGTCCAGACTCATTAATTTGGCATATTAACCCTCGCCTGACTGTTGCTCCTATGGTCAGCTTCACTCTTTATTAGTTCCTGGCCACACTGCAACCTCTCCAAGTTCTGCCCTAGCAATATTAACTTGATTTGAAGGTTTCAAATGTCTTGTGCCCCTATGTCTTATTTGTTCTTTAGGTCTCAGTGAGAGGTTATTTCCTTCTTAAGATCCTAAAACTATTAGTTGATTATACAGTGTGTATATATATATATATATATATATATATATATATATATATTAAATTTAATGTAATATAATATCAATATATCATTTGTGTATTTGCAAATATCACCAGATTCACTAGCTCCAAAGTCACCTACTTCTAGAAGTTACCACATAGTAATCATCTGGTGGTGGTTTTTTTTTTTTTTTTTTACTTCTCTGCCTTGTGTACAATCTCCTTAAAGACAAGAACTATGTTTTACTTTGTGTGATTAGCTTAATACTACAGAGTACAAAGTGGATGTTCAGTATGTCTGGACACAAGCCTCCCAGAAACATGAGAATGTGTCTCTGTAGATGGTATAAGAGTTTTATTTCAACTTGATGGAAAACAGCTAATTCCCATCAGTCTTAATAAAATGAAAGAAACTCAGCAACCCTGTATATATCTTGCCAAAGGAAAACTTATATGCCACCATGGTGCACTTTCCATATCCCACAGTGAGTCATTATGGACCTCTATGAGCTACTCCAATGAGTTTCATCATCCTCTTTTTGGTTGCTCATTCCACTGTTGGGATGTTCTTGTCTCTGTTGTCTTTTCTCAGATAGTGTTTTCTCTCAGCCACGCAGGCCACTGAAATCATCTTCTAAGAACCTTGGTAGGGGGCAGGGGGTTCTTGGATAGCCATTGTTTACTATGCTTCTATAAGCACCTACTGCTTTACACTAAAACAGCGATGAAACATTTTGCAGTTTCTCCCCTACTTTATGTCCTCTTTGGCCAGTGAACTAGGCATTCCCTTTTCACAGGGCCATATGGATGTCTCCTTTTAGTGCACCTTCAATGATAGACTTTAAAAGAGGGAGAAGCATTAATTCCATTCCACAGATAGGATAAACTAAAATCTAATCCCAAATAGGAGGCCTTTCATATGTCCAGCAAAGAATAGAATTTTTCTATCTCATTGGACTCTGTTCATATCCAAAGATTAGAAGAATATCTTATGTTTACTCTAATTGGTCTTCTCTAGAAATTGGTCAGAAACCTTTAAAGTTTTTATGCATTTTAGTCTGGTCTCAGGTAAATTTGTTGAAGTCATTGCTTGTAAGCTCAGGCTGAATTCAAATTGTTTTTGGAATCCTGGCTTTCTGCTGAATATCTGTGTGCCCTAAAATAAGTTCCTTTACTTTTATGCTTAACAATTCCCTTATCTATAAAATGGGAAAAATGTATTTTCTAAACCATGTTTGTTATAAGGACTAAATGACACAATGCATATAGAGTGCTTGGCAGATTGCTTATACATAATGCCTCAATTAAGCTTGACAAGTTTGATGATGAAAATGATGGTCTTATGGCTCTGATCATCTTCGTATCTGTTAATTTATTCTGATATTCTTTCACATTTTCATGAGAACCACAGAAAGATTAATTAATTTCAGTCCCTGCTTTGAAGAACCTGCAATCCTGGAGAGAAAATGGACAGTCGGTAAAATACAGGTTGATAAATTCCAGCTATGTTATATGGTGAGAAAAATATTCCTGAGGAGTGGAATAGGAACATCTGATTCAGAGTCAAGAATAAAGCAGGATCAGAACCACTCAAGGTTCTGATTTATAACTAATAGGACATGACTATGGCTAACTTAGATAGATTTATATAACATATTAGCAGGATATCAGGTAGCTTATGGAATCAGTTGAAAGGCCTGAAAGTCAGGTTAAAAATGAGTAATTTTTCCTGAGAAAATTTTTTAATTTTTCCTGAGAACCACTGGCAAAACAGAATGACACATTCTGTCCCAAGGTTTTATTGCATGATTATCCAAATTGGATAGGAATAATTGCCATCATTTGCAGATAACATGCTATTGTGCATAGGAAAACGAAAGAGTCAGTCAAAAACCATCTAGATTTAATAAATGAATTTGGCAATGTAGTAGAATACAAAATCAACATATCAGGGAAAATAAAGAGCTGGAATTTGGACTCCATTGTCATGGTAGTCAGGGACTTGTCTCCCACCAAAGCCCATAGAATGGTAGATTATTGAATCCTCAGGAAGATTAGAAATTATACATTCATAAATAGACAAATGCTTCCTATCACTTTATGTTGGGTTCTCAACAAAAACCCACTGATTTTTTTTTTAATTTTAATTTTTTTTTTACTATTGAGAGTATTACAAATTCCACTTCTTATTTTTCCTCATTGCCCATCTCCACCCAGCTCCCACACTAGCCCAGGCCTTCACAACATTATTGTCTGTGTCCATAGATAATGCATATTATGCATATAAATTCTTTGGTTAATCTCTGCCCCCCCAATCTCCTTCCCTTTAAGATTCATCACTCTGTTCCATGCTTCCATGCCTCTGGATCTATTCTGTTTGTCAGTTTATTTTGTTCATTAGATTTCATTTATAAGCGAGATCATGTGGTACTTGTCTTTCTCTGTCTTGCTTACTTTGCTAGCGTAATAATCGCCAGGTCATCCCATGCTCTCTTTTATATAGCTGTATAGTATTCCATTGTGTATGATGTAAGGAAGTGATCTAGTTTAATTTGTTGTATGTATTTGTCTGGTTTTCAAAACACCGTTTATTGAGAAACTATATTGACTCCATTGTATGTTCTTTCTTCCTTTGTCAAATATTAATAGACTATAAAGATGTGGGTTGATTTCTTTGATCTCTGTTCTGCTCCATTCTATCTAATAAAAGAGTAATATGCAAATTGGCCATACATTCACTACACCCAATATGACATGCCCACAAGCCAATCAGGAGCGATATGCAAATGAACACCCAACCAAGATGGCTGCTGCCCATGGCAGGGCGATTGCTGGGTGCCCAAGGCCAGAAAAGCCTTGACAAGAGGCTTTTTCCGGCATTGAGCAGGCTGAGGCCAGGACAGAGCCAACCAGGAATCAGCCCCATGGTAGGCCGATTGCTGGCTGGCGCAAGGCGGGGACTGGGGCAGAGCCAGCGATTGGCCCCTTGGCAGGAAGATCACTGGCTGGAACAAGGCCAAGGCTAGGGCAAGGCCAGGGCTGAGATAGAGCCATCAACCTGCCCCATAGCAGGGCGATGGCTGGATGCCTAAGGCCTAAAGACTCAGCCAGAGGCTTTCGGCCTTGGGCAGGCCGGGGGTGAGTGGTCAGTAAAACATCCCCTGAGAGCTCCCAGTATATTTGAGGGGGAAGGTTGGGCTGAGGGATCACCCACCCCCAGTGCACAAATTTCATGCACTGGACCCCTAGTTTATTTATGTGCCTGTTTTTAGGCCAGTACCAGGCTGTTTGGATTACATTGGCTTTGTAGTATAGTTTGATATCTAGTATTCTGATTCCTCTAACTTTGTTCTTCTATTTCAAGATTGATGTGGCTATTCAGGGTTTTCTTTGGTTTCATAAAAATTTTTGGAATATCTGTTCTAGATCTGTGAAATATGTTGTTGGTACTTTATAGGAATTGCATTGAATCTATAGATTGCTTTAGGTACTATGGACATTTTAAAGATGTTTATTCTTCCAATCCATAAACACAGTATACACTTCCACTTATTTATATCTTCCTATATTTCTTTTTCAATGTCCTGTAGTTTTCACAGTACAGGATTTTATTTCCTTGGTTAAGTTTATTCCAGGACTAAATGCCTGGTGCATGAAATTCATGCATGAGGAAGACAGGTGGTGTCTCTCTGCCCAGCCTACACCCTCTCCAATCTGGGACCCCTCGAGAGATGTCTGACTGCCTGTTTAGGCCTGATCCTTCAAGCCTAAATGGGCAGTCAGACATCTCTCTCACAATCCAGGACTGCTAGCCCCCAACTGCTCAGCTGTCTGCCTTCCTGATTGCCCCCTAACTACACCCATGCCAGCCTGATTGATGCCTAATTGCTCCCCTCCCAGCCTGTTTGCCCCTAACTGCCCTCCCCTGCAGGCTTGATTGCCCCCAACTGCCTCCCTTGTAGGCCTGGTTCCTCCCAACTGCCCTCCCCTGCTGGCCATCTTGTGGTGGCCAACTTTGACCACATGGGGGCAAGATCTTTGACTACTTGGGGGCAGCCATCTTGTGTGTTGGAGTGATGGTCAATCTGCATATTACTCTTTTATTAGATAGTATAGAGGCCTGGTACCTGGGTGGGGGCCAGCTGGTTTGCCCTGAAGGGTATCCTGGAACAGGGTAGGGGTTCCCTTGGGGCATGGGCTGACCTTGGTGAGGAGCCTGTGGTGGTTTGAAAGCCTGCCAGGCCCCCCAGTGACCCAAGAAGAGGCCCTGGTATCTTGAACTTATTTATGTTCTACAATTGAAACTTTGTAGCCTGGAGCAGAGCCAAGCTCCTGCTGGCTTCATGGTCACAGCCATTTCTCTTGGGATATTTACCTTTTATAATTGAAACTTTGTAGCCTTAAGTGGAAGCCTAGGCTGACCAGAGCTGCAAAAGCTTGGCTTCCTCTATTGCCAGGGGTAACTCTAGCCTCTGCTCTCTCCAGCTCCATGGCTGCCACCATTTCTGTTGGGATATATGTATCTTGTATAATTGAAACTTTGTAGCATTGAGTGGAGGCCTAGTCCAGCAAGGGCAGGTGGGAAGCTTTCCTTCCTCCATCACCGGGAAATACAAGCCTCCCTCCTGCTCTCTGTGACCGGCAACCATATTGGTTGCGGGTTAATTCGCAGATTGTTCTGATTGGCTGGTGGGCATGGCTTGTGGGCATGGGTTGTGAGTGTAGCAGAAGTACAGTCAATTGTCATATTACTCTTTTATTAGGTAGGCTATTTTTGTTGTTGTTGCAATGGTAAATGTGATTGTAGTTTTTTTAATTTTATTTTGTTTTTTAGTTTCTTTTTATGATAGTTCTTTATTGGTGTATAAAAATGCCATCAATTTGCATATGTTGATTTTGTATTCTACTACATTGCCAAATTCATTTATTAAATCTAGATGGTTTTTGGTTGAGTCTTTCGTTTTCCTATGCACAATAGCATGTTATCTGCAAATGATGGCAATTATTCCTATCCAATTTGGATAATCATGCAATAAAACCTTGGGACAGAATGTGTCATTCTGTTTTGCCAGTGGTTCTCAGGAAAATTTAAAAGACTACCGTTTCTTGGGGCCCAACGCAAACCATTCTTATTTTGTTAGTCTGAGGGTGGCAGTGATTTCTAATCATTGGGGAAGTTTGAGAACCACTAGATTATGCGATACAAACAGTCTTAAAAGATCTACATACAGTCAGCCAACCATGCCCTGTATTTTTTTAAGCAATCACCTTTCACAATCTAAAGAAATCTGGCCTCTGGACCTAGATTATCTGGACAATTGCCTCAACTCATCACTCCTCTTAGCTAGAACAGCATGATAACTGTTAATTATATCTAAAAAACGGTTATGCTATCATTTCCATGAAAAAGTAATGTGTAGTTTTATTATTAGTAGTAATAGTATTTTATTCTTTTGGCTAGGGCCTCTGGACATTAATTGGGAAAGGGATAGGGGGAGGGACAAGGGGCATAAGGGATGGCAGAAGCCTGAGACCAGTGCCAGGCCCTACCCTCCACGTTGGACATAGTCATTGAAGCAACAGCAGCATGCGCAGCACCCAGCCTCTGGTGGCCTCCATCTTCAAGCTGCCTGTACATGTGGAGGCCCTGTTGCACTGTTCACCACAGCGGTAGGTGGAGATGACCTGGTAAGTCATAAGCTCTTCAGGGCAGCCACATGGAGTGGACAGCATGCAGCCTTTGTTAATGACCACGGCAAGGACAGGAATAATTCCTTACCCCGTGAAGAGCTTCTCGTCATTGCCACAGGTCATGGGGATGCCAATGACGTCTGAGGAGTTGGTTAGATCATAATAAGTAGAGTCCTTAGTGCCTGTCATGACCAGCCACAGAGCCATCACCAGGAGCAGTAGCCAGCTGAGGACCATGGTGCCCTGGGAGTGGGCCTCCTAGAACTGCTGAATGACACTCCGCATGCCCACAAGACTGTTGTCCCTAGTTCTGCCCTCTCAGAGTCAGCACTTAGAGTGTCCTTGGTTCACAAAGTCCCATTTCCCTCTCAGGAGCCTCTTTATGACCAAGGGTGTCAAGTCCCAGGGTCTCAGCAGCTTCCCTGAGACAGAGACAACCAGTAGCTGCTGCCCGACAAGAGTGTTTATGGAGCAGAATGGGGTGACCTCACAGACCCCTGAGTGTTCCATTGTCAACTCTAGGGGTGAAGTAATTGATGGGAGAAGGGTGTCACAATCTAAATGGCAGGTTGGCCTGCTGACCTGTCAGGGAGTGAGGCCACTGCCACCCCACGTAACTAAGAATCCTGAGCCATCCTAGCCACTCAGTTATAGGCTCTGCTGGGTGCTGGCTGCTGCTTCTGCCCAGTGCCCATGGTGAGCCCATTTCTCAAATGGGCAAGCCAAGGCTCAGGAGGAAAAAGTGACATGTTCAAAGCTTTAGAGAAGTCTGCATTCCCACCTGCAGTAAAATTTTTAATAAGCCAATTTAAGGTTAAGCCAAAATACCTTTAGCAAGTAAGAAGGTATTGAAATTTCTTCATATATAATACATGTATGATAGTTTGTTAGTCAGCTATCACCATAATATGATGATACAAATCACCTCAAAACTCAACTTAAATTTATTCTTATACTCATGGACCTTTTAGTTGCCTGTAGTTTAGCTGTCATAAACTAAAGCAGCTGCTTTAATCTGTGGGTTAGCTGAGCTAGGCTCCAGGATGTGTGTTAAGGTCTGCTACATGTATCTTCATTCTGGGCCTAAGATGAAGGGTCAGTGGCATGCTCTTCTCATGATTGATCACCAGGGTATGAACCAAGCCTAACCTCCCAAGAGCACTCACAGCTTGTGCTCATGTCAAGTCTACTCAGTCTTTTGGCCAAATCAAGTCTGACATTCATAGAATGGAGAACTAGTCCATTTCTATAGTAGAAGGGGGAGAAGAATCCGTATTTGCTGAAAAATAATCCCAACTATTATAGACAGTTAATCATTTAGTATTAAAGGATTTTTTATAGCTGGAAAATACCTTAGCGATTTTGTCCTGCTTTATTATTTTATAGGATAGACTAAGTCATAAAGATGTTAAGTGACTTATTCAAGCACATATTGCATGTCATCTTTCTATTTTACCAAAATATTGAGTTCGAATAAGTTTGCTCACAATAAGTTAAAAATATGAGAAAATGCATTAGACTTTTGGCATTTATAAGGCATAGGTTCTGAGACCATCATTAATCAACAAATTCATGAATGCCATAACAGCAAAATTCACCCGTATTAATTTCATAATGTAAAACAGACATTATTCTTTAGGAGAAAGCAAGAAGGAGAATGAAAAGCCAGATTGATTTGTGATTACTCACTATCTAAGAGACATGCTTCCATGCATTGTCTTTTAGCATATAGAATTTCAACATGTGTCTCAGTGAAATTACAAATTATCAAAATAAAAGTGGCTCATTTCCATGGAAATACAGATACTGAACACAGTAAACATTAAATCCATAAATTCCCATGTATGTGGTAGATATTTGTATATAAAAGATAAATAACTTTATGGGACATTAATTTTGTTGCTAAATTCTTTTATTCCCATCTATTTCTTGGTGAGTTACTCAGTGGAAATAAAAGATACCTAACCTACAGGAAACATTAAAATGAAGAGAGAATTAACATAAGATAGCCATGGTATTAGAAATATGAACTCTTTCCATCTTTCAACAAATACTTGAGGATCTACCAATTATCAAATACTCTATTGTCTTTATTTCCGAGACCATATTTACTATCCCTCAAACTATTAATAAATTTGCCCCTCTTCAGGAACATTTTCCAGAGGCTAGGATGATAGTGTAGAGTCCGGTTTTCAAAACATAGTTCAAATGAGATAATAAAGTTGAAAGAAGTTTCTAGACAACAAATTGCTGTATAGCCATAAGATGGCATTATTGTGTAACAACAAGGTTCTGATTTGACATCAAGCGATTTAAAAAAATTATATTCCTCCTTGGAATTGCATTAAGTCAGATATTTTGGGATGGGTCATAAGTGATTAAATTCAGGGTGATTCTGAACTTCAGATCTGAGGTAAAGGGAACATGAGACCAAAAGGAATTATTTCTACAGTACTGAATTTCTAAAGAAAAATATTTTAAAAATGGGGAAAGCAGTGTGAGGGAAAATTGTACTACCAATGATATTTTATAGAATGAGAAACAGGAAAACAGTAATGCATAAAAGACGCCAGACACAAAATTACACATATTGTAAGAATTCATTTATAAAACTCAGAAACAAGCATGTTTTGGTTTAAAAATAAGGTACGGTTATCTTTGTAGGGAGTAGTAATTAACAAGGGCAGGAGCAGTTTTGGGGTTCTGAGGAATGCTTTATATCTCGATCTAAATGCAGGTTGCATTGATATGTTTTCTTAAGAAAGTTTATGGAGCTATACATGTGTGATATATACACTTTCCTGTGTGTATGCTGTACTTGAGTGAACTTTACAGTGAAATTTAAAAAATAATAAATAACAATAACAATAACAACAAATACATACTTTTCTAGGGACAGGAAGGACCTAACTCAATATAAAGAGATGTAACTAAAAATATATTACTTTGTTCTCTTTTGGACATTTCACCATGGAACCCTGGATACTTTATAATGAACTAGTACAGACCCTAGGATAAGTATTGAGGTGCCACTGCTCCAAAGTTTATTTTTCTGAATTTACCACCCTGGTGCTGGGACCAAACTGCCACATGTCAACAGGTTGCTGCTAATGGGAGAGCTGGAAGCTGCTTTCCTAGGGATTTCTTCTTTGTTTGGTTTCTTTAGTGCCAAGATTCAGTGTTAAAGTACTCAGATTCTTGTTGCCATTTGTACTGCATGAAGGAAAATGAAACAATGAAAGAAATGAAAGGAGTGAAAACAGGAAGAGAAACTAAATAAATCTGATTTGAAGAGAAAGTGCCTTAATCATCTCTGTATTCAGACTCTAGAGATGAAGCATGTAATTCTGCACATTCAGTCTTTATGCAATTTTCTCCTAAGAGTTTGCATCTCACTTGTACTTTTTCTATGGAGATAATCAATAAATGTTTTTTTTTCTTTCATGTCAAGGTGAGGAAAATAACTCTACACTAATCACAGAGGGAAAGAATAATACACTAATCCTCATCTAATCACCATACAATTTTATCCTCCTAAGTGGAAGTTAGAGGGACAGATGCATAATCAGGGAACTTTTCCAGAATTGTTTGTTCCCAAATGAGACATTTAGCTATAGCAGCATTATCAGCCTCTTCTATTTGTTACAATGCCATATGTAGTTGGGAAGATACAGTATAAGCACACACAGGATCCTTACAATTTAGGAAAGATAGACATTGAGGTCTTATAAATTAGTCTATACTCTATGTAAAAATTATCATGCAAGATTGGATCTTCAAATATTTTCCTCATGTGTGTTTGTGTGTGTGTGTGTGTGTTTGTGTGTGTGTTTGTGTGTCTGTTTGTGTGTGTGTTTGTGTATGTGTGTTTGTGTATGCGTGTGCGTGTATGTGTGTGCGTGTGTTTCCAATATAGCCAATATAATCTTAGTGGCCAGATTATTATGACCACCTGATGTTTGTAGGCAAATTAGCTGTACACTGTATCATATGGTATATGGGAAGCCAAAGGCCTATTTGAACACCTTTGGTGTCTGCAGTTACCAAGATAAAATGTCTCCAATTCACACAAAAATGCAAGGATTGTGCAGTTGAGCACTGGAAAAAAGTCATGTGGTCCGATGAATCACGTTTGCAGTTGCATCATGCAGATGGCAGAGTGAGAATTTCGTGGAAACAGCATGAAAGCATGCACCCCACATGCATGAGTACAATCTACCAAGCTGGTAGAGGCAGTGTTTTGGTTTGGGGAATGTTTTTCTGGCATGATTTGGGCCCTTTAATTCATGTGAAACAATGTCTGCATAGCACAACATACCTAAGTATCATTGCTGATCAAGTTCATCCTATCATGTTGGTGGTGTATCCCAATGGAGATGGCTTCTTACAAGACAATGCACCATGTGACTGTGCTCGTATTGTGCAGGAGTGGTTTCAAGAACATGAGGGAGATTTTACCTTGCTTAGGTGGCCCCCACAATCACCAGATCTCAATCCAATGGAGCATTTGTGGGACGAAATTAAAAGAGCCATCAGGCAGTTGGTTCCACAACTATCAATTCTCACAGAATAGACAGTGCTATTCATCAGGCACGGTGTCAGATTCCTCACTTCGCCTTTCAACATCTCATGGAGTCAATGCCAAAAAGAATCACTGCAGTATTAAGGGCAAAAAGATGGGCCAACGAAGTACTGATGGGGTGGTCATAATAATCTGGCCACTCAGTGTATAATTCTGTTCACTTTTGAATTTGGTAGAAGTAAGAAGTAAGAGGTATGAAAAAAAAAAAAAAACACCTGAACATGGTAAAGTATTTTACATCTCATTTTAGAATGATTGTACTGACCAGGGAAAAAAATCCTCATGAATTTATTCATAGGGACAAATCAGAGAAAAATGTGTTAAACTGAGAAAGAAGTGAATTTTTTAAATTTGTGTCCCACTTTATTACACTATTGAGACCATATGGGGAAAACGTCTATTTTGGTTGATGATTATGTTTTTTTAATTCATTATATAAGAAGTTATTGATTTCATAGAATTCACTTTTAAAACTTAGTTATCTATGTAAAGAATATAATTAACCATTTATCTCTATGGGTACCAGAAAATATTATTTTACATAGATACACTCATCACTTAACCTAAATATTTAAAACACTTAAAAGTTTATTGTTAACCGTAAAGTTTTCCTCAGATAAATATCTTGTTCATTATCTGCTCTTGTTCCTTCATCTACATTGATCGTTCTGATTTATTTTATTGACTTCTGGATATCAGAAACCAGGTCAAGTTTGCTTGTTTGTGCAATGCTTAGTACAGCTCACAAGATTAATAAATACTATTTGTTGATAATGACAATGATGAAAACTATAACTTCACAGCATTGTTATGTCATGTATACCAGAAATAAATAATCAACACTTTAAGAAGAGCAAATCTTATACTAACATGTCATTTTCTCTCATCTCCCTTCACCAAGCTTAAGCTCTACACCATCTTCTCTGTCATATATGCTGCCTCTTGTGTATTTCACTTTAAGGCTTACCCTTCCTAAACACTACCTTCTCTTTCATGCTACTCTGTTCAAGTATTTATATTCTGCCTGAGATCTATATAATCTAAACTAATTCCTACCTATTGTGAATATCTATCAGTGGCTAGTTGTCCTTTACACACCACTAAGGGAGTAATTGTGAGTCAAAAAATGGGTCATTGTTTCTACCTGATGATGACAATTACATGAAAGTTTTACTACCAGAGGCAGAGCTTGAAACTGCAAAAGATTAGTCCCATATCATTGGTGTTAGGAGGCATTAAATGTTAATTTGTTGACTCTCAAACAGCCTTACTAAAACAAACCAATTATGAACAAAATTATCCTTATCCCACAATTTTTGAAAACTATTTAAAACATGAACTGTTTAGTGTCCAAGCCATTTGAATTAGATACCTAAACTAGCCCCTCATTTACATTTCCTGATTTACATATAATTTCTTCTTGAATTCTTATTTGTTGAGAACAGTAGGTGAAGGAATTGAATGAAGGGGACCTGTTTCATTTCATTAATAAAAGAGTGTTTTGAAATGCATTAAATGTTTGTTTCTGCCCATCAGCTTATCATCTGTATGTTCCTATTGCTAGTTCAAAGCACTGAGGAGTTGCACAGTGATTTACTTTTTATGAGAGCCATTTCATACAGCATCATTTGCCTTATATCTTCACATTTTCAGATTCTTATAAATCTTTACAGTTCACATAGAGGTTAGCTTAAATTTTGCTTCAGATAAGAAATTGACTAGATATAAAATTCACATAATCTTGGAGTTAACCATAGATCAATATCCTGGATCTTTTTCTCAAATTGAACATTTTTGTTTCCCAGGATAGCTGTTTACACACATTTCCATTCTTCACCGTAGATGATACAACTTCGTCCATGTATGGGGGCTCTAGTTTGCTTGTTAGTTATCTACCTAAACTTGTATTTTTGTTATTGCCAAAGGGAAAACACTCTTATAGAGCAACCAATTTTATTCCTATAGGACTAATCTTATTTTGTAAATAATGCCCTATTGGTGTTTAGTGATTTTATGTTTCTTGGCTTTGTCATGTCACAAATTCTCTTCTCTAATAATACATTTTTCCCTCTTTACAGAATAGGTGAGGTTTGGATAAAAGCAAAACTGTGATAGTGTAATTTTCCCAGAATCTATCTTTATCAGTTAGAATTTATTTTGCCTGAATGTAACAGGGGCTCAAGGCTTTCACCAAGACAGAAATATATCTCTCTCTCCTTAAAAATCTAGAAGTTTGCAGCCATGTAGTTATGATGGCTCTGGTCATTCCTGCTTTCTAACCAAATATCCTTTTATAGTGGGCCCTAATGCACATGTTACAAGGTAGAGTTCCCACACCTACATTCTAAGGAGAATGGGAGAATGGGCAAATGATTTATATTTACTATATTTTAGGAAAATTTCCTGGGATCTTCCATATTTTACTTACACTTATATTTCATTGGCCAGAAGTAATTCACATGACTACACATAAACCTGCAAAATGGGTTGAGAAACCTTGTATTTATTTCTGAATGTCATGTGCTCTGCCAAAAATTTCAGTTATGGAAAAAAAAAGGGAGAATGATTATTGGAAGAGGACATAGAAAAAAAACATCTTTTGTTTTTTAATCAGCCTTAAGAATTAGGTACAAAGGATAGCTATGTCTAGGGTTAATTACTTGCTGTACTTTCTTACATAATTTTATGAACTCTGGCTTCCTGAATTCTGCCAATGTAAAATATACATTTTTTATCATTCCTCAATATCCACTTATTCTATCTCTCCATGTCCTCAAAATGATTTTTATTAATCAAATTTTGTCATACTCTTCCCCTTCTTTCCAAAAACTCACTAATTAGTCAGAGAGAGACATGAATGATTAACTTTGCTGTCATAGTGCTCCTAGGTTGTATATTCCGTACTTACTTACTTTAACTAAAGTTGGGTTGTTGGTAATTTTTAACAGTCTAGATCGTTAATTTTAAGCATAAGAATTAGGGTTAGGGCTAGACTATGGTTAGGGTTAGGATTAGTATTAGGTTTAAGACTAGGGTTAGATCTACGGTTAGGGTTAGAGTGACCACTGTCAAATAAGGATCTAAACATAAAGGTAAAATTATGACAAAGTACTAAAATTATAGGACATTTCCTTTTGTGAACATGTAAGATAGGCCTTGCATAAGATTAAAGAGCTTCTTCTATTTTAGTACCACATACATGCCATGTAGGCTTTCAGTGCTTTGCATACACGATTTTACCCTCAGGAAAACCACATATTACAGAGGAGAAACTTGAGATTTAGAGAGAACAGATAACATCACATGTTCACATAGGAAGTATATTCCAGAGCCTTTATTTTGGCCCAAGGTTTGAACTCCTATCTGCTGCAAAACTTGCCTCTTAGATACTTCATATAGGATTTCCTATATGCAAGGATTGTGTTCTCTCTTCCAGATAACGTTCTTCAGGAGCAGAAACAGAGAAACATATAAAACGTTTAAAACATGTTGTATCTTCAACTACCACTGAATTTTAAATATATGCTTAAAATTTACAAGGTGGTATCTTCATGTTCAATATCTGAAGAGGAAATAGACTGATTCTATAAGATGCTTGGCAAAGCCAACTGGTAAAGGATCTTCTCAAGTGCCTGAGGATCCTTGACTTGATTTTTGTCATTTGAAGTCCTACTCATGATTCAGGACCTGGTGTAAATATTAGCATTTGAATCTTTCACTGGTCTCAGTCAATGATTCCATTCTCTAGGTTCCTAGAACTCTCTTTTGTACTTCTCTTACAAGTGCTTATCATGAATGTATGTGCTGTACATAGAGCTGTGTGCTACTCTGTACCATTCAGTAGAATTTTTGCTCTTACAGGGCAGAAACTGCGCCATTTACCTTCTCCACCACTAAACCAAACAATATTATTTAATGGCAACTGCTAAATAGATATTAATTTTTTTCATTGATGAGTACTTAAATGTAAATAGTAAATTGTTCACTTAAAATTTGTAACATTTCGGAATAAATAAGATTTTTGTGTATTTGGTTAACAAAAATTTCATTCTCTTTATGGTTTATTCAGCAAAATATTTATGGAGGGTAAATTGTTCATATTTACTTTTACTTCTATGTGATAAGGCTTAATTATGATTTCAAAGTATGGTTATAGCAATATGTGAATAATCTGAGATCTTGATATGTTCTAATTATGGTGTTTAAGAGAAATAACAGTCTATCATAAAGAAAATTATACACATTAGCTATTAAAGTCAACATAACTTTCTGGTGAAAGTCAACAAACTTTTGATTGTTTGCTTATATACTTGCTTGCTTTAACTTCACTAGTCTATCTAGGGGTAAATCATTGCCATTTTTAAATTTTTTATACTTCAAAATATTCATTTATTCTGTCAGAATTGCAAATTGAGGCAGTTCTCCCAAGAATTATTTTCTTATTAGTTTTAGTTTTTCTATGGACGGTCTCAAATTCCTCTTGAAAACATGTTTCCCCAAAGGAAAACTGCCTGTTATAAGCTAAAGATTTCTGCTTGAAACAACATGTTTTAAAATATTCTATGTGGTCTCATAAAATGGCTAGACACTTAGAAAAATAAATAGATGAACATTTTAGAAATTCTTAATATTTGTATAATTTATATATTTGAAGAAATTTAGACTACATTTTCCCACAAAAGGTGAATTTTATCTGGTTTCTCTTCAGATGCTTTTTTATTTCATTTAACTTTCTCTAATAGTTAAAGTTGTAGCCTAGCTTTTAAACTAAGGATTGACATTCTATGCTCTTTGCTTTGAAAGAATTCTGAGGTATTCAGACATATAATTCTCTAATCTTTATGTACCTTCCATAAAGAGGTAGCATCATAGATGTCAACTCTCATATTTGTTTTATTCCTTTTTTTCATTATCTGCCAGTAAGTAGCAGTGACTCAAGGTTGCTTTCCTTCGGGCTCCATTCAGTCTGGCATTCTTCTTCAGCTCCTACTACAATAATTCTGCACAACAAGCACAGTCAAAAATAACAATAATTTATTATTCTTATGCCGGCAGGGCTACTCTGCATAAACTCTATTTCAGCTGATGGATAGTTGGTTAAATGAATAGGTATGATCCATATGTTTCATTCTGTGGCCCAGGCTTGAAGCAAATCACATGGTAAGCTCAAAGTCCAGGAGCAGAGGAATATACTCTGATCACCATGAAGCCATGTCAAGAGTGAGGATATGGCACAGCTGATGTGTCTCAGTGGTTGAGCATGGACCTATGAAGCAGGAGGTCATGGTTCCATTACCCATCAGGGCACATGCCAGGGTTTCAGGGTTGATCCACAGTATGGCCCATACAGGAAGTAGTCGATCAATGATACTCTCTTATCATTGATGTTTTATTTATCTATTCCTCTCTATTCTTCTCTGAAACACACACACACACACACACACATACGGGGGGGGGGGATGCAATACTAGTTCAGAATAGAATTGGGAATAACAATTGAAAATACTATGCTATCCTAGTAGAATATTGCAGTATGAATTAATATTTTTGATAAAACACATGTAGCTTTCTTGGGCAGCCCAACAGACAAAATAATGATTGATTCCACTTAGGAATGTATCTTGAAGCCATTTTTCGTATGTTTATCACAAATCCAATGTGTTGGGAGTGCTTTTATTTTACAAAAAGAAAAGAAAATCTCAGGAATATTATCAAGCAGAAATTTAAAGACCCCTATAAAATAGAATATGGAATCAAACTTGACATCACAGTTTTATTTACCAAGTTGTGAGTTTGTTTATGCTTTGGCATACTAGGAGGTTGGATTTCTGAATAGCATTCTGACTTTTCTTACCCAGCTGTCTACTGCTTGAAACTACCATAAGCTGACTATCATAGCTCACAATACACCCTTGAAGGCCATCTGGTTTATGTCTCTTAGAAAATTTGTTTAAAAACAAGCAGCTGCATGACAAAGTATGAAGTAATCTCTGTTTAGCTGTAGTAAATAAGTAGGTTACAATGTACAGAATAAAGGCTTTTATAATCAAAGCCAATATTTCTTAAAGGGAAATATTATTTTCTCATGAATAAAATAAAAATTCATAAAATTCAATGGTGAGGAAGGGACTCCATCAAATTAATACTGATGAAAAATAAACAAAATAAAAGCTGATTTATGATTCAAATAACCCCCCGTTAATAACTAAATTGTGTATGCTTTTATATAGAATCCAATGCTTGGCAATTATTATTTTTGAAATAGCTTGCATTGGAATTATATTTCTTATTTTAAAACATGTTTTAGTTGATTATTTAGAAAGAGAGGAAAGGAGAGAAATAGAGAGATGGAAACATCAATGAGAGAGACATATCAATCGGCTGCCTCCTGCATGCACCCTACTGCTCATCAAACCTGAAACCCAGGGTGTATGTCCTGACAAGAATCAAATCTTGACCTCCTGGATTATGGGTCAACACTCATGCACTGAGAAACATCAGCTGGGCAGAATTAATTTTTTAACACCTACGATTTGAATACAAATATGTTTGAATTTAATTCATTGAAAACACATGCTCTTTCCTTCTACTAGGTCTTTGTGCATCCATTACACATACTTTCTCAATAAGAGTACATACTACAATATTTTGAAAGCATGAATGGATTTTCCAGTTCAGTTAAGTGCTTTCCCTTAACTTTATCCATAGAATCAGACTAGCCATGGTAAGAATTCATTGTGGTTTCAATAAAATGTGTGGGATTAATAGTGTCTTAGTTTGGGTTCGTCCAAAAGTCAATCCTGAGACAAGAGTTTGAGTTCAGGTCTTTTATTTGGGAGGTGATTCCAGGAAGCTGTGGTAGAATAGTGCAGTGGTAACAAAGGGAAGAGAAAGTAGTCTGTAAATGGTATTATCAAGCCAGCCAGTGCTGTGGGGGCCTGGGGCTAAGTTCTATGGCAAAAATAAGGGAAACCATAAAACAGGTGTGTCTTCAGGTTACTTTAGGCAAGAGTCAAGAGAGTTGTGATGTTTAAACTCCAATTTGTCTAAGTCATTTTTTAGGACTGCTTGGAGTTATTAGCTCTTTTTGAAAACAGTTCCAGCCTGTCCTGCATCTGGCTGTAGTGCCTTCTCTGCTTCAAAGAAAGTTCTCATAATAAAACAGGTACTTAATGGCTATTGGACATCAGCCAGGGCACACTGAAGTATCAGTTACCAAGAGAATGGGTGACCCTCCAACAGGCTATGCTATAATATGGTGGAAAGGGCATTATTTCCTAATAATGGCGACTATACTTCTTTCTCCAGCTGTTCACTCTCCTGCTTATTTGTGCAACTTTTCTGATTACTACAGCTATAAGGACCCTGCCTTAGCCTAAGCTTTTGCATTGTAATGATTGTGTGACTCATTCTTTGTCATTCTTCCTCATTGACTTGTTTACTCACTGATGTTTACCTTTGTTATTTGTATGTACTTAACTGTGGGTAGATCTTGGACTTATTGAATCTTGCTTTATAATTTGAAAAGAGACGTAGAGAGTTTTTTTAAGTGGAATCCACACTAGTGACACAATTAGGACTAGAAATTAAAGGTCATAGACACAGTCATGCTACATCAAATTCTTGAATGACATAAAAGACCTGAATTTGTGCTATTTATAACTCATTGTTTGAGAGATTTGTTAAAGACTTTAAGAAAAGTTTATGCATGTGCCAAGTTTATTTCAAGTCTACAAATTATCCAGTAGTATAGTTTCTAGCATCAAAAGACAAGTTGAAAATATAACTTTCTTATGGTCACAGAATCCCTGAAAGTCCCTATTAATTATTTGGATTAGCAAACTACATGCATGATACTGGTTAGACACTTGTTATTCATGCTAACATTTTCAAAGTTAAAGTCCTAGGAGATGAAAAACGCAATTCTTTGAATATCTTTCTCTGCAGAAGCCAATAATAAATTAGTTCTCACTATAGATAAAGACACATTTTACTCATAAGTTAATTTTACCTCATGATCAGAATTCTTTGCCACATGAAAGTCATTTGACTTATGAGCAGAAACAGGAAGAATAATAAGAATTATTAAAGATCTAGAAGACTTGACTAGATGATATAAAAGCAAGAGTAAGGCTTTTGAAATGCAGAAAGAAGGAAGTTTAAGGGAGACATGAACAAGGCTTAAAGTATTATAAGATTGGTAACACAGGAGAAGGAGATAAGTGAAGCTTAGTGAAAATCCTTTATTTTACTGAAAGAGGACTGGAAATTGTGTGTAAGTCATTTTGTTTTGTATGTTTCTTAATAAGGAAATTACCTGTGGCAAGTATGGGAAATCAAGAATGCTAGACTTTTATAACTGCGATGTTTCAAAGACCACAAAAGAAGTTATATTGTAGATTGGGAATAACAATTGAAAATACTTCCAGTCCTGTTTTCTCAGAATTCTGTTTATAGAAAATAGATCACAGTTTAGCTAAAGGGGGGGCGTTTAGGTTTTTACTAGCCTCAGGTGTACTGCCTCATGTCCCTTCAGGTTTTGGTGACTTATATAAACCATGAAATGTACAACCAATTACTATTATATTATAACAATGTAATAAACATTATTATACAACCTCTAATTGACTGGACGGAACAATGTGTCTTCTTACATTTATAAGCATACATATAAATGAAAGGCATTAAGAAATACATGTTGTATGAAGACTGCCCTTATCAGTCTTGTCAATGGCTATAAAATCAATTTCCTTATCTGTCTAATATTTTAATATTTCTGCTTTTGCTTTAAAACACCTTAGTCATAAGTTATATTTGTGTCAATGTTTTTTTCTAAAAATGTTTTATAGGAAATAACTATGAATATTAGAAAATATAAACATTAAATGTTTTCCATGAAATAGCTCTCTAACTGATTTTTATGGGAACATTTCTGCCTATGATATCAAAATTTTTATATCAAAGACTGTAAATATACAGAATTTATAGTACTTATCTCACAGATGTTCTATTATTAATAAGATAATGATAGCTGAAGGTAAAATAACAGTGCCAGTTTAGTTTCAATAAGTAAACTCAAAAGGTAAAATGTGCCACCTTTCCACCTTTTTACATACATGGGTTGATTTCCTACATTAAAGAAACTTACTAACACTCAGTTTTCATTCATTTTTCACTATGCAGTAGTCTCTTGGGCTGTATAAAGATAGTTTAGATGTGAACTTCATTTACATTTCTTTCTCTGGATGTCAAATGTAGCCTTAAATCCACCAGTCACTGGATCTGATCACTTGGCTGCCTACTTCACACCCCATACTGGGGATCAAGCCTGAAACCCAGGCATGTACCCTGACTGGGAATTGAACCATGACCTCCCGGTTCAGAGGTTGATGCTCAACCACTGAGACACACCAGCCAGGCCATTAAATTATTTTTGAAATCAATACCTAAAGAATAGATGAGAGTAGGTAGAAGAAGGAAGAATAGTTTCAGTTAATGGGCCTTGTTTTCTTGTATCTCTCATTAAATGGAAGATATCTGTTAATATTCAACATCCTGGATTGACTTCGTGTAGGAGAAATGTTTCTTACTTTTCATTTGATTCCAGGACTGACATGTGTTTCAATTTGCAAGATAGTGCAAATGGATATTTTCATGGAAAATGTTCTCTTCATCCTAAGAAAATAATTCTCATGGAAATTTCACTTAGTGAAGTGATTCCCCCCCCAAAAAAAGTTAATATCTTGTTCATTCTGTATATGTTAATTATGTCATTTTAATATATTCACAAATATCCCTAATTTTTCCAGCTTCCTGACACTAACAGTCGTAAAACTCAATTTCTATTGGCATGTGTTTACATTATTTTGATATGGTGGGTGGATCTAGTATGATTGATAACAAAAACTTGTGCCTTCTTATACTAAAATTTAATGTTGGTTGTTCTTCCAATGCATGACAGTGTCCCTAATAGCTGACATTCTGCAAAAGATTCTCTGTTATCAGCCAAGTGTTTACCACATCTCTTTCTTGAGTTTCCTTTAAAGAATTATATCCCGCATTTTGTTCCAGAAATCTAGAAGCAATGTGAATAAGTAATGAACAAAACATTGTTGTTGTGTTATATAGTGAATCTTTATAAATATTGACAGAATATGATGGTACTAGTGGCCTGGTGCATGGAATTCCTGCACAAGGGGAGGTCAGTGTCTCTCTGCCTGCCTTGTACCCTCTCCAATCCAGGACCCCTTGGGGAATGTCTAACTGCCAGTTTAGGCCTAATCCCACAGGGCAATCAGACATCCCTCTCACAATCTGGAACTGCTGGCTCCTAATTGCTCACCTGCCTGCCTGCCTGAGTGCCTCTAACCACTCTGCCTGCCAATCTGCTTGCCCCTAACTGCCCCCCACTGGCCTTCTCACCTCCAACTACCCCTCTTGTCTGCCTGATTGCCCCCAACTGCCCTCCCCTCCTGGCCTGATTGCCCATAACCACTTCTCCCTTGGCCCTGCCACTACAGCTTTGTCTGGGCAGTGGCCATGGAGATGGCTGAGGCAACCAAGGAAGCCAAGCCTTTTTTCTGCTTTCCTCCCACCCACTCCAAGCAGCTCCATGGTTCTAGCCGGTGCTGCCATCTTTGTTGTATCAATTTGCTTATTCCCTCCTTATTGGCTGTGAGTGCCACCATGTTTATTGCAAGGTGACAGTTAATTTGCATATTATTATTTTATTAGATAGGATTTACAGGATATATTCATTATGTACTTCTGTTTTCAGGAACCTTCCATTTTTGACATAATATGTTATAATCTTAAATTGGATTCCCCAAGGCAGACTGAGACAGAAATTTGCATGCAGAAGTTTTACTGGGGAGTGCTCTTAATAACAACACCTGGTTGGGAATAAAGGGAGCAGGACTGGGCAGAAGAGGAATTGAAATTGTTTTGCAGTTACAAGAGAAATTTCATGTAATCTTATGTGGTGTTTGGATCACCATTTAGAGTATTGAGTGGAGTGTGGGGGTTAGACCTATGTAGCCTTAAATCTACCAGTCATTGGATATGGTTGTCCTAAGTACTATAATCTTAGGCAAGGAATCTCCTGGCTTGTAGGGAAAATTTGTGAGAATGAATGCTTCAGTTGTAATTGGTCATTTGGGGTGGCATACCATAGAATCCACTATAATAGACATTTATCCTGATTGCACAAGCATATATTATTTCCAAGAAAATATATCTAGTAATGCATTTAGGTAGGGTTAGAGCCACTATCATTTTTAATAGTTTTACTGAAATATAACTGACATACAATAAACCTCACATTTTATTACATTTTGTTAACTTTTGGCATATGTATGTACAAGTGAAACCATTACCACATTCAAGATACGAATATAGCCATCACTCTCACAAGATTCTCCTTGCCAATCCCTTTGTCCTATCCCACCCCAACCCCAGACAACCTAAAATTAGTAAATCTGTTAAATGCTTCTATGTCTCTGGTTTTATTTTATTCATCATTTTATTCTGTTCATTAGATTCTACATATTAGTGAGATCATGTGATAATTATCTTACTCTGATAGACTTACTTCATGTAGCATAATACTCTCCAGGTCAATCCATGTTGTTGCAAATAGTAACAGTTCTTTATTTTTCACAGTTGTGTAGTATTCCATTGTGTAAATGTGCCACAGCTTTATAGCCACTCATCTGCTGATGGGCACTTGGGCTGTTTCCAAATCTTAGCTATGGTGAATTGCTCTTCTATGAACATAGGGAGAACATATTTGCCAATGATATGGGAGAACTTATTTGACAGTGATATATGTGATAAACGAAATCATATTTTAAAATACTTAAGGAACTCAAGTTAACAAAAGGAAGACAAGCAATCCAATTAAAAATGCGCAAATGACCTAAATAGATACTTCTTCAAGTGTCTAAGAGGTATATGAAAAAAATACTCAAATTCACTAATTATTAGAGAGATTCAAATTAAAAGGGCAATGAGTTATCACCTCACACCTGTCAGAATGGCAACCATAGTAAATCAACAAATGACAAGTGTTGGCAAGGATGTGGAGAAAAGGGAACCCTGGTACACTGCTGGTGGGAATACAGACTGGTACAACCACTATGGAAAGCAGTATGGAGTTTTCTCAAAAATTAAAAATTGAGCTTCCATTTGACTCAGTGATCCCTCTTCTAGGAATATATCATAAGAAATCAGAAGCACCAATCAGATAGCATATAGGCACCGCTACGTACATAGAAGCACAATTTGTAATATATAAGCTTTTGAAACAACTCAAGTGGCCATTAGTATATGAGTTTACAAAAAAGCTATGGTCCATTTACACTGTGCAATACTACACAGCACTAAAAATGGATCTCTTATCCTTTGAGAAAGTATGGAGAGACCTGGAGAGTATTATGCTAAGCAAAATAAGCCAGTCAGAGAAAGATAAGTATCACCTGATACCATTCATAAGTAGAATCTAAAGTATAAAATAAACTGATAAACTAAATAGATCCAGAAACCTAGCACAAACTGTTGAATCTCAGAGGGCAGGTAGGGTGGATGGGGGGAAGAGATCAACCAAAGAACTTGTATGCATATATGCATAACATATAGACACATACGATAGTGCAGTGAAGGCCTTGGGCAGTGAGTAGGGCCAGGGGGAGCAAGGGTCAATGGGGGGAAAAGGGATATATGTCCTACTTTCAACAATAAATATTAAAAAAATATTATTTAAGTTTTAAATTGAGTCATACTCCCTCACTATTCTCCTATAGGGGTATATAGATTTATATATTTATAGATATACTAGAGGCCCAGTGCATGAAATTCATGTATGGGGGAGGGATCCCCTCAGCCCAGCCTGTACCTCTCCAATCTGGGACCACTTGGGGGATGTCCTCAGGATCAGACCTAAACTGGCAGTCAGACATCTCTCTCACAATCTTGGACTGCTGCCTCCTAATGGATTGCTCACCTACCTGCCTGCCTGGTTGCCCCTAACTGCCCCACCCAGGCAGGACTGATCACACTTCACTACCCCCCCCCCCCGCTAGCCTGGTTGCCCCCAAAGTATCCCTGCCTGCCTAGTTTCAGCTCACTGCCCCTCCTTCTAGCCTAATAGCTCCCAAGAGCCCTGCAGGCCAGCCTGGCACCCGTAACTGCCCCCCCACTAGTCTGGTTGCCCACAACTGACTATCCTGCTGGCCTGGTTGCCCCAAACTGCCCCTCTTGCCAGCCTGGTTGCCTACAACTGCCCCACTGCTAACCTAGTTGCCTCTCATTGCCCCCCTCTGCCAGCCTAATTGCCCCCAACTTCACCCATGCCAGCCTAGTTGCCCCTAACTGCCCACCCTGCCAATCTGGTTGCCTACAACTGCCTCTCCTGCTGGTCTGGTCACCCCCAACTGGTCACCCCACACAGCCTGCTTGTTCAGTTGTTTGGTCATCCCTCACTAACCCCCTGCCGGCCTGGTCATAGACAGCCATCTTGTGATGGTGTGAGGGTCAATTTGCATATTATATCTTTATTATATAGGATAGATTTATAGAGTTTTGTTTTGAGTTGTTAGTGCTATGAAGTATAAGCTAAAGAATTACAAACTTATGTATTTAATGAAATCATCTTACTTTTACCAAATCAGTAGGACCAGCACTCTGTATCTTATAAGGCCCTTGGTGAAAACATTCATTGTCCTTTCTTCTCCACACCTCTGCACTTTTAATTCCACATATCAGCACTTACTGTATTCTACAGAACTTCTACAGAATCTTCCTTTATAACTCCTTCCATGTCCTCTGTTTTCATTTTCTTGACATAAACCTCAAGTCCATAGATTCCTTATAAAGGATTTATCTCCACTCAAACCCCTGTCTTTCTTGACAGGTTAGTCTCTCTAAAGCAGCACTTCCAGTTTCACATTTCCCAGTGCAGAGACCTCGAATGGATCTCTATTGATAGCGCTGGTTCAAATTAGTAGCCCCTGGAGACTAGGAAGCTGGAGGGTATGCTTTACTTGGTTGTTTTCTGTGCCTGCAGGGAGCTTTGAGGGGTAGTGAAACAGAACAGGGGTTGGACTGGTCATCACAATCAGTTTAGCACTTATTGCCATATACCTTGTACAGCTTTACAATTTTATGTCTCCTGCATGTCTCCTGAAGGCATTTGATTTATATAACCCTTTAGCCCAGAGGCTAACATCTAAAATTCATAGTCTAGCATTCGCAACTCTAACATTGATTCTCTGACTTTCAATTCCATGTAACCCTATAGCAAATGACTTATTTTATTTAAAATGCCTTTAGTCTGCAGTGCTTTGGAATATAATTCCATATTCATATACAATTTCACATACAAATCCTCTCCATCTATACACATTAAGTTTTGGCTATTAGAACCAGAAATAATTTTATTTACCTTAAGTGAAATGAAATATATTGGGGACATATTGGATAGTGCCCACGGATGAAAAGAAAGAGGATAACTATGGCCCAGGAAGGAAAACATTGAGAACTCAGAGCTCAAGGAAAGTTTGATGGTACTGCCATCAAAATGGCTTAGTTCTAAACTGCCTGACCCTGTTTCTCTTAACTCCAGATTCAAATTCCTAAATAAAGCTGACCTGATTGGGTTATTCCCAACCCCTTAATAAATTTTTCTGAGCACTATGGTTAAAAGCACCCCCCTGACCTTTGAAATGCAATGAAAGAGAATAGGGGATGAACTGGTCATCACAATCAGAAACAAAGTCTAGTGAAATGAGTAAAAATTAATTATGTCAACAGAAAAACAGGATACCACTAACCAACATATTGAGATGGTTAGAGAAATTAATTATAGCTACCACACACAAAAAATCCTTAAGTCTTAGTGACTTCAATGCTTATTTTTGCTCATATAAAATAGATGTAAAGCAGGCAACCTTTTCCATACAATGACACAGGGATAAAGCATACTTCTATCTCTGGTTCTGACATTTTACCATGTCAACTTGAGGGATATTGCCAAAAGAGAACTGAAGAATGGCCAGTGACTCTGAAGTTCCTCAGATCAGCAGTAATGCATCACGCTCCCCACATTCCTGTTTCTCAGGATTCAGTCATATCCGTGTCAGTGCAGCTTGGAGGTACTGTGAGAAACAAGAGAATACTGAGAAATGTGGTGAAGACTAATTTTCTCCAGCAGAGAAATGATATTGGACATTTAAAAAAATAAAGAAAATGGCCATTAAATGCTCTTTGAATATTCTGCTTCATCAGGGCTTTCTTGATCAACCCGTCAAGAGATGACCTACAACTCTTCTGTTCATTTGGAACATTGCATTCTAGTTATTTATTTATGCAGGCTCCTGAATAATTTGTAGCTCTCCCTCATGATACAAATTATAACAAACACTTATGAGGCAATGATCAATAGTATTCATTTATTTTTGTCTCCCCACAGCATCCAAAGCATAGTATAGTTTCAATATATAACAGTTTTTGAGGCCAGAGTAGTATTTTCTTTTAATACTGTCTCCAACACACAGTGATGACAGATGTTCAGTAAAAACATCTTGATTAGTTTTTCAGACAGATGGCAATTTTTTTTACGTTTCACGTTACACTATGTTATATTTACATTATCCATCATGAATATAAATTTAACATGATACTATAAAATCTTATTAAATTTATTTTAAAGTAAGTAAAATTTAACAACCTTGTATTTATTTATTTATTTTTCTAGAAGAGCTATTATTTACTGAAGACTTTACATGTGTCATTTACCTTATTTAATCTTCACAAAACTTTATAACATGTGTTACTTCCAGCTGCCCTAGGCAAAATGCAGTTTCATTTTAGCTGTTCAATCTTGTATATAGTTTAGTAATATTTTATATTATGTATCAATAATACACAGTCATAGAAAACTTAAAACATTGCAATAAATTATACAAAATGTGATATTCACATTGAAATGGATTCTATATAAGGAGTTTTCAATTTGAAAAGTTAGCATTGGTATGTATGGAATTTTAAAAATATATATCCTCAAAATAATATTTCATACTCTGAAAATATCAGTCATTATATATTATGGCTGTGTAGAATTTGTACAGTTACAATTTTAATGAATGGTTTAATACGATCTTTCAGGGGCCCCCAAATTGTATTTTTCTGTTAAGTAGTAGATATTTTAAAGCCAAGCAGAAGCTACATTGGTAAAACAAACAAGATTTACTATGTTATCTTAAGTGTATCCTAAATCCTCTTTAATATTGTAGATTAGGTGTATATGCTTTTAGTGTCCAGCCACTTCTGTCTATAATAATATCAAATGAACTTATTTCTACCTAACATGATATCTTGTGAGTATACAATTTGTTTTACAGTGAAATAATTCCACTGAATTATTTTGGCTATTTTGGTACCTGAGACCTATTTCTGAATCATTTACTTTTCTATTTCTATAAGTTGTGTTCTTTTGTGATCTTATCTATGGCTATGTTAAAAACTGTTCAAAGCGCCCTTCCAGCATGGAACAGTGGCTGAGCATAGACCTATGAGCCAGGAGGTCACAGTTCAATTCCTGGTCAGGGCACATGCCTTGGTTGTGGACTCAATCTCCAGTAAAGGGTATGCAGGAGGCAGCAAATCAATAGTTCTCTCATCATTGATATTTATTTTTCCCATTATTTATTAAGGTATTACAAATATGTCCTTATCTCCCACCCTTCCAATCCTGTCCTCACCCTCACCCCCTCTTGTCTCTGTCCATTGGTTATGCTTATATGCATGCATGCAAGTCCTTTGGTTGATCACTCCCTCTTACCCCCACCCTCCCCTTCCTATCCTCTGAAGTTTGAGCATCTAATCAATGCTTCTCTGTCTCTGGATCTGTTTTTGTTCATTGGTTTATGTTGTTCATTATTATCCACAAATGAGTGAGATCATGTGATATTTATCTTTCTCTGGCCGACTTATTTCACCTAGCGTAATGCTCTCCAGCCCCATCCATGCTGTTGCAAATGGTAGGAGTTCCTTCCTTTTTACAGCAGTGTAGTATTATATTGTGTAGATGTACCAAAGTTTTTAAATCCACTCATCTGCTGATGGGCACTTAGGCTGATTCCAAATCTTAGCTATTATAAACTGTGCTACTATGAACATAAGGGTGCATATATCCTTTCTGATTGGTGTTTCTAGTTTCTTGGGATATATTCTTAGAAGTGGGGTCACTGGGTCAAATGGGAGTTCTATTTTTAGTTTTTGAGAAAACTCCATACTGTTCTCCACAGTGGCTGCACCAGACTGCATTCCCATCATTGATATTTCTCTCTCCCCTTTTCTTCCTCTCTGGGGTCAACAAAAATATGTATTTAAAAAAAACAGTTTTAAGGGATATTTTACCATGATCTTTAGCAGTTCAAAGTTTGTGTTCAGTCATACATAGCACATGGATCTGATTTATTTAGTAGCTAAGCATCTGGAGGCCAAATTAGTTCACAATTATAAATCTCATCATCTCCCAGACTCAGGTACTTTCACTTGAAACAGTATTCCTACCATCATCCTATATTATAAAAGTCTAATATGCAAATTATTCCCTTCAGAGATTGACCAATGGGGAGTTTTCTCACTATAACATGCACTGACCACCAGGGAGTGGCACAGACGAGGGCAGGCCCCAGCCAGCAGCAAGGGAAAGGAAGGCCCTAATAGGCCCTGATAGCTGGCCAGGCTTAGGAACCCTACCTTTTCACAAATTTTGTGCACTGAGACTCTAGTCCTATCTAATAAAAGAGTAATATATAAAATTGCCATCACTGCAACACACAGTATGGCTGCCCCTATGTGGTCAAAGATGGCTGCTCCTATGTGGACACAAGATGGCCAGCAGGGGAGGGCAGTTGAGAGGGAGCAGGCCTGTAAGAGAGGGAAGTTGGGTGTGGAGGATAGCATGAGAGGCCAGTAAGGGGTGACTAGGTTGGCAGAGAAGGGAAGTTGGGGGCAACTAGAGCTGTAGGCAAGGGCAGTTGCGGGGGGACCTACACCTGCAGAAGAGAGCAGTTGGAAGAGAGACCAGGCCTGCAGGGGAGGACAGTTGGGAGGCACAAGGCCTGCAGGAGAGGGACAATAGGGGCAATTGGGCTAGCAGGGGAGAAGTTAGGCATCAATCAGGCTGTCAGCAGAGTGGTTTAGCAGGTGATCAGTCTGGCAGGCAGAAGCAGTTATGGGCAATCAGAAAGACAGGCAGGCGAATAGTTGGGAGCCCGAAGTCCTGAATTGTGAAAGGGATGTCCCAGATTGAAGAGGGTGCAGGCTGGGTTGAGGGACACACACATCCATGCACAAATTCTGTGCACCAGGCCTCTAGTCTTCAATAAAAGAAGAAAAAAATGAAACAATGCATTCATATGGAAAACGTATACCTGGATTCTTCATCCAATATATAAAGTAATCATAGTCTATGTAATAAAAGGCTAATATGCAAATTGTTCTCATAGGCATGAGTTTGACAGACTGGCAGTTAGGCATGCACTAACCACAAAGGGATGGATGGTGGTGGCAGGCAGCCAGGGGAAGGAAGGCCCTGGCCAATGGCTGGCAGCTGCTAGGATCCCTACCCTTGCATGAATTTCGTACACTGGGCCTCTAGTAAGTTTATAATTCTGTGATAAAAAAGTGAGATTTAGGTGGAACAGTTGAGTCTGGATATTAATATTGGATTAACTTCATTGATATTGTAACTTCTGTGTGGCATTCTGCTCATAATTTCTCATCTGTAGCCTGAAAATGACATTATCCTCTTTCTGTTTCCCTATTTTGAAGGTCCTTTAACTAATTAAAAATATATATTCTCTGTGGAGAACTAGCACCACAATTTTTTGCAGCACAAGTTAACACATTTTTATATAAAGAGCCAGATAGTAAATATTTTAGATATTATGGATGATATTGTCTTTGTTGCAACTATTCAACTCTGCTATTTTTGTACAAAAAATACCATAGACAATATATAAATTAATCAGTGTGATAGTATTCTAATAAAACATTGTTTTAAAAACTAGCCCAGTTTCTGAAACAATTAAACATAGAATTACTATATGATCCAGTAATCTCACTTCAGTGTATATATCCAAAAGAATTGAAAACAAGAACCCCAAGAGATATTTATATGCCCATGTTCATAGCAGCATTATTCACAATAAGCAAAAGGTGGAAATAAGCCAAATGTCCATTGATAAATGAATGCATAAACAAAGTGTGATATATCCACACAATGTAATATTATTTAGTTTTAAAAAGGAATGAAATTTTGACCCATTCTACAATATGGATAAAGCTTGAAGACATTATGTTCAATGAAATAAGTCAAAAAGAAGAGAAAAAATATTGTGTGATCCCACTTAAATGAAGTATTTAGAGTAGTCAAATTCATCAACAAAGCAGAATGGTAGTTGCCAACGCATAGGGTTAGGGTGGAATGGGGAATTGTTTAATAGGTATGGAGTTTCAGTTTGGGAAGACAAAAGTTCTGGAAATGGATAGTGCTGATAGTTGTACAACAATGTGAATGCACTTAGTGCTACAGAATTGTACACTTAAAAATGGTAAATTTTATGTTTTGTGTATTTTACCACAATGAAACAAGCCCATGGGCCTAAATTGACAATCCCCATCTATAATCATAATCTATAATGAAATACAACTACTCTTGTTATAGTTAATATTGGCTAAGATTGTGGAATAATTGCATATAGTGCAATGTTAAGTAGAGTACCTGCAAATTTCCTTTACTAATGTGAGTACAAACACGTCTTATATTATGGATAGCATTACTCTGTACACTTGTTTACACAACTCCCTGTTCTCCCTCTCACTACCCTCCCAGACTCTATACACACATACGCAGACAAACACAATATGAACGCTTTGAGAATGTTGACATTTTTATTACTTGACCCATTGTTTGGCAGTAGATATTCAGTAAATGTAATTAGTAAGTGAATGGCCATATTTGTCCTCATTTTCCTTTCAGCAAACTTTTCATCTCTACCACACTACTACATAGTTTTACATCCCACACATCACATGTAAAAACAAGAAGGAATAAATTAGCTTTAAGAAAATTCTCTGAAGAAAAGCTTTCAGTTTTAAATATAGAAGTAAAAGGAGATGGGGATGAATGATAATCACTCTGAGGAAAGAAAATTGTATGAGATAAAATTAGTTTTAGATTGATTTAAAAATGAGTAGTTCCCTGAGTACAATTAAGAGAAGGAAAAGCCATAGATAAGTAAGGATGATAAAACAAAGAATTGACAAATTAAGTGAATGTGGTTCTCATCAAGTATATCTTGAAAGCTCTGGGACTATCCTTGGCTCAGCGCATTCTGTAATCTTAGTTTTTCCACCTGCTCTATGTATATATCTTTCTGTCCTCAAGAAATTTGAATAGCATACCATATGTTTTTAGGCACTAAGTAATTGTGGGACTTGACCTAAATCCCCTGCTAAAAGAGAAGCCATCTTAATCAGTTAAGTGACCAATTAGTAAGTGACTTCTATTCTCTTGGGCTTGATGGAACTCTTAAAATCCTTAACCTCCTCAGTTTTCCATTTAAATGAAGGATAGAGTCAGTAATTATTTTCTTCTCTTCATCTCCTCCTCCCCCCTTCTTTGAGTCACATGTAATCACTTAAGTTTGTCTGTATGCTTCTTCAAGATGGGCTTAATCACAAGGAACAACAGCCTGTAATTATTGGAATTGAGAGTCTAGGTCAGTGGTCAGCAAACTCATTAATCAACAGAACGGCAAACCAAGACTCGCTAGCCACATATGGCTCGCAAGCCGCAGTTTGCCGACCACTGAGACAATGCATTTCATTTCTGCATCATCAAAACTCAATGTGGTGTCTGAAAGATGGTAGATATGACTATTTCCCATCACTTCCCTCACTCTTCATCAGTAATTAATCTGTCAAGAAATTGTTGTAAATCATCCTCTATATTAGGCATGTGCTAGGCACTGTATTATCACCAATATATAAAGGCATTATCACCTTGTTTTTACTCATTTGTTTATTTACAACTGACAATTAATTTTGGATTCTTTACCACTAACTCTAGAAACTAACAGTATATATTGCTTCTGTCTTCTTGGAGTTTAGAGCTTAGTGGGGGAGACATATTTTAGGCACTAGTCACACACATGCATGTATATTTATAAGTTTCAGTAATTGCTATTATTGAAAATTAGAAGGAGCTACGAGAAATTTTAATAAGACCTACTGTGGTCTAAGAGATGATAAAAGATATCACTAAAGGATGATATTTAAGGGACTTGCAACTGAGAAGATCTGTAAGTCTATGTGTGGCAAGAGTTAGTGTGCATTATGACCTTGTAAAGTACAAGAGGGATTATAGACTTTATCCAAGTGCTGTGGAAAGCCATTAAAGATTTTCATTAGGGCAGTGGACAGCATTCTTTTATTTTTTTTCTGAGGACAATAGATTAGAGGGGAACTCCACAGAAATACAGTGACATCTTAGGACACCAATGGAATAGACATTGTAAGGCCTAGCTTGATATAATAGAAGTAGAACTAAATACACATGTTTTGGTAATCCTGGAGCAATACCATGTATGTGTATTTTGGTGGAAGAATTACCAGCAATTTGTGGTTGTATTAAATAGTAGAGTGGAAAGAGAAGTGTCACAGATGACCTCTGATCATAGAACAGAAAAGAAGGAGCCAATTAGGAGATGGAAGCATTTTCATATTATTAAATGTTAAAAGTGAGATACTTACGGAACATTCACATGGAACATGGAAGAAATATCTATGATTTTTCCAAGTATAGGGGTCATAGAAATGCTAATTAAAAGTGTGAAAGGTTTAAAAAACCTAAGTAGACAAAAGAGAAGATGGATCAAGGACAAAGCCTTGAGAACAAGAAACTGAATAGCCATTGAATTAGGAAGAAAATCAGAAGATGGGAGTTTCACAAAAAATCTACTGGATAATAATGGTCCACTGTATAAGCTTAAAACAGCAGCAATGTTGCTCATAAATGTTTAGGAACTATTGGAATTGGGTGACTATATATTGATTGTAGTGCAATGCCTTCTCAAATCTCCAAATGTGTTTTAACATTATAATAATGTCCTAGGTTGCAATATAGGGGATTTATATAACTATGTAATTAGAAAAATGTTTTGTGTCAGAGGAAGCAAAAATATCAGAAATTCCTCTTGATCTATATGGATGGAAATATAATAATCAGAAGAAAATAAAACCTGTTAAATTAGGCAACGAAAGCTTAATAGAAACGAGAGAAAATGTTGCTTACTAAAGGAAGAAGAAATTTGCAACAATATTACCTCAAAAAAGAGTGATAAAAACCCCAGTTATCATTTCTATTGTATTTATAAAGTACACATAAAACAAATATACTTATTTTGAATAGGGAAAATAGATTATAAGGGGAAGCAAAAGTGCAATTTAAATAACATATTTAAATGTTAAAAACACCACTTCTAATACTCCCACTAAGATATAGTAAAAAAAAACACCTTATAATTTTATATATGTGTATATGTGTGTGTGTGTGTGTGTGTGTGTGTGTGTGTGTGTGTGTGTGTGTGTGTGTATACTAGAGGCTCAGGCTCAGTGCACAAAATTCGTGCATGGGTGTGTGTGTCTCTCAGCCCAGTCTGCACCCTCTCCGATCTGGGACCCCTCCAGGGATGTCTGACCACCCAATCCCAGGTGGGATTGGGCCTAAATGGGAAGTCGTACATCCTTCTCACAATCCAGGACTGCTGGCTCTCAACTGCTTGCCTGTTTGGCTTCCTGATTGCCCCTAACTACTTCTGCCTGCCAGCCTGATCACCCCCTAACCACTCTGCTGACAGCCTGATTGATGCCTAACTGCTGTCTTGCCAGCCTGATTGTCCCTCACTGACCTCCCCTGCAGGCCTGGTCACCCCTCACTGCCCTCTCCTGCAGGCCTCATCCCCCCAAACTGCTCTCCTCTGCAGGCCTGCCCCCCCCCAACTGCCCTTCCCTGCAGACCCAGTTGCCCCCAATTTCCCTCCTCCACTGGCCTGGTCACCCTTAACTACCCTCCCCTGCAGGCTTCATTACCCCCAACTGCCCTCCCTTGCAGGCCTGGTCCCTCCCAACTGCCCTCCCCTGCTGGCCATCTTGTGGTGGCCATCTTGTGTCCACATGGGGAGAGCCATCTTGTGTGTTGGAGTGATGGTAAATTTGCATATTATTCTTTTATTAGATAGAATTAGATAGAATAGAGGCCTGATGCACAGGTGGGGCCTGGCTGGTTTGCCCTGAAGGGTGTCCTGGATCAGGGTGGGACATTCTCTTGGGGAGTTAAGTGGCCTGGGCGAGGGGCCTGTGGTGGTTTGCAGGCCAGCCACGCCCCCCAGCGACCCAAACAGAGACCCTGGGGTTTATTTATCTTCTATAATCGAAACTTTGTAGCCTTGAACACAGCCAAGCCTCCTGCTCACTCTGTGGCCACAGCCATTTTTGTTGGTATTAATTTATCTTCTATAATTGAAGCCAAAGCAGGACAGGAATGTGGGAGCTTGGCTTCTTCCATTTCCGGGGCAACTGAAGCCTCATGCTCTCTCCAGCTCTGTGGCTGCTGCCATTTTGTTGTGATTTATTTGTCTTCTATTATTGAAACTTTGTAGCCTGGACCATACAGGGTGGCAGGGAACCTTGCCTTTCTCCACTGGCAGGGAAACCCAAGACTCCTGCTTGCTGCAGCTTCATGGCCACAGTCATCTTGTTTGGGTTGATTTTCATACTCACTTCTGATTGGGTGGTGGGCATGGCTTGTGGGTGTATCATAGTTACAGTCAACTTGCATATCATTTTTTTATTAAATAAGAGAGAGAGATAGATAGATAGATAGATAGATAGATAGATAGATAGATAGATTCAAAGCTCTTGTAAATTCTCCAGCTAATGGCTCTATATAACTGTGAAATACTATAATTATTGCTGTAATCAGAAAAAAATAATACATGTTTTCTAAGAACAAGGTGAGGAGCTTAATTCATCTTTCTAGGATAATGCTTGCATAATTAATAATTTAAAACACTTTTGATGCTGAAAAGTGAGACACTGTTTACAGGATTGTTTATTAAGTGCGCTGAGGAAGATTGGCATTGCTCCAGGATTAAATAGAAGGTACTCATGGATGGCTAAATGATAGCAGTCATGCCAGTACCACTGAACACAGGACCCTATTGGGATATCCTGGCTCTTATTCTAAAATATTTGAGTCTTTGAGTGTTTTATCCATGAACCAAGACAAGAACAAATGGAAACAAAAGTTTTGTTTGAAAGTAGGCTTCAGTTTTTGTGGAATAGTAACTGGACAAAGTCATATTTTTACTTTTTCCAGGAATTAGTGAGTCAGTCACAGTTAAGAGCTCAGCATTGGAATTAGTTTGTCCTGAGTTGAAATCTTAGCTCTACCAGTTCCTGAATGTGGAGATTTTGGCAAGTTTCCTTTGTTCTCTCATTACTAAAATGGGGGATAATAAAGCTATGAATTTGACCCTCACTGTAGGGGTTCTAGGATTATTTTCAGTATATGCCTGTCTCTTCCTTAAGCATCTTTCCTCTCTACATATTTCAAGATTCTTTGAGATAATGAACAGTAGCTCATATTCACCAAAAATATGGAGAAACTTTATTCAAAGGAACTTTTTAGTGAGATATTTGATAAGCTTCTGACATTACTTGTATGTTTTAAAAATAAGAATACATTGAGAAGTAATGCACTATATAGCTATATTATATAGCTCTATTGAATTGAATTGGATTTTTATTGTAGTTCTGACTAAAAAAACTGAAATCAAATTGATAGTAACAAAACATTTTCAACTATTGTATCAACTTTAAAGACTACTACTCAGTAGCAGTATTTGTAAATTTTAAATATCCATACATTTTAATGTCTGTAATTTCTATAGTATGTGGGCATGAAAATGATTAGAAATTTTCCTGGGTTAAAGTAAAATAATAATTTCCATATAATGGGCATTTATTTCACAAATATATTTTCCTTTACATATAAGAGATACGTGTGGGTTTTAAAAAACCTATTAGTATTTTTAAAACAATACTTTTCAAGTACATTTTCTTGCATATTTTGTTGGTCAATACATAAGAATTCTGCTATCCTATTTAATAAAATAGTAATATGCAAATTGTCCATACCTCTGATGAAGCCACACCCACAAGCCATGCCCAAAGCCAATCAGGAGCAAATAAACCACAACCAAGATGGCTGTGGCCACTGAGAGCAGGAGGGAGGCTTGGATTTCCCTGGCAATGGAGGAAGCCAAGCTTTCCATCTCCCCTTGCCCAACTAGGCCTCCACTCAATGCTACAAAATTTCAATTATAGAAGATATATCCCAACAGAAATGGCAGCACCCATGGAGCTGAAGAGAACAGAGGCTAGGGTTGCCCGGGTGATGGAGAAAGCCAATCTTCTGCAACCCTAGCATGTACGCCTCCAATCTAAGCTACAAAATTTCAATTATAGAATTTAAATAAACCCAAACAGAAATGGCTGTTGCCAGGGAGTGAGCAGAAGGCTTGGCTCCGCTCCAGGCTACAAAGTTTCAATTGTAGAACATAAATTAATCCCAGATCCCAGGGCCTCCACTTGAGTTGTCTGGGGGTGTGGCCGGCCTGCAAACCACCATAGGCTCCTCGGCCAGGCCACCCATACCCCAAGGGAACCCCCACCCTGATCTGGGACACTTCAGGGCAAACCAGTTGGCCCCCACCAATGAACCAGGCCTCTATCCTATTTAATAAAAGTGTAATTTGCAGATTGACCATCACTCCAACACACAAGAGGGCTGCCCCCTTGTGGTCAAATATCCTGACCCCATGCAGACACAAGATGGCCACCACAAAATGGCCAGCAGGGGAGGGCCATTGGGAGGTTCCAGGCCTGCAAGGGAGGGCAGTTGTGGGTGATCAAGCCTGCAAGGGAAGGCAGTTAGGGGTGACCAGGCCAGCAGAGGAGGGAAGTTGGAGGTAAACAGGCTGGCAGGGGAGCAGTCAGACATAAATTAGGCTGGCAGGGGAGTGTTTAGGGGATGATCAGGCTGGCAGACAGAAGCAGTTAGGGGCAATCAGGGAGGCAGGCAGGTGAGCAGTTTGGAGCCAGCAGTCCTGGATTGTGAGAAGGCTGACCGACTGCCCATTTAGGCCCGATCTAAATGGGCAGTCAAACATCCCTCAAGGGGTTCCATATTGGAGAGGGTGCAGGCTGGGCTGAAGGACATCCTCTGCCCCCATGCACCGGGCCTCTAGTCTATACTAATAAAAGAGAAACATGCAAATTGACCATCACTCTGCTATGCCCACCATCCAATCAGGAAGGAATATGCAAATTAGGACAAAAATGAGGGCCGCCCTTCTGCTCCAGGTGCAGATTGGCTGGGCAGGGCAAGACACCTGCCATGAGATGGAGGGCGGGGGCAAATGGATCTTCAGGAGTAGCACTCCAACACAGAGAAGACGAAGATTCTGGAGTCTGCAGCAAAAACCAAGATGGCAGACTCTGGCCAGATTCTGCAGCAAAGAGGAAGATGGCAGACTTTGGCCTAAGTCTGTAGGAAGACAGCAGACTCTGGCTGGTGTCTGCAGCCAATATAAAAAAGCCAGATTCTAGCCAGAGCGAAGGCCTGGGTAATGGGTGCTGGAGGAAAACCAGTGCTAGAAACTAAGGGAAGGAAAGTCTATTGCATGAATCTCTTCATGCAACAGACCTCTAGTTGTCTTACAACTTTAGTAGTGATTAGCATGTACACATATTTTAGAGTGCAGCCTCTATCCTTTCCTCCATTATTATTTTCATGTTTAAATTCCTTTTAGACAACTCCAGAATAATGATGTTATAATTACTCATTCATAATGAAAGTCACACTAAACTATTCTTGATAATTAATTTGGCATAGTGGAATGCATTGAGCAGTTTAATAATTAATTATGTGGTTACTCACTCAAATTTTATTGAGAAACCAGGAATGTGCAGTTATTGGTATTATATTTGTAATGAGCTCTTTACTTACTTTCTGCTCTTATATTCTTGGAACAGTGCCCCAATTAATTAGTATCCTAATATAAATAGACTATAAATTGGGCATCTGGGTGCTTGTCTAGATGTGTAGCAAGTGATATTTTAACTATAATTTGAGTTTCTAATTGTTGTCAAGTAAAACTTTAATTTCTATTTTTTAAAATATATATTTGGTTGATTTCAAAGAGGAAGGGAGAGGGAGAGAGAAATAGAAACATCAATGATGAAGGAGAGTCTTTGATTGGCTGCCTCCTGCATAACCCCACTGAGAACTGAGTCTGTAACCCAGGCACATCTCCTGACCAGGAATCAAACTGTGACTTCCTGGTTCATAGGTCAATGCTCAACCACTGGGCCAACCTAGCTGGCCTAAAGCTTTAATTTCTAATTCCAGATATTAAAATAGATCCGTGAACAATTCAATAAAAGAATATTATAATATAGTTATAAGATTAAATACTTTAAAGCACTGTATGACTTAAAATTAATTTAACAAAAGCTATAATATTATTTTCACTAATGTTGATAGTACACACACTTTGTGAATCTTCTCTACCACAAATATCAGAAATATTTAAGGAAATATTCTCATTAAATATAAATTATTAAAATTCACATATATTTTGCCTGGGCATGAGCATTTGTAGGGAAGCAATAAAGAACCTGCAAGTTTGGGATTCTTCTATACAGATAATATCCTTTGTTTACTATTCATTATAGCATAATTGTTTCATCATCCTTGTCACAATCACTCCTAAAATGAAACAGTTAAATATTTAGTATGGATTATTTCCTGTCATAAAACCCACAAATCATTGTGGTGATGATTATGGAAATGGAACATGAGAAAATCCTTGTCCTTTAATTAACATCTTCATATTTGCAGACTTGGCTATTTCCTCCTTCTCTCTTTGACATTCACACTTAAAATCTGCCAGAACTGATCATTCATGGACTCATCCTTCTTTCAGCAAATATTATTGTGACCCCAGCATGATTCTGCTACTGTGTTTAAAGGCTAGAAATATAAAAATGAATAAAATGCAGACAAGCATTATAGAGAAGGAAGAAGAATGATCAACTCACAGTTTGAATGCAGAGTGATAAGTTCTTAGAGTGGAGTCTGCATTGTAATCTGTGAGCATACAAAGGGAATATCAACTAACCCAGTTCGAGGGCCACCATCAGGAAAGAACTGAATGTGGCAATCCTTGAACTGATTTCTGAAAAATGAGGACGGGTTAATCTGATAACATAAAGGTTAGGAAAGAAGCACTGTTTACATGTTAAGGACAAAGCATGGCCCAATTTACCCCATTATTTCATTGACTTCATATTGAGACTAAGTCAAAAGATTTTTTACATCCCCAGTATCTACCATTATAATCTAAACCAGTAATGACTTAATGAAGTATTGATCGATGCATTTTTGCATTCATTGTTACTACTATAGATTGTATTTTCAAAGAGCAATTCCACAAAAATGCTAAAGTATTTTCAGATGAAATAATATGGTATTAGATTTTTTTCTTTGATGAATTTCCCCAAAAAAAGTTTAGAAAAAGGAGTAAGGGAAGAAGATGGAACAATATTGGTAAAATATTGATAACGTTTAAAGGTTTGTCATCTTGTTCTCTTAACTTTTTATGTACCTTTGAAAGTTTTAGTTATAGTAAGTAAAATCTATACTAATAAAAGGGTAATATACTAATTAGACCAGGTCAGCTGGCCATCTTCTTAATGTCCAACTTCATTCTGGACAAAACCATGGTGGTAGAGGCAGAGGCAGAGGCAGTTAGGGGCAATGAGGCCAGCGAGGGAGAGCAGTTAGGGGTGATATCAGGCTGGCAGGGGAGGGCAGTTGGAGGCATTAGCAGACAGGCAGGTGAGTGGTTCAGAGCCAGTGGTCCTGCATTTCGAGTGGGATGTCTGACTGCTGGTTTAGGCCCAATCTTTACACTTCAAACAGCAGTTGGATATTCCCCAAAGGGTCCTGGAATGGAGAGGGTGCAGGCCGGACTAAGGGATGCCCCCCTGTGCAGAATCCCATGCACCAGGGCTCTAGTTTTAAAATAAAACAGGACAAAGCTACAGAAACTAACTTAGTTTTTCTTTGCCAGCAGTTTTTAAATTGGCTCAGCATTCTAATTTAAATTAGCTGACAGGTTCTATGGAAAATAAATCAAATACTCTGATTTAGTTGATATAGTGTGGGGCTTGTAGATATCTGTACTGTGTCGTGTGTGTGTGTGTGTGTGTGTGTGTGTGTGTGTGTGTGTGTGTTAGAATAAAATTAAAGACTTAAATGTAAGCCGGGAAATCATAAAAATCCTAGAAGAAAAACATAGCCCGCAAAATCTCAGACTCTCAGACATCTCTTGTAGCAATATGTTTTCTGATACATCTCCTAGGGCCGTGGTCCGCAAACTACATGCGGCTCTTTGGCCCATTGAGTGTGGCTCCTCCACAAAATACCACAGCCTGGGTAAGTCTATTTTGAATATTTTGCATTAGAAGAAGTTTAAGTTTAAAAAATTTGACTCTCAAGAGAAACTTCAATTGTTGTACTGTTGATATTTGGCTCTGTTGACTTATGAGTTTGCCAACCACTGCCCTAGGGTAAGGGAAACAAAGGAGTAAGTAAACAAATCAGACTACAACAAAATAAAACACTTTTGCAGAGCAAAATAAAACATCAACAAAATGAAAAGGAGAGCAACTGTATGGGAGGACATATTTGCCAATGATACATCCAATAAGTTTTAATTTCCAAAATATATAAGAGATTCATACAACTTAACAAAAGGAAGGCAATCCAATTAAAAACTGGGCAAAGAACACAAATAGATACTCCTCCAAAGTGGACATAAAGACAAGAGACATTTGAAAAAATGCTCAAAGTGACTAATCATCCCAAAGATGCAAATTAAAAATGACAATGAGGTATCACCTCACACCTGTCAGAAGGGCTGCCATCAATAAATCAACAAATGACAAGTGTTGTTGAGGATGTTGAGAAAAGGGAACCTTATGATGGGAATGCAGACTGGTGTAGCCACTTTGGAAAACAGTATGGAGTTTCCCCAAAAAATTAAAAATGAAACTCTCATTTGTCCCAGTGACCCCACTTCTAGGAATATATCCTAAGAAACCTTAAACACTAATCAGAAAGAATATATTCACCCCTATGTTCATAGCAGCACAATTTACAATTGCTACAATCTGGGAAAAGCCCAAGTGCCCATCAGTATATGAATGGATATAAAAGCTATTGTACATTTATACCATGGAATACTATGCAGCAGTAAAAAAGAACCCCTCAGACAGCATGGATGGACCTGGAGAGTATTATGCTAAGCGAACTAGCCAGTCAGAGAAAGACAAGTATAACATGATCGCACTCATATGTGGAATCTAATGAACAAAATAAGCTGATGAACAAAATAGATCCAGAGGCATAGAAATAGGGAAACAGTCTGACGAACCTTAGAGGGAAGGTGGGGGAAGGTGCATGGGTGGAAAGAGATCAACCAAAGAACTTGTATGTATATATGCATAACCCATGAACACAACAGTGTGATGAAGGCCTGGGAAAGGGGTAGAGGTGGGTTAGAATGGGTCAATGGGGGAAAAGGGGACATCTGTAATACTTTCAACAATAAAGATAAATTAAAAGAAAAAATAATAAGAATTTTTTTTAAAGTGCATGGAAATATTTGTGTTCTGCACTGCAGTGCCAACACTTGTCACTAGGTGATGTTGTGAGCCATGATTTCAGGCTTGCCTTGCAGAGCAGTAACAGAACTTGATCCCTCATGTTATGATTTTCGAAAAACACCGGACTCATTTTCAAAAACCAAAATACTATATAAATGAATACCGTCTCTGTTGTGTGGTGTAGATGGCTCATACTGGCTTGCTAGAACCAATTGTTAAATTTTCAGAAGTTTTTGGACCAGTTGTTAAACATAACAATAAAAATTTAATTATATTACATTAAATTAAATACATACATTAAATTATATTGTAAACAAAGTTAATAGGTGCTTAAATCTCATCACTGCCTAAGTATTTTACTACATTTTATTATAATCTGTGGTCTTGATTTATCTATCTCTATTGTTTCTAAATGGAGGAATGGCTATATTTAGTGATGTTATGTTGATAGCTTGAAATTACATATAATGAGAGTATTCAGATAAGCCCCCCCCCAAGGAAAATTGTAATTAGACATTTTTACAACACCACTGACTTTAATATCTTATGATTTTCCACTATTCATAAGATCTTCCACCAGTAAATATACTCATATATTTTAATACTTGCTTTATTTACCAGTTTGTATGAGCATTATGTGAACCAGCTTCTGGACTAATTGTCTTTAACTGGCATTTAACCAAGCTAATCCTTGTCAGAGCATCATCTATGTAAACACTTTGGGGGTTATTTTCATATACATTACAAACAGAAACATTTTGTGGATTTTTGTTGTTGTTGTTGTTAGCGCCTCACCTGAGGATGTTTCCATTGATTTTTTAGAGAAAGTGGAAGAGAGAGGGAAATACACACAGAGAGAAACATTGATGTGAAAAGAGACACATTGGTTGGTTGCCTTCTGCACAGCTAAGGACCAGGCCTGGGGATGGAGCTTGTAACCAAGTTACATGCTCTTGACTGGAAGGAAACCTGCAACCCTTCAGTACAAAGGGCAGCACTGTACCCACTGAGCCAAACTGGCTCTAGGGTCACTTTGTGGATTTTTCACTCTTTATTTTCTATCTGACCCTAAGATTATTTGATTCCATCTTATTTGTATTTCTTTGGTTAAGTAAGGTTTTAATTAGCTATTTTTCATAACATATCTTTTTATAGCTAAGTTCAACAATTTAAAATTCATATTGTTGTCTAGGAATAGTTTCAAAACTGCCTGTTATGAACTGAAGACAGGTTTAGAGACCAAGTGATTTGTGACAGATTAACATAAACAAAAATTGAAAAAGATAGGAAATTTTTATATAGCATAGTATCATAGCATCTCAAAACTAGAACGTTGATCTATATTCATTTCATGATTTTAAAAATGAAGAAAATGGGGCTTAAAGATAAGAAGGCAAAGGCTTGCTCAAGTTTCCATTGTTATTTGGCAACAAGGCCAAGTTTTTCACCCAAGTCTTATCATTCCTGTTCTGATGTTAATTTTACTAGACCACGTTGCTTTCATAAATATCTATGTTTTTACTTTTTCCCTAGTGCCAAAAAGGAATGTTGCTATAAAAGTTGTTCACTTGCATCTCTATCACCACTTCAAGGACACATAATGCTATATATATATATATATATATATATATATATATCCACATATATATGTATATGTATATGTATATATATTTAATAAACATATATATGTAGCAACTTGTTCAACACTAACATTAAATGTTAAAAGGTCTTAAGAGGGTAATGTTGAAGATGATATTTCATGTTATAAAACATATGCAAGATGATCATATTGGTCTTATTTCCAGGATGAGTGTTATGAATAACAAGGTCATTGAAGTCTGAGTGGAGTCATTGGAGTGGAGTAATAAGTCTAGTCCTTACCTTACCTTTTTTTTAACAAGAAAAAGATTTTAAATATAACAATGTTACATGCAATAAACATTAATATATCAAGAAAAACTATTTTAATTATGATAATTTTACATGCAATAAACACCAATTATTCAAGAAAAATGATCTTACATATAATAATATTACATGAAATAAACATTAATATTTCAAGAATAAAAGGATTTTAAGTATAATGATATTATCAAAACTGTACTAACATAGTATTATCATAAAAGATGTAGGAAATATTAAAAATCTGCAAATGACAGGATTACTTCTATTATATTCTAGAATATTCTGTTCCCTCTGACTCTATTTTTGTTCAACAGTTTATGTTGTTCTTTATAATCCACAAATGAATGAAATCATATGATATTTATCTTTCTTTGACTGGCTTCTTTTGCTTAGCATGATGCTTTTAAAGTCTGTTTTGTCAGGTATGAGTATTGCTACTCCAGCTTTTTTTTTTTCTTTTCCATTCGCATGGAAATTTTTTTTCCATCCCTTCAATTTCATCCCCTGTGATTGTTTTTCTTTGGGGTGGATGTCTTGTAGACACCATATAGTTGGGTCGTGGTTTTATTTTTTTTTAATCCATTCAGCTACCCTATACCTTTTTTAAAAATATATATATTTTATTGATTTTTTACAGAGAGGGAGGGAGAGGGATAGAATTTTAGAAACATCGATGAGCAATAAACATCTGTCAACTGCCTACTGCACACCCTCCACTGGGGATGTGCTCACAACCAAGGTACATACCCTTGACTGGAATCGAACCTGGGACCTTTTACTCTACAGAGCAACACTCTATACACTGAGCCAAACCGGTTTCGGGTACCCTACACATTTTAATTGTAGCATTTAGTCCATTTATATTTAGATTAATTATTGAGAGGTACTTATTTATAGCCATTTTAATTCTGTATGGCTAGGTTTCTGTCTCTGTTTCTTCTCAGCAATCCCTTACAGCAATCCCTTTAGAATTTCTTGTAATGTTGGCTTGGTGGTGATGAACTCCTTTAGCCTTGTTTTGTCTGGGAAGCTCTTTATTTGACCATTTATTTTCAATGACAGCCTTGCTGGATACAGTAATCTTGGTCTCAGATCCTTGCTTTCCATTACCTTGAGTACTTCATGCCGTTCCTTCCTGGACTGTAGAGTTTCTGATGAAAAATCAGGTGTCAGTCTTCTGGGAACACCTTTGCAGGTAACAGTTTTCTTTTCTCTTGCTGCCTTTAAGGTTCTCTCTTTGTCTTTAATTTTTGTCATTTTAATTATGATGTGTCTGGGCATATGTCTATTTGGGTTCTTCTTGCTTGGAGTTCCCTGTGTCTCCTTTTTCCTTTACCAGGTTAGGAAATTTTCTACCATTATTTCTTCAAGCACCTTCTCTATTCCTTTCTCCCTTTCTGCCTATTCTGGAAGACACACTATTCTAATATTGTTAAGTTTCACATTGTCCCACAGCTCCTTTAAGCTGTCCTCCTGCTTTTAAATTGTTTTGTTTTGTTTTTTTTCCTTTTTGGTTTTCTAATTGATTGATATTTTCAACTCAGCTTCCAATTCACTGATTTGATCCTCAGTTTCCCTTAATCTGCTGTGTACTCCTTACAATGTGTTTTTTATTTGTGTTATGTCATTCTTTATCTCAGACTATTATTTTTTTCATAGTTACTATATATTTTTCATACTGTTGAGCATTTTTAAAAATATTTTTATTGATTTTTCACAGAGAGGAAGGGAGAGGGATAGAAAGTCAGAAACATCGTTCAGCTGCCTCTTTCATACCCCCTATTGGGGATGTGCCTACAGCCAAGGTACATACCCTTGACCAGAATTAAACCTGGGACCATTCAGTCTGCAGGCTGATGCTCTATCCATGGAGCCAAACCAGTTTTGGCCTATTGAGCATTTTTAACATCATCACTCTGAACTCTATTTCAGATAAATTTCTTATATCTGCTTCATTTATGTCTTCTTGAGAATTTGCTAGTTCTTTCAGTTGGTGGTTGTTTCTTTGTTTCCTCATTTTGGTTGTCTGTTTGGGTTTGTGACTGTGTTTTAGGTAGATCCTCTACACCTTTCAATCTCTATTAAAAGACAGTGTTAAAAGCTATTTCTGACTAATTAGATCAGACAAAGACTTAAAGCCTCCAGAGACCACCTCTCTCTACAGACTAATAAGATTCAGACTTGAATTGCCCCCAGGCAATCGTCCTAAGATGTAGGGAGAGTTTTTTCAACAGGGTGGGGCAATTGCTTCTGCCTGGAGAGTAATTGCCACTTTTAATCTCTCAAGTGGCCTCAGGGCAAGGTGTTTTCCATTAGGATCTGTTGACTGTCTTCCCCCCAGGCAAGGCAGATGTCTATGTAAAAAATATGTCCTCTCCTGTGTGAGGGAATAACTCAGCCCAGGAAACATGGGGAGTCTGCCTTCTGAGCTCTATCCCCTAAGTCCCCAGTCCTGGGTTCTGCTCTCACAGCTTCAGTCCTTTCAGTCCACTTCATACTCCCTCTGACAGAGCTGGGTGACTCCACAGGGAATTTTTAGGCATTGTCCCTTTAAGAGGGTACCTGAATTTTCATCTGCCACTTCCTGCAGACAGCACCTAATAGCTTTTCATAGATAGCTATGTGGGTACCCTCCTCAGTTGATGCTCTCTGCTAGAGAGACAGGCTTCAGGGTTAGATTCCAGAGTTCTCAGTGGGCTTCCGCCCCACCCCCACCGCTGAGATATCTCTCCCAGGCTTCAGTTGTGGTCTGTGAGTGTTCAGCCAGCCCCTTCTATCAGCCTCCATGCAATCTCCACCTTCGGTCCTTGAGTATTAGGGTCCTCTCCTGTGAGTTTTCTGTTGATTATTCAGGAATCCTTTATGTATTTCAGTCGTAATTCTAGCTTGTTGCTGGGAGAATGTTTATGCAGCATCTCCTGCTCTGCTGCCATTTTTAATCTCATCTTGTCTTCTTTATAAGAACTTAGATGACTCAGGCTGCTCCTTGTGAGTTGATTACTGTGGAATTTATACTTTGGTTACTTGGGCTGCAGAAGTGAGTTCTATAGAAAGACTGTTCCCTAGAGAACTGCTTTTAAGGTGGAATTTGAACAATATATGTCCAGTTCTAAGTGTAGGTAATCAAAATGTTTGGTTAGCAATCAAATCTCCTTATCAGGATAGAAATTTACTTTATGTGTTGGAAAAGAACGTTAACCAAGAGGTCTTGAGTCTCTCTGAAAGGGGCATGATGACATACCTATTTCTAGTGAATTGTATAAAACACTGTCTCACAACAGAGCTTATACTTAAGGCTGCAATATAAAGCCTTCTATATTGGACTAATACCTTATGAAAGATTGCGCATTAGGATGGAGTTTATTGTAAAGAAACAATATAACACTATGATTGGACTAGAGGCCTGGTGCAGGAAATCCATGTACATGGCGGTTGGAGGGGGAGGGCTCAGCGGGGCTTCACCTTTAGGCATGATCCCTGTCACAATCCAGGATGCTGCATGCACCAGTGACCATCTCTCATACAGGTGAAAGACGTCTTGCTGTTGTGTGGGCAGCTACATTTTTTTTGCTCTTATTATAAAAAGTAGTGCATAACTTTATCCTTCTGAGGCAGTAGTACCATTTTCCCCATGTTATGGATTGAAAAACTGAAGGAGAGAGAAGTAATTAGCTTTGTCACACAGTTACCAGATGTACCTGTTAATAAATTGGGCTTTTTTTCCCCAATAGATGGAGTTACACATATGTTGATATATAGGCTATTTGATATGTATGCTATTGTGTTGTATTGACGACAAGCTTCAAAACTTCATATGTCAAATTTTCTGAAGGTGTTAACATAGATATTTTTATGCTTAAAAATGTCAAATTTCATGCTAAAAAAGATAATTTGCAGGAAGTTTTAATTCATTATTTTGAAGAAGTGTGCTGCTGAAAGTTCATATACTTTGGGAAGCTTATGGTGAACATTCCGTCTCAAGATGCTTGTGAATGCTGGTTTAAACACTTTAAAGGTGATGATTTTGATGTGAAAGACAAATAACATACAGGTCAATCGAAAAAGTTTGAAGACAAACAATTATAAGCATCATTGGATGGAGATGCATGTCAAACTCAAAAATAACTTGAAGAAAGATTAATTTTTGCTCAGCAAACCAATTCTGATCATTTATAAGCAATGGGAAAGATTTTAAAGAAAGGAAAATAGGTGCCACATCAACTGAACAAAAGAAATATGGAAAACTGAAAAGTCATCAATAAAATGTTGATTCAATGGCACAAAAGAAAGTCTTTTTTGCATCAAATTGTGATTTATTTTCAGAATCCCAAATGCACAAAATCATGAGTTGATCCAGGTCAACCATCAACATTGACTGCAAGGCCAAGTCACTTCAGAAAGAAGACAATGCTCTGCATTTGGTGGGATGGGGAAGGTGTGGTGTATTATAAGCTTCTAAAACTGGGTGAAACCATTAATACTGAATGAATCATGCTTTGATCATAAAATTATTAGAATGTGCCAGAAGACATGGCAATTTGAACCATGCTTTGATCAGAAAACAATCAGAATGGACCAGAAGACATGGCAAAGTAATTTGCTTCATGGTAATGCACCATCACACACTTCAAAACCAGTTAAAGACATGTTAAAAGATCTTGCTTGAGAAATATTAACCCACTCAACATATTCACCAGACCTTGCTCCTTCAGATTACCACTTTTTCCGATAGATGGCACCCACACTTTCTGAGCAGCACTTTAACAAATACAAAGAAGTGGAAAATTGGATTTCTGAATGGCTTGTCTCAAAACAAGAAAAGTTCTATCAGGACAGTATCCACAAATTACCTGAAAGATGGGGAAAATGTGTACCTAGATTGACATTACTTTGGATAAAGCACTTTTGATCTTTCTCTTGAAATTATCATGTTTTATTTCAAAATTGCACTATTAACTGATATTAAAAGTGTCAGAATCAGGGTTGACCACAAAATGTGCAAGCCAGAGCCCATGCATGTCATGGCTGCATCATCCTGTTTTTTTTTTTCATTGTTAGAGTAGCCTTGCCAGGTTTTAGTTTTAATTATAACAGACTGTTCCCCATATATAGGGTAGGGTCCCTAGGCCTGGCTGGTGATCAGGGCCAATCTTTGAGGCAACCGGTGAGGGAGGGTGGCCCTGCTGGCACCCAACTTGGCTGGTGGCCTGGCGTCACCCACTTCCACACCCTGCCCGGGTAGCTCCTGAATTGAGTGTCTGCCCCCTCTTGGTCAGTGTACATCATACTGACTGGTTGTTCAGCTGTGTTGTCAATTTGCATATTAGGTTTATATTATATAGGATATTTCTGCCAAGTGGCATCTTCATCTGCTCCAAAATATAGCAATGAAAAATATAAAGTAAAAAAGGATATATTCCTACACACACACACACACACACACACACACACACACACACACACACACATATATATATATATATATATAACTTCTGCAGGAATCTAATGTAAATGAGGGATTGAGGCAGAAGTCACTACTAGGCTTACTTTTGAACCAAAAAGCAACTGGGTGCTGTAGGGTAAGTGGGATTAAAATTGCTTCTGGCAATGTGGGGAACTAGGAACACATTCAATGTTCAAAACCAAAGTCTCTTTTGTGGCTCTTCCATTCATGAAAAGAGACTAGGGGGAAAAAGTGAAGCTTCAGGCTACTGCCAGGGGCTACAGCTTATATAAAGATATGGGCCTACGGAGGCCTAAGAATAATGGCATAGCCTTGCAACTAGGAAGATTGTCCTCTTGATTGATGAATATATTGGAATTATCCTCAGTAACATTATAGTACAGGAACTTTAAACCTGAAAGGTCTTGGTGAAGAAAAGAGATCAAGGTAGAAGCAACTACAAAATGTTAGATGAGGATATGTGAGGAGAGAGAATAGGACATCAACTTCACTATGGGCCTCCAATTAAAAATGCCATTTGATAACACACATTTATGTCCTCTCTAGCCCAAATTATTCTAAAATTACCTGAAATAATAAAATACATGCAGTCTCAAAATGACAAAGGAAATGAAAGAGAAGATATCTGCAAAGATCTATCAAGTTCATAAAGATAGAAATTAAGACAGGGAATTTGTTCTGCAGGACCCCAGAAAGGTTTCTGAATTGAGAGCACTGGTTATTCCAGAAGGTAGTACTCTTGAGAGGGCTAGAAATAAAAGGCTTGTTTGAAGCTCTTATATGGGGCAATTAGATGCCAAATCTTCAACTCAGAGCAGTTCGATAATTCTTCTGTCCCATCGCAGCAGACATAAGTAGTTTGCTTTCTGGTGAGGCTGAAAGAGAAGATCCCTCAACATGCAGACAAAAGAATTAGTTGATGAAAGGAGTGAGTCCTCATTCTGAAAATGGGGAAGGAATTAAGTTAAGGTCAATATACTAGTATTTAATTGTGAGATCACCAATTCCTCTTCCCTGTTCTACCTCTTAGGTTCCTATGCTCTGGACAGGAGATTGTAAATTTTCTTTAGAGAACTTGATTTTCATAAGACAAAAGATATATAGTTAAGGATATGTTCTGATACACCAGTGAAATAGCATATCCTTGCTTGATGACCTTGTATTGAAACCTGCCAGTTAATAAGTCCCACATGTACACAGAACTACCAATAAGCAGTTAAGTACCTTAATTTTAAGAGACAGTCAAGGATTTCCAGGTACTTGAAAAAAATTACTAATAGAAAAGAAAAACCAATATAAAAAACAAACAAACAAGTAGTCATATTAGGAAAGAACAATACGATCTAAACAAGTAAAGAAACTCTGGAAAAATAGAGATAAGGCACAGATCTCTAGAAAATGCGTTGCCCAGCCAGCATGGCTCAGTGATTGAGCATCATTTGGAGTCAAGATCCAATATTATCTCCAGAGGGCATGGTTTGATTCCAGGTATGGGCACATGCCTGGGTTGCTGGCTCCAGTAGGGGGGCATTCAGGAAGCAGCTGATCAATGATTCTCTCTCATCATTAATATTTCTATCTCTCTCTTCTTCTCCTTTCCTCTCTCTAAAATCAATAAAAACATATTAAAAAAGAAAACTTGCTAAATATATTATTCCAGAGTGAGACTAGTTACTGTATTCATTATACAATTAAATTTAAAAAATGTAATTTTTAAAGTAATGAAAATATTCCTTATAATCCTATCTAGTAAAGAGGTAATATGCAAATTGACCATCACACTGTCATAAAGATGGTGGCGCCCACAGTGTAGGCTGAGTTCCAGTAACGAACCTTAAAGGAACAATCAGCAGAGACCTGAGGCTGTGTGGTGCTGGGCTCCCTGCCTATTGGGCTGCAACCCCTGCCCAGTGAGGCTTGATGGGGGACCTCAAGGTGTACCCCTCACCCTGGTTCTGGGCTGGAGGGCCTCAGGCTGCTCCACCTTCCCTGGGCCAGGGGACCTCAGGCTGCACCCCTGACCCCATGCCAGAGAACCTGAGACTGCGCCCCTGGCTTGGTGGTGCTTAATGGTGGTCCTCAGACTGTGTCCCCCTCCTGGTGGGACTTGATGGGGGACCTCAGGCTATGCCTCCCACCTAGTGGGACTTGACAAGGGTGGGGCCAGCTGGGTCTGTATCTATCCCAATGGGGGTGGGGCCAGCTGGGTCTGGGTCTCATGTGATTTTGAGCCACTGTAGGTATGCAAGTGTCCAGGGCCTTGACTCTGGGTTCCACGGTGCGCTCTAGACTGTGACAGGAGAAAAATGTTCATATACATTTTACTAATTTTCTTTCATTTCTGACACTTCTATTAAAGAGAAGGGGCAAATAACAATATAATATTTCCTCTAATTAATCCCCTTTTAATGTGCATTAATTTTGTGCACCAGGCCACTAGTACTATATAATGATGAGTACATGTCATGATATATATGTTCAAAGCCATATAATGTACAACATCAACAGTGAAGTAAAATGTAGATTATGGACTTTGGGAGATTATTATTTGTCAAAGTAGTTAATCAGTTGTAAAAATGTACTTCTCTTACACTGTATGTTAATAATGGGGGAGGCCTGTTGGTGGGGAGATGAAGGGGGCATCTGAAAAGTCACTGTACTTTATGCTCAACTTTTCCATGAACCTACAACTGCCTGAGAAATAAAGTCTAATTTAAAAAAAAGGAGTAGCAGAAATAAATTTCAGAAAGGAGGTAGGAGGTCATTTTGAAGAAGTATTTATTAAAGTAGTGTAAATACACAAAGAACTATAAAATGGGGGAAAAATAATCTTAGAGGAGGGTATTAGGTCAGTGATTTTCAACTGTAGGTGATTTTTCTCTCCAGAGGAAATTTGGTGATGTCTGGAGATAATATTGGATCTTGACTCCAATTCTTGGATTCCAGCTCCTGGGTCCTTGACCCTCAGAAATTGTTAGATAATAAGTGTTTTTGGTTTTAAAGTGCTAAATCTTGGTATAGTTTGTTACTCAACAATAGATATAAATTATACACTCTGACAAACTAAAAATTTACCCTAGTAGAGAATAAAGTCATTTTCAGACAAAGTCTCAAACACTTGCCTACTTTATGCCATTTTCACACCAGAAATATATAAGAGAAATTGTTTCACCAGATGAGAAATAAAACAAAGAGAGAGGAACACAGTGTATTAGTCATGATTGCCTTTGTTAGGCTACTATAATGAACAACCCAAAAATGTCATTGGCTAGAAACAGCAGATTCATTTCTTTGCTACATATACAGCATAGGTCAACAAACGTGATCACTATAGTTGCTTAAGGACCACAGCTGACTGAGGCTCTAATCTGTCATTCCATCATCACAAAAAGAAGACTTAGGATTCACCATAAGAGGGAACAAGTGCATGGAAAATATTGCCCTAACTTAAATATTTTAACCAGAAGTTATATACTTGTCATTTTCATTGAATTTCATCACCTAAAGTTAGACCACACCTAACTTTAAAGGAACAGGAAATTATAACCACCACTCTGTCTGAGAAAGGGAAGAGAATTAGCAATATATTTGCGTGCTAGTATTACCTAACAAGAAGAGAGGACTCAAATAAATGAAATAGACATGAAAAAGGAAACATTATAACTAACAGCACACACAAACAATGTTTGTAAGAAAATACTGTGAACAATTACCAACAAATTGGACAAATTAGTAGAAATTATTAAATTATTTTTAACAGATCACCTAACAAGGCTGAATCATGAAGAAATAATAAATATTAACAGAAAAATTACTAGTATGATGGTTGAATCAGTAATTAAATCTTATATTTTATCCATGTTTAAAACAGAAAGACAACTAGTAATCCATATTCATTTTCATTACCCAATATGACAAAGCCTGCTTTCCTAAAATATAGTTTTATTGATTTCAAAGAGGAAGGGAGAGGGAGAAAGAGATAGAAACATCAATGATGAAGAATCATTGCAGATTAGCTGCCTCCTGCATGCCCCATACTGGGGATTGAGCACACAACCCAGGCATGTGTCCTGACCTGGAATTGAACTGTGACCTCCTAGCTCAGAGGGCCATGCTTCGCCATTGACATATCAACCAAGCAGCCTCTTTTTCAAGGACAAAATGCAATGTGTTCTCACAGTCAAGAGCAGTTGCATAGACAACTACTGTTTTCTGATTTTCTGTGGCCCTGCATGTCCTCAGCACTGCTGGACCACTCACCCATCTTTGGACCAGCCAGTTATGCTGTGGCCCAGATACATAGCTTTTGAGAAAAATGAAGCTGCCAAACTGACAGTCATAAATTTAGTGGGAAATATGTATTATAGGTTACACACATGCAACATTTGTAGAGGAAATAGAGCTGAAGAAAGTGTGCCAAGAAGTGTGTAAGAAATTTCTATATATTTTCTTTCTAAGGATTTTGTCATTTATTATGTTATATAATTCTACAATCCCTTAGTAAGTAGTTTGGGACCATCTTTGGAAATATATTTAGCAATAGTGAACTAGAAAGAAAAACAAGTTTAGGTCACAGGATATTCATGACCTTCATAATCTTGATACAGTCCCTCTTTCCCATCTATCATTTGCTCATTTCCTCCATGCTAGTGGTTCTCAAAAGGTGGTTCTCAGCATCACCTGAGAACTTCTTAGAAATAAAATTCTCTTTCTTAGATATTAGAAACTCTGACGGTGGAGCTTAACAATCTGTGTTTTAACAAGTATTCCAGGTAATGGATGTTAGTTTTAGAACTGGCTCTGCTTCATATAATGTCCTCACTCTTTTCTTTGTCCGAGGTACCTCTACTCTGCTCGCCATCTGGACCCTAATCCCCTATGAGACTGCCCTCCCTCCCTACTCCATTCCTTCCTTTGATTTTTGTTTCTGTTTATTTCTCTTCCTAAAAAGCTGTATTTACTTTCCTGAGAGCTCAGCATATATTGATGTTAATCAAACTTCAGATGAAACACTTAAAATGATAGAAAATAATCTGGTTTAATTAAGTACTAAAGTAACCCCTACAGATTTAGACATGTGCTTTCAAATACAAAAAGAAAGAAAAAATGAATATAGTAGGTTTATACCAAGAATATTTCCCTCATGTACTTGTGTTTTAGTAAGATTGTGAAGTAGCAATAAATATGATGATATTTATTCATAAAGTAGTAAATCATATATGATGAAAGTTGCCATGAGCGATACTTGGCTAGAGTTGAGGCAGATTTTAGTTCAGTGAATTTGAATTGAAAGTGTCTTACCTACATGGTATCATGCTGGAACTGGCCTATTCCTGCCGGTATATCTATGCAATGAACTCAACGAAAATGAGAATCACATCCTACTGAGGAACTTCTGACATTGAATTTATTTATCATATATTTTTAAGATATATGTAGCCAGAAGTCTGCCTTCTTATCTAGTTTTATCAGAAAGTCCTTTGAACATATTCCCTTTTACTTATGGGTGCAACACCAAGCAAAACAGGTCATATCCACTGAAGATGATTCTTTTCTCTACTACTTATAAACTCTGATGGTCAAGGTATTTGCTCCTTGCTATTTCTAATTGAAATGTTACTCTGGTGGAATTTCATCACTAATTCTCCTTTAATTTCTTTTGGTCCTTCTAAATTTGTTCTTTTTCTATAATATTATTTCTGCACTTTCCAAGACCAGCTTATAATAGCAAAATGGGCATAGATTTTCTTTCTTTGGAAATTATTTTAGAATTAGTTGACAATTATAAAAATGACAATTTTTAAAAATATCTGCCACCTTTGAGATTCATTCCAAAAATAAAATAAAATGTAGTAAACATTAGAAAAAATAGCTTGTGTATTCATTATTATGGTAGATGATAACATAATGTGTGTGTGTGTTAATTATAACTACCTTAATAGAAAAAACAGTATTGTAAAAGATAATGGTCCCAGTGAAACTGTGTAACAATTGCCCACATAGAATAAAGCCAAGCAAAAAGTTAATTGTTTCAATTTATTTTATCTTGTGTTATTGTGCTCTCATAGCAAATGTATTCCAAGGTACATAGTGATCTTAATCTTTACTTTTAATCACAGTTAAAAGAAAGGAATCCTCATGTGAAAGTCAGACACTTTTATAAGTTAATTTCTACTGGCGAATTTGGAATGCCTGCAACAACCTATGGAAGAAATGAACATTTTGGCAACCTAAGAAACAAAACGACATATTTTTCTATATTTTAATCTTACTTTGAATATTTGTAATTTGTGTTTTAATAATACTTTTGAGAAGATAAGTGCACCTAAGTATCTTTCTTGCCCTCAAGATCAAAATATATTCACTCTTGATTTCTAAATAAAATGTTTTTTCCTTTCTCATTCTTTAGCGGAAAAATTTGAAGTTAAATTTCTTGTAGCTAGATGAAGTGAACTGCCTTTCTCTCATTCAGAAAGAAACAAGAAAATATATATGACTCCATTTGCTATAGTAGTTTTTTTTTTAGTTACAATAGAAGGGAAATAATTTTATACATTGTTAAATGTTTGAGTTTTAAAAGATAAGACTACTATATTCACCGGAATATACCAATCTACTTTTGTGTGTAAAGATAGATGAATAGATAGATCTGGATATTATGATTATAGTTATTGCCAACATTGCTAGAGTAATTATTATGTTCTTAATAACTTTATCATATTGTGTCTACTTCACAAATGAGAATTATGAAATCAGCAAATTAAATTGCTTGCTGAAATTTATAAAGCACTATTTAACAGTAAAACAGAATTTCAAACCCATGTTTGTCTGTCTTCAAATTACATAGTGTACAATCTCCTTGTTTCATAACTTTCTTTCAATCAAAAAGTATGTCTTCATTTTTAAAGATCATAGTTTGGAATTTGAAATCTATATGACATTTTCTAATTGCAAGGTGTACTAATTCAAAATAGATGCCACTTGTATATATTAAATTTAAGTTGATTTTGAATCTGCAAAAGTTATGTTCAGGAGTATTTATGGGTGCCTTTAATAGATGGTAAAAATGGTGATACAACAGTGGTAAAATGAGGAACCATCAAGGATGTTCTTAGAAAAACTAGATAAATTGCATTTGATTTGAGAGTTGTGGTATACTCATCATGATGTGTTTGTAAATAAGAGATGCTAATTTGAGAAAATGAAGCTTAAAAAGGATTTTAGGTAATTTATTAAGCTTTTCCTTTTAAGATAAGATTTATTATGATCAGATATATAGAAGAGTAACTGGACAATAACAATATGCTTTATGCCCAGGAGGACAGTATGTTGTAGAAGTATGATTTCTTGTCTTCCATGAGATAATACTGTGTTTACTGATTTTAATGATACTAAAAATAAAACCATGTACACTACCAGCTGCTCTTATTCAACTCTAATGTTGCCTTGCATTCCTGCTTAGAAATGAACAAGTTATTGAGCCTCCCAAAGTCTCAGTTTTCTTTTCTGAAAAATTAATATAATAGTGCCTACCCTAAGGTGTTGAAATATTAATATTGTGTCAGTCTTATGTACATTGTAGAGTGCTTAACATATACATCTTTTTGCTTTTGTTCCTGCTTTTGCTGCTATTTTTAATTAAAAAGTTCCTTTATCAATTACATATGTTTGTGTTCAAATAAAGACATCTTTATTTCAAATATCCATTCAAGCCAACAAATTAAAGATAAGATTTAGAAGCTATGATGTCAAACACTGTATTATCTTCATTCGGACTATGTACTCAGACATATATAAATTAGGACTAAATAAAATGCTTATATTTTGTAAAGAATATCCAGGAATATATTATGTCCTCAGGAGGAATGCTACCTTAAACTTTTTAAGAAATTCAAATTATTTAATTTAGATTGCTGAATCAGTTTGTGTACTTAATTTGTCCTAAAGATCCTATATTAAATGTAATAGTACTGCTCACTAATAACAAACTATTATTGCTACTTTGGGTATTTTAACAGGGTGCTAATTGTATCAAATCAAGACATTGAAACTGCATAATTTTTAGGTTAATATTAGCATAAACCTACATTGTTTTCTTTTTCCAGAAACAGTACAGGAATAGCATAACCTGAATATTTTTCCAATATGACATAACTGTCAAATTTTGCATTCTTTACACAGTCATTGGTCTGCTGGGACGCTGGACTGTGTCAAAGATATATAAAAAAGAGAAGGACAAAGGAGGTTTTTGAAATACTAGGGACATTATAAATATACTAGAGGCTCAGTGCACAAAATTTATGCATTGGTGGGGTCCTTAGGCCTGGCTGGAGATCAGGGCCTATCAAGGTCCTCTTGGCCAGTCCTGATTGGGGTTGGGCCTGCCGGGGCCTGCTGGCCAGGGCTTGGGAGCCTGCCAGATGGGGTCTCCTGTACAGGGCCTGCAGGATGTGGGGAGGGACTGTGGAAAGTTTGCTGGTGAGGGGTGTAGGAACTAGGGGAGATTGGCTGACCACAGGAGGTTGGCTGTGGGAGTGCACTGACCACCAGAGGGCAGCTCCTGTGTTGAGCATTTGGCCCCTGGTAGTCAGTGCACAACATAGCAACTTGTCGACTGACCGTACGGGTCGTTCTAGTTGTTCGTTTGTATAGGTCACTTAGACTTTTATATATATATAGAAGAGACACTTTTGGTTTTCTTTTTATAATAAGCTATTTAAAGAATCAGATATCAAGAGTAAGTGAAAATATAAATCCCTACCTATACAAGTTGTTATTCATTTATCTGAGGGATATTTGTGTTGTCTCTTCCATATTAAGCCAAAGTAATATGCTTAATTTGTGTATATGTGTGTGTCTATACACATATACATGCCTTTGTGTGCATTTTTGTGTGCATATAACATATATACAGGGTTGGACAAATGTTGGTTTACAGTTGTGATTATGTGCAAGAGTTTATTTTTGTATTATTTGTAAATTAATATTTATTTGTATTAGAACTGTAAACCTTTTTCTCACACCTGTATAGTTGAGTGTGTATGTGTTTGTGTCTACTTATAGTTTAACAAGTCTTCATTTATTTAAGATGACTTAAGCTTACTGATAAGACTTCCCTATTTTAATCTCCTCCTCCAGAGATCTGCCTACTTGTAGGAAAGAGGGACTACTACCATCCCCATTTTAGATCCCACCCAGACATGCATTAATGAGATAACATTTGGATCGGGGGTCAAGAGAGTAAGAGATCACCCAAAAGACTTGTATGCATGCATATTAGCATAACCAATGGACGCAGACAGTAGGAGGGTGAGGGCATGTGTGCGGGATGGGGAATGGGTATGGAGAGGTCAATGGGGGAAAAGGAGACATATATAATACTTTCAACAATAAAGAATTTAAATTTAATTTAAAGTTACACTGCAAAAAATAAATAAAAGAGAAATAAACCTAAAGAGTTTTAAGATATTCTTTGAATTGTTATGGAAATTTTGAGATATTCAGTGTTTTATTTTTATTTTTTTATTTTTTTTAAAATATATTTTATTGATTTTTTACAGAGCAGAAGGGAGAGGGATAGAAAGTCAGAAACATCGATGAGAGAGAGACATCGATCAGCTGCCTCTTGCACGCCCACTACTGAGGATGTGCCCGCAGCCAAGGTACATGCCCTTGACCGGAATCGAACCCGGGACCCTTCAGTCCCCAGTCCGACGCTCTATCCACTCAGCCAAACCGGTCTCGGCAAGAGATATTCAGTGTTTTAAAGTATATGTCACACATGTGGGCTATATGAATATTTGTGTTGGAATAAAAAAGAAGGGATGACAACGCAGACATAGATTAGAAGATGGTCAGACAACGATGATAGGGAGAGATAGATTGGGATATGTCAAAGAAGAAGGTATTAGGGAGTATATTTTTATTTTTAAATATATTTTCATTGATTTCAGAGAAGAAGGGAGAGAGAGAAGAGATAGGAACATAAATGATGAGAGAGGATCATTGGTCATCAGCTTCTTGCACACCTCCTCCTGGGGACTGAGCCCACAACTCAGGCATGTGCCCTGACCATGAAGTGAACCATGGCCTCCTGGTTCATAGGTTGGTATTCAACCACTGAGCCAAACCAGCAGGGCTATTAAGGGATTTAAAGAAAGGCCACAGCAGTTAGGCTAGAAAGAGGTCATGTTAAAAGAGTGCTTTCTGTTTGATGGGATATGAATACAAATACGGTGAAAAAGAAAAGGAGGAAAAGAGGATGACCTCAGATTACTATCTTGACAATCATTAGTTAAAATTACAAGTAAAGACTTTGTGGAGAAAATAAGAAACTGGTAAAATGTGATGTTTGAGGTTCACAAAGAATGTTCTGGTGAGAATACTCCAAAAATCAGCTAGATATAGAGCTCAGGTAGGGCCAGAATTACAGGCTTTGTAGAAATGCATTTATAGAGGAAGGGTAGGTAAAGTGCAGCACACAGGTCAAATCTGGCCCCAAACCTGTTTGTTTTTTTTTCAGTACAGTTTTATTGAGACTCAGCCACATCCATTAGCTTATGTTTGGTTTATGGCTGATTTTGAGATACTAGTACAACTAGCTGTTGTAACAAAGATTGCATGGCCAACAAAGCCTAAAGTGTTTATTTTCAAGAACTTGATAAAATTTGCCAACTCCTGCTGTAGATGTTATTTTAACCTTAAAGAGTGAATGAGATTAATAGGAAAGTATAAAAACAGGAAATCCAAGAGGTTCACCAATAATAGGCAGGCAAACTAGTTATTATTTTTTTATGGAATAATATCTCTGTATCCATTAAGTGTGGCAAAAGAGTCCCCTGTGATTGGAAAGAGGTTATATTAAGTGTTGATGTAGGTGATCTAGTTCAAATAGTCTATCTTTTCTGTTTGTTCATATGACAATAAACAAAAAGTTATTATGAGAAACAAGGAAAGCAATATGTGTAGAAATTCATCATTGAAGAAAGGGATAAAACACATGAAAATGATTTCCTGAACTCAATTGTTATAACCATAGTGAGAAACCTAAAATCAAAGTACTACACCAACTGGTTTGAAGCCCGAAACAGACTTACAACTTAGAGAGAATTAAGGGTAAAATAAACAGGGTGTTAGAAGATAAAATGACAATCTAAAGCTATAAAAGTGCTAGCAAGGATATATTGAAAATAATAAAACTAAATGAGAAAGAGGTCAATGTATAGCATTGTATTTATTTCTTTGCCTTATTCTATAAATATTTCAAATTTAATTATTTTATTTACAATGAGAGTGTAACTAACAATTTTGTGAAGTGGGGAAGAGGCTTCCTTTTCAGTTTTATTTTTCCATTGTATACCCATTATTTTGTTTTCTCTGCATACATTATTTTAAAATTAAATAGAATACCCTGCTTAGAAAAAATATATACACATCCTTTTCTATATTATATACAAAAATAAAATTCCAGAAGATTATACATTTAAATTGTCAAAAGAAAATTAATAAAACTTACTACAATATATAGAAGATTGTGTTAATGAATGTTGGGTAAATGAAAATTTCTTAAATATATGTATAAAGCACTCATAAATAAAAATAATAAACTGGATTATATTGTATATTAACTCTGTACAACAATAACTGCATAGAGAGAGTAAGAATGAAAGCCACAGGGTAGGAAAATATATTTGGAATACACATATAACTGATGAAGTGTGTGCCTCAATCATTATGAAGAACTTCTACAAGTCATTGAGAAAAGAACAGACTATCTGAATGAAATCTGGGAGAAGTTTTTAAAGTGTGAGAAAGGGCACAAGAGGGCTTATTGGCTGCTGACAATGTTTTATATCTTGATCTGGATGGTATTTATAGAATGATCACTCCATAGTAAATAAGAAATTATTTTATGTTTCACAATAACACCATCTAATTCTTTTGTCATTTTCACAAAATAAAAAAATTTGCCCAACCAATTGACACAGAGTTCACCAGCTCCATTAGTAGTTAGGGAGTTGGAAATTAAAACTAAAATGTGATTATTACTATATGCCAATCAGAATGGTAAAATGTAAAAGCTTGACATTTTTGTGGTACTGAGAACATGAAGCAATTGGAATTCTTCTACATTGCTCCTTGGACTATGAATTGTAAACAGGAATGTGAATTTTCATATACTACTCCTGCTAGAAGTGCAAACCATTTGGCACTATTTGGTAATGTACATAATCTATGGTCTGTCAGTTTCAGTCCTAGGTATATACTCTACAGAAACGCTTGGGCAAATATTGCAGAAAACACGTATATAAATGTCTATAGCAATATTATAACAACTCCAAATTAAAACAACATAAATATTTATTATTGGTAATAATATGTCACACAGTGGAATATTATATAGCAATGAATAAGCAACAACATGGACTGATCTTAAAAGTATGAAATTGAGCAGATGAACTCCCACACAACAGAATACATACTATATGTTCCATTTATAAAAACTTCAGAAACATACAACAAACAAACTCTAGTGTTCGGAATGTATATTTATGTTACAAAGCTCTAAGGCAAGCATGTTAAACTCAAAGGCTAACACAGGCCAAATGAGCAAGATTTAATTTTATGTGGACTGCAAAAAAAAACACAAAAGCTTCAATTTTCATAGAAATGTAGGTTTATTTAGATGAAGATATGCTGAATACAAAGGGAAGAAATAAATAAGTAATCATTAACATAAAATAATAGAACATTTTAATAAAAATGATATTTTTCTTGAACATTTACTTACCAGACACTGAGTAACTTCACAAATTAATAAGCATGATGCAAATAAAACCATTTTTCTTGCTCTCTGAAAGCAAAACATATTTCCTGTTGTGCACACCAAGCAAGTCAATCCAACACTATAGATGTGGCAATTGGCTGCTAAAATATTCGCTGCTAGTATTGGGGAGAGAAATGGTGTGCCTGCACATAAGGCATGTAAGGGAAATGAATGCAACATGATTATAGTATTCAGTCATTAGCGAATGTTTTAGTTATTAATAATTATGTATAACAAGATATTATAAAAATTAAGTTACAAAAATTTTGTTAATATATCTCTTACATACCATTATATTGCCTGGCTGGGCCACAAAAATATTCATTGTGGGCTGCATGTGGCTCACAGGCTGCAAGTTTGACGTGCTTGCTCTAAGGGAACAATTACCAGGAAGGTAGGAGGGTAAATATATAGAGGTTTGGCAGGAAGGACTAGTGATTGGAATGGGTTCAAGAGGAATTTCTGGCCATTGAATTTATTCCTTTTTAATTTCCTGGCTTGAGTTATGGTCCCAATGTATACGTTCTCCTATATTTTAGTACATTTAACAATGAAGGGTGTTTATAAAATAAAATAAAATAAAATAAAATAAAATAAAATAAAATAAAATATGTATAGAGTTAGGCATGGGCAACCATGGATTCCATGATGAAGTAATGATTCAACTTCTATAAGCAGGCTAATGACATTGTCTATTTTATTTTTTAATTTAATTTTATTGTTTAAAGTATTACAAATAGTAGTACATACAGTATGTCTCCATTTTCCCCATTGACCTCCCCCTGGCCTCCCTTCCCCCCAGGACATACTCTCACCCCCCTCAGTGTCTTGTGTCCTTCAGTTCATCTCTTATCCCCCCAATCCTCTCCTGCCTTCCTGCTATAGTTTGACAGTTTGTTTTATGCTTCTTTGCCTCTGTATCTATTTTTTTCATCAGTATATAATGTTCTTTATTTTCCACAAATGAGTAAGATCATGTGATATTTATCTTTCTCTGACTGGCTTATTTTGCTTGGCATAATGCTCTTCAGTTCCATCCTTGCTGTTGCAAATGGTAAGAATTCTTTCTTTTTACAGCAGCGCAGTATTCCATTGTGTAGATACATCACAGTTTTTTAATCCACTCATCTGCTGATGGGCACTTAGGCTGTTTCCAAATCTTAGCTATGGTGAATTGTGCTGCTCTGATCATAGGGGTGCATATATTCTTTCTGACTGGTGTTTCTAGTTTCTTGGAATATATTCCTAGAAGTGGGATCACTGGGTCAAATGAGAGTTCCATTTTTAGTTTTTTCAGGAAACTCCATACTATTCTCCACAGTGGCTGCACCAGTCTGCGTTCCCACTAGCAGTGCACAAAGGTTCTTTTTTCCCCACATCCTCACCAGTATTTGTTTGTTGATGATAGCCATTCTGGCAGGTGAGAGATGGTACCTCATTGTCGTTTTGATTTGCATCTCTCAGATGATTAGTTACTTTGACCATGTTTTCATATGTCTCCTGACCTTCTGTATGTCCTCTTTCAAAAAGTGTCTCTTTAGGTCCTTTGCCCATTTTTTTATTGGATTATTTCTCATCCTTTTGTTAAGTTGTATGAGTTTCCTATAAATGTTTGAGATTAAACACTTATCAGAGATAACATCAGCAAATATGTTCTCCCATGCAATGGCCTTTCTTGTTGTTTTATTGATTGTATCCTTTACTGTGCAGAAGCTTTTTATTGTTATGTAGTCCAATTTGTTTATTTTCTCCTTAGTTTCTATTGCCCTGAGAGCTGTATTGTAAAGATATAGCGAGGAAAAATGTCTCCTATTTTGCTGTCTATGGCTTCTCCTAAGATTTTTATGAATTCCCATCTTACGTTTAAGTCTTTATTCATTTTGAGTTTATTTTACTTTAAATCCTAAAATTAAAGATAAAATCATTGTTTAAATGGTGGAGTCCAGAGACACACTGGCATGGCTTAGATTCTATATTAGTGGCATGATTTGCATATATAAGCTAAATAGAGGCAGAGTAATAATGATAAAAGCTACTTACTCATATTTGTTGAATACTACTATATACTGCTTTAAGAAATTCAGACATATTCGCTTATGTAACCCTTACAAATAACCAAAGGAGGTTATTTTATAAACTACTTTCATAAACCCTTTTTGGAGAGGTCACTTACTTTCTTGCTCAAGGCCACACAGTAAATGGTGGAACTGGGACTCCAACCTACACATTCGGAAGGCTGTGCTTTACCCACTAGAGGAGGCCAGGCCATTCATAGGTTCAGATATAAGCCTCTGTCTAGAGAGTTTGGCCATGAGACAGGCAGCTGGAGTGGAGTCAAATGCAGTTAAATGATACACTTGTGGTACATGTGGCTCTGGGTTCAGAATTATATATATACTAGTGGCCTGGGGCACAAAATTCGTGCACGTGGGGGGTGGAGGGGTTGTCTCTCAGTCCAGCCTGCATCCTCTCCAATCTGAGAACCCTGTGGGATTGGGCCTAAACTGGCACTTGGACAACCCCCTTGCAATTCACTCCTAATCACTCACCTGCCTGACTGCTTGATCACCCCTAACCACTCTGCTTGCTGGCCTGATTGGCCCAACTGGTACCCTCTGCCGGCCTGCTCAGCCCCAACTGCCCCCCACCACCAGCCTGATCACCCTCAACTGCCCTCCCCTCCTGGCCTGATCACACCCAACTGCCTTCCCATCCTGGCCTGATTACCCCTAACGGCCTCTGTCTTGGCCCTACCACCATGGCAATCTGGGACCCCGGGTGCGTGTGCTGAAGTGCAGCAGTGGCCAGTCTTTTCCCCCGGCCTTCCATGGCCCTACCCTTCACGCACACGCCAAAGATCTGGGACCTCTGTGCATGCCCTTTGCGATCTGGGACCCCCGGCACTGGTGGCAAAGCACCGCGGTGGCCAGCTTTCCGCTGGCCTCTGTGCGGCCTGAGGAATGGGCACTGTGGGCCTGCCGGGACAGCCAGCACAGCTTAAGCTCCCCAGGCCACGTGGAGGCGGTGTGAGGGTCGTGGGTCTCATGTCATGTGGCCCTGCCCCCCACTCCTGATTGGCTGGTAGTGTAGCAAAGGTACAGCCAAATTTACATGTTTCTCTTTTATTATATAGGAGAATTAGACATGAGAGCAGATCAGAGACGATCTAGGGCAGTGTCTTAGGAGTAAGAAATAAAAGGTGTAGGAGAGAAGGGAGCAGAGTCAGCCATGTTAGTGCTCCTCAGAATGAGTCAGATTCTGTAGAAAATACTCCACACCTGCTAGTATACTAAAGTTTTGTGAAATAATTTTATTTCTATGGAAGTGGGGTCAGGTGTGTGAATGGGGGGGGGAGTTCAAAGTAATAAGATCTGAGGCAAGTAACTTATTTAAATTTCATTTACCTACAGTTTGGTCCATGAGAATATAGCCAAAATTCCTCCCACTTACCACATCCAAGATGAAATATGTGAGAGGAAATAACCAAGCACACAATGCTGAGTTAACAGACCTAAGTACAAAGCCACAATGGAAATGTCAGAAGGCTACCAGGGTGTTATTTATTTAAATCTATTTTGTGAAATTCAGCACTACCTTAATGGCCTGAAAGTGTTAAAGTATGTCCCAAGTACCTAAATTACTCTCTAAATGTAATTTATGCTTGAGAATAATCTGACTAACTTGATTTAGAACAGCAGGAAATAAGTTATGCTGCACATAAATGGAGCAGCAGTGTAATACTGCTTGCATAGTGAATGAGAATTTTAAATACTGCTTGCATAGTGAATGAGAATTTTAATATTTGCAAATTTTTAAAATCACTTGATTTATTATCCATATTTTTATACTAATATTTTTGGTCCTTATTTAGTTCAGTCTACATTTCTTCTTATTGCCAGGAATAAAAGGCAACTACTATTTTCCCTGAGATATAATATAGAGGGTAAAATTTATATTTATTTCCCAGAATGTTATCTTTAATGTCTCTATGTATTTTTAATTGGTACTGCCTTTTCCCTCAATCATGTGTATAGTCCAATTAATGCTGTGAGGATTTTAGGAAGCTTAGTGACTGATTAAGGATTAAATTTACAAGTGTAACATTAAAGCTAGTAAAATTTTCATTCATTCAGAATTTTTGTTGGTGGGAATTTACATTTATAAGTCATCATGATAAAAATGAAATTTTACATGGTGCATTATAGCCTTAGACTTGCTGTTGACACATATTAACTGAATGTGTATTTAAAATTTTTATGTAATGCTTGAAATTGAGTTAAAATATTATTACTCACTTTAACTGCCATTACATGTAAATGTGCAAGCTTTTATTCTTTAACTAGAGGTCCGGTGCACAAATTTGTGCATGGGTGGAGTCCCTCTGAGTGGCCTGTAGGGATCAGGCTGAAACCCGCAATCCAACACCACCTGCAGCTCCTACCTGCTGCTCCCACTCATTCCAGTCCCACTGTGCCTGCTGCAGGCTTGTGCCAAATCAGTCCCAATCTGGAGAGTTCCATTGGCCACAGAAGAACTCACCATCCTTGAGCTCTGTATCTGGCACCCTCCCAAAGGAAGTAGCCTGTGAGATCGGGCTGAAATCTGCTCTCTGACATCCCCTGAGAGATCCCAGATTGGGAGAGGGTGCAGGCCAGGCTGAGGGACCCCACCAGTGCATGATTGGGCCAGGGAGGGACTACAGGAGGGCTCCAGGGTATGTCTGGTCCATCTTGCTCAGTCCTGATCAGTTGGGCCCCAACAGCAAGCTAACCTACCAGTCAGAGCATCTGCCCCCTGGTGGTCAGTACACATCATAATGAGTGGATGAGCAGCCTTAGCATATCATTAGCATATTACGCTTTGATTGGTTGTTCAATTGTTCTGCCATCCAGTCTATTTGCATATTAGCCTTTTATTATATAGAATATTTTATTTATCTAGAGGTACTCATTTTAACCTTAACCTATAATAATAAAAGCATAACATACTAATTAGACTGGATTGCCTAATGATCTTCCAAATGGAGCTGAGAAGTCACCACGGCTGAAAGGGCTGAGGCAGTTTTCAAAGTTTTGCAGTTGTAGGCTATACAGAATACTCTCTTATTTAGAGATTGACAAAGTGACAGTGGAAGTAGTTCAGATCTAGTCATTAGATATGCGGAGGTTTGGACTGCAGAAATAATGTAAAGGGAACAAAAGGGAAGGTGAGCCTTTCAGGAATATGGGAGTAATGTATAGTCACAAAGTTCTGAAGCAGTAGCAGGGCATGGGGGATAGCAGGCAGTACTCTATGCCTGGCAATTCCATCCTATCTCACATTTTTGGACTTGGAACAAGTATATAAATAGAAAAACACGGGATCTTGGCCTGTTTCCCTTCTCTTCCTCCCTCCATCTCTGGCTTTCTATGGGTACCGTGATCAATTGTATGGACCCTCATGGATTTTTTTCTTGGAAAATTGAGAGGAAATATAATCTGTGAAGAGGAAGAGGGGCTGAGATGGGAGGAAACTTTGTGGAATTTGGAGGAAGATTGTGATTGCCAGTGTGGTTAGTGGTGGAGAGATACGTCTGTGCAGCAACCTGGAATGAAGAGACTGTGTATTTAAAGCACAAATGGAGAAATAACCACCTCCCCGTAGTGGAAAGTTTGGCAATAAGGATAATTCTGGTGATTGGGTAGGGAAAAAAAAGCAAGTGAGAAGGGGACTGTTACAAATTTCGAATGGTAAATTGTGATAAAATGATTTCTCTGTCCTCTGATTAGCTGCTTTCTGCCTGTTTCTCAAACTATGGCAGCAGGAAAAGAATGGGAGGTGGTAGTAGTTAGCATGTGAGACTACCTTTTAAAATTATTTTTAAATGAATATTATTCTAAATATCAGAGCATAAAATGCACATTGTAGGGCTCTTGACAACAGATAGTGGAAGGTTTGACAATAAGGATAAATATATAATGAAAAGTAAAATCAACTATAGTCTCACTAAGATGAAACAATGCCAACTATGCATCATTGTTTTTTTAGACCCTCATTTAACAACTCTTTGGATCTAATGACACAAGTGCCTGTGAGACATACACAATGTACCAATTTTTCCCCAAAGAATACATTCTTAAAATGTATTTTGTAAGTTTCATATTATCTATTAGATACCACTAAAAAGGTACAAAATATTATTAAACATGTAATATATTTCTAAGATCATTTTGTGGCTGATGGTAATATGATATTTGATCACCTCTAGAATGCCACCCTATACAATAAAGAGGTAATGATATGCAAATTGACAGCCACACCCTCACACAAGATGGCCACTGCCATGTGGTCACAAGATGGCCATCCCCATGTGGTCACAAGATGGCCACCATAAGAAGGCAGGCAAGGGAGGGCAGTTGGGGCAACCAGGCAGGGGACCAGTTAGGCGTCAATAAGGTTGGCAGGGGAGTGGTTAGGGAGCAATCAGGATGGCAGGCAGAAGATGTTAGGGGCACTCAGACAAGCAGACAGGCAGGTGAGCGGTTGGGAGCCAGCAGTCCCAGACTGTGAGAGCCTAAACCAGCAGTCATATCCCACAGAGATCAGGCCTAAACTGGCAGTTGGACATCCCCTGAGGGGTCCAAGATTGGAGAGGGTGCAAGCTTGGCTGAAGGACAACCCCAATGATAATTTTTTGCACAGGACCTCTAGTTAATTATAAAAGGCAGAATTCTTTTTTTCAGATATCTGCAGTTAGAAACTCTTTTGGTTACCATTGGCTGCCTTTTTTTTCTTTTGCTACTAAAATAGTCCATTTTAAAAAATCTTTAATGTTCAAAGTATTACACACGTACCCCTTTTTTCCCCCATTGACTCACTCCTCCCCAGGCCTTCACCACACAATTGTCTTTGTTATGAGTTATGCATATATGTATATAAGTTCTTTGGCTAATCTCTTCCAGCCCCCCCCCCCACACACACACACACACTCACTTCTTTTTGAGATTCTTCAGTATGTTCTATGTTTCCATGCCTCTGGTTCTATTTTATTCATCAGCTTATTGTGTGCATTAAATTCCACATATAAGTTAGATCATGTGGTATTTGTTTTACTCTGACTAGCTTACTTTACTTCGCTTAGCATAATCATTTCCAGGTCCTTTCAGTCTGCTTTAAATCTTTTTGTTTGTTTTAAATATTTTTAAATTAATAAATATAGTTAGTAATTAAATTAAATGTGTGATAAAATGAAAAGTACATATAATGCATAATTAAATATTTGGGAGATAATAAAGAATAAAAATAAGAAAAACCCTGCAAGTCTGTCTCTGAATTGTTTAATTGGTATGCTGAGAATTCAACCAGAAAAAAAGGAAATACCAGCAAAGACTATGTAAGGCATGAAAAGCACCATTGAAACCACAGAGATCTGATACAATCCTCTCTCTACCATTTATACCTATTTACTTTTTTTGGCAAGTTACTCACCCTCTTATTTTTCTCCAGGGGAAGTGGGAATAAGAATTGTCATGTTGCAGGTGCTGTTGTACAGTCAGTGAAATCAGATATGTAAAAGCACAGAGCCCATTGTCTGACTCATAGTAACTATTTAATACATGTGACTTCCATTCCCTTCCCAGTCAAACAGTAACGAGTTCTGGCATGACTTAAATTCTAAAATAATTTCATGTTCCTACATGGATATAAAGAACTGAGAAGATATTGAAAACTATATCCCATTGTATCTCAAGAGTAGCACTCAGAGAACTTAGACAGACCATTGTCCTCAGAGGCAGTCCTACAGCCAGGATATGCAGAGTGCCTTTTGGTTTAGTGCTAGCAAATATTTGTTTGGACAGGCCCTGGTTGATACAGTAGATCATAAACCCCATAAGACTTTCAAACTTACTTTGTATATTTTTTCATCTTGATTGTATATTAAAATCACCTGGGTGCTTTTAAAAATACCAATATCTGTACACCACTTTCAAATATACTGATTTAATTGGGCTGGATTCAGTGTTTTATTGCTCTTGGTTTTCCAACACCCAGGTGATTCTTATGCGCAACTTTTGTAAGGTAAATGTAAAGGTGGACTTATGTAATTTCCTCCAGAATTGCAACTTAAAATGTTAGTGGAGCCAATAAAAATAATGATAAAGGGAGATAGCAGTGATATTGAAAGTGATAGACTTTATGAGGTCATTGGATTTTGATCCATTTGAAATTGAATGGCTTCAAAATACTGAATTTATTATATGTTAATATATTTTTTTCAAATTCCTAGAATTAAAAATTAAGTATGCTCACAGGGAATAAAATGTTACTACTCCATAATAATTGTCTTTACCTTTGTTTCAATCAAGAAATGTATTCAATTTTAATGGAAGAAATGACCAAAATAAACTGATGTACAAAATACAACTAGAGGCATGGATACATGGAACAGACTGACAAATGTTAAGAGGAGAATAGGTTGAGGGAGACTGGATGAAAGAAGGTGAAAGTACTAGCTAAAGAACATATATGCATAGCCTATGGATGCAGACAAAAGTGTGATGAAGGCCAGAAGAGGGCAAGGAGGGGGGTTGAGTGGAAGCAGCAAAGACGATAAAATAGGGGACATCTGTAATAACGTCAACAACAACAAACACAAAACAAAACAAAAAAATAACCTCAGCCTTTTATTTTCATTCATTCTTTTCTATTTAATATTATTCTTATCAACAAAATTAAATGTGGACTCTATGTTCATATAATTTGTTTTATATAATCCATTCTTTTTCTTGATCCATGTTTTTCACCTCTAGGCATTTTGACAGATCTGTTGAAAAATGGCGACGGTTTCATTATGATATGAAGGTATTTAATCAATGGCTAACAGACGCTGAACAGTTTCTCAAAAGGACACAAATTCCTGAGAATTGGGAGCATGCCAAATACAAATGGTATCTTAAGGTAAGATTTTGTGATTTCTTTATTCAGACTGTGTTTGTCGTCACCATAGTATCACAGCTGCTTAATTTGTTTAAGTGTAGGTTCTGAATGATGATGGAAATTTATAATTCCTGACTTTTGTTGTCTTCACTACACATAATAGAACATCATTATAATGATGATGTTGGAAGATTGTGCTGTGGATTTTTCTGGACAATATGAAAGTTAGCTTAGATATAACTGGTTTATCTGATGAAAGTGTAATTGAATCTGTGATACCAAGGAGCATCTTCAGGCAAGGTGTCCTATAGCTTTAGGGCAGTGTGTATTTTTGTTTGTTTTATGTTGGATCCTGTCCAGAAGAAGAACTTGTGGTATACTTAGCAATAATGTAGTTGCTAGAAATATCTATCATAATAAAATTACAGGTCTGTTTCCCTAAGGACAATTTGTAGTAATGTAGCAATATTTCCATATATTCTATTGACAAAATGCCTTCTGAGATAGTCCAGAGGCCAAAACAATGCAGAGTTAATTGAAGGTACTTATTGACTTTTTTATGGTTTATGTTAATGGAAAGGCAACATATGGATTACAACCAGTGTACCATTTAATTTCAACCTGGTGTGTCTTTTGAGTATGCATATAAAGATAAATTGGATTGTGGAGGTTATAATTTAGGTTATAAAATACACAGTTTGGTTATAAGAAATATTGTGTTTATTATACCACGTCTTAAGTATTTTTGCAATTTTTTAAACTCAAATTGTTCATGTAGCAGTGTTCAGTCAAGTTGTTTTGAATTGTGGCCAATTTTTAATGCCAGAAAATGCTGATCAAGACAGATGAAAGCAAAAAAGAAGGCAATTTATTAAACAGTTTTGATGCTTCAAAATGCTGGATTCATAAAAGCAATATCATATTCAATTTTATAATTCTCAAATCTCAAAGATTTTTCCATAACAAACATGCATTTTGATATTAAGAAAGTAAGCATTTATATACCTATGTACACATAAAGTATGTAAATATACAAAATGAATAATTTAGATATTATATAATTATGTGTATGTAAATCAAACTTATATACACATATCATTGGCATTGGAGGTAGAAAAATTTTATTGATTTTCCAATCTGCCATCATACAGAATGTAAGTTTTATAATAGCACCAAAATACATTTTGAGCTAGTATAGCATCACTGGATCTTTGACTTAAAGGAAAAAATATTAAGTGTAATATAAGTTTTTCTTGGAGAGATTATAAATCTCTTGCCATTTCCAAAGATATATGGCACAAAGTGGTTACATATTTGATTGTTTTCTTATAAAATAATATATACTCTTTATGAGGGCAATAAAACAATGTAGACATGTATTCATACTTCGATTCTACTCGACAGAGGGTGATTGTGTTGATAGGGATTTTGATACATATTTTGGGTTGGCATCCTTGGGAAGTCCACGCTGACATGGAGATTAGCATACAGAAGGTTTATTAAGGAACGCTTTTGGAAATTAAACAATTGTTTTATGAAGTTCCTTGGTATTGTTTTCTTCATGTTTCCTATTTTTGAGGACTGTTAAGCTTCTTGCATCTGTGGGTTTAGCATTTTCATCAAATTTAGAAATTTTAAGGCATTGTTTTTAAAAATATGTTTCTGGCCGAGACCGGTTTGGCTCAGTGGGTAGAGCATCAGACTGTGGACTGAAGGGTCCCAGGTTCTATTCCGGCAAGGGCATGTACCTTGGCTGCGGGCACATCCCCAGTAGGGGGAGTGCAAGAGGCACCTGATCGATGTTTCTCTCTCATGGATGTTTCTGACTTTCTATCCCTCTCCCTTCCGCTCTGAAAAAAATTTTTAAAAATCAATAAAGTATATTAAAAAAATAAAAATAAAAATATGTTTCTGTCCCTCTTCCTTTTCAGGGACTCTGATTACGCATATTAGGCTATTTAATCTGTCCCATTACTAACTGGTGTTCTGTACTTTTTATTTTTAGTATTTTAAAATAATTCATTTCACATATCTTATATTGTAAAATTATTAAATCTATTTTTTGCAATACCTAATCTGTGGCTAATCATATCTAGTGTATATTTTTTAACCTCAAATGTTGTTTTGTGTGAGTCAACACATTATTGAAGTGTGATTTAGGATTTTCACACCTTCCACATCTCTATTCAAGGTGTCAATCTTTCCTCTACCTTCTTGGAAATATGAAATACAGTTATAATAACTGTTATAATGTTCTTGTCTGTTACTTTTAGTATCTATATCTATTTTGGGTCTATTTAAATTCCATTTTCTCCTCATTGTGCTTGTTATTTTCTAGGTTCTTTGTATGACTGGTAAATTGTTTTTCATTTTATTTTGATTTTTAAAAATTTTAGTGAATTTATTGGGGTGACATGGCTTAATGGATCATCCTATCCATTTGAATATTAAAATTCTCCTCTAATAGAATCCAATTATGATGACCATGTACACATTAAATTTCCCTTAATTTTATTTCTAAAGTATACATCAGATGTCTCCAGAACATCTGGGGACATACCCATTCTGAAAAGGCACCAGGTCTCACCTTACAGGTACTTTCATCTCATTGGCTTACTGCATCATCATCAAACTATACATGTTAAGCTTTTGATCACAGACAGCACTTTTTATTTTATTTTTTAAACTTTATTGAATATATTGGGATGACATTGATTAATAAAATTATATACATTCAGGTGTACAATTCTATAATACATCATCTGTATATTGTATTGTGTATTCACCATCCAAAGTCTCCTTACATAACCATTTTTCCCTTTTACCCTCTTATACCACCCAACACCACTTTCACTTTGTAATCATCATACTATTATCTTTGTCTACAAGTTTATGGGTTGTTTTTTGTTTATTTGTTTGTTTTTTGCTTAATCCATTCACCCAACCTCCCAATCCCTCCCTCCCTCCTGACAGCAGTCAGTCTGTTCTCTGTATCTGTGAGTCTGTTTCCATTTGGTTGGTTGTTTATTTTGTTTATTAGGTTCCACATATAAGTGAAATTACATGGTACTTATCTTTCTCTGACTGGCTTATTTCGTTTAGCATAAGTGTATATCTAGTGTATATCTATTGTATATCTAGTATATATTCTCCAGGCTCCTCCATGCCGTCTCAAAGGGTAAGAGATCCTTCATTTTTATAGCTTTATAGTATCCCATTGTATAAATGTACCACAGCTTTTTATCCACTCATCTGCTGATGGGCCCTTGGGCTGCTTCCAAATCTTGGCTATTGTAAATAGCACTCCAAGGAACACAGGGATGCATACATTCTTTAGAATAAGTGTTTTGCATTTCTTGGGATATATTCCCAAAAGTGGACTTGCTGGCTCCATAAGGCAGTTCCATTTTTAATTTTTTGAAAAAAACTCCATACTGCTTTCCATAATGGTGCATGAATCTGAATTCCCACCAACAATGCATGAGGGTTCACTTTTCTCCACAACTTCAATATTGGTGGTAGCCATTCGACAGGTATGAGGTGATATCTCATTGTATTTTTGATTTGCATCTCCCTGATCATTAGTGATGCTGACCATCTTTTCATGTATCTATTGGTGTTCTATATGTCTCTTGGGAGAAGTATCTATTCAAGTCCTTTGCCAAATTTTTAATTAGTGTTTATTTTTTGGTTTTGAGTTGTGTAAGTTCTTTATAAGTTTTGGATATTAAACCTTATCAAATGTATCAATAGAAAATATGTTCTCCCATGTAGTGGGTTGCCATATCATTTTGTTGATTGTTTTCTTTGCTGTTCAAAACATTTTAGCTTGATTCAGTCCAATTTGTTTATCTTTCTTTTGCTTTCCTTGCCTGTGTGTGTGTGTGTGTGTGTGTGTGTGTGTGTGTGTGTTGCTGTGATAAATTTCCAAGAGTTTACTGCCTATGTTTTCTTCTAGGATTTTTATGGTTTCAAGTCTTACATTTAAGTCTTTAATCCATTTTGAGTTTATTCTTGTGTATGGTGTTAGAAGGTGGTCTAGTTTCATTTTCTTGCACGTATATGTTCAGTTTCCATACAATTAATTGACCATAAAATCGGGGGGTTATTTCTTTGATTTCTGTTCTGTTCCACTGATATTGATACATGTCTTTTTTGTATGACATTACCATGCTCTTTTGATTGCTATGGATTTTTAGTATAGTCTGATATCAGGTAGTGTGATTCCTGCAACTTCGTTCTCCTTTATCAGCTTTGCTGTAGCTATTCGGGGTCTTCTGTGGTTCCATATACGTTTTTTGGAGTATTTATTCTAGTTATGTGAAAAATGCATCTTTTTTTAAAGGAACATTATATTTTTTAAAGGAATGATATCACAAATCTTCCTTTTTTTAAAGGAACATTATATATATATAATTGATTTCAGGGAGGAGGAAGGGAGAGGGAGAGAGAAATAGAAACATCAGTGATGATAGAGAATCATTGATCAACTGCCTCCTGCACACCTCCTACTGGAGATAGAGCCCGCAACCCAGCCATGTGCCCTTCCTTCAGTCCATAGGATGGCACTCTATTCACTGAACCAAGCCATTTAGGGCGAAAAGTGTATCTTGATAGGAATTGTGTTAAATCTTTAGATTTTTGGGGTAGTATTTGCATGTTAATTATGTTAATTATTCCTATCCACCCTGACACAGTATATGCTTCCACTTATTAGTATGTTTTTTAATTACTTCAGTGTCTGATAATTTTCCAGGTATAGGTCCTTTGTATCCTTGGTTAAATTTGTTCCTATGTATTTTTTAAATTTTGTATCCTGCTAATTTACTGAATTCATTAATCAGTTATAGTAGTTTTGGTGAAATCTTTAGGATTATCTATATAGAATATCATGCCATCTGCAAATAATGACAGTTTTATTTCTTTCTTTCCATTTGGATGCCTTTCATTTCTTCTCTGGTTGCTGTGGCTAGGACTTACATTACTATGTTGAATAAGAGTGGTGAAAGCAGACATCTCTGTCTTGTTCCTGAACTTAAGGGAAACACTTTTCGATTATGTCGATTGAGTATGATGTTGACTGTGGGTCTGAGTGACTGGCAATTTTTGATACATTTATGCAAATGAGTATTATTGACCTTTGTTCTGGGACAGAGTTAACTTGAAAACAATTTGATCTTTTGAGCTCCTACCTTTTATAGTTTATGAGTTTTGAATGGAATAACATAATTCTAGGGCTAAATCCCTCCACTCCACACTGAGTCAAATCTCTTCTGATTACTCATTCTGATGCCTTGTGATTGATGGGGTTTTTCACTGTGGTTGGCAGAACTGCCCTTATTTCCAGCCATATATGAGCTCTGGTGATTATTAGGTTTAATCCCTTTGTGTAGCTATTCTCCAATCATAAATAGTTTCCTCACACAGATGAGCTGATCAGGACTCAAATGAAGACTGAGAACTGGAAGGGATCTCTTTGCAAATCTCCAATGTTTTCTTTGTGTATCTTCTCTCTGCTACTCTGTCCTGTGAACTCTAAACAGCTTGGCCTCCCAGCTCTATCTTTTCAACTCAAGGAGGCATCCTGACTTTGTGATTGTTCCTTTCATCCTTTGTCGTAGTTTGGATTTCTCTCTAAATGATAAACTTGGGGCAACTGTAGGACTTACCTGATTGTTTTCTAATTTCTCAGAGATCACTGTCTTTCATTGTCTGAAGTTCAATGTCTTCAAAACCATTGGGTTATATATTTTGTCCATTTTGAAATTGGACAGGAGGTTAAATCTGGTCCCTATTGCTTCAAATTGGTCAGAAACAGAAGTCCAAAAACAATTTATTTTATGTCATTTGATCTTTTAGTACATATACTTCTATAAAATCTTGCAACTATATAATAATTTTAAATGCCCTGAGAATGCCTAAAGGTCCCTGCTTCTTCACAATGTGGTATAGTTGAAATTGGTGAACATTTTATTAGAGCTTTTTCCTGTAATTGGAGAATTTTAAAAAGCAAGGGGAAGAAAAAAAGGCAGGAGTCATATGTAGTGCTATCAATGATAAAATAATTATTATTTAGTTTGTTTTTCCCTAATTTATCAATAAAATAAGAAAGGAAATTATTGATCTCCAAGGAAAAGTTTTTCTAGCCAAGGAACTTTGAATGATATCACAAATCTTCTAGAGTTAAGGTCTTTTTCCTAGTGATTGGTAGTGTTCAAAATCATGCACATGAATGAACATGTGCATTTATGTGTTTACACACATGTACCTGAGATGGCGGAGGTTATCTTTTTATTCTGATCAGTCTCAGAAAAAGACTCCAGAAAGACATTGTAAGTCATTTCCATTGATAAGAAAAAATGGAACTTTGGGCAACTTCAACTATGTTAGGCATCATCATAATTGATTGACTAATAATGAACAAGATAAATATTTTAAATTTTGCTAGAAAATTATTTAAGGAAACAATATAGATGGTGCCTGTTAGCAGCAGACATTTTTTTTTGGTATGAATCACTAATGGTTACTTTGAGGAAAGTCAACTAAGTCGATTATATACTAAACAAATATATACAGGTATAGATCAGAGTGTATATATATATGTGTGTAATCACTAGAGGCCCGGTGCACAAATTCATGCACGAGTGGAGTCTGGCGGGCTGCCCCATCAGGCAGAAGGGGCCGGCTGGCCTGGAGGAGGGGACCCAGGAGGTTGGCCAGCTGGCCCAGCCCCCTAGTTGAACACTCAATGGAGGAGACAATTTGCACATTAGCCTTTTATGATATAGGATTATTAGCAAAGGTATAATGTTTATATATGAAATAGCAATTTAAAAATAAACATGTTTGAGTATGTATATATATATATATATTTCCATGAACTGCATTTTTTTAGTTTTAAAAATATCATTATACTATCTTTCTCAATCTTGGTATTATCATTAAAAATAAAGTGATTGTGAATATCATAAAGATCGTCTAGTTCCATGAAGCTCAATTATTTTTTCTCTTCCCAAGTGTAATAAAATTAAATATACCAATTCATATTTTTCAAGCTATTCAAAAAAAAATAACACCATCATGGAGAAAGAAACTCTTTAAAAATACCACGTTTTTACATGAAAAAATATCAATCACATATATGCCACTAAAATTGATTTGTTAATAGTCATTCAGTTATTTATGCAACTCTTTATATGTTAGTTTAACCACCAGTAATTGATTCCATATCCAACGTTTTATCACCTGCAAAAAAAATGACATTCTATATTAGGCTCTAATAGAAGTTAAAAAAATTGACTAACAGGTTAGTAGCCACATTAATAAATCTTCAGCTGCTTTAGCTCAATAACTACAGAATCTTGGGAAAGCATCTTAAGTCTCCCCATGCCTCTGCTTTCTCTTTTCTTAAATAGGAATAAAAATAATATATGCATAAAACATTTAGAACCACATTTTCCACAAAATAATTACTCATTAAATGTGTAAGATATTATAACTAATCACATTTCTTAAATGATTAGCTTCCATCTATAAAACAAACAAAAAATTTATTCACTGAATTACCATTCCCAAATATCTGAAATGCAGATTGAACAACATAGAAGTTTCATTAAACCTTATTTTTATGAATTATGACATTGTATAAAGTATAGCTCCTGGAATAGGAATTGAGGAAAATTCCAATTCAGCAAAACACATCATCCTCAGATAGCTGACACTCCTGCCTACTCATTTTAGAACTAACAAGAAGAAATATCAATGGGTGTTTTTTGAAGGAAAAGCTGAACACTATGAAGAAAAGTTATGAAAATAATGTTAACTCATATACTGACAGAGTGAATAGCTGCCAAGTACCTTGAGATAAAGCAGATATCATAATGTGCCTAATGTTTAGCTCTACATGTTCTTCTAGACTAGAAAGAAATGTTTTATAATATGATCTCTTTTTAATGGGGTCAAATTTTTGATATAATAGTAGAAACGATAAAAATCACTATTAGTTTGAGCATTTAAAAGAGTGAAATATTCTTGTTATTAATGGAAGGGAAGCCTATTTATAGGATAATGTTGTAAGTGAACCATGTTAAAAATTAACAACTTTACTAAAGAGATTCCATTTGATATCAACCTTAAGAAATTCCATCTTTCATCAACCTTTAGAAATAAACAAAGTGAGATTGTTAGATGAAATATTTAGGCTTTCAATCAATGAATGTTAAAAAAAAAAAAACAGAGTAAAGTAGCAATGTGTTATCTTGACAGGAGTTAACTTCTGTTTTAGGCAAAATATCTTCTTAATGTTAAATTAATTTTCTGCTTTATCTTTCTATGTTATTGTGTTTTACTTCTCTATAATACATGTTATATGGTGGATACATGTTGTATTTTACATATTACTGGAATTAATTTAAAGCTGTTTACTTGTACTATAATAATAAACCTTAATGCATTATGATTGAGTATACCTAAGTCAACATGGATTAATTATGCCATATTGTAATGTCCACATTCACTATCAAATCTCCAAAAGTTTGTAGTTTAATTTTATGTTATAGTTAAGCAAATTACACTTTTTTCTTTTCTCAAATTGGACATTTGAATGGAGAATGGGAAGTTGCATGTAAACTATGTAGATATAGCATGAGAACATGAGAATATTGCTGTAATCTCTCAGATGAGGAAATAAATGGAGACAAAGGACACTGGTGTCTCAGAGTTGGGGAGAAAGCAAAGAAAGAAGAATCCAAGGCTGTCAAAGACAATTTAAGCTTCTCTTCTGCTCTGCCTTACCTTGGCTATTTGTGATGAATGAAAATTCTAAAGCATTTTGTATAGGATTTAAATCTTACAATTTTAGATTCACAGAGCACATTGACTGGAGTTGGGTAACTTGTGGCCAAAAGTTTGAAAAAAGTGAGTCCATGGAAAGGCTCTCTTCCTCGTAATGGAAACACACAGGGTTTCCAATTCTTCTCAACCTGCTTTCTGAGCTTGCAGCCCAGAAAGCCTTCAAGTAGCAGATGCCATCTTTGAAAAAACCACTGGCTTGCCCAGAAATAGAGTGCTGGATAGATGTATGTAGGTCATGGGCACTATATGCTACAGAGAGACTTTTTGTGTTATGATTTGGACATGTGTCAATGCCTTATTGATAAACTCCTTCAAATAACTCCATAGGAGATGATTGACTCGGAGTTAATATTGATCAAACCTAAGGCCATATAGAAAAGGGCATATGGTGTAAAAGAACAAATTGCATACGAATATGTTTTCGATAGAGTCAGTTTTTACAGTGCTGATTTCACCAGCTGGCTGGTGAGTTTGAAGGCTTCTTAATGGTCACACTGCTGGTATTCAAATGCTAATAGAAACTTTGATGGGAAAATCACTTGAGTAAAAATTTCTGCCATCTGTTGTCCTTCATTGGGACTCCAGTGTTAAGAATAATTTGTGCTATTGCTGGCCCTTTATATTTCCCCAGCAGTAATAAAATTTCATAAGATTTCATTTGGTGGTCACAAAGCTATCCTGGTTTTATAACTAGAGAACATACACTCACATAAGGGAATCCACAGGAAAATTTACTGCTAACAGAATTTGTCTCCAGTCACTTGCTTTAGGGTTGCAGCAATGTATAAATATGAGAATACATCTTAAAATGAGTTTTTCAATGTTATTAACTGGTAGTGGCATGAGAATTCAATCTTTTAATACATTTAAACAGTTGGGCACTTCATTCTTTTGTAAATATTGTTAGCTTTTTATTGCTGCTTAGAAACTCCTCTACAACTTCTTCGTTCCTATGTATCTTTTCAGAAGTAGTAAATAACAGATTTACTGGGAGTTTGGGCACCATGCAGAAATTCAGAGAGGAGCTCTAAATTGTTTCCCATCAAATGTGTCTTTCATAGACTAAACATATTAAAATAATTGGATAATTCTAATAGCTTGTTCTTAAAGTTCTGTTGTACAACAGGGCATGTTTAAGGAAATGAGAGATTGCCATGCATTATTGAAAAGAAGCAAGAACCAAAATGTTAAAAAAGAACCCAAATAATAACTTATTGTAGTAATCATATTAGTAAATAATTGCTTAATCCCTGCTGTTTTGTCTCAGTGTTTGAGCACTGACTTATGAACCAGAAGATAACAGTTTGATTCCTAGTCAGGGCACATACTCAGGTTGTGGGCTCAATTTCCAGTAAAGGGTGTGTGAGAGGCAGTGGATCAATAATTTTCTCTCATTGATCTCTCTTTCTCTCTCCCTTTCTTTATGAAATCAATTTAAAAAAGAATTGCTTAATATGTATGAAAACTATATCCCTAAGGGATTCCCATTCTTAGAGTAATAAATTATCAAGAGAGTAAGAATCTACTAAAAAAAGAAAAAGTAAAGCATGCTAATTGCAAATTCCAAAGTGAAAACTGCTAACATCAGCATAAGAGCAATGTGAAGCAGAAATTATTTAGGTAATTTTTATTAATTTCAATATTGTGTAAAGAGTAAGTTTCAGCCACATTGATCTTGTTTCTTCTCACATATCTTTTACTATTTTAATATTTGTTCCTATCATTTTTAAATATATATATTTTATTGATTTTTCACAAAGAGAAAGGGAGAAGGTTAGAAAGTTAGAAACATCAATGAGAGAGAAACATCAATCAGCTGCCTCCTGCACATGCCCAACTGGGGATGTGCCCACAGCCAATGTACATGCCCCTGACTGGAATCGAACCCGGGACCCCTCAGTCCGCAGGCCAACGCTCTATCCACTGAGCCAAACCGGTTTTGGCTGTTCCTACCATTAAATCTGCTTTTCTCCTTGCCTGAAAGTTCTCTCCTACCCCTGTTCTTATCGCTTGTATCTCAGTCCCCCCTTTCGGGATGTCTGTACACTTTCCTTTATTTATATATGTCCATGTTCTAATGCTACCTTCTAGACATGCATTTTGTATTTTGTAACCCCTCTTATCTTAAAGAAAGATCTCTCTCTCTCTCTCTCTCTCTCTCTCTCTCTCTCTCTCTCTCTCTCTCTCTCTCTCTCCACACACACACACACACACACTCACACAACCTTAATTCCCTTAAAAATGATCCAATAATACATTCTGTATAATACTGTAGAATGCTGAAATTGTGATATTTTGTGTGTGTGTGTATTATCTATATATTTACCACTAGAATGTCGATCTTCCAAGGACCTTGTCTTTTTTGGTCACCAACATATCCTTAATAGTAACAATAAACTCTTAACATATGGAACATATAACCTTCATTATAATGAATAGTTTAATAAATTAAGGAATTATACTTTCATTGTATCATTCCTTTAGGCAAACAGTCTCAAACTTGTCATTCCTAATTTTTTATCCCATAAAATATCCAAGAAATTATCCCTTTCATTGAGCTGCCCTGTCCTCTTCATTCTACACAGCATTTGAAATTTTCATATTTGCTTGCTTTATTCTCTTACCCTTGGAGTGTATCATAAATACCAGAATCTATTCAACAAACAGTTAGTGTGAACCTACTGTGTGCAAGGCAGACACTTGGTTTGCTACTAGAGATAGAGTTTGCAAAGAACCCTTTTCTCTTAATAAACTTACAGCCTCATAGTAGCACAAAACAATATGTTAATACTCCATTAAAGTCCTGGAACCAGAAAGGGAAAATGGGAGTGCTTTTTCTATAGCAGTTACTTGTGTCCCCTAGTCCTTCTTGACAGTTTGCCAATGCACCTCAAGTGGGGAAAAATGATTATGGGAATGAAGAAAGAGCAATATTGTGAAAGGCAGCATAAAGAAAGAACTATCTATGAACAAGTCATGGAAAGAGAATGGGAAAATGTTCTGACATAAGTTGTCAATTCTGAAGGATGTTAAAATTGACAAATTATAGTATAAGAGGCCTGTTCACAGATGAGTTGGTTTAGGATGTACTATTCATCAAAGCTGAAAAGGAATTATCTATTCAGAATGGTAAATCTTCCTACTATGTAACCAATTTATAGGTATAAACCAGAGACTGGGATCATTTGCAAACATCATCATTAACTAATTTTAAAATCCTTGCTCTTTTTTTGAGACACTAATTGACAGAAGTTCCTGGCAATTAATTTGTATTAAGGCTTTCTGATGAAAACTAATAAAGAGGAAAAATTCAAGGCCATAGATAACTAAAAAAAAAACAACAACAGTAGATCTATCTGATGTGAATGCATATCTATGTAGTGGCAAATTTCCACTTGATACTTTATTGGTTTAATATTACTTGTTGTCAGTAGATAATTGTAATATAATTTCATAGTCCTTCAGGTTTTGGTCCCCTTCTTGTTCTAGATTTAGCTATTTTACTTAACCATACTCATTTTGAGGAAAATTTCAGAGAAACTGAAACAATGAAATATAGGACTTCTTGTGGAACGTTGAACTGGTTATTATTAGGAGTAAATATATCACCTACAACATCCCCCAGAGTTCTGGAAATGAAAGGAAATGAATTTTAATATAACATATCCCACATATCGATCCTATGAATATTAAATTCTTTAGAAGAGCAAACTAATGGGGCCAAATCCTACCACCAACCTGTGATTTTGTATTTAAAGTTGTATTGGAACTCAAACGCATTTATTTACAAATCCTCTGTCACCTCTCTTGCTACAAATGGTTACCACAAAGTTTGCATGGCCTGTAGAGTGCCAAATCTTAACTATGTAGCTTTTAATAGGAAAGGTTTGCTAACTCTTGCTTCAAAAGATCTTACTTAATAATAGACAAATATGTAAATTGACCATACCTCTGCTATGCCACCAGCCAATCAGGAGTGCTATGCAAATTAATCCAACAAATGTGGTGGTTAATTTGCATACACAGGTGCCCAGTGACTGGGGTGGGATGCAGGCATTCTGCCCCATCACTGTTCTCTCAAGGTCTCTGGGCAACATGGAAAGGTGGGACTGAAGCAGAAAGAGGCAGCTCCAGGGTCTGAGATGAAAGGGGCTGGGCCAGAGTGGAAAGGCAGTGCAGGCAGCTAAGGAAAGAAAAGCCCATTGTAGCATGAATCTTCATGCATTGGGCTTCTAGTAGCTTAATAAAAAGTTACAATAAAAGTCGCCTGACCATTGTGTCTCAGTGGTTGGCATCAACCTATGAATCAGGAGATCACAGTTTGATTCCTGTTCAGGGCACATGCCTGGGTTGCAGGTTCTATCCCCAGTGTGGGGTATGCAGCAGGTAGCCAATCAATGACTCTCTCTCATCATTGATGTTTCTATCTTTCTCTCCCTCTCCCTTACTCTCTGAAATCAATAAAAATATATTAAAAATGCAAGTGCCCTTTTGACCCTCTCTTTAAATATTTCCTGTTACTTGAAGTAACAGATAAATAGACTGGGTCCATGCTCATGAAACAAATGGAAAGTTATGTTAACCAAAAGAGGCAAACAAAATAGTCTTATTTAAACCATTAAGGGACTCCATGCATTAAGAGAAGGTGTTTGGTTAAAATTAAAGAGGTTTTAAAATAACTTAAGTAGTGTATGCTGGATTGAGTTATTTTGAAGTGTATATAGCAACTATTCTCTTTACTGACAGTACCACCATTTCCTCTAGACTACTTGAGCAATCTTGATGGAATAATAAATCACATATTTTGTCCCTAGGTCTTCTAAACATCTTTCTGCCAGAGCCTTTCTCTCACCATCTCAGTGGTACTAAAAATAGGTCCTAAGCTTGGCCAATCATATTCTTTCTTGAGAGTTTTAATCTTGTGGTAAGCAATAAGGTTGAAGTTCATCCATTCTAGTGAGAATGCCTGGTCAAGACCAACAAACTACACCTGCTGTGGGGATTCTGGAGTTGCGCCTGTTACAAACCTGATTCACTGATTTTTATCTTCAATCTTGCAAACACCTCCATTTCCTTACTATGAATTCCCTTATTTGCAAAGACAGCTTCTGTTGTTTACAAATTAATAATTCTAATGGCTACCTAGTGTCATCAGAGAAACTCTTCTAGCTGGGCTCCTTTTGTAAAGAAGTTTGATTCCCTTGAAGAGCCTGCAAAGCATAGCCATTTGCATGTAATGAACAGTTTGCAATACTTTGAGATTGATGTGCAATTTCTATTTGACAAGAAAGAAACTATTAGGATCAACCATGGTCGTATATTGCAGAATACCAATGTTGTTTCCACACTTTAAGTGTTGTTGGATCATTATATGAGATTCATAATTTTCTTCTGTTGTACCCACTTTTGCATTACCATTCAGTCTTAATTTATTACACCCTATTAAAAGTTTTTAGGTAATTTGTTCTTATTGCTACTAAGACATTAAAATGTCTGCAGGCTGTGAAAATGAATAAATTTAATGTGCCAGCATAGTTCTCCAAATCCTGGCATTACAACTAATAGTGCAGCCTTGTATTATATTATAAATTCTAGTTAATGTGGACTTCTTTTTAAAAAATCTCATTTTGCTGCTATTTTTACATAGCACATTTTCCAGGCAGCTCATCCTTAAATTTAAATTTCTATTTATTTTTAATAGTTTATGGCTTTTGTATGTATTTACACAAAGACAACATATGTATTTTAAGTGCTAATAATGGCTCACTGAAACAATCTTAAGTTTAAAACCATGCAATTGTTTGTTTGCTTATTTTTGTTGGTTTGTGTGTGTTCCAATAAAATTTATTTACAAAAGCAAATGTCAATTAGATTTTACTCACAAGGTATAGATTGTTGACCCCTAATTCAAAGCAAACATACACAATGTTTAACTAATTAAACCTCTTCTTAATGATAAGTGATGAAACAAGGGTAAATTTTCACCACATTCATTTAAAATTGTACTGGAATATCTAGTTAATCCTCTAACACAAGATAAATAAATAAAAGACATAATGATTGTAGGTTCTTTTGTATGTTTTATTTTTATACTCAGGTTTGTGAATACCGACATTTTTTTCTTGAAACCACATAACTGCTAAAATACTAAGCTGTATAGCATGGTTTATGAACATTTGTTTCAAATACATGCTATAAGGTGCAAACTGCACTCGAGTTTATAGGAATTTGCAAATTACTCTTAACCAGGGCTATCCCTAGAGGAATGTTCACAGTAATTTAACCAGTACATAACCACCCGAGATAAATTCATTAAAATGAGGCTGAACTGTTGAAATATTTCATAGTATCCCTGGAATACGTTAAGAACAGAGATTTCAAAATTGAATTTTAATGATGTTCAGATAATGGAGTACATGACACCAAACACTTCATAATGCATGGGCTTATGTTATGAGGCTACCAGTTAGCTATCTCACTCAAGGGAGGAAGCTACCTATAAGATTACCTGTATTCTAGAGAACCTGTATACCACTGCTAGTTTGAACACTTATCTCAGACAATTCATTTTTTCATTACTCTTTAAAATCAATACATTTATTCAACAAACCATTACTTTGGAGCTGCTCTGTATCAGACCCTGTCTTGGTGACCAGGATCTCCAAATTTACACAACTGCAATCTTACTTACAGAAAATCCAGCATTTTCTGAAATAGAAGAATATTTAAACAATTGAAACATGAATGATATATTCAGTTGATGGATATGTAAGCAATTAAAATAACATCTAAAAGTTATATAGCATCAAGGAAGTCAGGGGAGAGAGAACAGAGGCAGTACCACACTGGCTAGGAGATTCACAGAAGATGTAATAAATGACACAAGGCTACATTCAGTAAAAGAAAAAAATGAAAAATTATGGTGTTATGAAAAATTGTGCTATGATTAGTACATGATGAGAGATGCTCTTGGTCAGATTATGGATCCATGGCAAGAAATGGTATTAAGCACATCAATTTCTTTTTTCATTATACTATTTTTATTTTGTTTTTTAACCTATTGGGATAGTATTTTCTAAATTGTGAAACATGAAATCAATTTGTGGACCTCCACCTGCATTTTTTGGGGTGAGAGAAAATAGAAAATATCAAGGTTCATCACACATACTAAAGTATTGTTTCATAGCTTTGTATTTTAAGTGTGTGTGTGTGTATGTATGTGTATTGGATTGTCTCTTAATGAATGTCACAAGGTAGTAATATGATTAGTATAAGTGAATAATTTAGTTTAAAAATTAAGAAGCACGTTTAGGAAATAGATACTTTTGGAAGATGCTATAAAATTAATTTTGCAAAAACATGCCCAGAAAGATATAATAGAAGACTTAATTGCAGTAGCTTGTAAAGTTCATTTAAATGTCTATTTTAAAGGTTACACAGGATATTACTTGATGTTATTGTCAAAAAAATCTTAGCAAAGTAAGTAAAAAGGTATTCTTATGACTCTTTTATAAAGATACAGAAAGGTTAGGATTTCACCACAAATCACAAGGCTAATAAATGAAAGTCTTGGGTTCTGAATAACATGTGGTTTACTGACCATCTGCTAGAAGTTAGAGACGTTAATAAAGTAAATAAGTTAGTAAATAAATTAATTAATTAAAACTCTGTTAATAAGTATTGAGGAAATTAATAAAGAGAATAATACCACTCTACATATGTCTTAAGGATATCGTATGATAAAGATGAAAACTCTTTCATCTATAAAAATTCTTTGTTGATAAGTATATCTCAATTAAACTAATCTTATATTATTATCCATAAGGGTGAGAAATAACATCTTTATTACTGTGGGTTATAATTTGAGTCATAGTGTATCAAAATCAGTGTACTAGAAAGGATTATTTTTTATGAGAGATAACATTAGGATTGTTAATGATGGCAATAACATCAGTCATAACATAATAAGGTACTTGATCATTTATGAAGCATTTTGAATTACATTGTCATTCTCATATACATCTCATGTTGAGATATAGATTTGGGGATTCCTTTATTTTATAAGATGTGGGCTCCAGAGGGGATAGAAGATGGCAGACTCCTCATTTATTTCTCCTTGACTCAAAATAAAAGTAGGGTTTGGGCAGGAGAGCAGAATTTGCTTAGCACCTTTTATATATGGTGCTAAGGATACAGGACCTTGTGTAGCAAGGTCTGATGTTCCCTAAGAAAATCTTGACATTGAAAGGCTCTTGGTTACCCCAGGGTAGAAGTCCCTTGAAGATCACAGCCTAAGATTTAGTAGTTGCCTCCCTTTCAGAATACCTTTAAAAAAAGGCACTGTGATGCATAATATCCCTTCAAGACAAAATTGTGTTCCTTTAACATTGCACAGCTGTGCATATCAGAAACATTTTGCTCATTCAGCATATTTTATCCGGTGTCAGGAGTGCTGCACACCAATTTCAATGTGGAGACAACTGGTACAGCACTGAGGGAGGCAAGCGTCTGTCTCCACGTGGTGAGGATAAAGAATCAATGACAGGTCCAACACTTAAGGAAGTTAGTCTAGTGCAGAGAGAGATACATGCATAAACCTTAAAGTTGGTATAATACAATCCTTTTCCAATTCTTTACTCACTTTACTTACAAACTTCTGTGTGAACAGAGAGGAGAGGATGATGACAGTTGTTTGGGGAGGCCAAGGAAGTCCTCATCATGAGCAGGTAGCTTCATCAGAAAGAAAGAGAAAAGCGTGTCCTTGACCACATACAAAGGTCAGGTGGCCTCATGAAATGACGGTTGTTAGGAGAATGGAAACATGTTTAAGTGCCCATAGTCTAGGAATCTCAGGGGCACATATGGAGGATGACACATGGTAGACAGGTAGGTTTGGCACACTTTGTGAAGGTCATATGATATATGTACAAACCTGTGTTTTAGCCTATAAATAACAAAATTATTGAATATATTTAAACAGATGAGTTTCTAAATAAGACCTATAATTTTGAAGATCAGCTTGTTTAGGATATTTATGGTTTCTTATATACCTTTCAGGTTTGTATAGTATAATTTTGGTGAAGAAATTTAAAGCCACCACTCAGCACATATGAAAAAAGTGCAGCTTCAATTCATTCTTAGAGGAATATAGTTGAAAGATTTTGTGAGCCTGTTGTGCTTCTTTCCTTTCCAGACTTTCCAAATGTAAACAAATTTTAAATGGTTTATTTCCACTCCAGCATCTATCTGAAGGTGTAGTGTATGTTTGCTTTCTGATTAAAAATAAAGCAGAAAATGTAATTAAGATAGACTTATTGTGGTTATAGAGTGCTCATGAGTCTTACTTTAAAAGATAACATTAATTTAAAATATAGAGAGGACACTAATGTTATTTTGTGAATCATTCTCAGCTTTTCCTAAATCAGATATTTAGTTCTCGCTGCCAAAGGAGGCAGTAGTGCAGAGTGCCTATCAGCATGCACTCTTAGCTGGTTGATTTTTACAAGTCACCTATCTCAATATGTAAATTAAACAAGCATTTATAGAGATCGTGCTGTGTGCTATATAGCATTCCAGGAAATAGGGATCCAGCAGTAAAAGAAAACAAGTGTGCATTCTCAAAAAATAAATAAGAGAATGTTAGTATAGTGGTATATGTGTCTTCAATTTCCTTTTATTTTAAAAATGTTTATTAAATGTATCTGGTGACATTAGTTAATAAAATTATCTAAGTTTCAAGTATACATATCTATATTATTTGTATATTATATTGTGTGTTTACCACCCTAACTCAAGTCTCCTTCCATCACCATTTGTTACACTTTACTACCTCTTCCCCATTTTGTTCCCATTTGGTAACTACCATACTGTTGTCTGTGAATTTTGTTTGTTTGTTTGCCCATTTGCTGCTTTCAGTTTTATATCTCACATATGAATGAAAGCATATGGTTCTTGAGTTTTTTTCTGGCTTATTTCATTTAGCATGATATTCTAAACATCCATCCCTATTGTCATAAATGACATTACTTCATCTTTTTTATCCAATCATCCATCAAAGGAAACTTTGGTTGTTTCCATGTCTTGGCCACCATGAATAATGTGCAATTTACATAGGGGTACATATATCTTTTGAATAAATGTTTTCAAATTTCTTGGGTAGATACCCAGAAGAGGGGTTTCTTGGACATATGATAAGTCTATTCTTAATTTTTAAATTTCCTCTTTTAAAATAAATATTCCATTCTGAGAAATGTCATCACTTATAAGTTGTAACTGCCAATGTATCAATAATCACACCACAGTTCTTGGGGATTTTTATCTTTTGGCTGATGGTAACTTGGAAGTTTAAATCTATCATTACGTGGAACTGTTAATGCAATAGAGAAATGAATGACTTCCCTATATCCTTGTTAAGTATCAATTCACAATCAGAAAAGGCTACAAGCAAGGTGCCGGGGGCTGAGAGGTTGGACCACCCATCAAGAGATGGAATGAGAAAAGGAAATAGTAAAGTGTGTGTGAGATGAAGGGTCATCCCCTGAGGTAAGAAATTAGTGCACAGAAGGGAGTTAGAAAATTACCTTCAGCATTGTTAGATCTGACTTTTATTGCATGGTCAACATTTCACTCATTTTCTTTTTCATTTCTGAAATAAAACAGGGAAATAAGAATTATTTTTATTTGTTTTTAAATTTATCTTTATTGTTGAAAGTATTATAGATGTCCCCTTTCTTCCCCATTGATCCCCTCCACCCCACACCTGCCCAACCCAGGCCTTCACCACACTATTGTCTGTGTCCCTGGGTTATACTTGTATACATATAAATTATTTGGTTAATCGCTTCCCACCCCGCCCCCACCTAAGTAAAATAAACCAGTCAGATAAAGACAAGTATCACATAATCTCACTCAGATGTGTAATCCAATGAACAAAATAAACCGATGAACAAAATAGAGCCAGAGTCACAGAAACATGGAACACTCTGATGAATCTCAGGGGGAATAATTATTTTTTTATTAATTCTAAGTCCTGGAGAGTTAAGGAACTTTTCAGGAGATAATCCAAATGACACCTTCTGTGTTGGGTGTTTTAGAATTTGCCAAGGAATAGTTCTACCTTTACAAGGAAACCCCAGACTGAGGCAGTGATGTAGCCACTAATGGAACACCTGTGCACTAATGGAATAAAGTATTTCAGCTTGAGAAATATTTTCAAAATTCCTGTGGTCTGCCTAATTTTGAAATGTCCCATTTGTGTGAATGCTGAAGTTCTTATGTATTTTCTAAGTTCTAACAGTGTTACATCAACACTGAATTCATTATTGGAAGAAATATATCCATGCATTGGGTTCTGGGGTCTTCTCCAAGTAGAGAAATGATTTTCTATATTGCCTCATCATAAGAATCACAATATTGAGTCTCTTTCTAGAGCTGCAATGTCAATATCCAATTCACTAGCCACTAGCCATATGGAATAGATTACTGAACTCTTGAAGTGTGGCTAGTCCAAATTAAGATGAACCATGAGTGTAAAACTCACACTGGGTTTTGGAGAATTAGTAAAAACATAAAAAAGCAAACTATCTCATTACATGTTAAAGAGATAATATTTTATAATATCCGATTAAATAAAATACATTATTAAAAGTAAATTGACCTGTATCTTTTTGCTCTTTGAATGTGGCTACTGAAAATTCAAAATTATGTATGTGATTAACATTTTATTAGTGCTGCTCGATGAGTCTGACTTGCTTTAGTTTAGAATGTAGTCCTATTGATAAAGGTCCCTAGTGTTTTATCTAATCAGGAAACTTTGGGACATATTGTAGAGGAATAAATAAGTGATGTTCATTTTAACTGGTAAGAAGAGCTTATTGGTATGTGGAGGGGAGAGAAAGGATTACGGACTACCCTGCTTTCCTACTGTCACCCTATTCCCAGTTTTTTCCCGTTTTTCAACCTAAGTCAAAATTGCAGAATTCACAGATGATGTTCTGATTTAGGAAAATACTTTGAAGTGTAAACAGTCTTAAGTCTCCTCCAGGCTTTTCCATTTAAAAAAGATTAGGAGTAACTGTCTAATTTGGATAGGAGGGTATGTTTTTGAGGTAGGAACTGCAGGTACTTCTGATGTGTAGCTGTGAGCACCCTCTTTACAAAAGTTTACACAGAGATAAAATATGTGGGATCAGCATTATTTAGTATCTTACAACTGTGATCTTTCCTCACTTTTGTTTGTAGCTGAACAACCTACAGAGCTCAGTGAAAACTCACTCATTCTGAAGGGGAAAATAAGTGGAGTTGGCCAAAGGGAGTATTTGCAACTGACAAAGCTTAAGTGAATGTGGAGTGTCTCTTGTAGTTAACAGAAGTTGAAATTCGTGGTCTGCCTGCTAGGTGAACTACTAATTATTGATATATGCCAGGATGGTGCCTGGGGAGAAGGGTTATCAAAGGAAATCAATGTTCAAATTACAGTATATATCTTGGCCATGGACGTTATTGATTTTTAGCCAATATCTGCTATTCTTTCATTTATAGTATGAGAAAGCAGTGTAATGAACCTAACTCTCACTGTCACGTCCTGTTTTTCTCATCACATTCACAATAATCACATGTCAATGTGCATGAACATTTCATATTTCTAAACTTTATTATATATCACTTCACTATTAATCGAAGAGAAAAAGAAAATATAGATCATAAAACTGTTTCATCTTCAGTCACTTTGATTCCTTTGTATGGTATTCAAGATCTTGCATGCATATGGCAGCATGAAGCTAAATAGATTTTCTTATGTGATATATATATTTTTCAAATAAGTGTTTATGTTTTCAAATTATAAATGTATTATAGGTTAATTGAGGGCAATTTGTGTAATGGAGAAAAGTATAAAAGAAACCCGTAATTTCACCATTCAGTGTCAAAGAGAAATTTGTTAAGTTAATGCTTTAAAAAGGGAGCCAGTAGTAATACGAACAGGTTCAAAAGAAGATACAAGAAACAAATGCTTCCATAGGCAACAATTTTTTTAAAAAGATCTGGAATAAGATTGGTAAATTTGATTCAAAACAGATTAGCATCCTACAATATTCGGGGATAGTTATATTCTCTACTGAATCAGAACTAATTTGCATCACATCAGTTTTCTATAAAATAGCATTAAACTTTATAGAATTGTAAAGTATCTCGATCCAAGTTAGTAGTTAACAGCAAGTAAAACAGATTTGCATTTTCTGGAAAGATAGTAGTCCTCTGAGGGTGTGGAGGGCATGTTAACACCCCACTGTTCTTTTGAAACATCCTTTGGTCTGTTTGGTAACCTCCAAGTGTTCGATATTTTTGTTTTCTTAAAACTAAAAGTAAGTACTGTCAACTTTTAATGCTTCTTCTAGACTTTTTCCTATGGATTTTTGGAATATAGTTGAAGCGTGTTGTATTTTTGTAGTTGATTTTCAATTTTACTGGATAAACTTAAAGATGCTCATCAATTAATGCATCTTAACTATTCGCTATTCTTTAAGTATTAAAGAAAATATATCAGTGACACAGTGTCACACTTTCAGGACATGGTAGTACTAAAAATCTTCACAGTTAAATAGCACCTTTTTTGTATAAGAAGTGTGACAATTAGGTGCTTCTAATAACATAAAAAATGTTTATTCCATTCACAAAAAGCCATGTTTGTCAATAGAAACATATATGCCTGCCTCTAAAAGGTAAGTCAGGTTGATTTCATCACATTTTTATTATCATGATGATAAATAGGAAACGGTAGATTTGGTGCCTCTGCAAGTTCTCTCTCTAAAGTTTTTCATCACTTCATATTGTTACCGGAAAAGTTTGAGGACCATATTTCATCATTGCTAGTGGAGTTCTTGGGGTATTGCTGAAATAAGCATTTTTAGAAGCTCCAATGGGAGAATGACATGTGGCAAAGGGCTTTATATGCATGGTGTTACATTCCTCATGTTGTAGAGTTCGAGCCCCCTTAAGCCAGTCTTAAAAGAAGGACAGCTTTGGATTCAGTAGATCCAAGATGATGGCCAGTGTCCAGGATGTATTTTCCATATTGCAGTCAGGTTCAGTCCAGCATCAGGTTAATTAAGGTTCATGAGTCCATTGTGTGGAACCCACATGGTGGTGAGCCACATAGGCCAATGCAGGGGAGTGTGCTTCCTGCAATAGTAATTACAGCAGTGCAGGAAAGCAGGAGAGCCAAGAGCCAAGAAAGTGGGCTCCTTTGTCTAGAAGTTTAAATATTCAGGTTTTTCACCACACCTATTCTGGCCACTAATTTGTTCCCTAGTGTGACGGACAGGTAGCTACCTTCCCACCTCACTCACACCTTCCTGGGTGTGCATGTAAACTGCTTTGTTCAGTCCCTTTTCTCATCAATCAGCAAGGAACACACTTGAAGTGTGCTAAGTTAGCAAAGCTATTAAATGGCATGTCTATATTATTTAGCCTTCTCCTTATGACTTTTCTGTTTAATAATAACCAAGTTATTACTAAAGTATCAATATCCTTATAAAACACTTTGGGAAAGCTACATTTTTCTGTAAGAAAAAATATTACATGGTAGCTGGAACCGGTTTGGCCCAGTGGATAGAGCATCAGCCTGGGGACTGAAAGATCTCAGGTTCGATTCCAGTCAAGGGCACGTACCTTGGTTGCGGGCATATCCTCAGTAGGGGATGTGCAAGAGGCAGCTGATCGATGTTTCTCTGTCATCGATGTTTCTTAATTTCTATCCCTCTTCCTTCTTCTCTGTAGAAAAAATCAATAAAATATATTAAAAATATTACATGGTTCAGAAAAATAAATTATAAGGATCAGGCTTAGGATTTCAACATATGAATTACATATGAGTCTCATCCAGGCAGCAATATGAAGCATGCATTTAAAAATAATACTTATTACTCGAAAACAATCTACTAGCTTATTATAATCTGTGTGAAAAAATATATATATTAAACTTTTACAAGTAAATTAGATTCTAAGTAGAGGTAAAAAAGAATAGAGAAAGTTAGAAACAGCTGAATATGTGTTCCATATGTTCAGATCCAAAAGTCAGGACTCATAGATTTGTTGTGCAAAATATGGGTTGCATGGTTAACATGCAAATGCCAGTAAGATTCCATAGCAGGAGTTTAAAATTGGATTTTTACTTAGGTAGAACATCAATAGATTTATGTTGTTTTACGTATGCAAGGAACTTGAATCATTTCACTATTTAGTTCATCAAAGATTTTAGAGCCCCAACTATGCACCAAGTCAGTGTCAGGGAATTAACGAAGTGCCCATTACTAGATGCGTGGGGGGAAAAGAACTGTGGTACATTTACACTATGGAATACTATGCTGCATTAAAAAGGATTTCTTACCCTTTGAGATAGCATGGAGGGACCGGGGGATTATTATGTTAAGTAAAATAAGGCAGTCAGAGAAAGACAAATATCACATTTTTTCACTCATATGTGGAACCTAATGAACAAAATAAACTGATGAACAAAATAGATCCAGAGACAGAAGCATGGAACAGACTGTTGAATCTCAGAGGAAAGGTGGGGGTGGGTGGATGGGAAGAGATCAACCAAAGAACTTGTGTGCATATAGGCTTAACCCATGGACATAGACAATAGTGTTGTGAAGATCAGGGACAGGGGGTAGAGACAGGATAGAGAGGTCAGCTGGGGGAAAAGGGGGAACAAATGTAAAACTTTTAACAATAAAACTTTAAAAAATAAATATGTATGGACAGGTTCAAGTCTCTTCACTCCTCAGGACAATGATTGTTCTAAATACAAATATAAATACATAGAATTACAAAGGGCATTAACTAAATATCATTGTAAATATGAGTCATGTAATACTATACATGTCTCTTTATTAATGCACTTAAGGCCCAGTATATGAAATTCATGCACTCGGGCGGGGGGGGGGGGGGCGGTTGTCCCTCAGCCCAGCCTGCACCCTCTCCAATCTGGGACCCCCTTGGTTCCTAAACCGGCAGTCAGACTCTCTCACAATCTGGGACTGCTGGCTCCCAACCACTCACCTGCCTGCCTGCCTGATTGCCCGTAACTGCCTCTACCTGCCAGCCTGATCATTGCCCCCAATTGGGGCGGGCTGGCCAGACCTCACCTGTGCACAAATTGGTGCACTGGGCCTCTGGAATTGTGTAAGAAACAATGAAGACAACTTAATCAGCACATACACATTGCATGTGGAATCCAAAATTATTGTGAAACCTTATATGAACAAAATGTTGAGTAATAGATGCTTTTTAATATTATCAATTTATATAATATTAATGTCTTACATTTGTATACATTTTTATAGTTTTTACTTCACTGTAGTTACATGGCTTGCAGGAATAAAAAAAATTTCAGAAAGCTTTAGGGCTGACACATGGACCTAGGTGTTCTCTCTATAAGTCCAAGGCCATTTTTACACAGCTCACCAAAAAGTGAGAACAACTGTGGAGTGAAATTTATTTGATATTTGGAACAATAATGTAGAAGCTTAAAAGTATTATCTAAGATGTCATAAGCCTATTATTTCTTCACATTATAGAACTGAAAGATAGCATTAGTGGCAAAATGCCATACTTAACAATACTCTATATTGTTTAGGACCCAAAATGTGTCTGAAATGTACATTTTATCCAAAATAGTTTCTGTAATATTTGAAATCTGACAAATAACCTAGCAATTTCCTGGCATACTTTCAAATGTAAATGTGAAGTTGTTAATGGCACAGGCAACTATTCACTATGAACACTGTTAGTGGATGAATGGATCAATAGAGAATAAAAAATAACTCCTTTGGTGACATTATATATGTTTAGCTTTTAGGCCATCTTTTATATGCTCCCTAACCTATTTCCATCAAGTCTGGCATTTTGAGCAGGTCTTGAAGAAAACTAACTCTAGGATTGTGTTTCACAAAACTACACAGATAGGGAGAGAGGATAATGGACAACTTTCATCTTAAAACAACAGTCTAGCTTGACATCCATGTTATTACTCTCCTATCTTCTTCTCTACATCACTGGTCACTGGCTTTTCCTTGCCAGTTTCTTCTGCTAGATCCTTTCCTTTAAGAAGGTGGTTTTCACATTTTAATCATTCTTTCCTATCAGAACTAATATTTAAACACTTTCTTAACGTAAACAAAAAATTTATATGTTTTATATAAATATGTTTAAAGAATTTATGAATCATTTGGGTGGTTAGTGGAATTCTAAGGGTCTGTGAGTCTTATTCTCCCAACAAAAGATGCAGGGTAGAAGATGGGGCTGAGAAAAATAGAATGAAGGTGTCAGGACTCATAAAATGTAAGAAGAGGAAGTAAGGCAAAGGACAACTGTCTATTTCAGGTGTTTGCCTAGAGCCAGCCCTGCAGAGTTAGAGAACCTTGGTGAGCTAGCTAAAATGTTTAACAATAGCAACACAAAACTAAAAAAAACCCTAAAGTTTCAGAGTATTCTAACCTACTTCTCAGTTGAATTTTTGCCACAAACACTTCAGTAGTTCAGGGAATACCCATATAGAAGGCCTACATTTATGTTTTAATAATAGTAATGATATTTCTTAAAGAGTTTGTGTGTCTGTGAATAAACATACACTTATAAAAATCCCAGGCTGAGGTGAATATAAAATATTTCAAATATGTCTAGTTAGAAGACAGTAATATTTACTGAACACTTAGAGACTCCTGGCAATACAATGTATTCACTATAAGACCTTAAATGAGTTTTCTATTATTCACTCATTCAATGCATACTTAATGTGTCACTTATTTTGCAAGACACAATAGATATGGCATTGAACAGAACAGATGTGATCCCTGATGGGATTTTCAGTCTAATGGTAAAATTAAGAATGTAGTGAATGAGAAGTGCAGACATTAGATAACTACAATTAGCTGCATAAATGGCTCTGAAATTTGGGAGAAACCAATTTGCCCAGGGCAACATTCCTCAATATTTTTAACCTCCACATAATAATTTTCAACCACTGCTCAAAATTGACATTTTGTGCCAGATAATTTTTCTAGTGGTAGGCTGCCTTTTGCATTATAGGATGTTTAGCAACATCTCTAATGTCTACCCACTAAATGCCAAATAGCACTCCATGTTATTGTGACAAAGAAATGTCCCAGATATTTTCAAATGTCACTCAGAAAGCAAAAGCATTCCTAATTGAGAATCACTGTCTAGTGAGAGATCTTTCTGAGGGGGTGACATCTAAGGGAGCTGGTAGTATGAATTTGGTGAAACAGTGAAATATGTCCCCTGCCTTCACATAGCTACAAGTCTAATAAAGAAAGCAGGGAACCAAATAATTGATACAGTGTGGCAAGTGCCATGGGAACATTGGTGAATGGCTCCTAACCTAGAAGTGTGATCTCAAATTTATGATTTTTGGGGTCAAAATCCTGATAATTTACCATCCAATTTAGCATCTTCAAGCCTCAGTTTTATCATCTTTAAAATGGGGCTAAGAAGGCCACCCATTTTCTAATCTCTTTTTGAGGATAACAAGTGTTCAAGTATGTCTAGCTAGAACAAGTATGCCTGGTGCATACTAAAGGAAGAAGGAGGAGAAACAGGAGTCTATAGTTTTTCCTGTTATGGGCCATAGAGTAGATATTTGAAGCTTTCTGTTATAAGTAGTCTGTTACAGATACTCTACTCTGGAGTTGTAGTGTAAAAGCAAACATGGACAGTACTTAAAATTAATGTGTGTGGTTATGTTTCCAATAAAATTAGTTTTAAAAAACAGACTTTGCAAAAACAGTTTTCTGTAGTTTACCAACTCCCGATAAAGCACACACCATTGTCAACATTGAAAATTACCAAACGTTTTTTGTTTACAAAGTTTTCATATGTGCTTTTGTGTTTCTAGTTCATAAAATAACTAAAAAACAAGACAAATAAATATGTATGATATATGTTTTGAAGAATAAAAAATCGTGTTAAATTGGATGATTACACATATACTGAGAAAACACAGGAAGCCGAACTTTTTAAAATTTGAGAATTTTTAAAATATGTTAAAATGAATGGAAAAAGTACAATCTATAAAACTAAACTTTTCTTTGTATTCTTAACTATTTATAACTACACATGAAATAAAAATCTCATTCACAATAATGGCAATGTATAAACTAAGGAGGAATAAATTAACAAGAAAATTACAGTTTCTAGTAGGGAAAATACTATAAAAGTATACATCTTGTATAATAAAAGGTTAATATGCAAATTGTCCCTCAGGGAGTTTGACCAGGAGAGTGGGAGTTCAATTGCTCACTATGACATGCACTGACTGCCAGAGGGCCTTGCGGAACATAGTGGGTAACCATCAGTGGTGGCAGGTTGTTGAAGGAGTAAGGGAAGGAGGAGGCAGGGAACCATATGGGCCCTGATCACCAGCTAGGCCTAGAGACCCTATCCATGCAAGAATTTTGTGCACTGGGCCTCTAGTACAGAAATTTAAAAAACACACGAAATAACTAAATTTAAAAAAAAATCCATTGTTCTGGGATTCAAGGCTTCCTGTCAACGGAGTTGTAATACTTGCCAAATTAACATTTCAGTTCAATGCGGTTCTAATCAGAATGCCTTTGATGTGTTTCTGGAAACTTGATGAAATAATTTCTAAATTTATAGGAAATAATATGACTTAAATTTTATATAGAATAAAATAAGGTGTGTATGTGTAAATTGCTAAGAACTTTATGAGAAAAAGTGTATTGTGGAGGTACTTACCCTTCTAGAGTTTCACCATGCTATGAAGTGGCTATAATTGACAGTATATTACATTGCACAAGGCCTAGACAGATGACTCAGTGAGCTAAAACCTGGGAGTCCAGAAACAAATCCAAATAAGATAGAGAAGGTATTTCTGTTCTACATGAGTAGTCTCTTTTGTTTACTAAATGCTGCCACGTAACCAATTACGGACATAGGGTAGGGCTGGGAAGGGCTGTGCCTTTAATGTTATACAAAAATAAATTCTAAGTAGCTTAAGGAGCTAACTGGAAATATAAACTCATAAAAATGATTAAAGTAAATGCAGGCCAAATACACTTGTGTTGAGAAAAGGACTTTTAGTAAGGCAAGAAAATTGAAAATATAAAACATAAAATTGGAAGCCTGAACTGAAAGTTTAAAGCTTCCTTATAGCAATGAGAGCATAAACAATGTAAAAAACAAAGATAGGCTTAGAGAATCTGTGACCAATGGGGGTTGGTCATAATACTAAAATGCAAAAAGGGTATGGAAAGTCATTCCACTAATAGTCAAATAGCCTATAAGTATATGAAATAATAGTAATCTCTAATAGTAACAACTACATACCACATTGAAGTAATACAAATAGTAAAATCTATTTGGTTTACTTTTTCTGTCTTTTGATGGAACCATTTACCCCCAAGTGAAAGCATTCTAATTTAGCACTACCAGAAACATATATTTTCAATCAGTATCCTTCTTTATGTTACTCTTGTCAAAAACATAACTTTTTCTGCAAATTTTTACAACTCCTGTAGAACATTACTTAAAAGTGTTTATATTTGATGACAAACTTAGATTTAAATGCTATGTTTGTACATCTCGTTTCTGCCATTTACTTCCTTTCCCCCAGGAAATCCATTACGCTTAATTGAAAGGTTGAAAAACAAAAGAAAACATCTGCTTCTGAAATTTTTAAAATTTTATCTCAGAGTGTAAAAGTTTTAAGTTGTCTGTTACAAACAAGTAGGTTTCCTTTGTTCCTTAGAGGCTTTATACTAAATGGATTCTTAATTCAATGATAGCACATTGTGACTAAAGTTCTCCATGACCTTTACATTTCCATTTTCATAGCAGAAATTTGGTTATTTACCATCCTTCAGAGAATAGGACTCTGGAATATTTTCCTTAAAACTATATTTTTCTTTTTAAAATTTGTGTAAATCCTTTCACAAAGAAAGTTTTTCCAATTGGATCGTCTCTGGCTTAAACTTTCTGGGGATTGGGCAAAATGGCTTTAAAAAGTAGTGCAAAAATGTAATACTTTTCTGTGATAGAAATATATGAAATGACCCTGATGACATTCCTACTCTTATCTTCTCATTGTTCCCTCAAATATGGTTCTGATCAGTTATAAAAATCGTCACTTGCAGTGGGCTCTTCCATAAGAGAGGCAGGAAATTGGAAATAATTTATTTTAGAAACAGAGAAAATATAAACATATATCTCTCCTGTATCCCAAGTGTGAAAGTTGAAAAACAAGGGATGATCTTCAAAGTATCTAAAATACTGATTTGTGGCATAGTTTTACAAAAATGCTTCAGATAAGTCCCCCCCCCCAACCTGCCCCCAGCTTCCTGGACGGTCCCTTATGCTTTGGGTCAATTGGTGCTAAACTTGAATCTATTTATGTTTGAACTTGTTTTTTAAAAGGTATTTCATAGTGATAGCTACCTTCTTTTATATAGTCATTGCTGAAAAAGTAAAAATTACCCTGTTAATTCAAAATTTGATATTTTCCCTAACATCACAAATTTTGTCTTTGTTTGCTCTGTGTCTTCATGAATCCTCCCTACCTCCTTTTCTCCCAGAAATTGCCCCAATGCAACATTTTTTCAAGAGCAAAGATATTGGGTATTTTAGTTAGAGTTACTTTTCAATATCAAGTCAATATTTTTAATAATCAAACATTACCAAAACAACAATCTATCATTTATCAAACTCTTTCTAATGTGCATATCGGGACATAGACATGTACTCAACATTCATCTCTCCTAATGAGTTCACACACAAAAAAATAAATAAATAAATAAATAAATAAATAAATAAATAAATAAGTTGGAAAAACTGAAAAAAAATATTTATTCTTCTTCATTAGGATACTTTATTATCTTTAAAAATAATTTACATAAATAAGCCCTTCTGGTTAAGATTTTTAGCTCAATTTTGTCCTTAATTATTAATCTTATAAATTAAAAGATGAACTAGCCCTGGCTTTGGCATTTCTAAATGGTTAGAGCATCAGATCTCTCTCTCTCTCTCTCTCTCTCTCTCTCTCTCTCTCTCTCTCTCTCTCTCTCCCCCTCTCTCTCCTCTCTCCTCTCTCCTCTCTCCCTCTCCCCTCTCTCCTCTCCTCTCCTTATCTTTCACTCTCTCTAAAATATCAATAGAAAAATATCCTCAAGTGAGGATTAACAATAAGAACAAAAAGATGAACTAAAGATGCAGAATCTATCAGGTAGTCCATATTGTATCAGGTGAAATGTATAAAGTATAACAGTGAATTACACTGCCTGACAAATTTGGCTTAAACTTAAATTGCCAGGACAAATACAGTAAGGAAAGACGGACTGAAAAGAATAGTGTAGACTGTATATATGTATAAAATACAGTCATGTAAAATATATTCATATATCTTCATTATGACCATTAGGGTAAAGCAAACAAGCAACAAAGGCAGTGTGGCACACCCAGTTCCTCCTTTTAATTAAAAAAAATTATTCACCTCAAGAGGGGATTTTATTTTGGGGGATAGTTCAATTATTTTAGATCTTGTTAATTAAAATGGTTGATTTACTTTGGTTCTGAGATTTTTCTTGGCTAAGAAGAAAGAGGTAGGTTTTGCTGTATATTCTGAGTAGAACTAATTGTTTATTACATAAATTTGAAGACATCTAAGAGGCAGAAAAGGTGAAACTGCAATGCTACTTCACTTATAAATGTCCAAATGAAGAGACATATTCTATTGTATGAAGTAAGTTAAAACCATGATACACCATCACTAGTAACAAAATTTTGGGATGCCAAAGTACTATACATTCAATTTTTTAAAAAGCCATTATAGAAAATGGGAGTAGGGTGGGGGTGTTTGAGGAGTGATTAAATGGGGATCTTATATGCATACATTCATAGCCCATGTACACAGACAATAGTGTGATGAAGGCCTTGGAGGGGTGGAAGGTTTCAATGGGAAAAATGAGAGACATCTGTAATACTTTCAGCAATAAAGATAACTTTTAAAAATAAAGTGAAATTACAAATGGGAATTTTACAAAGTTCATAAATTTTAAAAAGCCATTATAGACTAAATTGCCTCTATTTTACATCATTTATATGTAAAGGATTTTTAAGACTGGTAAGCCCAAACATAACATTTTTTTTTCAATTATTAGTCAACAACTTTCCCAATAACATGTAAATAACATAGAAAACCTGCAAGCATTGCTTATGGTAGGCACTTAATAGTTTTTTGTTGAGACAATATGGATGATGGTTTCAACCTTGACTTTTTCAATTTTGCATTCACATTAGAATTAACCAGAGAGCTATAAAGAAACAGAAGCCCAGACCCTAGCCTAGGTTAATCAAATCCAAATAACTGGAGGTAGCACTTAGACATCACCATTTCTTTAAATCTGGGAATCAAAGCTGAGAATTCTCAAGAAGCAACTGAGACTCAGAAAGGTTGAGAGATTCGCCTAAGGCTGCAAGGATAGTTACTAGCTATGCTGACTCTAAATCAGTTCTGGTTTCTTGTTCTGTGATTCTCCACTCTTTGAGAATGCCTCTTTGCACTGATTTTTTTTAACTACTGAAAGAAACAAATGGCTAGAGGATAGGAGAAAGGACGCCATATATTTTATTTATACACAAATACCAATAAGGCTATTTCTTCCCTTATTTTAACACATAACTATTTAACTGTGACAAACAATTGAAGAAGTACATGCACAAGTTACCAACTGATTTTGATATTCCAGTTTATATTTATTGTCTAAAGTAATGACTGAATTTCTTAAAGCAGGTGTCTTCATACTCGAGCATCCATGTATCCTGGGGGTACACAAAGATCTTCCAAGGAGTAGATAAATAAAACAGATGTTTCAAAGGAATTTATTTCTAGGCCCGCAACTTCCTTTTGTACTTTTCATTCAGTCAAGACCTCAGGTTCGTTCTGCTTTCTCACCTCTCCTTTGTAAAACACTTCTCTCACTTGAAAAATAAAAGACTTTCTACTAGAATGTTTTTAATTGATTTGAGAGGGAGGGAGGAAAAGAGAGAGAGAGAGAGAGAGAGAGAGAGAGAGAGAGAGAGATATCAATGTGCCATGTGTTCTTCCACTTATTAATGCATTCATTGGTTGATTCTTGTATGTGCCCTGACTGAGGATTGAACCCACAACTTTGGCATACCTCAAAGATGCTCCAACCAATTGAGCTACCAGACCAGAGCATCATCCACCTAAAATATTAATAGGGCTTCTTCCAAAAAATAATGACTTGAATGATTGGACAATAAAGAGTTTCAAGGAACATAATTACTAACTTTGCTTCTAACTAAATCTGAAGCTAGGACTTGATGAGTTGTCAGCTGATCATTAAAAATAAGTTTTGATGATGGATTACCATGTACTTTTCGCTTTTGACATAGAAGGGGCTCAAAGAATTAAGCAACATTACTGTAAAAAAAATCCTTCCATTCTTTCTACTCACTGGAGTAAGATTTATCAGCACTTACATCTATTAAAATGAAAAATAGGAATAGAATTGATGCTGAAATTCTTCCAATTCTGGAAATAATGTCTATTCTTCTATAGGTACATAAGTTAGTTGTTAAACCTCCATCTGTCTTCTTAAGAGAAGTATTTTCCATAAAACTGTATTTTTATGTTTAGTATTCATCAAGTTTTATAATTTATGCATAGTTTTTAATTATATACTATTAATAATTATAGAAATAGCTAAATCCAGATTTTTATTTTTACCCCTTAGAACCTATAGTAACAGGAAAAATCTACATATATATTGTCTTAGAAAATTTGGAAACATGATTAAATCTTTCAAGCATAAGCATATACATTTTTAAAAAAAATATCTGTATTTACCATGTACCTCAGACTATGTCCTTTGCAATCATCCCATATAATGAAAGGCTAATATGCAAATAGACTGAATGGCGAAATGACTGGTCACTATGACATGCACTGACCACCAGGGGGAAGACTCTCAATGCAGGAGCTGCCCCCTGGTGGTCAATGCACTCCCATAGGGGGAGTGCTGCTCACGCAGAAACCCTGATCCAGGCTTACAGCAGGCATCACAGCAGTAGTGGTGGGAGGCTCTCTTGTCTCTGAGGCAGCACTATGACTGTCCAACTCCTGGCTTAAGCCCACTCCCCATGGGAACTGGGCCTAAGCAATCAGTTGGACATTCCTTGAGGGCTCCCAGACTATGAGAGGGAGCTGAGGCACCCCCCAAGTGCAAAATTTTGTGCACTAGCCTTCTAGTTTAAAATAAGAATGAAAAACTCTAGATGAAGATTTTAAAATCAAAAATGGGTAACAAGTTTTTCAAAATTCTTCTTTAGGAATTCCATAAGCAGGAAAGTTTAGAGACTCCTGATCAGTATCTATAAGGGAAGGTATTTGTTGTTGCTCCTGGAAAATTCCAGCAGTTCATCCTGCTACATCAAAGATGATAGTAACTATTTTTTAAGTATGCTTTATGTAAAAATAATTTATACATGCTCATTTTAAAAGAATAGTTATTTTTTTCATGGGTTAGTAGCCTCTTCTTTATTTTTAAATTTTATTTTATTGTTAAAAATATTACAGATGCCCCCTTTGCCTCCCCTCCCATTAACCCTCTCCATACCTCTCCTATTCCCTCCACAGGCTTTCCCTACACTATGTTCTGTATATGGGCTATGTATATATACATATAAGTTCATTGGTTAATCGTTCCTCACTTCCACCATCCCTCTGAAATGTCAGTTTGTTGCATTTTTTTAATAAGCCAGTCAGAGAAAGACAAGTATCACATGCTTTCACTTATATGTGGAATCTATTGAACAAAATAAACTGATTAGTAAAAGGCTATTTAAATATGTGTAGCTTATGAACCCACCGTCATTCATGGATATAAATGAAACTCTTAGTTTGCAAATATCAGAGGTAAGCTATTAAAATGCAGGAATTTAACTTACCCTAATGTATCCATAAAGTTTTGTCACTTTCAACTTTTTGGTAAGAGTATATGTTAGTCTCTCTCTCTCTCTCTCTCTCTCTCTCTCTCTCTCTCTCTCTTGCTCTCTCTCTCTCTCTCTCTCTCTCTCTCTCTCTTGCTCTCTCTCTCTCTCTCTCTCTCTCTCTCTCTCTCTATATATATATATATATATATATATATATATATATATATATATATATAATTTTAGAGGCCCGGTGCATGAAATTTGTGCACAGGGCCTGGAGGATGTCCCTTAGCCCAGCCTGCACCCTCTCCAATCTGGGACTCCTAGTAGGATGGAGCCTTAACAGGCAATCAGACATTCTTCTCACAATCCAGGACTGCTGGCTCCAAACTGCTTGCCTGCCTGCCTCCCTCATTGCCCCTAACCGCTTCTGCCTGCCAGCCTGATCACCTGCTAACCATTACGCTGCCAGCCTAATTGATGTCTAACTGCTCCCCTGCCAGCCTGTCCAACTTCCCTCCTCTGCCGGCCTGGTCACCCCTAACTGCCCTCCCCTGCAGTCTTCATTGCCCCCAGTGCCCTCCCTTGTAGGGCCTGGAACCTCTCAATGGCCCTCCCCTGCTGGCCATCTTGTGGTGGCCATCTTGTGTCCACATGGGGGCAGGATCTTTGACCACATTGGGGCAGCTCTCTTGTGTGTTGGAGTGATGGTCAATCGGCAAATTACTCTTTTATTAGATAGGATAGAGGCCTAGTGCATGGTTGGGGGCCAGCTGGTTTGCCCTGAAGAGTGTCCTAGATCAGGTTGGGGCTTCCCTTAGACTGAGGGGGGCCTGGGCAAGGGGCCTTTGGAGTTTTGCAGGCTGGCCACGCCCCCCAGTGACCCAAGTGGAGTCCCTGGTATCTGGGATTAATTTATATCTACAATTGAAACTTTGTAGTCTTGAGCGGAGCCAAGCCTTCTGCTCACTCTGGGGCAGCAGCAATTTCTGTTTGAAACTTTGTAGCCTAGAATGGAGGTCGAGGCCAGCAACCGCAGGCTGAAAGCTTGGCTTGCTCCATTGCCAGGGAAACCCAAGCCTCTGTTCTCTCCAGCTCAGTGGCTGCTGCCATTTCTGTATCTTTTATAATTGAAAATTTGTAACATTGAGTGGAGGCCTAGGCAGGCAAGGGCAGGTGGAAAGCTTGGCTTCCTTTGTTGCCAGGGAAACCTAAGCCTTCCTCCTGCTCTCAGTGGTGGCAGCCATCTTGGTTGTGCTTTATTTGCATAATCTGCTCCTGATTGGCTGGTGGGCGTGGCTGTGGGCATAGCTTGTGGGTGTGGCAAAGGTATAGTCAAATTTGCCTATTATTCTTTTATTAGATAGGATATACACACTAATAGGTCAAAGGACAGTAATTGCTGATGTGTGTTTCTCAGCATCTAGAAGGGTTCAGGAATCTGAAGAAGGTGCTGTGATAAATTAGTAAAGAATCTCGAGAGGAAACATAATTTTGGAAGGCATATTGGGGGCCAAAGAAGACATAGCTAAAGAAACCAAGTTCTCTTCAATCTCCAGACACTTTGCTCTTTATTAACATAATTTGTTCTAAGGCAAGGTAGATATACACATCAAAGGCCAAGGTTTAGTATACAGAGGCATTGTTGGATTGAGGGAACTGCATCCAGCTGTTCCAGTATTTGGCCAGTAGGAGACAATAACATGTAGATTAAAATGCCCTCAGCTGTCTGGCAGCAAACCATCATTTATGCATACTTTTCAGGTTGGGGGAAATGCCCTCAGCCATTCCAAATGATTCAGCCCTGCTGACATGCTGGAATTAGCTTCAGGCAAGTAATTATCTAATATAATACTTAATTAAGTGAAACATAATTATAATTTTAAGAATTAGCTATATGCTATTTTTTATTTATTGGTAGATCAAAAGAATAGGGCTTACACTTATTCAGACAAGCTTTATCCACACATTTACTCAACTGATTAAACTTCACTAGTTTATTTTCCTCAAAGTATCTACTTCAGATGGGTACTGAGTAAACTAAAAATTCCCACCAGAGCACTTTGAAACCAGCTACAATGGAAATGCTTCAATTGTTCACAGTTACTGATAACATCTTTGATAAATTGTCAACCTTAGTGAGAAATAAGTAAATGTTGTTCTTAGAGGTAATATGGTTTGAGAAGAAGACATAAGTTTCGGAACTACACTGACTTGGATTTAAACTCTAGTTTTCCCTTTTGGGGAATTTGTTCAGAGAATCTTAGTCTCCTTTGCTTCCGTAAAAGGACATTCTTTTCCAGGATCCTAGTGAAGACTCAAAGAAATATGGATGTTTGGGGGAAAAATAGGTACCAGTATGTGTTAAATCCATTATTTTCTCAATTAGACTTGTAAGATTATAGTAAAGGTGTACAAAAGAATGAACAAACTATAGCTTACAGAGAATAGCAAAAGATCATTTACAGGACAAAACTATCTATGAAATGATTGTAAAACATTAAAATGACTAATTTTGTCAGGTATTATAAAAATATACTTCAATTAAAGTAAAATAAGTGAAATATGTGTTTTTGTTTTTAATCATTTTATCTTTGCCTTATTCATGTATTTATTTTTGACTTTTTAAAAAAACATATTTTTATTGATTTCAGAGAGGAAGGGAGGGAGAGAGAGACAGAGATAAAAACAACAGTGATGAAAGGGAAACATTGATTGGCTGCCTCCTGCACATCTCACACTGGGGATTGAGCCCACAGCCCTGGCATGTGCCCTTGGTCAGAATCAAACCTGGGACCCTTTAGTCCACAGGACTGTGGTCTATTCACTGAGCCAAACCAGGTAGGGCTTTGCCTTATTCATTTATTGGCCTAATATTAAGGACATACAATGTGCCAGACAATATGCTAGGTGTTGAATATATTGAAAATCATATATATATATATATATATATATATATATATATATATATATACACACACACACTGTGAATGGCCAGACTATTATGACCATCAGTTTTTTGAGGCCACCTTTTGCCCTCAATACTGCGTTGATTCTTCTTGGCATTGACTCTATGAGATGTTGAAAGGTGATGTGAGGAATCTGACACCATGCCTGATGAATAGCCACGTCCAGTTCTGTGAGATTTGATGGTTGTGGAACCAGCTGCCTGATGGCTGTGAGATTTGATGGTTGTGGAACCAGCTGCCCGATGGCTCATTTAACTTCGTCCCAGAAAGATTCAATTGGATTGAGATCTGGTGATTATGGGACCACCTAAGAAAGGTAAAGTCTCCCTCATGTTCTTGAAACCACTCCTGCACAATATGAGCACCATGGTATGGCCCATTGTCTTGTTGTAAGAAGCCATCTCCATTGGGATACATCATTAACATGATAGGATGAACTTGACCAGCAATGATACTTAGGTAAGTGCTGTTGAAAAGTTGTTCTACACGAATTAAAGGGCCCAAATCATGCCAGTAAAACATGCCCAAACCATAACACTGCCCACAACAGCTTGAAAGGTTGTACTCATACATGTGGGGTGCATGCTTTCATGTTGTTTCCACAAAATTCTCACACTGCCATTTGCATGATTCAACTGGAAGCGTGATTCCTCAGACTACATTACTTTTTTCCAATGTTCAACTGTCCAAACCTTGTATTCCTGTCCCTTAGGATTCCATATTCCATACGATTCAGTGTACTACTAATTTGCCTACAAATGTCAGGTGGTAATAATAATCTGGGTACTGAGTGTATGTGTGCGTGTGTGTGTGTGTGTGTGTGTGTGTGTGTGTGTGTGTATTATAGGCCAGGTGCATGAGTTTGTGCATGGGTGAGATCTGAGATCTGGCCAGCCTGGGCAGGGGAAGGGGACAAGGGCAGTTGGCTACCTGCCTGCTGGTTGAACTCCTTGTGGAGGGGACAATTTGCATATTACCCTTTGATTATATCGGATATACTGTATATCCTATCTAATAACAGAGTAATATACAAATGGACCATACCTCTGATCAAGCCACACCCACAGCCATGCCCACCAGCAAATCAGGAGCAAATTATGCAAATAAACCCCAACCAAGATGGCTACCGCCCACTGAGAGCAGGAGGGAGGCTTGGGTTTCCCCAGCAACAGAGGAAGCCAAGCTTTCCACCTGTCATTGTTGGCCTAGGCCTCCACCCAATGTTACAAAGTTTCAATTATAGAAGATACATTCCAACAGAAATGGCGGCCGCCACGGAGCTGGAGAGAAAATAGGCTTATGATTGCAGGGATGATGGAGGAAGCCAAATTTCTGCAACCTTATCCTAGGCCTCCACTCTAGGCTACAAAGATTCAAACAGAAATGGCTGTCGCCACGGAGTGAGCCTTGGCTCTGCTCCAGGCTACAAAGTTTCAATTGTAGAAAAATAATCCCAGATCGCAGGGCCTACACTTGGGTCACTGGGGGGGGGGCGTGGCCAGCCTGCAAAACTCCAAAGGCACCTCTCCCAGGCCACCCCATGCCCCAAGGGAACCCCCACCCTGATCCGGGACACTCTTCAAGGCAAACCAGCCGGTCCCCACCAATGCACCCGTCCTCTATCCTATCTAATAAAAGAGTAATTTGCAGATTGACCATCACTCCAACACACAAGAGGGCTACCCCCATGTGGTTAAAGATCCTTCCCCCATGTGGACACAAGATGGCCACCACAAGATGGCCAGCAGGGGAGGACAGTGGGAGGTTCCAGGCCTGCAAGGGAGGGCAGTTGGGGGTGATGAAGCCTGCATGGGAGGGCAATTAGGGGTGACCAGCCTGACAGAGGAGGGAAGTTGGGGGCAAATAGGCTGGCCGGGGAGCGGTTAGACATCAATTAGGCTGGCAGAGTAGTGGTTAGGGGTTGATCAGACTGGCAGGAAGAAGCAGTTAGGGGCATGAGGGATGCAGTTAGGAAAGCAGTTTGGTGCTAGCATTTCTGGATTGTGAGAAGGATATCTGACTGCCCATTTAGGCCCGATCCTACAGGAATCTGCCCTAAACAGGCAGTTACACATCCCTTGAGGGGTTCCAGATTGGAGAGGGTGCAGGCTGGGCTGAGGGACACCCCTCTACCCCCAGTGCACGAATTTCGTGCACTGGGCCACTAGTGCTATATAATAAAAGGGTAATTGCAAATTGACTGAACGAACGCTATGATGTGCACTGACCACCAGGGGGCAGACACTCAGTGGATGTGCTGCTCACTGGTGGTCAATGGTCTCCCATATGGGAAGCACTACTCAGCCAGAAGCACAGATTCAGACTCATGGCTTGCAAGTGCAGCGGTGGTGGCTGGAGCCTCTCCGGTGTCCATGGCAGTCCTAAGGATGGCCTAAGCCCATGGTCAGCAAAATGCAGCTCTCCAGCCACATGTGGCTCTTTGGCCCCTTGAGTGTAGCTCTTTCACAAAATACCATGGCCTGGGCAACTCTATTTTGAAGAAGTGGTGTTAGAAGAAGTTTAAGTTTAAAAAATTTGGCTCTCAAAAGAAATTTCAATCGTTGTACTGTTGATATTTGGCTCTGTTGACTACTGAGTTTGCAGACCACTGGCCTAAGTCATCAGTTGGACATCCCCCGAGGGTTCCCAGACTGTGAGAAGGCATAGGATGGGCTGAGTGGACTCCCCCCATCCCCATGCATGAATATCTTCCATTGGGCCTCTAGTATACATATAATGTTTATATGTACATACATTTTTTTTCAAAAAAAATTATATAGGGATGTACTAGTAGTATCAGCAGAACCAGAGGAATCTGTTCACATCTATCTCTCATTTTGAAGTTCATTAATGATGCACCATCCAAATAACACTACATTTTACAATTTGGCTTGAAAGAATTCTAGATTTCTATTGCACATAACAAAACTATAAAGTTTTTCTATAGTGTATGTATATAACTATCTATATAAAATATGCATACAAAATTAGATAGCAAATAAAATATCATGTTAAATAAAAATTAGTTTTATAGTTAGTTTTGTGGAAGTTATGTAAAATATAGTAGAATCATTAGCATTTTATTTTTTATTGTTTAAAGTAATACAAATAGCAGTACATATATCTCTTTTCCCCCTATTGACCTCCCCCCAGCATCCCCTACCTACCCGGCATATGCTCTTTCCCTACTCCCCAGTGTCTATGTCCAATGGTTATACTTATATGCATGCATACAAGTCCCTCAGTTGGTCTCTTACCCCCCAACCCTCCCCTGCCTTCCTGCCATACTTTTACAGTCTGTTCAATGCTTCCTTGTCTCTGTATCTATTTCTGTTCATCAGTTTATGATATTCATTACCCTATATAATAAAAGAGTAATATGCTAATGTGACCATACCTTTGCTATGCTACCAGCCAATCAGGAGCAGGGGCGGGGCCACATGCCCCAAAGCCCTGCCCCTCACACCTCCACTGCCGCTCCACAGGGTGCTGCGGGCCGGCTGGGGCCGCCAGTGTTCAGTATCTGCTCCCCAGGCCACTTCAGGGGGCCCCACAAGGGAACGGAGTGGGCGCAGTGTGGAGCAGCCGAGACCGCCAGCACAAGGCTTCTGCTCTCCGTGGGGCCCCACAGAGGGGGTGGAGAGGGCACCATGTTCCAGCTGAGACTGCCGATGCATTGCATTCGCTCCCCAGGCTGCTCCATGGGATGGGCCGTATTTTCATATGTCTACTGGCCTTCTGTATGTCCACTTTCAAAAAGTGTCTATTTTGGCCTTTTGCCCATTTTTTGATTGAATTGTTTATCTCCATTTTGATAAGTTGTGTGAGTTCCCTATAAATTTTGAAGATTAAACTCTTATCAGATATAACATTGGCAAATATGTTCTCCCATGCAGCAGGCTTTCTTCTTGTTTTGTTGATCCTTTCTTTTGCTTTTCTGAAGCTTCTTATTTTGATGTATTCCCATTTATTTATTGTCTCCTTAGTTTCCATTGCCCTAGGAGTTGTGTTAGTAAAAATATTGCTATAACAATGTCAGCTGTTTTGCTGCCTATTGATTTTTCTAAGACTTTTATGGTTTCCCATCTTACCTTTAAGTCCTTTATCCATTTTGAGTTTATTTTTGTGTATGGTGTAAGGCGGTAGTCTAGTTTCATTTTCATCCATATATCAGTCCAATTTTCCCAACACTATTTATTGAAGAAACTCTCTTGACTTTGTTGTATGCTCTTGCTTCCTTTGTCAAATATTAATTGAGAGTAATGGATTGTGTCGATTTCTGGGTTTTCTGTTATGTTCCACTGGTCTATATATCTGTTCTTTTCATTGATATATTTTATTGAATTTTTACAGAGAGGAAAGGAGAGGGACAGAGGTTAGAAACATCAATGAGAGAGAAACATTTATCAGCTGCCTCCTGCACAACCCCCACCTGGGATGTGCCCACAACCAAGGTACATGCCCTTAACTGGAATCAAACCCAGAATCCTTCAGTCCACAGACTGATGCTCTATCCACTGAGGTGAACCCATCTCAGCTAAATGTCTACCAGGCAGTTTTAAGAACAGTGACTTTGTAATATGGTTTGATATCTGTTATTGTGATCTCTCCAACTTTGTTCTTTTTTCTCAAGATTGCTGCAGCTATTTGGGGTATTTTTTTTATTCCAGATTAATTTTTGGAGAGTATGTTCTAGGTGTTTTATGTGTGCCACTGGTATTTTAATGGGGATTGAATTGAATTTAGAGATTTCTTTGGGTAATTCAGGCACTTTAATGATGTTGATTCTACCAATCAATGAACATGGTATATTCTTCCAGTTGTTTATGCCTTCCTCTATCTCTTTTTTCAATGCATTGTAATTTTCTGAGTACAGATCCTTTACCTCCTTGGTTAAATTTATTCCTAGGTATCTTAATATTTTTTGCAATGGTAAATTGATATTTTTTTGTTTCTCTTTCTGTGAGTCCATAATTGGTGTATAAAAAGCCATAGACTTATGGGTGTTAATTTTGTATCCTGCTACATTGCCAGATTCATTTATGAAGTCTAGTAGTTTTTTTTAAATAAATCTTTATTGTTCAGATTATTACAATTGTTTCTCTTTTATCACCCCATAGATATACTGCAACCGGATCCCACCTCAACTTATGTCCTTACCTCCCACTGTCCTCATCCATAGGTGAAAGATCTTTGAACAGTCTCTTTCGACACCTCCCACACTCCCTTTGCTCCAGAGAATTGTCAGTCCACTCTTGTGCTATGCCCCTGATTCTATTATATTCACCAGTTTATTCTGTTCTTCAGATTTTTTATTCACTTAATTTTTAGCTTCACTTATTGGTAGGTAAGTATTTGTTTTCACTTTGTGGTTCATAATTTTTATCTTTACCTTTTTCTTCCTCTTCTTAGAGAATATATTTCAGCATTTCATTTAATACTGGTTTGGTGATGAAGAACTCCTTTAGTTTTTTCTTATATGTGAAGCTCTTTATCTTATCTTCAATTGTGAATGATAACTTTGCTGGATAGAGTAATCTTGGTTGTAGGTTCTTGCTATTAATCACTTTGTATATTCTTGCCACTCCCTTCTGGCCTGCATAGTTTCAGTTGAGAAATCAGCTAATAGTCATATGGGTAATCCCTTGCAGGTAAGTAACTGTTTTTCTCTTGCTGCTTTTAATATTCTCTCTTTGTCTTCTGCCCTTGCCATTTTAATTATGATGTGTCTTCATGTGGTCCTCTTTGGATTCCTCTTGTTTGGGGTTCTCTGTGCTTCCTGGACCTGTAAGTCTAATTCTTTCACCAAGTAGGGGGAGTTTTCTGTCATTATTCAAATATTTTTCATATCTTGCTCTTTCTCTTCTTCTGGCACTCCCATAATTTGGATGTTCATATTCTTGAAGTTGTCTCAGAGACTCCTTACACTATCTTCATAGTTTTGGATTCTGTTTTATTTTTGCTTTTCCAGTTGGGTGTTTTTTTCTTCTTCACATTTCAAATCTTTGACTTGATCCTTGGGATCCTCTAGTCTGCTGTTGGATCTATGTGTATTATTCTTTATTACAGTCAGTGTATGCCTAATTTCTGATTGATCTTTTTTCATATCCTTGAGGGTCTTAATAAATTTATTGGAGGTTTCAAGTAGATTCTTGAGTAACATTATTACGGTGGTTTTGAGCTCTATATCTAGTGTTTTACTTTCTTCCCTTTCCTTCATTTGTGACCTGTTTCTTTGTCTCTGCATTTCTCTGCATTTTGGCTGCTTCCCTGTGATTGTTTCTATGTTTTGGATAGCTGCTAAGTCTCCTTGAGTTGATAGAGTGGCCTTATGTGTTTGGTGTCCTATAGGGCCCAGTGTCTCAGCCTCCTCTACCACCTGAGATGGACGTTGTTGGTGCACCAATTTGTGGGCTGTTTGCACAGTCTTGTTATTAATCCATGTTTGCTGTTGGTATAACTGGGAGAAATTGACCTCCAGGCCAGTTGGCGGTGATTACCAGCTGTGTGTACACTGAGAGATCTGTTGCATAGGAGACACCCTTAAGGGGCAGGCCTTGCTTCAGTAGGGCATTGGTGCTCACTGAGTCTGCCACTTGCATGTGTCTCTTATGGATGTGAAGAGTTGTAATCTGATATGATCTCACTCTGACCCCTGGGTACACTGGATCTAGGATCTCCAAGGAGGTGCAAGGTCAGACATTGTCTGGAGTCACCCAGCAGGATCTACAGAGACATCTGCAGATTCCTCCCCTTTTATGGGATTTAGAATTGTTCAGAAGAGGCCCAGCTGTGAAGCAAGGCCACTGCTGCTGCTGGCAGTGCGCCTTCTTTTGGAATCTCTGGGGCTCTCTGACCCAGCTTCAGCTTGTTTAGGCAAAAAGAACATTCCTTCATATGCAAAAGCTGCTGCTCACTGCTTGGGTGTGGTTGTAAATTCAGTGGGACAGGGTCTCTGGTAATTACCAGGGCAAAGCAAAAAGCAAAGGCTTCCCTGAGCCTGAGAAGTCCCTGGTTCTCTACATCCCACATGCAGGAACAATGACCTGCTGTGAGCAACTCTAAGAGTAAGCCACCCTTGTTTTTCTTTCCTGATGCCAGACATTCCAGTTTCTCCCAGTATGTGTCTGGGTCCCCCAGAGTCTAGCCAAGAACTAGAGTACAGAGCAAGTGGGTGTTTGTATCTCCCTCCCAATTAAGAAAGCAACACATTCAGGTGCAGCACTTTCCATGTCTCTACACCTCTTACTGGTCTCAATGAGCTTTCTTCACCTCTCTAGTAGAATTTTCACTCAGCCAGCTTTCCTGCAGTTTGGGGTGGTAGTTGTTATGCCATTTAGTTGTGGTTGTGATGTGGTTGTGAGTGGCAGCAAGTATAGGTGATTATGCGGCCATCTTGGTTTCTCCCTCAGGTGAGTATTCAAGTCTAATATTTTTTATGGAGTCTTTAGGGTTTTCTATGTACAATATCATGTCATCTGGGAATAAGGACAGTTGTACATCTTCCTTTTCAATTTGAATGCCTTTTATTTCTTCTTGTCTTAATTTCATGGCTTGTACCTCCAATACTATGTTGAACAAGAGTGGTAAAAGTGGGCATCCTGTATTGTTTCTGTTCTCAGGTGAAATGCTTTAGTTTTGTCCATTGAGTATGATGTTGGATGTGGGTTTGTCACATATGGTTTGTATTATGTTGAGGTATGATTCTTTCCCCACATTGTTGAGAGTTTTTTTATCAAGAAAGAGTGTTGTATTTTGTCAAATGTTTGTGTGGTTTTTTTCATCAATGTTTATGGTTTTTATCTCTCAATTTGTTTATGTGGTACATCACATTTATTGATTTGTGGATATTGTACCATACTTGCATCCCTGGAATAAATCCCACTTGGTCATGGTGTATGATCTTTCTAATGTAATGCTGGCTTTGATTTGCTGAGAATTTTGGTGTCTATGTTCATGAGTGATACTGGCCTGTAATTTTCTTTCTTTGTATTGTCTTTATCTGGTCTTGGGATTAGGGTAAATATGGTTTTGTAGAAAGAGCTTGGAAGTGCTACTTGCTCTTGAATTTTTTGAAATAGTCTAAAGAAGATATGCTTTATTTCTTTTTTGAATGTTCGATAAAACTCCCCTGTGAAGCCATCTGGTTCAGGGCTTTTGATTGTTGGAAGATTTTTTTATTACCACTTCAATTTCCTCCATAGTTATCAGCCTATTCAGATATTTTGTTTCTTCCTGATTGAGCTATAGAAGGTCATAATTTTCTAGGAATATGTCCATTTCTTCTAGCTTGTCCAGTTTTTGGAATAAAGTTGCCCATAGTTTTTTCTTTTTATGATTCTTCATATTTGTTTGAAGTTTTTTGTTATTTCACCCTTTCATTTCTGATTTTGTTTATTTGGGTCCTCTTTCTTTGTTTTTTTTGGTTAATCTGGCTAGAGGTTCATCAATCTTGTTTATCCTTTTGAATAACCAGCTCTTGGTTTCATTGATATGTGTGTGTGTGTGTGTGTGTGTGTGTGTGTGTGTGTGTGTGTGTGTGTTTTGTCTCTATGTTGTTTATTTCTGTCCTGATCTTTATTATTTCATTCCTTCTGCTCACTCTGGGCTTTTCTTGCTGCTTTCTTTCTAATTGTTCAAGTTGAAGGGTTAGATAATTTATTATTAGTTTTTCTTGTTGTTGTTGTTTTTGTTTTTATGAGATACGTCTGTAATGCATTGAACTTCCCTCTCAGGGCTGCTTTCACTGTGTCCCAAATATATTTGATTATTGAGCGGTTAGGAACCAACAGTCCCAGATTGCAAGAGGAATATCTGACTGCTGGTTTAGGCCTCATTCCTGTAAACTGGCAGCAGGATAGCCTTTGAGAGGTCCCAGATTAGAGAGGGTGCAAGCCAGGCTGAGGGACACCCCCTTCCCTATGAACAAATTTTTGCACTGGGCCTCTAATATGTATAATAGGGCTGCAAGAAGGACAAGAAGAGCAGCAAGGATTAGAGAATATATTTGAAGAAATGATGATAGAAATCTTACCTGATATGGGGAAGAAAAAGGTCACACAAGTACAGAGTCTCCCAGGCAAGATGAACCCCAAAAGAGTCATACCAAGACATGTCATAATTACAATGGCAAACATTAACAACAAAGAGAGAATCTTAAAGGCTGCAAGAGAGAGACAGATAGTTACTTACAAAGGATTCCCATCAGATTATCAAATGATTTCTTAACAGAAACACCTCAAGCCAGAAGGGAATGGAATGAAGTATACAAAGTGATGCAAAGCAAAGGACTGAATCCAAGAATACTCTACCAGCAAGGCTATCAATCAAAATTGAAGGGAAAAACAGGTGCTTTACAGACAAAAAACAGCTAAGGAAGTTTATCACTATGAAGCCAGCAATGTAAGAAATTATAAAGGGAATGCTGTAACAATAAGAAATAAAAAGAGAGGAAGGAACACAGGCATAAAGGATAGAAATGACTACAAACAAGTATCTATCAATAACATTGAATCTAAATGGATTAAATGTTCAAATCAAAAGATATCATGTGACTGAATGGATAAGAAAGCATAATCCATATATATGCTGTCTATAAGAGTCTGACCACAATCAAGGGACCCACACAAACTGAAAGTGAAGGGATGGAAAAATATATTTCAGGAAAATGGGGTAGAAATATGTATATCTGACAAAATAGACCTCAAAGTGAAGACCATTAGAAGAGACAAGAAAGGACACTTCATAAATTTAAAGAGATCAATACAACAAGAGGATATAACTATGGTGTACATATATGCACCCAATGATGGAGCACCCAAATACATTAAAAAAAATCTTCTGGAAGATATCAGGGGAGAGATTGATAGCAATAGTAGGAGACTTTAATGCCCAATTAACATTACTGGATAAATCCTCTAGACAAATCAGCAAAGAAACAGCAATCAAAAACTACTAACTATATCAGATGGACTTAATCAACATCTTCAGAACATTCCACCCCAAGCTACAGATTATACATTCTTCTCAATCCCACATGGGACATTGACACAGGCAAAGTCTCTCCAAATTCAAAAATATTCAAATCATATCAAACATCTTCTCAGATCACAATAGCATAATATTAGATACTAGGGGCCCAGTGCATGAAATTCATGCACTGGGGGTGGGTGGTCCCTCAACCCAACCTGCCCCCTCTCACATACTGGGAGCCCTCAGGGGATGTCCAACTGATGGCTCATCTGCAGCCTGCCCAAGGCCTAAAGGCCGTGGCACCCAGCCATCGCCCTGCTCAGCTCAGTCCCGGCTGCCTGTGACCACCCAGCCCCGGGAGGCTGGGCGCTCACCGCCACTGCAGTTTCATCTCCACCCCCAGGGCCTGGTGCTCATGCCACTTGGCCCCACCCCTGCTCCTGATTGGCTGCTAGCATAGCCAATCAGGAGCTAAGGTACAGTCATATTTGCATATTTCTCTTTTATTTTATTAGATATAAACTACAATAAAAATTATCACAAAAATTTAAGGCTGCATAGCATACCATCAGACAATGATTGGGTTACCAAAGAGATCAAAGAAGAAATTTTTTTAAAATCCTGAAAATAAATGACAATGAATCACTAGCATTTTAGGTTATGACAGTAGAAGGAAACTAGAGGGAAGTACAAGAGAAAGTATAATGGACAAAGCTTTTTGGAAGTCAAACCACCAGTTTATATTTCAAAGATAAAATGTGTCGCATTATGGTTTGCTGTTGTTAAAGCTTTCAAATACACCTTGCCCATGGCTAGGTTATTTTTAAAGATTAAAATGCTACAATGGAAATAAGTGCAACTTAATTCCCCAATTTAAATGTTCATTATTTGCAAAAAATAAAAAATTAAAAGAATTATGCAATTGAAATCCTGTTTGGAAAAGTAATTATTGGGAAAATTGAAATGTACAAGTGGGTATGATCTATCTTATTGGGTGAGAGAGGAACCTAAGTTGTCATTATCTTGAAATTGGTCTAAAAATCTATTTACACATGGAAAATATACTATATTTTTAGTAATTCCCTTGTCATTTTATTTCCTCTTTTTCTGTTTTAACATAAATTCTGAATTCCTTATTCCATTTGAGATCTTACTCCTACTGCATTACTTCTTCTAAATTTATCAGGAAATAATAAGCTACACAATATTCCAGAGATATCAGAGCAATTATTTTTAGGTTTAAATATTAAACCCTTGACTCTTTAAAATCAGTAATATTTCAGGTTGTTAAAAATAGGAAATTATACTCAAGTAATAATAAATCTATCCACTTAAGCAATTCAGCAAAATTGTGTTTATCAAATTCAACTAAAGACAATAAGATTTTTTGTTTTCAATATAATTGTCTTAGCAGGCAAGGCTGCATCTAATCAAAATGCCCATGGAAGCTCTGCTACAGTTTTCATGTGGCCTTGATGGGTGATACTTGCTACCTGCTATGAAAATCGTCCAGATAAGGGCTAACTCTTTCTTTTTAAGAAACATATTTTTTGTTGATTTCAGAAAGGTAGGGAGAGGGAGAGAATGAAATATCAATGATGAGATAGAGTCATCAATTGGCTGCCTCCTGTACTCCCCACACTGGGGACTGAGCTCACAATCCAGGCATATTTCCTGACCTGGAATCAAACTGCAACCTCCTGGTTCATAGGTCAGTGCTCAACCACTGTGCCACGCCAGCCAGACTCTTTCTTATTAGATAGCATTTCTTGGACAAGTTTTCCTCCCAGCGAGGTCAAGTTTTCTGAGTGCACTGTGGACGATAGCTTATATAAAATGATACAGGTCAGGGGCAATCTCCTGCAAACTGCTCTCCCTCATAAGAGCATAATATAAATGAAACTGATTTATTGTTGGAATTTGTTCTCATTTAGAGAAGATGAAATTGTTTGTAACCGTATTTTAGCTATGATAAGTAACAAAAGATCCATGGCATGGGGCACATATTGTGGTGATAGAGAAACATCATCCTGAAATGAGACCCTCAGAAGTCTCAGTAATGATTGAAAAGATCCACAACTTCTTGCAGAAGGTTGGAGCTCAGTCTGAAGGTATCTTGTTGGCCCACTTATCTGTGAGACTGGGAAGGTGTTTATCTGGAACTAACACATATAAAGCTTCTCAATCTTCTTAATAGTATGCTAACCATCTGCTCTTCCAGTATCCAAAGCATGTGTGTCTTTCTCAATTATAACTCACCATGATTTCATCATAAATTCGAGCTTCATTGTCTGCTATCTTACACCTATTAAAAACCTGGCTAGAGGTAATACTTAATAGTGATGCTATAACCAAATGATCATTTCAAAGGAGCTGCTGACCCTACAGCTTTGTGATTCTATAACTCCAAGGACCTACTATCCATGTTTCTCTTTAGAAATTTCAAGATGTTGTCTTATATCAGAAAACTACATACCTGGGTGACATTACCTGGTCTTCCCCTGAATAAAATACTGTGTGTCCTATCTTAATGTTAAGTTTTTATACTTCATCAGAGGTCAGTCAAGAAAATAATTAAAAATCACTTTCAAGTTTTTATATTTGACTAGATGCCCAGTGTACAAAATTTGTGCACTAGTAGGGTCCCTAATGGCTGCTGGTGGCCAGCTGGGTACTTTCTCCCTTCCTCATACCACCTGCTGCCACTGGGCCTTCCCTCCTTCCCCCCGCTGGCCCTGCCCCCTGGTCGAACTCCCAAAAGAACTCCAGATCCAGGGGACAATTTGCATATTATGCTTTTATTATGTAGAATATTCAGATCTCAATAATCCTATCATGTTGGATGGTCATTATTATCAGGGTATGCTCCAGTGGGGCATATTCCTTTTAAAATTTACCACCTAGATAATCTGTGTTTTTTAAAAAATAGAGTTTATTATTTCCTGTAAGGGTATTTCCTTCTTAGATCCAGGCACTGAAGTGACTATCATCAATTTAGCTCCTGAATCTTGCTTAGGGTAATAGGTTTAATAAATCTGAATGTTCTTCTGGCTAAGATGTGCTAGCTTAATACATGTTAAAGTTACCTTTGATTCATGGGACATTTTCTGTTAAAACACACTCATTTGAACTTAGATTATTACCTTGGCCTTTGTTTCTACTACCAAAGGGATAAAAACAATTTCTCCAAAAGAAGTTTGCTACCTCAGAGGATATTCATTCCTACTTTACTTTTTTCCCCTGTCACCACCTCCAAGATTATAAATGAAATTTAAAAAATATAAAACCTTGGGATGGTCAAGGGATATGCAGTTGTTGAATTATAAACTAATATGTATTATTCTGACTTTTACAGTAGTTAACCTCATTAATGTATTTCACACCCCTATGTCTAGTACAAGTTAAAATTAATTTATTGACATTATAAGAAATATTCTTCAGACTTTTGACTCAGAGAGTGTTCTGTCCATAAGACAGATTTTCACATGTCTGCTACATATTGTGACTTGGATGTCCTGAATGTCCCATCAATTAAAAAACATCTCAGACCTTTTCAACATTTTTCAAACTTGTTTTTCTTTTTGTATTTCTTATATTAGCTGATGGCTTCATCATTTTCCCTGTCACCCAAACTGGAAAAACTGTAGCCGTAATAGACTTGTATCCATTCTCCTTCTTTCTCACTCAAAACTATGCCTAAATTCTATCATTTATAAATCTGAAATGTTTCTCAAAGCATTTATAATCTGGCTCTCATCTACATTTTTAATACTCTGTTCTATCACTTCACTAGTTTGCATCATTTCATTTTCATTCATCCTGCTACCATTCATCCAACAAATATTTACTTAGCTTCCTCAGTAATCACTGTTATTATTAATTATAACTAGATGCTGAGGATGCCAAAGTGAATATGACAGACATGGTCCCAGCAGGGATGTCAGACTTTATACAAATAATCAACTATGATGAGGCTTATGAGGCATGCATGAGATAGAGCAAGAGGGAGAAAGAGAAATGAGAACCATTTGGAGTAGAGTTATGAGTCTGGATTATTATCTAGGTCAGGGAAAGCATCTCTGTAGAAGTTATATTTAAACAACGAATTGATGGCTATTTAAACAGGTAAGAATTAACCACACAAAAATATTGTGGGTGTGGTGGAGAATTTTCCATGCAGAGAACATAACTGTATGGAAAGATCTAACATAGAGAATGTCACACAAATAAAGGGCCTAAAAGTATGTGACAAATATGTTAGAAAGAAAGAAGAACAAGAGACTAAACTCAAGAGGAGATTGAGCTAGTTACCTGAAAATCTTTGGCTCCTGTTTGAGAGGTTTGTGTTTTGCCCCAAGGGCTTTGGAAAGTCAGAGAGTTATGGACAATAGGAACGTGTTATGATTCAGAGAATTCTTTTGCTGAAAAGTGGAGAATGGTTCAGAGAGAAGCAAATCTGAAAGAATAAAAGAGACTTTTGTTGTAATCATGGCAAGAAGTAGTGGTGGTCTTAACTATGGTGGTGCTGGTATGGGTTAAAGGAAGTGGGAAAATATAAGAAAGCAGAAGATGCCCAAAAGTTTCTGTCAAATGCCTCACTTGATTTTCCTTGGGAAATGGCACAAGCATTTATGGAAATTGTAAAACGATAACTGCTATTATGTTGGATGAAATAATGACAAAATGAATAAATAACAAGTAATAAGAGATTTGGAGAGAAATAAGGGATGGATTTGTTAAATGTGTTAATGGTGAGATATTTGGGAAACTTTAAGTGAAAGATTTAGACAGAGAAATGAATGTGAATGCCATTAAGAGAGATGGCCACCATGAACAATGTGTCTGCCCCTAAGCATTTCATACTGCTTCATGCCAATGCATTTATGATAAACATGTGCTTGGAGCCTTCAGTCCTCACCTCCATTTCTATACTTAGCTAAATATTACCTACAGTACTTGTTCTCTGTCTCTACTGTTCTCCAGTGCTGCTGTTATTCATTTATTTCTATCTATGTTCCAAAAATACTTGTCTTCATAACCTGATGGATAGTTCCTCAAGTGGCACAATTGTGTGATTTGTATGTGAGCATTTCTCCAACCAGATTAGGAGCACTCTGAGGGCAGAAAAAATGTTTTTGTTTGTTTTGTTTTGTTTGTTGTTATTTTTGTTTCTCTTTTGGTATGCCAATGCTTAGCAGCTTATCTGGACAACCATGGCTTTAGCTTTTCAAGATGAATGCATTGGTTAGCATATTAAGGGGCCACTATATTCCAAGCAATGTATTGCACACTATATACAAGAGAGAATAGATTCATGCTAACATAAGCTCAGATTATAGTAAACTGAGATAGGAGGTAATTTGAGAAAGGAACAAAATGTCAGCAAGCGAGAAATGCTATGCAGAGAATTAAAATAGAGTTAAAAGGCTTGGGAATTATTTTAAGACTTCACTAAAGTTTTGATTTTTAAAAAGACATGATATACACAAAAACGCCAAACAGGTGATGATCTGGGGCAAAGCATTCTAGGCACAGGGCATAGCTGGTGCAAAAGCCACGAAAATGAACTAACTTTGTATGTTGGGAGAAGATCAAGAAAACCAGGATGCCAATAAGCTTGTTAAGGTGATGAGGAGGTAGCTATTCCCCTTGTTTTTCAAGCACAGCATTTTATATATCTGAGTTTATTCTTTGCTTCATCTCCTGGATACAATGTTTAAGGTAAATATCATCATTAACACGAGACTCTCTGTGTATTATTATCCAAGTATCGTAAATATTTACCTCAAGGAGACATTTTTTCACATCATATAGCCATCCAACAGAAGCACAGAATGGAAATCAATAAATGAATTTTATTTATAAAATGTAAGGGCTATACAATGGTCATATAAACTTGAAAATAAAAAAGAGGGGAAAAAACAAATGAACACAGACAATAGTGTAGTGATTTCAGGGGCGGGGTGTTGGATGAGGGTATGGGAGGGAAAAATGGTGATGGAAGGAATCTTGACTTGGGATGGTGAATACACAACGCAGTGTACAGCAGTTGTGTTGTGCAATTGTGAACCTGAAGTCTGTATAATTTTGTTAGCCAGTGTCTCCCTAATAAATTCAATAGAAAGGAAAAATAAGATAATAATTAAAACAATTTAAAAGCACTTGAAAATAACCTTTAAGGAAGATTTAAAAGCTAGAAAATAGCCTAGGATCCAGGCAGGTAGATTGGCTTGAGGTGCTAGGTTTCAGCATATATCTTAATGTGTGTATGTGCATGAGTTTAAATTATATTAGCCAATTTTTAATTTAAATACTTTTTATCGAGTATTACATATTATTATTTGCTTATTTTTTTCTAACATGTTTTGACATAGGGCCAAATGTTTTCCTAGATAATAAATACTCTGATGATGCCAGTTGCTATATTTTTATGCAACCTGCAAGTCATACTAAAGTGCCTCCAAAATAGAAAATACATCTTTTCAAAGTTTCAAAGAGACACTCTATATATTCCCCTTACAAGCCCTAGGCAGACATATTTCTAGCATCCTAACATATTGCATTTTGCCAAGAAGTATATCCAAACATTCACAAGTTACACAGTTACTAGTGTGCTTCTGTTTTGGTGCCTCCTTGAAATTGGAAGCCAGTCTCTTTCCAAGAAAAAAAAATATCTGGAGAAGGAAAAGTAATTGTACTTTTAAAAGAAGATACATGAGCCTGGCCGGCGTGGCTTAGTGATTGAGCATTGAGCTCTGAATCAGGAGGTCATGGTTCCATTCCCTGTCAGGGCACATGCCCAGGTTGCAGGCTCAGACCCCAGTGTGGGGTGTGCAGGAGGCAGCCAATGAATGGTTCACTCTCATCATTGATATTTCTAACTTCCTCTTCCTTCCTCTCTGAAATCAATAAAAATATATTTTTTAAAGTTATTAAAATAATAAATAAATAAGATACATGAGAGCTATAGCTTTGTTTTGTTTGAAATTTACCATAGCTTCTAAAGGCACCATTGCTTTACAGCAGGGATCAGCCACCTTTTTCTAGAAAGTATCAGAAAGAAATTAATTTAGGTTTTGGAGACTATAAGGTAGGTCTCTGTTGCCACTACTCAATTCTTCCATTGTGATATAGAGGCAGTCATAGACAATGCTAAATGAAGGGGGTGTGACTCCGTTTTAATAAAACTACATTTATAGAAAGAGTCAGGGGGTCAAATTTGACTTCAGGGCTGTAGTTCAAAGCTAAAAATTTGTCAACAGGCATCAACTGTTGGGGGGGTGCTGTAATTATGCACAATAACACCTAAAAGATTTATCTCTTCCTTTTTCTCTCTTCTTTTCTGATTGAGTGATAAGGGCTAGAAATGTAGTTAATGATGACACCCAATCAGTGCAATTACTGTAGTTAGAAACACAGTTGGAAGCCTGTTAACCAGTCTTATTTGGTCTCTGACAACTTTATTTTCACAGAAAAAAATCATGTTTGCCGTGTCTTTTTTTTTTTTTGCAGAGAAATTATGGTTATTCATGGTCATTTTTTGCTTATGACTTTGATGGTGCTTAACTCACCAATTTTCTAATTTGTATAAAGCAGCGATTTTCAACCTTTTTCATCTTATGACACACATAAATTATTAAAATTCTGCAGTACACCAAAAATATAATCTATTTTTTCCTGATCTAACAAAAATAGGTATGATTTTGATTCATTCACACTGGATGGCTATTGTTGTGTTGGCTGTTGTCACTTTTTTATTTGACAATCTAAGGGAAAAGAAGCCAGTGCCCCTAACTAAACAATCACGTATTGCATGTTTTTAAAATGCTTGTGGCACACCCAAGTGCCTGTCGCAGCACATGATTAAAAATCACTGGTTTAAAGATCCTTTATCTAAATACAGACTTATATCCTTTTTTCTGGTTCACTTTTCTGTGACAATTAACAGTGAATTTATTTAGCTTTGTGCCAGCTATTTTTATTTCTATTCACATTGAAAGTGAGAATATAAAGCAGTACTATAACATATATATTTCTGCACTCACATATACTGATTTAGGGTACTTCATACAAAATGGAACAAAATAATCTTGCAAGAGGTTAATTGTACATTAATCAAATAACAGGAGAAGGTACGTCTTCAATTTTTCTTTTAAACAAATAAATTTCCTAAAGTATCCAGGTAAACATTCAGAATCCTATATAATAAAGAGGTAATATGCAAATTGACCCTCACACCCTCACAAGATGGCTGACTATGATCAGGCCAGAAGGAGGGTTAGTGAGGAACAACCAAATGACTAAACAGCAGGCTGCACAGGGCAACCAGGCTGGTGGGGGACTGTGAGGGATGACCAGTCTGCCAGGGGGGCAGTGGGAGGTGACCAGAGTGGCAGAGGGGGGCAGTTGGGGATGATCAGGCCAGCAGGGGGCAATAAGAGGCAACCAGGCCAGTGGGGGGAAGTTAGGGTGACCAGGCTGGCAGGAGGGGTGCAGTTGGGGGTGATCAGGTTGGCGGGGGGGGGGCAGTTGGGAATGATTAGGCTGTCAGGGGGAGCAGTGAGGGTTGATCTGGCCAGCAGCAGTTTGCAGTTAGGGGTGACCAGGCTGGCAGGGAGAGGGCAGTTGGGGGTAACCTGGCTGGCAGTGGGGGGGGGGAGATAGGGACAATTAGGCCAGCAGCAGTTTGCAGTTAGGGGTGACCAGGCTGGCAGGGAGAGGGCAGTTGGGGGTAACCTGGCTGGCAGTGGGGGGGGAGATAGGGACAATTAGGCCAGCACACAGAGGCAGTGAGGGGTGATCAGGCTGATAGGGGGGCAGTTAGGGGAGACCAGGCATGCAGGCAAGTGAGCAACTAAGAGCCAGTGGTCCAGGATTGTGAAAGGGATGTCCAACTGCTGGTTTAGGCCCGATCCCCAGCAGGATCCCAGATTGGAGAGGGTACAGGCTGGGCTGAGGGTACACCCCCCCTGCACAAATTTTGTGCACTGAACCTCTAGTTGTATTAGAAGAAAAATGCCTTTAGAATTTAAATATTTTAATTAATTAATTTAATCTATAAAATGTTTTTCAGGAAAAATCAGAAATACATGGGCAGAATATTATCTCCTTAGAAGTATTTGCTTTACTAAAAGCATCTCTGTGATTTTTCAAGAATGCATGATTATTTTATTTCATGTGTGAATGTGACCTGCCTCTTTTGGGATACTATTGTGCTCATGAGAAGTGTGTATTTGTTTTTCTTTTCCATGGATCCTCATGGAAACTTTGTTTTTAATCAATAGAAAGTCTACATGTTGCTGAAAGCATATGTGTCATATGCAGAGTGTCCCCCAAATATTAAAATACATTTTATTTTCAAAATTGAGCCATCAGCTGTTTAAGTGTGTATATCTTTCAGGTGTCTCATCCTGAACAAGAAATTGGGTCAAAATCAATAAAAATATTATTGGATATCTAATGCCCTTAAAACAAAATTCCATACTCTAATAAATGCTTATCTAGATCATTCCTATGTCTCCAAATGATAGTATATTCACTATACGTTGTGATCTTTATTTTGATCTGCAGCTTTGCAATTATCATGCAAAACCTTCAAGTTTTATCTCATTTCTCAATGCAAATTAATTAAAAATGTTCAATTCAATTTCATAAACATTTTCTACATATAAGCAAGGTTGTGAGGAAGTCACTCCATGAATACAAACTTGACAAACTTCTGGTATCTGACTTCAGTGAGATCACACATAAATGAGACATTCAGAAAAAATCACAACATACTGCAGATTATGAAACCAAAATGGAAAGACTATCCTATCTAATAAAAGAGTAATATGCAAATTTGACTGTACCATTGCTATACTACCAGCCAATCAGGAGTGGGGAGAGGGACCAAGGTGCGCGCCAGGCGAGGGGAGGCACAAGGGGTGGGGTCGCCGCAGCACTAGCAGGCCAAGGTGGCCACTGGGCCTGCGGGGATCCAATTGCAGCCCCAGAGCCAGCAGTAGGTCCAGACCCACGCCGCCACCCAGAGGCCTGGCCCAGGCAAACCTGCAGTGGTGGTAGGGGTCCCGATGACCACCTCGGGCCCAGTGGGGGGTCTGGACCCACACCAGCCATCCCCAGGCCCGGCCACAGCACATTAAATCTTCTTTTATTATTAGCATCTTAAATTAATGTGATATATTTATTACAATTGATGAACCTTTATCAACACATTATTAAAAAAAGTAAAATCTGCAGTTTACATTAGGGTTCATTCTTTGTGTTGAACATCTTATGGTCTTGACAAATGTACCATTAATGTAGTATCAGATACAACAGTTTAATTTCCCTAAAGATCACTTGTGGCCCACCTATTCATCCCTACCTCCTCTGAACCCCTGGCAGCCAGGGGGTGATTAGGCTGGCAGGCAGAAGGGGTTAGGGGCAATAAGGAAGGCAAGCAGGCAAGTAGTTGGAAGCTAGCAGCCCTGGATTGTGAGAAGGATGTCCGACTGCCCATTTAGGCCCAATTCTACTGGGATCCGGCCTAAATGGGCAGTCAGACATCCCTGAGGGGTCCCAGATTGGAGAGGGTGCAGGCTTGGCTGAGGGACCCCCGCCCCCCCCCCACCGTGTATGAATTTTGTGCACCAGGCCTCTAGTATATACATATTAGAGGATGAAGAGGGAGAGCATAGAGAACAGAAATAACTCAGCTATGGGACTTGAAAAGAGTTTCACAATGCTGAGAATATTCAGTTGGCCATGAAAAAGAAAGTTCACTAGTTAGAGAAGGGGAGAGAGGGCATTCCAGATAAATTAAGATTCTATGACATATTCAGGAATTTATATGTTCCAAAAAAGAGTAATATTTATTATATCCCACCACATAATTTATTTTTCAGTATAGTATGAATGATGTAAATATTTAAAACCAAATGCCTATAAAGTCTAAATGATTTCTATCGTATGACCTGTGATATATTTTCATTTTTTTCTTCTCATATCATTATGAACAATTATCTGAATAATTAAAAGAAAAACCTTCTCCAGATTAGAAAAGGATTATTAAGTTTAGAATGAACAAAGTCTATAAATCATTTAGGAAAATTCAGCCCTTTTGTTCTTTCTTGTCTTATTTCTGAAACCATGCAATTCCCTGAGATGATTAATCAATGATATATTTTATAACCTCCTAAATTAAGACTCAAACATTACTAATCTATTTAGCTTCATTTTATTCTATTTTACAAACCCTGTCCATACTTCTTTATGTGCCTTATGGATGTATTGGACTCGTTAAGTTGTGCATTACTTTAAGGGAAAATAATACTTGTTAAGACATTAAGAAGAATTTATTTTTTGTTTTTTAATTAACCACTTTTAATTTTGGTAGAGTAATTTTGATAACAAGAGTATATACTTAAAACATAGCATTTGGTCATAATAATAGATGATTATCAAATATATGAATGACAAAAATGAGTTTTAAAAGATAAGAAAAACATCTTAAATATAGGTCTGTGCACATGTAGTCCAAGCAAATATGTACACACTTATTTGTCTGTTTATGAAAATTATTTTATATAGTAACAATTGAATATAAGTAATCTTCACATTTCTTTTCTTTTTCCATGATGTAATTGGATATTGCTTTTCTGTAGCTACAACTAAGCACTCAAAGAGAATTCTCAGTGCAGTTGTACTGAAACACTGTTATACTAATTCACAAGGTGTGTATAATAGTGTAACTTAATGACCCTTTTATGTAGTTAGTTAGTTAGTTAGTTAGTTAGTTAGTTAATCCTCACATGAGGATATTTTTTCATTGCTTTTTTAGGGAGAATGGAAAGGAGGGAGGGAGAAACATGGATGTGAGAGAGACACATTGATTGGTTGTCTCTTGCATGCACCCTGACCAGAGTAGGGAGGGAACCTGCAACATAAGATATGTGCCCTTGACTAGAAATTGAACCTGAGAACCTTCAGTGTGTGAGATGATACTCTAACCACTGAAGAACACTGGCCAGGGCTTAATGTTCCTTTTAAATCCTGCCACTAGCATTAGGGATGAGAGAAGGCCATAAAAAATAAAATCAGGAACATAAGCATTAAAAGAAGAAAGGTTAATAGGTACAAAGTAAAGGATAGAATATTTTTATTTATTGTTGAGAATACATTAGTGCTCAGGAAAAAAAATCGCCTGGTCATAGTGTGTAGTGTCAGTAAAGAACTATTATCATGTATGTCTTCTGCCTAAAACTTTACTTTTCTGATCCTATTTTTGTATCAGTTAAGTAATCAGATGTTTAATTTTATTTACGTGATATATAGGCATGACATTAAATGAAATATTTCAAATGCTCTTTGATTAATTAAATAAAAATATAACTGAGTAATATAAAATAATTATTAATTTTGAGAAAAGTAGATCAGGGTTTCACAGTGATTTCATATTAATGAATTTATTTTTTAATTTATCAAATAAGCCTTGAGTGCTTACCAATAATATCTGGTTATATATATATATATATATATATATATATATATATATATATATATATATTATCATTTGATCTTATTCAAATGTTAAATGATTACAGGTATAATTGCAGTCAGGCTCCAGTCAGAAAAAGAGCTGCTCTAGTCTAAAACATTGGTTTGAAGTCACAGGTGATTCTGTCACTCAGGGGAAAATTAGCAATGTCTGGAGACATTCTTGGTTGGCACAACAGCAGATGTGTTACTGGCATTTAATGGCTAAAGCAGAAATGTTGCTGAACACCCTTCAAGACACAGAACAGCCTCCCACAGCAAATAATTATCTGTGTCAAAATGTCAATAGTGATGAAGTTGAGAAATCCTGGTCTGGTATAAGAAATTTAATATTAGGAACTAGTTACAAAAATGTTGAAACACTCGTAAAGTCCAACAACGGTAGTGAGGCAGCCCAGATATTAGCCTCTATGGGAAGCCACTACTAACTCTAAGGTTTTTGGAGCAAGGCAATATGGAATATTACCAGGGCCCAAGAGCCAAACCAACAGGGCTATAGATGGATTCAGAACAGATGCTGCTAGTTGGGAGTTGGAACCTAGGAGGCAGAGTCTTTCCAGTACACAATGGCATGACAGGGAATATGCAGCTTCTGCTGGAGTCATGACTAGAAGCATAGAGAAATGAAAAGAAATGCCCATGTTTCCCTTTTCCTTCCACCGACCAACCTCTCATCATTGTTTTCTATTAGCCAAATCCAATAGGAAGCCTATTGCGAGAGAGTTGGGGAAATGTAGGATGCAAGGGACTTAAGAGGAATGGATCTGAGAGCAAACAGGAAAATTACAAGCACAAGAAATAGGAGACATAACATTTCTAGTTTTATTATTTCAGCATCCATGGTGTTCTCACACACTTATGTTTTCTCTTTGTAAATATGAAAATACATAAAAAGTTAGCAGGTATAGTAGAATTGCAACATGCATACCAATTGATACAGCCCACTACCAATTCTGAGATGGAAACTAGGAAAAAAGGAGGAAGTACTTGCTAAAGCAGAGATCATGGGACAATCATTAAGTGGGAAAAAAACCCTTATCATGTGTACTAATATTAAATCCTTGGTTGATGATATTTCCTTCCTATATTTCTTTCAAAATTGAGAAGATAATATGTGCAAATTTTCCTTTGTTGCCATTATATTGACATAAAAATAAAGTATGTATGCATTCTAAGGGTAAAAGATGAGTGGAAACAAACAAAAAAGAAATATGATGGAATGAACTAATGTAAAACTTTTATTTCATTTAAAACTGAAAATGATACCCATCTTTTTTCCAAATAAATATTAGGTAATTGAAGTTGTGGAAATTTCTCTTCCATGGCAACTCTAGATAAGGGGCAGATGGCATGAAATTGTGGACAGATGGACACATGGAGAGGCCACATTTATAGTTGTTGTTAAAACTTTTACTTCCAGTATCACCCAAACCTCCTACAGCATTATGTTTTCAGATTGTCAATATTTTATTGGTTCACCAGCATCATCTTGTATATGGATCCATAGCAACCTCCTGCAATAAATTGTTACTTCTCAGTCATTATTTTAAGAAACCATTGTAGATGTTTGACTTAACAACAGGATAGAAGGCAGCTTGATTAGAGCAACATATTGATATGGAAACCAAGGTTAAAACTTTAACTCTGTATGAATCATCATGTGGAGAACAGAGTCCCTGTCCCTAATCCCAGTCTAGATATATTTCAAAAATCAATGGCAAGAATAAGAATGATTCAGATAAAATTATCACAGCTAACTATTAAACAATGCAGTATGCTTATTCTCTTACTAGCAGGCTAGTGTTCATTTTAAGAAATAATGGTTGTTATTTAAAGTTACCTGGGGAATTCCTGAGTTTCATTAACATACAACACATAGTTATTAACAAACGGAAAAACAATCAAGAAATATATTCTAAGTAAACCAGTTCACTTCATGAAGCTATGAAACCCATGCACTTAGGGCATTAAAGAGTCAAGATAGAAGTGATATGAATAGGTGATGATTATAAAAATACCCCCCTTTTATTAAATTCAGAGAGGAAAGGAGAGGGAAAGAGAGATAGAAACATCAATGATGAGAAATAATCATTTTGATTGGTTGCCTCCTACATGCCCCTTACCAGGGATTGAGCCCACAATCCGGGCATGTACCCTTGACTAGAATTGAACCTAGGACTCTTCAGTCCACAGGCAGCTGTTCTATCCACTGAGCAAAACCAGCTAGAGCTAAAAAACAAACACAACCTTTTAGTGTTTCTCTTTTCATTTCAGTTCTCCCAGTAGGCTCTTTGTTGAGAGACTATGAGAACTCTGTTCTTCAGGACCTCAGAGGACATATCCATAATACAATGTATGTGTAGTGATGAGTGACATTTATAATGCAAGCTTACATAGGTCAGTTATCTGCCCTTGTCTAGGCAGTAATTTCAAAACCAAGCCCTAAAATCTAAACTATAATGAATCCATTCTTGATCTTCATTTCTGACAAATCCATGTCAACTTTAGAGATTTGGCCATCTCAATGACTTCCCTGCCTTGATCAAGGAAGATTCTGTAATTCTTGGTACCATGTTAAGTTAGGAATTTATCCATTGGTCAAGTACATTGTAGAGCACATATATACTTCCTTCTGCATAATTTATATCTAGGGACTAAAAGACAAAAAAATCCATTCAGTATAACCGACAGATCAGGCAATCAACTCAGAGTAGGGGTAAATTACACAGGAAGTCTATTTTAGTCACCAGCTAAGTAAAGCAGGGAGAAAAAAAGAAAGATGTCAGGTTATATGGACAGAAGAGCTATAGCTTGAGGAATCTTGACAAGTACTATACATTTTTGTGTAGTTTATCTGGGACAGATAATTTTTGACAATTATCTACAAAACCAGGGTAAATGTTTCTGGCATGTTCATACATGAGAAAACATCAATGGGAGACTTAATAGTTCAAGGAGGTGATAAAGAGAAGAGAGACCAATTATTTGCACTAGCCATCAAAGGCAGGAAAATAATCAGCTTGAGCCCAGTAGGGGAAATTTAGGTTAAATATTAAGCAACAGTTTGTTATACATTTCAACTGCTTTCTTAAAGTCATTTTCATACTTTCCCCCTCAGGGGAATTAGATTTTTTAACTGTAATTGGTCAAGACATGATTTGGTGTCAGTCTGTTAAAATTATTTTAGAGATTATTAAAACTGCCTAAGCTATTTCAAAGAGAATATTGGTGATTCTTAACATTTGTTTCTAGAGGATGAGGATAAGAATTTAATGGTAAGGCTGAAGAGAAGGTAGATATAAATGTATATGGGAATAAGGCACAAATAGGTATGATAATTGCTCAGAATTCCAGAGATCAGAATGATATGTGTTAATGTATGATTGGGGAGGCAGCAGGAGTTTACAGCAGGTGTCGGCAATCTAGTTTGAGAGCCTTAGAAACAGCTTAGACATTTTTTCTCAGGAATGAGCCAATGTACTAATGGCTACTTGAGAGAGGTAGTTCATCTGTGTAGACCAGGAGATCATTACAGTGAACAACTTCTGTGGGGCTCCTCATATCATTCATTGGCACAGCAGAAATTTCAGAGATGGAGCACGTGGGACCCACATAAAGTCAAAGGGCAGCCCATGCTTATCTTGTATAAATGAGATATTTTTACCCTGCAATGAAGTAGCTATGAAATTTACTAAATATTGACTCAAAAGTTCCAACAAAAGGAAAAAGGCAAGATTGATCATATTTATTTTCAATTTCCCCAATGTTCCTCACACTAGAAGGTGAGGAGGGGAGGAAGAAGAAAAATTGTTTAGCAGTATTGTAAGTGGAAAATGAGAAGGGACAGGAAGAAGGTAAAAACAAAATATCTTAAAAAGATAGAGTCTCAGACATTAAAGACCTATTGCCTATCCATTAATACATCCCTCTCCAGTATGTGAGTCAGTATTCTTATTTCACATTAATTCATCAGACATGTATTGAGCAGTAATAGTGTACCAGAGACTCTGTTAGGGTGTTGGGTTATCAAGATATATAAACCATCATTCATAACTCAGAGAGCTCAGACTAATTAAAAGAACAATAATAGGAAATAATTTTATGGAACTCTATCTTTATGCTAAATGCTTATCTACTTTAATCCTCACAACAATCCTAGAAGATAGTCTTCGTTACTATTTCTGAGTAACAGTTGAGGAAAGGAAGGCCTCAGGAAGTTAGGAAACTGGGCCAAGATCCCAAAGACAGTGTCAGAGTGAGAGTTTGATCCCATGGTGTGCCAGATTTCAAAGCCCACACTTCCATCCACACATGGCATCACTTTTCTTGTGTGTGTCATTAAACTCCCTTGAAGTCTAAGGTCTTGAACTCCTATTCCCAGCAAGCAGAAAAAGATCAACACTATTTATACAATGTTGCATCTTTTTTATAAGTGAAATATTAGTTTGTAGTCTAACCTATGAAATCTAATGACATTCGATCCCCTGGGTTAGGGACAGACCTGGTTCCAAGGAGTAGGGTATGCCTGAATGCATAGGTAGGGGTGAAATGAACCCAGCCAGAACAGTTAGAGACCATCTAGCTACAGATCATTAAACAGATGCATTTCAAATATGCGGAACACAACCTGTTTGTAAGCTGGGGACTGCCTGTATTGATTCTTCCCAGGGAAGTTACTTATTTTTATACATGTGTGCTGTGTTCTATCCATAATACAGTTTGACATGGTAAAACTCAAGTAAATTATAAAAATAAAAATATCTGCTACTAATAACATTCTTTATTTTTATTGTGGAAGCCATAAAAACAAGTTTCTCTTTCTCCCAGGTGTTTTTTGTTTGTTTGTTTGTTTTCCCAAATAATGTCAAGGAATCTGAGTAATTCTGTCAGAATGAAAAGTGAAGATCAAGATTTTCCTGTTAAGACATTCTTTCTGGTAGCTTTACCTGTTCACTGATTTATTCATTCATCAAATATTTACTGAGTACCTACAATAAGCTAGGTACTGCTTTTAGGTACAGGGATAACATTACAAAAAACAGACAAAGCACCTCTATTTAAGGAGCTCATATATTAGTGAAAGACTTAGAAAAATATGAAATAATCAAATAAATAGTGTATCAGATGATAGTATTAATGAGGAAACTAAAGCAGGGTGAGGGTGTAGGGAAAAAAGTAACAGGCAATTGCTGTTTTATATACTAAGTGGCCAGATTATTATGATCTCTGAATGCATAATAATCTAGCCACTCAGTGTATATCTCATATAATAAAAGGCTAAAATGCAAATTGTCCCATCAACCAGGAGTTTGACTAGCAGGCAGTCCGGCCAACCACCCATGTTCCCTCTATGGACAGGCTGGCTGGACCCCACCCATGCATGAATTCATGCATTCATGCACCAGGCACCTAACACACACACACACACACACACACACACACACACACACACACACACACACACACACTGAGTGGCCAGATTATTATGCATTCAGAAATCATAATAATCTGGCCACTAAGTGTATATGGCAGACTGGGAAGCCTTCTATAAGGTTATCTATGAGCAGAAATCTAAAGGAAGTGGGGGAATTAGCCACTCACATATAGGAAGGAAAAACATTCCTAGTAGAGAAATGGCAAATGCAAAGTCTTAAGGAATGGCACATGTATGTGATATTTTTAAATATTTTTATTTTGCAGTAAATGAGATTCGCCAAAGTTGTAAAAATAGTTCAAATATATCTAGAGTACCCTTCATCCAGATTACCCTAATGGTTGCCTTTTGCATAATAACTATATACAGTATTAAAAATACGAAATTGACATTGGTGTAATTTATAGGCTTTATCCAGTTTTTACATGCACTCCTTTATATCTGTATTATGAGTAACTCTACACAGTGGATAGCATCATGTAACCATAACCACTATGAAAATATAGAATGGTTCAAATTTCACAAAGAAACTAACTTGAGCTGCTCCCTTATAGTCACATCCATTCAAACTCCTCATCCCATCCCTAAATCCTGGCAACCACTAATAAGTTTGCCATCTCTTTAATTTTGTCTTTTTGATAAATGTATATAAGTGGAATCATCATTTAGGGAAAAATGAGATGAATTGACTGAGGCTTTGATAGATCACTCTAGATGCTGAGTGGAGAATAGATGATAGAGTAGCTAATGAGGAAGCAGGGGGCCATCACAATAATTCAAGTGAGAGATAATGGTGTTTCTAAACCAGGATGTTTGTAGTGGAGATAACAAGGAGATGAATTTGGGATGTCTTTGCAGGATAACACTGTCAGGATTTTTAAATAAATGTGGTGTGGTTTGTAAAAGAGAGGAGCCCAGGATGGCTATAATGTGGGTAGAATGGAGAAAATGATGGAAGGATTGGTTAGATGGTGAAGAAGCGGAGGTGGAAACAAAAGATCGTTTCATTAGACATCACATTAAAGTAAAGAGTGTATCCTAGCTAATAAAAGAGTAATATGCAAATTGACTATCACTCCAACACACAGGATGGGTGCCCCCATGTAGTCAAAGATGGCTGCCTCCATGTGGACACAAGATAGCTGCCACAAGATGGCCAGCAGGGGAGGGAAGTTGTGGGTGATCAGGCCAGCAGGGGAGGGCAGGTAGGGGTGACCAGGCCAGCAGAAGAGGGAAGTTGGGGGCAACTGGGCCTGTAAGGAAGGGCAATTGGTGGGGAGACCCAGGCCTGCAGGGAAGAGCAGTTAGTGGGGACCAGGCCTATAGGGAAGGGCAGTTAGGAGTGACCAGGTCTGCAGGGGAGGACAGTTAGGGGCAATCAGGCTGGCAGGGGAGTGGTTAGGGGGTGATCAGGCTGGCAGGCAGAAGCAGTTAGGGGCAATCAGGAAGGCAGGAAGGCAGATTGTGAGAGGAATCCCAGATTGGAAAGGGTGCAGGCTGGGCTGAGGAACACTCCTCCCTGTGCACAAATTTTGTGCACCGAGCCTCTAGTTTGAATATAAGTCTGAGATTCAGGGAAGAAGTATGGGTTGGAGATAATATGTTTTAGAGTAATCTCTGTGGAGACTATTCAAAGGCATGCCTCCTTAGAGTGCATGGTTGTTTAGGCAGGGTCTTCATGACAGCACCTGTTGCTTCATATCCATGGCAGTCTCTAAAATGATTTACGACAGCAGTATAAAAGTTGTCTCATGACTGTGGTTTCTCTGGTAGACGAACATAATTGATCAGCATGGAAAAGACATGTCTCAGAGTCCTTGAGACAGCAAGAATATTAGGATGCACCATTCTTTCACCATGGCCATGATTGTAGGGGATCTCTAGTGTTTAATGGCAGAAAGCCCTGCCAACAATTTGGTACTTCTATATGTAAGCTGAGGAATATCACTGGTTTACACTGAGCAATGTTTCCTGTTGGGAGGACAGAGACAAAGAGAGTATCATCCCATACCCTGAGCTAATTTTTTTTCACATTTTTTATTTATTTTTTATTTTTTGAAGTCTTCCATTCAAGGGAATTTTCAATCCTGGCTTTGTAGTGTTCTAACTCTCAGTCTTAGGTAAGCTATTTTGCTTTACCTGTCCTTAATGTTCCCATGGATGGTTTGATGATATCTTCATTCATTGATTCTGAGAATTGGGCCCCACTGTCTTCTTAGATGTTAGTCTAATTTCTACATCCCTGCCTTCCTTTCTCTTCCTTTCACATATTTCATGTATCCTTTTTACCCAGGGTTTATTTTTCAATTAATGTCACCTGTTAAAAAATATTAGAGACTATTGTGTCTAAGGTAAATTTGCATTTTATGTGAGTCTTTAATAACCTTAAATAAACTAATATTTATTGAGTCCATTAAAAGCCAAGTACCACATACATTTTATTATATTTAGTCATCCAAATAACTCTGCAAGGCAGATATTATTATTGTCATCAATGCCATTAAGTAAATAAAAGAACCAATTGTAAAAGAAACCCAAGGTCTTGAACATGTTCTATAGCTGATGAGTATTGAAGGCAGGATTTGAATCTCGGTATGGTTTCTTTCAGAGCCACAACTTCTCCATTAGAATAACTTATCATCTAAAATGAGTAATGTGGGACTCCTCAACACAATAGCCTGTGATGGAAGGAGTCGCATGCCAGCAAGGAGGCTGATCATCGCAGCCTACTTTCACTCCAGTGCACAGCTGGCTTCTCAGGGAAACCTGCCTGAATCTCTGTTCGCTCAGAAAAATTGCCAGAGCCCATGGTGTAGGGTCTCCCTCAAACTATGTGAGGCTATTAGAATGCCATTAAAGGGTTGTGGGAGTCACGCTCCCTCTGAACTAAATTCAGTGTTTTTGTACCTACAAAAGAACTGAGTCAAGGAGGTGATGTTTTATACTTAGACACAGGGGTCACTTTTTTGTATAATGATCCAGTTTAGGAGATCACAAGCGGCTAAAGCAACCCTGAATAAAAGAAAACTGAAAACTCATTGTCAACTGATCTTCATTATGTTTGCATTTACAAAGCAAGAATATAACATGTGTGAAACAGGCTAGCCAGTCTTCTGAGCTCCTAACACTAAGTGTGTATGAACTGTGATAAAGTACATATTATTAAAAACACAGAAATTCCACATACTTAGAATTTATTGTTTTCCTTTTGAGTCACCAAAAGACAATCCTCTGCACATGTTAGCAAAAATAGCACTGATCTTATCATCACTAATATTAAAGTTTAAATTTGCAAGCTGGGCATCTCATATTGTTCATTTCAAAAACCAATATTGATCAGTCTCTTATACTACAACTTGTATCATGGGTCAAGTTCCAATGCAGCAAATATAATTGCAATAAAAGTTCTATAAAGTTACATCAACAAAACCTTTCATATTTGACTCAACAGCCTGGTAGCATAAAGTAATTCTGAGTAAAGCATTCTAGGAGCTTCTCAACACCTACTTGTCCTAGCTAACAAATCTTGACTGCATTCAAAACATAGCCATCAGTGTAATACTGCTTCTAAATCAAGCATGATAGGTCAAATCGAAGTTGGCATGCAATAAATAAATGTCTGTTGAATGAATGTTGAATGGGGAGATTCATCTAATCTACCCTACGTAGTGCTGAATTCCCAACTCCTAGGTCAATGCTTGCTATATAAATCCTGAAGGAAAAAATAGACACAGTAATTTTTCTGAAATGCAAAGTCAATTATGACACTTTCCTGCCTGAAATCATTAAGGTTTCCCATAGGCTCAAGAATATTATTTTGAGCAATGCTTCTCAGAACTTGATGTATATAAAAATCACTGATGAATAAAAAAGATACAGAGGCATGGGTATATGGAACAGATTGACAGCTCTCAGAAGGGAAGGTGGGCGGAGGATCCTGGATGAAAGAAGGTGAAGGGATTGGCCAAAGGTCATATATGTGTATGATACATACAACAGTGTTATGATGGCCAGAGGGAAGGGGATGGAGGGAACTGGGTGGAGATGTACAAAGGGGAAGAAATGGGGACATTTGTAATAGTGTCAATAATAAAAATAAAGTTAAAAAATAAAAATCACCTGGGGAGCCTATTAATAAGCACACTGAGTAGCCATGGTTTCAGCAGATAAACATGACATGAAAGCCCGCTCATTTATTTGCTGTTGTCAATCCTTACTCGAGGATATTTTTTGCATTGATTTTTAGAGAGAATGGAAGGGAAGGGAGAGAAAGAGAAAAATATCTATGTGAGAGAGACACATCAATTGGTTGCTTTCCTCATGCACACCGACCAGGGCCAGGATCAAGCCTACTTACAACTCAGGTATGTGCCCTTGACCAGAATGGAATCCAAGACCCTTCAGTCCATATGCCAACACTCTAATCACTGAGATAAACTGACTAGGGCAAGCCTATTCTTTTATATTTGGACTTTTTCTCCAATTGTGTATTTTCCTGAAAATGTCATCACAGACAGTATCTGTCTGGATGCTGGGTTTCCCTAATTCTGAACCTACTTCCTTCAAGTCTTAGTTCAGGCAACAGATCTACCAAAAGGTATCCTCTTGCCCCGTTGTCAGGGTTATCATCACCCTCATGTGTTTCCAGTGCAGTATCAGGGTATAAACCTATTATATACTTTGTCACAGTCAATGGTGGTACAGTGATGCCATAAAAATGCCTGGGTGAGGTGAGAGGGGTTTAAAGACTTTGTTGTAGACATAAGTTTGGATGATATTTGAATTGGATAATTAATTGGGATGTCCAATAAAGGGGCTAAAGTCTGAATTCACTTCTTGACAACACTGCTTGTCTCCTTGTAGCATGCTTTTTTTAAAATTTATCTTTGTTTTGCCTTTCTTCCGAGGCTAGATGTTCTGTTCTATGCTTAAATGTCTCTAGATCTATTTTAGTTCATTAGTTTATGCTGTTCATTGTATTTCACAAACGAGTGAGATCATGTGATATTTATATTACTCTGACTGGCTTATTTTACTTAGCATAATACTCTCAAGGACCCTCCATGCTGTCTCAAAATGGTAATTGATACTTCTTTTTTACAGCTGCATAGTATTCCATGGTATAAATGTGCCACAGCTTTTCTATACACTCATCTACTGATGGGCACTTTGGCTGTTTCCACATCTTAGCTATTGTAAATTGGGCTGATATGAACATAGGGGTGCATATATTATTTTTTTCTGATTGGTGTTTCAACTTTCTTAAGAAATATTCCTACAAGTGGGATCACTGGGTCAAATGGCAACTCCATATTTAATTATTTGAGAAAACTCTATACTGTTTTCCAGAGTGTCTGCACCTGTCTGCATTCCCACCAGCAGTGTACTAGGATTCCCTTTTCTCCACATTCTCACCACCATGTGTAATTTGTTGATTTGATTTATTGAAGTACAAGGTGATGCCTCGTTGTAGTTTTAATTTACATCTCTCAGATGATTAGCGACTTTGAAAATTTTTTCATATGTCTCTTGGCCATCTGTATGTCTACTGTGGAGAAGTGTCTACTTATGTCCTTTGCCCATTTTTTAATTGGATTGTTTATCTTCCTTTTGTTAGGTTGAATGAGTTCTTTACATATTTTGGATATTAACCCCTTAGCAGATGTATCATTGGAAATAAGTTCTCCAATACAGTGGTCTCTCTTTTCATTTTGTTGATATTTTCTTTTGCTGTGCAGAAGCTGTTTAGCTTGATGTAGTCCCATTTGTTTATTTATTCCTTTGTTTCCCTTGTCCTAGGAGATGTATCAGCAAACATATTGCAAGAAGTATCTGAGATTTTGCTTCCTATGTTTTCTTCTAAAATTTTCATGGTTTTATAACTTATATTTAAATCTTTTTTTTCTATTTTGAGTTTATTCTTGTCTTTGGTGTTAGTGTTTGGTCTAGTTTCATTTTTTTTTGCATGTAACTGTCCAATTCTTCTAGCACCATTTATTGAAGAGATTGTCTTTATTCCATTGTATGTTCTTAACTACTTTGACAAATATTAATTGAGCATAATAATTTATGTCAATTCCTGTGGTCTCTCTTCTGTTCCATTGATCTACATGCCTGTTCTTGTGCCATTACCAGGATGTTTTTTATTACAATGACTTTGTAGTATAATTTGATATCTGGTATTGTGATCCCTCTAATGTTGTTCTTCTCTCTCAAGATTGCTGTGACTATTTGAGGGCTTTTTTGTTCCGTATAAATTTTTGGAGTATTTGTTCAAGATCTGTGCAATATGCCATTGGTATTTTAATAGGTATTGCATTGAATCTATAGATTGCTTTGATTATTATGGACATTTTAATAATATTGGTTTTACCAATCCATGAACACAGTTCTTCTACTTGCTGATATATTCCTCTATCTCATTTTTCCAATGTCCTGTGGTTTTCTGAGTGTAGGTCTTCTACTTCCTTGGTTAAGTTTATTTTTAAATATATTATTTTTTTACAATGGTAAATGGGATTGGATTTCTTTGTTTACTTCTCTTTCTGAGAATCAATTATTGGTGTTTAAAATGCCATACATATCTTGCTGTTAATTTTGTATCCTGCTACATTGCCAATCATTTATTAAATCTAATAGTTTTTTGGAGGAGTACTTAGGGTTTTATATGTACAGTATCATGTCTTCTGTGAATAGTGACAATTCCAAAAGGGGACAGAATAAGTAGAAACTACACTAACACTCTCCAGGACCAAACTGTAATTGCAACTAAAATACAGGAAAACTATCCTGAATAATTAATTGAAGACTAACTGGAGAGACTCCTGATAACCAAGGATGTGAATTGAAGACTCTATAGAGACTGGTATGAAGTGTGTAAGTGCAGAAGAGCTGAATGTGCTTGTAACATGCTTATCTGTGTTTCTTCCATATGTGGAATGTTGGCTCCTCTATTATCACCATTACCACCTGTTCATAAGACAAAGATGAGTTCATTTATTATCACTTTGTCAGAGTTTTGGGATGAGTGTCTCATTGGAGGGAGGACACATTTAGATTTTATTGAGATTTCACAGTTTGGTTCAAGGTTGGTGTTTCAATGTGGAGGTATAGTTATGATTAGGTAAGGATCATGATCATGAAATTACAATTTAGGTTTAGTAGAAATGGTACAGTAGGGATTTTGAGGCAAAAGTTTTAGAGAATATTAGAGTATGAATTCTCTATTGCTGATGGGACTTTGGAAAAGCTATTTCAATGAATAATCAAGTTATTTGCCTGGGCAAGAGTTTCTTGGACTAGGCAAGTTACATTAATGAAGAGCATGAAATGGTAAATCATATTAATGTACACAGAAAGCTGTGTGAATAAAAGGGGTAGGGAGCTTAAGTTCTCAGATTCCAAACTGTTTGTGATGGTAGATAATTTTTGTTCTCAAATAGATTGAGAGCTTCCTGAGAATGGGCCAATGCCTTTATAATATCTAAAATCTCTCTGTAGTGTACAGCACCTGCCATAGAATGAACATCTAATCATTTTTGGTTGAGTAGACACTGAGGAAAAGTATGCAGCAAATAAAAATGGCAAGAGAACACAAACTCACTATCATTTGGAAGAATAGCAGTGCTTTTCACTGATATTTTCTAAATATGGGATCCACAGAACAGCAGCATCAGTACCATTTGGGATCTGATTAGTTATACAGACCTAGTGACTAATTACACAGACTCTGCATTATTAAGAACTAGAGGCCCAGTGCATGACATTTGGGCACTGTGGGGGTGGGAGGTCTCTTAGCCTGGCCTACACCCTCTCACAGTCTGGGATCCCTCAGAGGATGTCTGCCTGCTGGCTTAGGCCCATTTCCTGTGTGTCTAAGCCAGCAGGTGGACATCCCCTGAGGGGTCCTTAGTGCTACTGTGAAGGCAGGAGAGGCTCCCACCACCAGTGTTGTGCTTGTCAACCATGAGCCCGGATTCTGGTTGAGCACTCCCCTGTGGGAGCACACTGACCACCAGGGGGCAGCTGCTATGTTGAGCGTCTGCCCCCTAGTGGTCAGTGTGCATCATATCAACTGGTCGTTCTGCTGTTTGGTCGATTTGCATATTAGGATTTTATTATATAAGATATCCCCAGGTGATTTGTATTCATTAAATAGACACTGACAATATTTTTTTGAAGGTATGGGGTGGGAGACTGGTGTGGGCTAGCAGGGGTCAATGGAGGGAAAAGAATACATGTATAATACTTTCAACAATAAAGGTAAACTTAAAACAGTTTGAGAATTACTGCTTTAATATCTATTTAATTGTCACTTCCTGATGAGGTATTATTAGTTTTATTCCCATACATGGAAATGGAAACTTGTACAAGGTCAAATAGCTTGTGGTTAGCTGAGCAAGGAGTCTCTTATGTTTTTTGACCCTACCACACACATCTCAGCTACTGCCCTACCATGGAATGTAACATAGTAATCCAAGAAGAATAAACACACACACAAAAAAAACACACTAAATGATAGACACTGTGGAAAGCACAGTTCTTTTCAATTCTAATTTATCTTTCATTTCAAGGTTTTTGAAGCATAAAAATATTAATAGCAAGTCTGAACAGTATTTAGGTGTACTTTGATCCTTTTACCATTCAAAATGTTTCATTTGCATTCTGCAAAAAAGTCTCTGATAACCCCTGTGATACAGACCACACCATTAGCCAAGAAAGGGTTGATCCACTTTCATTTGAGAGCTGGCTTACTGTGATATGCTCAAAGGGAAATGCTGTCTATTTACATATTATATTCATTACTTATAAATAAAAGGCCCCCATTCTTTCTTATAGTGTAAAATCTATTGTTGTAGAGTTAGGAGGAGAATCAAATCTGAATAAATTTCCATCTTCCAAGCTGGATAACTAGTTCCAACATTATATACATGGCATTGAAATAGCCCCACAAGTATCAGGATCTATCATAGGCAATGACTAACAATATTTTAGAGAAGTAAAGTTGATTGAAAAGAGAGACAACCCAAGTAGTAGCTCCTGTAAAATCATATGTCTATAATAGTAATCTGGAAGATATAAATATCAAGTGTATTTCTCCTTCATTTATCATTTATTTGGTCATTTGACAAGTATTTATTAAACACCTGTTATGGGTGTAAATATGGTCAGTGAGCTTACAGGTATAAGAGGTGTCCCTGAACAAAAATAGAGCTCACTGCATGGGAGAAAATATTTGCCAATATTATATCTAATAAGGAGTTAATCTCCAAAATTTATAGGGAACACATAAAATTTAACAAAAGGAATATAAACAATCCAATAAAAAATAGGCAAAGGACCCAAATAGACACTTCTCACAAGTAGACATACAGAAGGCCAAGATACATATATAAAAAAAAAGAAACTAGTGGTCTGGTGTACAAAATTCATGCACGCCCCCCACTGGGGATTAATTAGAGGAAATCCTATATAATAAAAGAGTAATATGCAAATTGACCATACCTCTGATTAAGCCATGTCTACAAGCCATGCCCACCAGTCAATCAGGAGCAAATAAACCTCAACCAAAATGTCTGCAGCCACTGAGAGCAGGAGGGAGGCTTGGGTTTCCCTGGCAATGGAGGAAGCCAAGCTTTCTGCCTGCCATTGCCGGCATAGGCCTCCACTCAATGCTACAAGGTTTCAATTATAGAAAATATATCCCAACATATATGGCGGCAGCCACAGAACTGGAGCGTACAGAGGCTAGGGTTGCCAGGGTGATAGAGAAAGCCAAGCTTCTACAGTTCTGTCTGGACTAGGCCTCCACTCTAGGCTACAACGCCTCAATTATAGAAGGTCAATTTCCCAACAGAAATGGCTGTCGCCATGGAGCAAGCAGAAGGCTTGGCTCCACTTCAGGCTACAAAGTTTCAATTGTAGAACATAAATTAATCCCAGATCCCAGGGCCTCTGCTTGGGTCGCTGGGGGTGAAGCTGGCCTGCAAACCACCACAGGCCCCTCGCACAGATGGCCCCATGCCCCTAGGGAACCCCAACTTTGATCTGGGACGCCCTTCAGGGCAAACCAGCTGGCCCCCTCCCATGCACCTCCCATTCTATCCTATCTAATAAAAGAGTAATGTGCAGATTGACTATCACTCCAACATGCAAGATGGCTGCCCCTATGTGGTCAAAGATATTGCTCCCATATGGCCACAAGATGGCCACCCCAAGATGGCCAGCAGAGGAGGGCAGTTGGGAGGTACCAGGCCTGCAAGGGTGGGCAGTTGGGCGTGATCAAGCCTGCAGGGGAGGGCAGTTAGGTATGACCAAGCTGGCAGAGGAGGGAAGTTGGGGGCAACCAAGTTGGCAGGGGAGCAGTTAAACATCAGTTAGGCTGGCAGGGAAGTGGTTAGGGCATGATAAGCCTGGCAGGCAGAAGCAGTTAGGGGCAATCAGGAAGGCAGGCAGGCAAGCAGTTGGGAGCCAGCAATCCTATATTGTGAGAAGGATGTCCCAGATTGGAGAGGGTACAGGCTGGGCTGAGGGACAACCCCCTCAACCCCATGCACAAATTTCGTGCACCAGGCCTCTAGTAAATCAATAAATGACATGTGCTGGAGAGGATGTGGAGAAAAGGGAAACCTTGTGTGCTGTTGGTGGCAATGCAGACTGGTGAAGCCACTGTGGAGAACAGTGTGGAGTTTCCTCAAAAAATTAAAAATGGAACTCCCATTTGACTCAGTAATCTCTCTTTTAGGAATATATACTAAGAAATCAGAAATACCAATCAGAAAGGGTATATTCACCCCTATTTTCATAGCAGCACAATTATAATAGCTAAGATTTGGAAACAGCCTAAGTGCCCATCAGCAGATGAGTGGATTAAAAAATACTGGTACATCTACACAATGGAATATGAAGGTGCTAAAAAAAAGGAAAGAAAAGAAAGAAAAGAAAAGGAAAGGAAAGAAAAAAGAAAAGAAAAGAAAAGAAAAGAAAAGAGCCGAGACCAGTTTGGCTCAATGGATACAGCGTGGGACTGTGGACTGGAGGGTCCTGGGTTCGATTCCGGTCAGGGGCATGTACCTTGACTGTGGGCACATCCCCAGTGGGGGGCGTGCAAGAAGCAGCCAATCGATGTTTCTCTCTCATCAATGTTTCTGACTTTCTATCCCTCTCCCTTCCACTCTGTAAAAAATCAATAAAATATATTTAAAAAAAGAAAAGGAAATAAAAGAAAAGAACTATTACAATTTGCAACAGCATTGATAAACCTGGAGAGCATTATTCTAAGTGAAATGAACCAGTTGGAGAAAAATAAATATCACATGATCTCACTCATTTGTGGAATATAATGAACAATATAAACTAATGAACAAAAATAGATCCAGAGACATAGAAGCATTGAACAGTCAAACCTCAGAGGGAAGGCAGGGCAGGCCTGGGTGGTGGAAGGCAGGGAAGAGGGGCAGTAAGAGAGCAACCAAAGGACTTGTGCATATAAGCATAACTAATGGACACAAATAGCATGTGTTGGGGGGCCAGAGCTGGCAGGGAGATATAAATGAGGGAAAGGGAAGACATATATGATACTTTCAATAAAAATAATTTAAATTAAAAAGAAAAGAAAAGAAAAGCCATTTAGGAGAAGAAAGAAGGAAATAAACCACCTAAATTAATATTATAAAAGTGTCCTTAAAATACATAATGTCAGTACTCAAAACTGGAGAATGTGTGTCTGTAAGCTGAGAATTCCTTCAGAGGATATTTAGAGGTGAAGGAACAGGCAGTAAAGAGCACACTAGTGCCCAGCTGGTTTGGATCAGTGGATTAAGCATTGTCCTGCAGACTGAAGGGTCCCAGGTTTGATTCCCTTTCAGGGCACATACCTGGGTTGTAGGCTCGATCCCCAGGAGGGAGCATGCAGGAGGCAGTCAGTCAATGATTATTCTCTCTCATCATTGATTCTATCTCTCTCCCTCTCTCTTCCTGTATGAACTCCTATATAATAAAAGAGAAACATACAAATGTGACCAGTCGTTTGCTACACTACCAGCCAATCAAGAGCAGAGGTGTGCACACCCTGCATGGGACAGGAGGCTGGCAAGGGGCATGGCTGCGGAGTGGGGGATGGGAGGCCAGTGGGGAGCTGGGTGCAAAGTATAGAACACTTCAGGAATTTGCATGTCATCCTTGCACACAGGCCATAGCTAATCTCTGTATTGTTCCAATTTTAGTATATGTGCTGTTAAATCAAGCACATTATAAGCTCTGTCTGCAGGCACAGTATTTAAGGGCCAGCGAGATCCCTCCTTTTCAGTTATGGTGACTGAGTCTCATTCTTTAGCGGTGTCTTTGGGATGGTTAGGGGAATTGGATTCCACGGGATCCCCTCATGAGGCTTGCATGTTGGTTGCTCTGATAGTCAGACTGTGATTGAGCTGCAGGGTTTACCTGTCGCATGGGACATGCAAAGGAGCACTCAAGGTACCTTGGGTAATGAGTGCGAGGCAGGGCTGTGAGTGGCCAGGCCCAGGCACTGGGTCAGCGGAGCAGGCAGGTGGCGAGCAGGACCACGCCTCTGTGCATGGCACTTTCGAGGGACTAGCGAGTGGAAGAGGCTCAGTCCTTGAGGTGTCCATGGTGTGTGGTGTGGAGGGCTGGGCCAGGACAATGCCATACTTTCAAAGCAAGTTTTGTTTTTTTGTTTTTCCCACTGATGAGTATCTTTAAAAAAGAAGTAAATAGTCAGCCATTGTCACACCTTGAAAAGTTAAGGTAATTCTTTAATATCACCTAATATCCACTGTACATTCAAATGTCTTTGTTTCAAAGATGCCTTTTACTGTTGGTTTGCCAAGGATCCAAGCGAAGTCCCATTGACCACGTTGTATTTGGTTACTTGGTCTTTAGGTCTCTCTTATTCTCTATAGTCATACCTCCCCATTTCTCTTGTGGCCATAGTGGGGAAACTGGATATTTGCCCTGTGGAGCATCACAATTCTTGCATTAGCCCATTTCTTACTGATAATGTCATTTAACTTCTCTGTCTTACATGTTCCTTGGAAAGTCATAGATCCAGATGTCCAGTAAGCCCGCGGTCATTGCATCCCGGCGTGATGCTGGTGGGGTCCTGCTGAACCAGTGGGCTCCGGGGTGGGGGGTCACCCGCTGGACCCTCCATTATGAAGTCTGGAGCAACAACACTGAGTGACCTCAATAACTTTCAATTTCAAGAGGGAAAGAAGGAGCTGGAAAAGTACAGGTGCTGTGCTTTGGCAGAGGCACGGGAAGAGGTGCCTAAGGGGTCCTGATCTGCGGCAGAGCATCTCTCGGCATGGCAGGGAAGGAGGGAGAATGGTAGTTGGGGAGCTGGGGAGGCGCTGTGTGTATAGCAGGACTGTCCAAAGGGCAGCCTTCACAGGGAGAGGTGGACACGTGGCCAGAAAGTCCAGAAGGCGAGAGACCCCCGCGCTCTCCTCCCAAGTCCCCCCAATCTCCATGGTCAAGATTGGGCGCACCCGGTTCTGGCAGGCCAAGCACTCTGCATCTGGTGCCTGTGTCCCCAGTGGTGGGGGGCAGTTGGGGCAGAGCTGGCCAGCAAGCAGAGTGGTTAGAGGTGATCAAGCAGTCAGGCAGGTGAGTGGTTAGGAGTGGATTGCGAGGGGGTTGTCCAAGTGCCAGTTTAGGCCTGATCCCACAGACGTCTCAGATTGGAGAGGATGCAGGCCAGACTGAGAGACAACCTGCCACCCCCCCCATGCATGAATTCCGTGCACCAGGCCACTAGTCAATTATAAAAAAAGAAGAGTACACAAGTCAGTTGTAGTACATAAACACTTTAACACCACATAGTTTATTAAGTTCTCATTTCTGTATTGGGTGCACTTAATAACTTTTTATTAAACAAGCACATCATAATGCATAGTCATTTTCATAAACACCACAATAAAGCCCACCACATTAGAGATGTCATCTACCAAATCAGGTGTTTTTCTTGGCTGTCCTAACACACACACACACACACACACACACACACACACACACACACACACACACGCCTGTACCTGTAGACAGCTGCTTGTCAGAGATTGCTCCCAAGTGTGTATCTATGGGAAGAGGCTGTGAGGCAGGGCACTTTGGAACCTTTCCTCCTGGATTCAGGAATTAACCTAAGGGCACTTTGCCATCATGGTTTTGTTAGAGCACAGCAACATGGGAAAGAATGTGTCTGTGAATTTAGGGTTATTGAGAGGTTGCTGTAGAAGTAAAACTTCCTTGAGGAATGATGTTTCTTTATTAAATTCATCATGCAAGTTTAATGTAAGGCTTTTATGAACAGCTCCAGAGGATTAGTAATATATGTGCACATGTAGAGCTTATATCAGTGAGTTAAAATAAAGTCTTCTATTTATCCACTGATGAATGGACCATTATAATGAAATATTGTGATATTAGAAATTGCTGGGACAATAAGCAATCTATACATATGGTTTTCAACACACTTTTTAATTGTTGTATCAGTGGATTTATTTAAATCATTTTATTTTCATTATAGTATGTAAAAAGATCAGGAACTTTTAATTTGACCCTGTTATCAATTCAACATTCAATATTAAGCCAAATAGTTATCAAGTGCTGCCTATGCTGTAGATGCTGGAGCTTCAGTTTTGAATGGGACACTTGACACATCTCATGCTGCTCACAGTGAATGACCTACCTCAAGGTATCAGGTATATAGTTTACCACAGTGATTTAAAAATTGGGGAGAGAAAAAGGGGTCTGTCTTTGTCTAGGCAAATATGCTCTAAGGGTTTCCAGAAACAATCTTCCCTGGGTAATGCAGGCTATGCATTCAGTGGAATTGAGTCCAATCCATGATCCAGCAGAGCTTCAGCCCAGGTTTTCTTTAGAGCCTTTGCTACACACAAAGTTGGCTGATGTGCCATTCAGCATCCCAGCAGCTCTTTCTCTTCACACTAGCAATGGCAAAGCTTTGTGCAGAGGCATTACTGGCTGTTCAGAACTAAAACCATCCGTGAGAACCGGAAGAGGTTTTTAGCACACCTTATTAAGGTAGGCAGTAGTGTGTGTGTGTGTGTGTGTGTGTGTGTGTGTGTGTGTGTGTGCGCGCGCCTAAAAGCTGGAAGACATCTGTTGAGAGGAAAGTGCTCTTCCGTAGGTCTGGCTGTCTCTATGTAAGTCTTCTATTCTGATGCAGGAGCGTGTGAGCAGTAGGTGGGAGGAGATGCTTTGTACTTGAAATGCTGAGGTCCGAATTAAGTGATATTGCACTGGCTAGTTAAAGACAGAATAAAGGGCTGGAGGATCAAAGCATTCCCAAATATATCCTTCTGTTATTTATCTGCTCTCAAGTTAAACCACACCATGGTAGGGGAAATTTAAAAAAAATCAGCAGTGAGGGCAAGTAGCCAAAATGTAAGGTTTTGGAGCAGCTCTGGTTGTCCAGCTTTGGAAGTCTCCTTCTCATAGCCAATTTGTTTGTTTCCTCTGGAGGGAGTAGTTGGTATCCACTTCCCTCTCCCGGAGCATTTCCTTCTTCCACTCTCTAACAGGAAACAATAGTGTTTAACAGTAACAGGAGATTATTATTATTTTTAAAATCTTGTGCCCTCTGCTTTTAAAGGTGTTTCGAAGAGACTCCTGCTCAAGGGAATCTTGGTTGCTGTGTGTTAAGGCAGCAATTAACTTCTAGTGTTAGTGCTTGCATTAAATTGTCTCTTTCTGCTTTACTAAAGCAGTCATTAAAATTCAGTGGGGGGGGGGAGCATCAAACTTTATCATAAAATTGGCTTTGTTTAGAGTATCTTGAATTTTTTTGAAAGCTGTCTTCAGTTTATGTATACATTGCTGCCTCCTTTAGAATATCAAAATTCTTTGTGCCACCGCATTAAGACGCACTACATTGAACCTCTATATTGTGTTTTGTTTGAACAAAAATACTATCCTCAAAAGTTTGATGCATTCAATTCAAGTTGTCAGTGGAAATGTCTTTATAACAAATTATTTGAGTTGGGCACGCTGACATTTTACACCTCTTTATTCCAAATACTTTTGCAATTAACAAATGGTTAGATGATAAAATAGTATGATTAATCTTTTATTTATAGTTGAAAAAGTTATTAAGTGAGGCTTTACTTCCAGTAAGCATTCAGAAAAGACAGACAAAACAGGTTACTGAACTTCGAAGATATCTCTACACTTCTAAGTTTGACCTTTATTCACTTGGGTTGCGATTTAATCATTGCAAATGCCTCGGCCTCAAAGTAAATGCATTATTTACAATGAACGCTGCATTTCAATAAAGAGGAAACAGTTACGGGATCTCTGTTGTATATTCTAGTGTTGTAATTTTTTTTGCTCTATTTATAACCTCCCTTTTCTCTCAGGGGGTTTACTTTGAAAATGAGACATGCTCAATAATAGGCTGACATTCAGCTTCTGTGTTTTAAATTTAAATGCTGTCAGTGTTATCACATCTGGAATGTGTGGGGAGAAAAGATACCCACTTTTATTATTTAGATTAAATTGTGCAATTGCAGATTGATATTTTTCAATGCATTTTCATTATAGTTTCTGCCACGGAGGCAGCGTGAGGGCTTTCAGGAAGATGGAGTGGTGTAATTACCAGGTGCACACGTTCATTAATCCTTCCTGGCTAGAGAAAGCTTCAAGTTCTTCTCCAGTGGCCCATTCGTAAAGCTATAAATATCTAAATTGTGTCAGCCAAGAAGTCACACAGAATGGTGGCTCTTTTTGAGTTCAATTTCATGCACTGTTGCTTTGGTCTTGTGAGGGAAGTCTGAATTCCTTAGGATAGTCTTGTTTGTAAAGTTGCAAAAACAAAATATCAAATGGTTGAGGATTTAATATAAAAGATGTGCCCTTCTTTCACAAGTAGATGATTGCAGTATGTGGGTCATAGCATAGTTTAATCTTTAATAAAGTATTTGAGCTTCTTTTCTTTAGCGTGCTTTTGTTTTGTGTAATCAAGATTATAGCTAAGATGTTGGTGACTTTTTAAAAGGATTTATGGCTTAGAGGGTCCAACAATCTCTGTACTACTTCAAACTGGAGTACCTTTGTATATTATCTTCAGCAGTGGAGTATTTGCATTGCATGTGGAAGTTATATTTGATTTGGCTTAAATAATATTGTGTAGTACCTTTAGTGTGCTTACCTAATTATTAAATATCCCTTAATAAAAATAATTCCAAAAAGAAATTTTTATAGAGAAACAATAAAAAGAAAGATATAAATTAATGTGAGTTAAAAGTATACTAGTACACCCTGGTAATACTTTTCTTCTTATGTATTTCCTTGTTCTCAATTGAAGTATCTAAAATGATAGAGACATCTTTAGGTAATTTGTTATTTCCTCAGAATACACCTAGGAACTCATCTAATAAGAACACCTTGAGAGTGAATATACTTTCTTCATTGGAAGGATAAAATATAACATGCACATGCATGTATATTTTAAAATTTATGGCACTGTTTCCTTTGTATTTGATGAAATAAAGGAAAACCAGCACATATTCAAAATGAGCATACACAATATATTTATATTTTACTGGTTTACTTTAAAGGCCAAAAATACTGGCAAGGTCATTTTTTAATTCTTTCCTCTATGTGGATGTGTTGGCATCTTTGGAAGTTCTTAAGACATTAATTGTAGATTTTTTTCCCAGAACATTTAAGAATCTATTCTCCCCACTGATGTTGCAATTTCAAAACTTTATATATGTGCATATATATATATATATATATATATATATATATATACTTTTAAAATGACAGTAATTAATATGAACTTAAAACAAATGTCCAAGAGCACTTTCATTCTCTGGAGAGTGTAGTAACCACACATTTATAGTTAGTAAAAGAAAGGCCATAGCATAATTCTATTTGAATTTGAGTACAAAAATGTGTGTGTGTGTGTGTGTGTGTGTGTGTGTGTGTGTGTGTGTGTGTGTATTGTGAGTGTGTTATTTAAAAAGACAAGTGGAAAGACAAATATAGGATTCAGGGACTTTTGTTGTGGCTTTTATTAGCTAAAAACCCAATAAAGCCCCTGAGCGTCTCCTTTCTCGCTGTCCTTTAGGAACTGTCCAGCACCGTGATCAGACTAAAGATGACTAAAGATGATTATATTCATAAGAGGGGAAAAACCTGTTAGTGAAAACCAGTCTTAAAAATTAGTTGCAAGTTTTGCAAAATATGATTGTATATTTACACAACATCTCTGTCTTAAAAATCAATATCTAACAGTTACCTACTTCCAAATTGAACAAATTTGATAGCTTAAAGAAACATTGCAATGTGTTCATATGTGGTATGCATCTTTAAGAAAACTTTAATGAAATCATGGAAAAAATCCTCCTGCTTTTCTTTCTCTGTTGAACAAGTTTAATTCAACAGTGAGTGTAGCATTTTGTGTGCTTGCATGTATGCACATGCATTCATGTTCAAAAGAACATAATAGTCACAGGCCAGAGCTGTTTAATCATCTATTTGAACATATAGGGGGAAATCAGTGCAATCTGACAGTGTCAAATTAACAAAAAATATTGATGCACCCACAGTAATAAACACTGAATGTATCCCTAATAAAATGGAAGAGAAAAAGTAAAACCTTAAGAGCCAATAAACAAAAAAGTAAACCTTGGTTCATTGTCCTGTATCTTTAATATCTATCTATCTATCAATAAGGGTCTTCAGGAATTTTGAATGATGTTCAAGAACTACCTCTACTATAGATAACTGTGGAGTAAGGGCTCCCATTGCTAACTCCTTCTGCCTGTGCTTGTGAAAATGTAGATAACATGGAGGAATTATGGTGTTTTCTATAAGGAACAGTCTTATCTCATGGCCTGACTGCATAACAATGCCTATAGAAAACTCAACCTACAAAAGAATAGCTGTGCAAACTGCCTTTAGGATTGTCACTTTGTCACTAAACTCTGATCACACCCTTTACCTCCAGAGGCAAAAAAGGCAGGAGAAGTAGTGTCATTGTCTGGTCCTTAAGCAAGTTTATGAATAGGGAACTTGAGCAGCCCCTAAACTCACGTGTACCTCTGAGGAAAGGATAGGCATCATATCACTTTCTTACCCATTTCATGTATACTCCTAATTTGGGACAGCAGGCAGTGTACTTTGTTTTCTTTCTTAAAATGGCTGAGGTTTTTTTTTATTTCTGGTGTATTCAAAATATCATTTAAGGCCTCTCTCCAGCTGTTTGATTGATTCTAAATTAACCTCATTTTTTTCTTTTATACATTTTCTCTATTGTCAAAAAGTAGAATAATAATACATACTCCCTGGAACAAGTCAAACAAGACAGAGTTATATAGAGAACTCATAGATTTAATATTCTCCCCTTTCACACTCCTGATATTAGCAGCTAGGAAGTATGAGCTTCTCCATTCATTTTTATTTAAGCCTAAATTTTCATCTAAGAATGAGGAGATGCAGCAAGTTCCTTTAGACCTGGTGTAGCTTGCTTTGCTTATCCTCCTCCTTAGCTGCTTTCCTTGGAGTTGACTGTACTCATCTAAAGATGTTTAGAACAAGTGCTCACGTTCATGGTAACAGAAGACACTCACTGCTTGCATCATCAACTTTGAAAAGAATATCCACATCTAAGGGATCACTAAGGAAGTCAGAAACATCCTTTCCATTGTCATTATTCTCATTAGTGTTATCAAGAAATAGAACATCTTTGATTTAAAACTAACAGGTGCTTAACATTTTTTATTTTTGTGTTTTTTTTTTGTTTTCTTTTGTTTTGTTTTGAGATTCTTGCCCAACACTATTTTAGCAGCAGTAACGCTGGTGAGACTGTTGCCTCTTTCATGTTGCTCAGATAGCACCCTCACCTCCACAAATAGTGCTGGGTAGTCAAGCGTTTTATAGGCTTTGGAGTTAAATATAGCAGTGATATCCTAATTTAGGTATTATATCACCAGCAGCACTAGTGACAGCTATGAGAAAAATAATTGATAATGGCAGCATTGATGTTTTCATGCACTGTGCACTGTATTAGTCCTTCAGAGTATTACTTTCCATCCTCACAACAGAGTGCTACATACAATTGCCACTAATAATTTTGTTGTTGTGTGTCAGTGCCTGGGCTAAGTGCTGTGCAAATATTGCCCTGTTTCATCCTCATGATAACATTTGATTTTATTTTCATTCTCAAGTAAAGACATATGCTTTCTGTAGGTGGTGATATTAGAGCTCCACTTCTATTTCTTTGCATCTGTTTTTATTAAATACTAGAGGCCCGGTGCATGAAATTCGTGCTGGGGGGGGAGTGGGGAGTGTGTCCCTCAGCCCAGCCTGCACCCTGTCCAATCTGGGTCATCCCTCTCACAATCCAGGACTGCTGGCTCCCAACTGCTTGCCTGCCTGCCTTCCTGATTGTCCCTAACTGCTTCTGCCTGTCAACCTGATCACACCCTAACCACTCCCCTGCCAGCCTGATCAATGCCTAACTGCTCCTCTGCCAGCATGTTTCTTCTAACTGCTCTCCCCTACAGACCTGGTCACCCCTAACTAACCTCCCCTGCAGCCCTGGTCACCCCTAACTACCCTCCCCTGTAGGTCTATCCCCCCCAACAGGACTGGGTTTCCCCCAACTGCCCTTCCTTGCAGAGCTGGTTGCCTCCAACTTCCCTCCTTCACTGGCCTGGTCACTCCTAACTGCCCGCCCCTGCAGGCCTGGCCCCTCCCAAGTGCTCTCCTCTGCTGGCCTGATCGCTCACAATTGCCCTCACTTGCAGGCCTGGTCCCTCCAACTGCCCTCCCATGCTAGCCATCTTGTGACAGCCATCTTGTGTCCACATGGGGGAAGCCATATTTGACCACATGGGGGCAGCCATCTTGTGTGTTGAAGTGACAGTGAATTTGAACATTACTCTTTTATTAGATAGGATAGAGACCTGGTGCACTGGTGGGAGCCAGCTGGTTTGCCCTGAAGAGTGTACCGTATCAGTGTTGGGGTTTCCTTGGAGCATGTGGCGGCCTGGGTGAGGAGCCTGTGGTAGTTTTCAGGCAGGCCATGCCCCCCTGGTGACCCAAGCAGAGGACCTGGTATCTGGGATTTATTTATCTTCTATAATTGAAACTTTTCAGCCTTGAGTGGACGCATGGGCCTGCTAGGGTGTGCAGAAAGCTTGACTTCCTCTATTGCTGGGGAAACATCAACCTTCCTGCTCACTCCGTGGCTGCAACCATCTTGATTGGTTTAATTTACATTCTTGCTCTTGATTGGTTGGTGGGCATGGCTTGTGGGTGTACCAGAGTGATGGTTAATTTGCATATTACTTTTTTATTAGATAGGATATTGGGGTGTAATCGGGGAACATGCTAGGCTGCAGGATTGATCCAAGGTGGGAGGCATGCAAGAGGCAGCTTATCAATGTTTCTATCTCATCATTGATGTTTCTATAGCTCCCTCTCCCTTCCTCTTTAAAATACATATTTATATATTTTAGATGTATTGGTTAACAGGATCATATAGGTTTAGGTTTCAAATGTACAATTCTATAGTTCATTATCTATATATTACATTGTGTTCCCACCACCCAAAGTCAAATCTTCTTCCACAATCATATATTTGACACCCTTTATCCTCCACTATCCATCTATCCTTCCTTCTGGTCACTACCACAATGCTGTCTGTTTATATGATTTTTATTAGTTTGTCTTGTTTGTTCATTTGTTCCTGGGGCGCTTTCACTCTCAACAACCAGCAGACCAAAAGAAGAGTGCATGTCTCTTACAATTGACATCCCTGTGTAGGGAAGTCCTTATTTAGCCAATGACTGCTGGTCTCAGAAGCATACATACTTGATATATTTTGCCTCTAATTGAGAAGTTCAACAGTGTGACTTATACTATTACCCTGGACTTTCATGCCCCACACGTTGGGACTCTCTTCCTTCCAAGACCCAGTTTTCTAGTCCCTAACCAGTGTGTCCTGGAAACATGTCCTGTTTCTGGTATATCCCTTTTACATGAAGCCTTATCTCAGAATTTCCCTTGAGGAAACATGAACTACTATATTCTCTAATTGTTAAATTTATTGGTAAAAATAGCCAAACTCTCAGTAAGTGACCAATATGAGACTGGTTCAAGTCTTTCTAGGTCCTTATTTCATGTCTTTAAGTAGTAGAGTTGATTGCAATTATTTTTTCAACCATTAGCCAGCTAATACCTATCTCACATATGTTTCATAGCATATTATATCTATAGTATAATCAGAATATTATAGTCAGTGAATATTTGTATACCTGAGAGGCTATTGACTTCCCTTGGCCACAGTTTCTTCATCTGTAAAATAAACACATTAATGCTGCCTACCTCAGAGAATAAACATGAGAACTAATAAATGATATATGTAAACTGTTGAGAATCACTTGGCAATTAATTACTCATGCTCATTAAATATTACCTGTTTTATTATTATTGATGCTTTTTGGGTGTCATTATGAACTATGTAGTTTTTATTGATGTTAAATAAAATTCTTATGCAAAGAACAAGTATTGCTATAAGCATTGAAACTTGAACCACAGAAGGAAAGGTAATTTACTGGAGCCTCACTAGAAGCCTGACTGATGGTTCTATGTATCCCTTTAGCCTTGGCTCATCAGGAGGAAACCTTGGAGACATTTCTGCTGGACTCAGCAGATCAATTTAACAAAGATGAATGACATTTTGCTTGAAATGTATTTAGCTGTAGTTGCCTTTTGATAATTTCATAGTTTTTAGATTGTAGGAATTGTGCAGTCTTTTGTTGAAGTAGTATGCAATAAAATGCATATCCATTTGTCACTTTGTTATTTTAACCACATCAGAGAAAGTATTTAGTGTGAATATAGTAGCCAAGTGAACTCTTATAATGCTCAGAAACTATTTTAGCAGTGGTAAAATTGCTGCAATTTATATTCATCAAATTGCATGATTTGACTTATTTTAGAAAAGTTATTAACTTTTGAGAAGTCTTCAGAAGCATTCAAATGAGTCCAAGATAGCAGTACTCATATACATGAAGTTCTTTTAAAAATATACTGCTGGAAATTATATTTAGCTATGGTATTTCTATAAAGATTAATTTCTACTTGATTTTGGAGGAACTTATTTTGTATTTATGAATGTATAAAGCCCCTAGAGTAAAAAATTATCACATTACCTTTTACAATAATATTGTTTTATCAAATGGAGGAGATTCGGGGGGGGTGGAATGAGACAAATCACATCATTCTCTAGTCTTGCTAAGCCACTTCACAAGTCAGCACTGAATTGGAATAGGTAGGATTTGATGTTTATTTACTCCTGAATGGCTTATTGTAAGTGATATGATTGATTTCAAGATACTATCAATGAATAAAATAATTAACTTAATTATTAAGTTAATTTCAATATACCTTAACAAATCCTTTCCTCATCGCTTTCAACGTCTTAAAAATCATTGCTTTCTTATTACTAAAGTAACCCAATATGAATATTAGTACTAGTAGAACTAATAGTAGTAGTAGTAGTAGTAGTAGTAGTAGTAGTAGTAGTAATGTAATAGTATCTAAATAAAATGCATAGATTTAAGTAATTTACATGAATTTACTTATTTAATCTTCTAAATAAACCTTTAAAGTAGGTATCACTGTTATATCACATTAAAATGAGAAAATGGAATATTTTGTAAATGTTAAATTGCATATATATTTAAATAAAATTATTATGAAACAACAGAATTAATTTTAACATGGTGACATTTAGTCATGTTCAGATTTATATTGAATGTGTTTATTGTCAACTTCTTGTTTTTATATGCACAAAAATATAACACACTAAAAACACACCATATTACTTTTATAAATCCATTAAAATTGGTTTATCAATTTTAAAAAATGAGGAAGTGGATATAGATGAAAGGATTAGCTAAAGAACATATATGCATACCTCATGGGCATGGGCAACAGTTTGCTGAAAGCCGAGAGAGGGGAAGGCCATGATGGGTGGAGGTGGACAAAGAGGGGGGATTGGGGACATCTGCAATAGTGTCAACATCACACACTTTTAATAAAAATAATTTTACAATGAGGAACTTGGAATATAAATAAATTAAGTAATTTATTTAAGTCTGAACACTTTTCAAATGACAAAGTGAGAATTCAAACCGACACAGTAAAACTACAGATCTAGCTTTCTTATTAGTATGCTACTGTGAAAATCTAAGAACCAGTTGGAAACCATGATTAGCATTTGGTGTATAACGTTCTGGCCTTTTTATTTCTATGTTGATACATCTGCCATACAGTCTCAAATTTTTTAAAAAATGCCTACTTACTATTTATTTTTTCCTGTATACTTTACAATGTAGTTTATACAGCTGCCTTATTTTATAGTACATATTTTTTCTAAAAAATTGTTTATCATTTATCAGCATATCTACTTGCAGTAGGAGTATGAAATGTGCTCAGATGAGATAAGATTAGTGTAATGGAAAGATCTCATGGATGAAGATGATGGTTATATTTATGATAATGAAGTTAATAACAAGAGTGCTACCAATACTAAAAATGAAGATAGATTCTTATTTATATCAGGTTATATCAGACATTCTGTTCAGCACCTTTATGAACTGTCTCCATAATATTCAGAACTGATTATGAGGTATAAGTACCACCATGATTGGCAAACTGAGGACCCCAAAGATAGCATAGCAAGTAAATGTTGGAGCTGGAGCAGACATCTTGCTATCATCAGTTCTGGTTTCCATTCTTGCCTTGGCAACTTAGCAGCTTTAAGACCAGGGATATTTAAACAGGCATGTATTAGTTTTCTTATGTATAAAATGGTACCTGAAATAAGTTCCTTAAAGGATTATTTTTGTGATTATATGTCTCCAATTGTTGCAAAACATCTATGCTTAGACGAGGGTGCCCATCAACTGATAGCTAGCTCTATATCTATTTTGTGCATAAAACTGCGTGGGAATATATGACAGACTATTAGAGCCAAAGTAACCAATACTTACTGAACTTTATGTGTCAGGTTTAACTAAATAACAACATCATAAAATAGGTCCTATTACTATCCCATTTTATAAAACTGAAGAAAGAAAAATTAATTTGACAAAGATCATGTAAATGCTATATATCTATCTATCTACCTGTCTGTCATTCCATCTATTTATCTACCGAGTTATTTCTCTTTCTCTCTTTCTCGCTCTTGCTCTTGCTCTCTCTCCTCCCTCTCTCCATCTCCATCTTTAACTTTTATCTAACTATAGCTTTTAATTACATGAACACATTTTACAGAATTACGGGACTGAAAAAAGAACCTTCAGGTTATTTTTCTGTTAATAAAAGACCTCAGTGAGAATTTTTTAAAAAAGCAATAAGCATTGTTCTATGCACATATGGGAAGAATGTTCTAAATAAGAGAGATGAATACTATGAGATGATAATAACTTGGAAAATCTGAAAATTTACAGAGCAATTTTATGTACCTTCTCATTTGACTTTTACCACAATCTATGGGGGTACTGTTATTATTTTCCCCATTTTATAGGATAGATTTCATGTGGATTCAATAAAAACTACATTAAGCATAGTGAGGTTAATAAATATACTGGTGTCTTGCTCTTATAACCTTACAATTAAAGCACAATAACTGATGAAAGAAAGTAATAGAAAAGTAATACCTTTGATATTCGTATTAAATTGTAATTATATCATTCATTTCAGTTGGTGAATTTCAAGAGGCTGTAATGAGATGGCTTCTCTGACATATGTTTGAATTCATTTAGGCATTATAGTTAGAAAGTAATCTATACATTATCTAAAATGTGAAGGCACTCACATGGAAATAATGTAACAGAGTGAGAAACGGCAGTATTTTGCTCTTTGTGATTTTTAACTTACAGAAAACAATTGTTGTCTTAGAAATTGAGGAAATAGTGAACCAGTTCTTTCTACTAGAATATCAACACAGTTTAACATAGTTCTCTTGCAGTGTAACTGAGCAGGAAGCCCTCAGAGCCATTCACTACGTAAAAAACATGTTGTGCTGAACTTAAAACACTTTTTCTTTCCACCACTTTGAACTGTTTTCTTCTAAGAGACTTCAAATGCCATTAAATTTAGCATCAGTTGGAGGCACACAAGGCATATTACAGTGAAAGCCCCAATGGCTAAGTATGTTGCTGCTATTCACAATATGCTTGTGTGTATGTGCCTTATTTATTATGCCTTGCAAGTTATGAAAATAATGTTATTCATAGTATTAAGCCCATTTCAAACAAAATTCAAACAATGACTGATTTTTAAAGAACTTATGCAGATGTAACAGGATTGAATATATTTCCAATCTTAAACCTTATTTTATGTTCCTATGATATTGTTTGAGACAGTGAGGATTTTGTTTGTTTTCTTATTTATGACTAGGGGCCTGGTGCACGAAATTCATGCACTGGGGGTGGGTGGTCTCTCAACCCAACCTGCCCCCTTTCACATACTGGGAGCCCTCAGAGGATGTCCAACTGATGGCTCATCTCCAGCCTGCCCAAGGCCTAAAGCCTCACGCTTTAGGCCTTGGGCACCCAGCCATCGCCTGCTCAACTCAGCCCCTGCTACCTGCGACCACCCGGCCCCGGGGGCTGGGCGCTCGCCACCACTTTTGCTCACAGAGCCTGGGGGCCAGGTGCTCCCTGCTGCCACCACCATTGCTGCTGCTGCTACTGCTGCTGCTTCCCCTCACAGCTCCCAGGGGCTGGGTGCTCGCCGCCACCACTGTTTCATCTCCAATCCCCCGGGCCACTTGGCCCTGCCCCCACTCCTGATTGGCTGGTAGCATAGCCAATCAGGAGCGAAGGTATGGTCAAATTTGCATGTTTCTCTTTTATTATATAGGATCTTATACTCTTTCAAGAAGGTGCATTTAGAACTATGGATATTTAAAACCTTTATTATTGAAAGCATTATATATATGTCTCATTTTCTCCCTATTGACCCCCTCCATCCCACCCTCTTTCTCCCCTCTAGGCTTACAATACCCTATTGTCTGTGTCCATGGGTTATACATATATACAAACAAGTTATTTGATTGATCTCTTCCCACCCACCTCCTCCTTCCTCCTTTCTTCTGAGATACCACAGTTTGTTCCATGCCTTTATGTCTCTGGATCTATTTTGTTCAACAGTTTATTTTGTTCATTAGCTTCTGCATATAAGTGAGATCATGTGATACTCATTATTTAAAAACATGTAAACCCTTGCCTAATCACATAAATAATTTAACATAATGAAAATTAAATGTGATCTTTAGCCATCACAGTTGTTTTTTATTATTATTACTAGTAGCCCTGTGCATATATCCATGTGCTAGTAGTCCTGCACATGAATCCATGCACCAGTAGCTCTTTGCAGGCCTGGCCACTCTGTGCCCACTGCCCAGAGGCTCTCTGCAGCCCAGAGGCCCGTCTGAGGCCAGGCATGGAACACTTGCCTCATTGCCTTAGTGACAAAGCAAGCATTCCATCAAGCTGCTCATGCTGCACACTCTCAGCAGCTGCCCGCCCCCCCCCCCCCCAGGACTGTTGGACTCCAGCAGGGCTGTGAGGACTGAGCGCCGCCATCTTTGTGACAGAGTGATGGTTAAATTGCATATTACCATTTTATTAGATAGGATTTTGTTTCCATTTTTTCTTTTACCAAAGATCTTGGAGAATGTACTCTTTTGGTCTGGCCTATAAATTTATTACCTCTCTATATAAAACCCTAATATGCAAATAGATTGAACTGCAGAACTGAATAACTGATTGCTATTATGTGTGCTGACCACCAGGGGGCGCACATGGAACATAATGGATTTCAGCAGCAAGTGACAGAGCATGGAACATGGCAGGCATCAACTGCAGCGGGATGGTGGAGCAAGTGAGCAGGGGCACCAGACCAAAGCAAGGCACCAGTCACTGTCATCAAGAGAAGCCTCTAGTGGTTACTGAAAATTCTTTGCTCTGCCATGCCACAATTCTACTGGGAGCTTGCACCTGCTGCCAGCATCAGAGCCACCACTTGCACCATTTACAGGCACCAGCCCTAATCGCTCTGTGCCGTTAGCGGATGCAAACAGGGCTGGCACCTTCAGTACATGAGAGTGGTGGTGGGAGCATGGCTGTCGGTAGACAGGGGACCAGGGGCCATAGCTGGAGGGGCTGTACAGGGGTACAGAGGATGGGCAGAGACCACCCCTATGCCCACCACAGCCTAGCAGCCCACAATTCCTTTCATGGTGCATGAATTTGTGCACAGGGCCCCTAATGATATCATAATAAGATGATCCTAACTTTCAAATAGCATCCACATATATTACTATTAAGTACTAATAATACAAATGTATTAGAAGCAACTTTTATTTAATTCAGATTATAAATTAATGTACCAGAAATCTTACTTTGGGTATTTCTCTTTAACAGCTGCTACATAATGAACATGACAAGGTTTGGTATGCCTTTTTTTCATACTAATTTAATAGGATAAGTAATGGGGGATCCAGACCATTTTAATGATGGCATACAGAATATATATATATATATATACATATATATATATATATATATATATATATATATATATATACTCTAACAGTTTGAATGTGAGAATCCATATGAATGGAATGGAGAACAGTTAAGCTTTTGAGGTGGCAGATTTGAGATAATTCTATGGCGGCAGAACTCTGCTGGAAGGAAATTACTTGCAGCATCTTTTATAATTGTAGACTAAATGTTACCGTGTAGTTGGAAGCTGTGAGGGTTAGGTAATTGTGGCATATTGTGTACAAAGAGGTAAAGGGTAGTATATGACAGTGGTTGGCAAACTCATTAGTCAACAGAGTGGCAAACCGCAGCTCGCAAGCCATATGTGGCTCGTGAGCTGCTATTTGCAGATCACGGACCTAGATTATGTCTTATGTCTTAGGAATTTATGGATTTCTAGGAATCATGACCTCAAATGCTGTATAATAATAAAGAATAGAGATAGATCTGGATAATTATTTGCCTACAATTTATGAGATATAGGCAAGTCTTAAGAGTTTATTAGCACTAAGATATTTACCATGTCTTACATCGTGTTTGAAATATATGGTTTGAGATTACACACAGTAACCAATTAGTGAATGTTGGTCTTTAGTACCTAATTGACACTTAAAATACAAGGATTTGTTTGTACTTTTAATTCTAATGAGAGTACCTGGAAGCCTACAATATACAGTTAGTTCGCATTATTTGAATTACATGGGTTTATTGTGAAGGACCAAATCCTTGTCTAAATGAACCTAACCTAATGCCCAATGAGACTGAGCTGTGTTGGAAAAATATGTTATCATGTTGTATGAAAAGTTTCCAAAATTAGTTGTTCAATAAAATATTTTTATTGGAATTTACAGTGATAAATTCCAGGCATTTGTGCATAGTAGTTAGAAAAGGATGGCCACATGGGGAGGGAAAACTTCTGCTATAACATTTAATTATATTCAGTATATTTGGAATAAGCTCCTACTACAGCCCTCTGTGTCCAGTATTGAGGATAAAACAAGAAACAAATAAGATATGGACACAGCCTTTGTTTTCATGATCTGGTAGACCTCCAAAAGTTGTCTAAGTGCAGTGAAGAGAAAATAGAAAAGATACTCCAAGCAATGTGGGCAAATCCAGAGGTAGAAACGAGGTATTACACTTAGAGGACAAGAAGCAACCCATGGTTCATGAAGAGTGATTTGGGGAAAGCTAGATAAAATATTAGGCTCCGATGCTAAGTTGAGACTCAGTGACATGCCAGATCACACTGACAATAGTTTCATAAATGACAGTGGTGTTGGAAGTGAATATAACTATATTATTCTTTATGCCAGATTATTAATATGTATGGTGTTATTTCAACAATCATGCACAGAGCATGAGCGTTAATATATCTTTGAGAGTACTGAGACTCAGAACATTACATAATTTCCCAAGGTCACACAGTAAGAAGTGAAAGTTCTGAAATTTAGAATCCTATCTGCCTGACTTCGAAGATTATACAACAGTTTATTCATTCTCTCTCTCTCTCTCTCTCTCTCTCTCTCTCTCTCTCTCTCTCTCTCTCTCTCTTTCTTGCCCTTCTTCCTCTCTCCCTCTTTCTCTCTCCCTCTCTCTCTCATCTCGGATACCAATGGTTCCATATAATCATGGAATGAATCCAATTTCTTTTAACTATAATACCTTGCATTAATGAAGAAAGTATAATATTCTGTTCATTATTCTTAAGCATGTCTTTACCTAATCATCCCAAATTTTCTGTGAAGTTGATAGCATATGTAACTCCAAGGAAACCCAGGAGAACCCAACAAGTCCAAGTAAAAGAACCAAATTTTAAAGCCTTTTGTTAAAACCTCTTTTTCTCAGAGACTGGAAGGGCAGTGAAGGTGGATGAGTAGGGTGCATTATTCCTTATGTAATCTTCTGAGAATATCCAAAGAAAGGATAGTCAGCAAATGCGCCTTGATATGGAAGCTTTAGGATAGTCTGCAGATGTCTGTCTTTAGAAGATATTTTTTCTCTGCAGTTGTCTATCTTCTATACCATCTCAGGACATCAAGGAGAGGCCTAACTACATGTGCTAGGCTGCCCTCTCCACTTATACCATAGCTACCATTATTCTACAACTCAGCTCCTTGTCTCTACTCTCCATGACACTTATTTCCTGCCTCCTTGTTTTTATTTATCTCCAATTATGTAAGCGCTTTGAGGGAAGGTTCTTTGTCAGTTTTTTATCAGCATGTAGCAGCACTAGAGATATAGTCAGCCCTCGATATGTATTTAGGGAATAAATGAATCAGGAAATCTAATCCACATTCACTGTATCTTTTGTCTCTATCTCTCTTCTCCTGCATTGTTATCATCTTGCCATTGTGGTCTGTGCAGCTTGACTCAACAGATTTAATATCCCAGAAAAGTTTGCATCTACTGCCTATTATCCTCACAAGAGACCCCAAAGCCCATTATTTCATGTGAAGCAGCCAGCCATAGAGTATTATTTTTTTAATAAAATTAAGGCTTTCTATAAGAGTTTCTCTTTATGAATAATTTGAGAAACTATCCAAAATCTCATGTTTGTATTGATCTTTACTATATTGAGTTCTGAATTTTTTCTTATAAATTACTCTTTAATAAATGGTTCTTTAAAATAGGAATAAAATGTTTTAGGAGACCTAGAGGCAAAGGAAAATCACAATTGCAGGCTTTAGGCTATTCATACTAATTGCCATTCAGTAAAGAGAGCACACTGAGGCAATTCACAGGTGGAGAATTAACTATTTTTTTATTAATTTTAAAATGCTAAATATTACTGCAGAGGCAGTAGTGGACTTATTGATAAGGTGATCAGAACTCTATCTCTATGCTTTTGACTACTATAAACTTATAACTATAACTATAAACTTATCAATAATATAAACCAATTGTGCTTGCAGCTGTGGCTTACATTTACCTGTATGAGTAAAATTTAGTAGTTAAAGTGTCTGCCATTTTTTCTTTTAATAACCAATATAACTGTGAACATTATTTGTTTAAATCATTTGAAAACAAAACCTATATCAGTATAAACTTTGGAAAGTGGCTGTCTAACAATGCTTTTTGATAACTGAATTTTTAAATATTTTTTCTGTTGGGACTTAGATTTCACCTCAGTGTTGGTGATCTTTATATGCATCTTAAAATATTTTTGACAGTGATTTAGTCCCATAGTGTAATCGTGTAAGAAATTAATAATGTAAATGTGGCTAGACCATATAAATCAATATTTTATTACTCAGCCCATTTAATTACTTTAGTTAAACATCTTAGGAACAACTCAGTTTTGTTTTAAGAGGAGACACAGTTTTTCCAGGTATGTGTCATAGCACTAGATTATCTTACAGCATCTTGTAAAAGGTGAATCCCAATTACATCTTTAAATCTATTGAAAATTCAGTCATAACTTTTGATTATTGACTAAATATTGGCAGGTTTATAGAACTTGTATGTAAACAGCAGACTAAAATGAGACTGTAATAAATAATTTTAGTGTACCCTTCCCTTGCACGGAGAAAATGTATTCATATCTGTTTAGACCTTTTGAAGAATATAGATGTCTCAAAATATAAAAGAACAGCTTATATTTTCTTCTTTTTGCTTGTTTCTAGTATTAAAAAAGGAAAACTTACTATTAGGAATTCGACAGACTCCTCTCTTTCTCTCATGTTTCTCTAATTATTTTCCCCGACTTTCTTTTAAAAAAGCACAGGATTCTAAAATATTTTTACATATTTATTGTGAAATAATCATAGATTCATAACTTTTTATGTTATATTCTTATGTTTTGTTCTATGACATTTGAAAGCCTAAATAAACTGACAGCATCACCACCACAAGCAAAAATCAGAACTGTTTCATCACCACAAAGGTAATTTATGGGATGATTTTATAAACTAATCCCGTGTGTCAAAGCCATTACTATATTATATACAGCAAGCATGTTTTAATTTATTAAAACTTAGTGATCATGTCTCTTAGTGATAATACTGGCTTCTATTTCTAACAATGGTAATTCTGATGAATTGTTGTTGATGAATGTGAGAGTATCCAATTCATCTTGGCCCTATAACTATGTAGACTTATATAGTTATATTTTTGTGTGTTCTTATGACATTTGTTTTATTATGGTGATTTAAACATGGTGAGGTTACTAGGCGCAGTCAAGGTTAACAAATAAAATGTGAGTTTTCTATATTCTACTCAACTATTGACCCAACAGGAGACATCTTAATTATCCCTCTCAAAAATATGCAAGTATGAAAATGAATTATATTCTCAGATTTTCCAGTACATACACTCTAAAGAGAGCAGATATAGCAATTCAGAAGCAATTCAGAAGTGTTATCTCTTTGGTTTCCAAAAAAGTTCCTTTTAGTGTCCTAAATCAATAATTTACTAAATGGTATGGTGATTGGATATGTATTTTGAATGGACTGATGATGATGCTTATTCAACAGAGTAAGATATAGACAATGCATTTTTCTCTTATAGCAAAAAGGGTTCTGATAGCAATTAATCTACATGCCACACACTTGGCTGAGGCATAGTAGGGGGGAAACCAATGGTCCTTCACTTTGGTATGGTAAAGCTTTTAGAATCTGGGGCTTTAGATTCAGAATTTTAGCTGTGACAAAAGCTTAGCCCTCTTGTCCAAGATATGTAAAGTGTTGGCATGGTTCCTAGCATCTACCCATGGTGCACTCAGTATGAAATGGCTATTATTAGTCAAGAATGTTAAAGGCTGGTTGACGAAGCACATGGTAGAAACAAGAGTTTCAATTAAATGAAATACATTTTAAAATGGTGCCTATATTTAAAGGGGATTTATAAGAGGAAGGGACAGGAAACTAATATGCCCACTGAGTATCAGATACTGTGCCAGGTGCTTTAGAAATCTTATCTTGCATTACCCTCGCAAGAAATCTGCAGTATGGTAGATTGCATTAGTTGCATTTAACAACTAAACAAAGGGTGTATTATAATGGTGAGTTGTTTTAACATTTATTGATTTGAATCAAAATCTGTATGATTCCTAAAATAATGATTTTTAGGTTTGGAGTTTTGAAAGATGAGTTCATGAAGAATATTACTTAAAATTAGAAATGATTTAAAAAGGAAAACAGAGGGAAATGATTTATAAACTAGAACACTTTCATAAATGAAGCATCAATGCTATAAGTTTAAATGGCTTATGTGAGGTCTAATAAAACAGCTTAGTGATATCCAGACCATGTTTTGTTAGAAACACAAGGGACAGGTTTGGCTGGGGATTCAGGTGAGAAACCTTGTGGAAATCAGTGTATATGCAGGACTTTAGTTCCCTCCTCAAAATTATATGGGGACGTTTGTTAATATGCAGATGCTTGAGCCCACCAAAACCTAACAAATGGAATATCTGGTGATACCACCCTGGGGATCATAGACAGCAATCATAACTGGTCATTCAATAGGCAGGACTGATATTGTATATTATATCAAATAATTACATATAGGGGTCACAGGAGGGTTGACAGGTCTATCATACAGCAAACTAGGTTATAAGCCAAGGCCTAGATATTTTTTTAAAGATCAGGTATTTTGCAGAATGAAGGTGTGATCTTAATGCAGCACCCTGGACAGCTCAGAGGCAGTCTTGTTTCTCTAGGAATCTGAAGTTTAATACTGTGGTTTCATCTGTGGGCAAGTTTCTTTTTGGCTTTACTAGCTCTACCTTAGAAGAAATAACTTTAATTTTTAAAAAGGTCATCCCCTATTAATGTGTGTCAAACTTTCCCTTATCAGTCACTCAGCATTGGTTACAATGGTATGTCTGGTGAATGGATTAGGATTTTCTTTGCAGAGCTGAAATTGGCTCACCCACATTGTTCATGAAGTTTTCTTTCATTCAATTTTTGTCCATTCCTAGAGTTCTGTACTGCAAAATATTTTATGGCTTTTAGGAGTTCCTCTGAAGTTGTTATTGATAGTCCCCCCCCCAACTTATCTTTTTTATCAATAGGGCATCAGATGCTTGGTATGATGACAATGGAATACACAAACTAGGTGGGAGGAATTAATGAGGACAATGATTTCAAGATTTAGATCTCCAAGATTAATCACATATAACTTAATTCAGTATTCTAAATGAGCTTAACAAACTTGAGGTCAAAATAATGCATGATGTTTTTAAAAAGCCTTTGTTATCTGTGCTGAGATGCATGTTTTAGATAACATATTTTTCTAGATGGCAGGAAAAGAAACATGGAAAGATTTACTTTGTTCATCAAAGAATTGTAGTGTGTATTTCATGGGGCAGATAGTGGTTATTATCAGTTTTCATCTCACAAAATGATGATTATGTTTTTTGAAGAAATTAGAACCAAGTACCAGGCTATGCCATGTTCAATTCACAATTAATCTCTAACCTTTAAGGGTTTCTCTTGTTCACTTTTACTTGTGATTTGCATTAATTTGCTCCCTGGCCTTTTATAGATTGACCTTGGTTGCCATAAACAAAATGTTCTGTGTTAAAGAACATATGCCCTATTCAAAGTTACCTAAGCAGAGAGGAGAGTGTGACCAATTGCCTAGGTAATAGGTAGTGACAACAGAAATATTATGCTAGTATATATGCATTAAGTTTTCTGTTCTCAGTGGGTATCATATCTGATGTGATGGGACACACCAGATAAGACAGACTGAGAAGGGATAGAATGCCAATGACCTTTCAAGTAGAGGGAACCAAATGTTGAAGAGATATATCCACAAAACAGCAATTTTAATTTTTAGGGTTGGTTTACATAGAATACAGTGATAAATGTTACTAAAACAAAAACTGTAATTTCCAGCTATTGCCAACTATAAAAAGTTAAATACCAAAAAAATCCCAATAAAATATTATAAAGTCCATAATTTGCTATAGGTTTAACATTTGATTCATTAAACCAGATAATTATTAATTATATATGTAGTCAGATATTTCTAACACCATGAATTCTAAGCAGTTTATTATACCAATTTTTATTAAGGTCCTAATTATAACATCCTGTCTATGAAGTTCACTACTAAATTTTAGTATCAACATTTGGTGCTATGTATCTTGATTTTTGTTTGTGTCTAATAATGATAACTGCAAATTAGTTGTCCATTGGTCTTAAATAAAGGAGTATATTTTAATTGAAAACTAAAGTTGGATATTCAAGATAACTAAAATATTCAACAACTTTAACTTTATATTTTGTGCGAACCACTTTTAAGTAGCTAATAAAGCATGCATGTAAACAAAAATAAGCAACTTACCAGGTTGATTATGTGAACACCATTTATTCTTCTAAAGCATATTTTTTCAAACATGCATTTTACTACTGTTTTAAGAAAGAAATCATTTCCATATATTTGCATGTAGATCACTTTGAGTCTCCAATAATTTTTATAACCTATTTTTATTACTGGTATAACTGACAGATCTGAAAGACTATTAATTTGGAAAGTTGTACAAAAAAAACACACATATCTGTAGCTTAAATGACCCAAGATACCGTTTTGGTTTTGGAAATATACTTGTTACAGAGTCCGCACTAATTGTGAAATCTACACAATCTTAGCAATATCTTTCAGAAATGAAAAATATGTGTGTTTTGGCATTTCAGTTGGGCATTTTTCCTTTGTAAATTTTTTGTAAAGTCTAGACCAAAAATGGGTATAAAAATCGACTCCCACTTTAATAATGTATTTCATAGATAAACCAATAAATTTAATTCATATCTTACTACAGTCAGCTTATAACTCACTGTTTGCAACTTACATAAGTGATAAATAAAGTGTTCATCTCTGAAGATCCCTTAGCTTATCCTTCTCACATAGACCCTATTTTCTTTTTTAATATTTTGCGTTCAGCAAAAATTGAATTTACCAAGTATCATCTTCTCTTTTGTACTAATGAGACTTCTATAAGTAAGTAACAATAATTCCTGACGCCTATGAAATAACCAATGACCTTTTGAAATAATCTAATCCTGAAAAAAAGAGAATGATAATAGTCAACAATATCACAATTAAACATATAATTTAACTTTTCTGAAGTGATGAAATATCTATTTGTATCTTCATAGAATGCCCTCTTTGTCGGAATCCTTGCCTCTGTGTTCTGCTCTCAGTAGAAAAAAACTGATGTCTTTATCCCTGTTGCACACTATCATTCATGTTTTTCTCATCCTTCTCTTAATTTCTGCTCATTCCAGATGAACCCACTTCCATCATCTGTTTGCTCAGTTATTTTAGTACTTGATACTAATTCTGGAATTGGGCAATCAAAACTCTTGATTTAGCATCAGGTTAATTCAATAAATATTGAGTACTTACTATGTGTCAGGCACAACTTTAGATATTTTGGATATATCAGTGAGGAAAAGAACAAATATGCAAACTTCTGGATTATCAGATGGCTTAGATATAACAAATAGGTAAATTATACAGTGTGTTAAAAGATGATGAGTGCTGTGCAAAAGAAGAGGTAGATCTTTTGGTGTGCATTCTAATTTTAAGGGAATCAAGGTAGTACTTTCTGAGAAAATGACATTTGAGCAAACACAAGAATGAGGCAAGTGAGTGCATTATGTTAGGTATCTGAGGGAGAATAATTTTTGCCAGAGGGAACAGTCAATACAGAATTCCTAACTCTTCAGTTAATCAGCTCTTGCTGGTACTTTATTTACATATAAATACAGTGAATATATAGCCTAACTAACAAAAGAGTAATATGCAAATTGACCATTCCTCCAATCAAGTGATGCCCACAAGCCAGGCCCACCAGCCAATCAGGAGCAAATAAATCCCAACCAAGATGTTTGCTGTCACTGAGAGCAGGAGTGAGGCTAGGGTTTCCCCAGAAATGGAGGAAGCCAAACATTTCGTCTGCCCTTGGTGGCCTAGGCCTCCACTCAATGCTACAAAGTTTCAATTATAGAAGATACATAAATCCAACAGAAATGGTGGCAGCCACAGAGCTGGAGAGAGCAGAGGCTAGGGTTGCCTGGGGAATGGAGGAAACCAAGCTTCTGCAGCCCTAGTGCCTAGGCCTCCACTCTAGGCTACAAAGTTTCAATTATAGAATTTACATAACCACGAACAGAAATGGCTTTCTCCTCAGAATGAGCAGAAGGCTTGGCTCTGCTTCAGGCTACAAAGTTTCAATTGTAGACATAAATTAATCCCAGATCCCAGGGCCTATGCCTGGGTCGTGGGGGGGGGAGGGGCGTGGCCAGCCTGCAAATCACCACAGGCCCCTCTCCCAGGTCACCCCACACCCCAAGGGAAGCCCCACCCTGATCTGGGACACCCTTCAGGGCAAACCAGCTGGCCTTCACCCATGCACCAGGCCTCTATCCTATCTAGTAAAAGAGTGTTACACAGATTGATCATCACTCCAACACACAAGCGGGCTTCCCCATGTGGTCAAAGATCTTGCCCCCATGTGGACACAAGATGGCCTCCACAAGATGGCCAGTAGGGGAGGGCAGTAGGGAGGTTCCAAGCCTGCAAGGGAAGGCAGTTGGGGGTGATCAAACCTACAGGGAAGGGCAGTTAGTGGTGACCAGGCCAGCAGAGGAGGGAAGTTGGGGGCAAACAGTCTGGCAGGGGAGCAGTTAGACATCGATTAGGCTGGCAGAGTAATGGTTAGAGGGGGATCAGGATGGCAGGCAGAAGTGGTTAGGGGCAATCAGGAAGGCGGGCAGGCAAGCAAGTAGTTTGGAACCAGCAGTCCTGGATTGTGAGGATGTCTGACTGCCTGTTTAAGCCTGAACCCACAGGGATCAGGCCTGAACAGGCAGCCGGACATCCCTCGGGGGGTCCCAGATTGGAGAGAGTGCAGGCTAGGCTGAGGGACAACCCCTGTGCACAAATTTTGTGCACCAGGCTATCTATCTATCTATCTATCTATCTATCTATCTATCTATCTATCTATAAATGCATAATAATCTGGCCACTAAGGCCAGTACATGAGGCCCAGTACATGAATTCGTACATGGTTTGGGAACAGCCAGCCTGGCAAAGGAGAGGGTACATGGGAGTTGACTGGCCTCCCTGCTGGTCGAACTCTTGGACAAGGCAACAATTTGCATATTATCCTTTTATTATATAGGATATACACTGAATGGTCAGATTATTAGGCATTCAAAGATCATAATAATCTGCCCACTCTGTGTGTGTGTGTGTGTGTGTGTGTGTGTGTGTAATATATATATATATATATATATATATATATATATATATATATATATATATATATGAAAGTGTTACTCTGAATGATGTGGCTGGAGGTTCAAAGCAAGGAGACATTTTAGAAGATTAATTATGGTATGTTGGGCAAAGGTAGTAGTGGCTCAGACTAGGGATAAGAAGGTGTCAGATCATGAATATATTTGAAGGTGGAGCTAATAAGGATTTCCTGATGGATTGGAAAGAACTATGGAAAAATAGTAGTGACAAATTGTTTAAAAGTTTTTGCTTTAATCAACTGAAGGAATAAATTTTCTCTCAACAAAAGTGATAGACTACAGGTAGAGTGGTGAATTTTTTTGGAGAGGGACAAATTAAATATGAGATATTTATTAACATTCAAAGGGAAATACGGGCAGGCAGTTGAATATACAAGTCTAGAGTTCAGGAAAAAGGTCTAGGTGGAGATTTAAATTTGGGAGTTATTGGGTAAGCAGGAATGCAAATTGGTGCAACCACTATAGGAAACAATATAGAAAATACTCAAAAAACTACACATGGAACTGCTTGATGATCCAGAGACCCACTTCTGTGTATATATCTAAATAAATTTAAAACTCTAGTGCAAAAGAATATATGCAGTCCTATGTTCATTGCAGTATTATTTACAGTAGCCAAGATATGAAATGAGCTCAGATGCCCATCAATGGATGAGTTGACAAAAAAAAAGCCGTGGTATGTACACTGAGTGGCCAGATTACTATGATCTCTGAATGCATAATAATCTGGCTACTCGGTGTATATACTGTATAATAAAAGGCTAATATGAAAATTTTCCCCTTGATCAGGAGTTTGAACAGCAGGCAGGCCAGCCAACTTCCCATGTCCCCTCCTACTGACCAGGCTGGCCAGACCCCACCCATGCACGAAATCATGCACCGAGCATCTAGTATGTATGTGTGTGTATGTGTGTGTACACACACACACACACACACACACGCACACACACATACATATATATACACATATACACATATATACATATATATATATGTATGTGTGTGTGTGTATGTATATGCTTGAGGCCCGGTACACAAAATTTGTTCATGAGGATGGGGTGTCCCTCAGCTCAGCCTGCACCCTCTCCAATCTGGGACCCCATGAGGGATATCTGACTGCCTATTTAGACCCTGCTTTCCTGATTGCCCCTAACCTTCTGCGTGCCAGCCTAATCACCCCGTAACCACTTACCTGCCAGCCTGATTGATATCTAACTGCTCCCCTGCCAGTCTCTTTGTCCCTAACTGCCCATCCCCTGCAGGCTTAGTTCTCCTCCCTAACTGCTCTCCCCTGCAAGCCCAGTCACCCCCAACTTCCCTCTTCTGCTGGCCTGGTCACCACTAACTGCCCTCCTCTGTAGGCTTGATTGACTCCAACTGCCCTCCCCTGCTGGCCATCTTGTGTCCACTTGGGAGCAGGATCTTTGACCACATGGGGGCAGCCATTGTGTGTGTTGGAGGATGGTCAATCTGCATATTACTCTTTTATTAGATAGAATAGAGGGCTGGTGCATGGGTGGGGACCAGCTGGTTTGCCCTGCAGGGTTGCCTGGATCAGGGTGGGGGTTCCCTTGGGGTATGGGGAGGCCTGAGCAAGGATCCTGTGGTGGTTTGCAGGCCAGCCATGCTCCCCTCTGACCCAAGCAGAGGCCCTGGTATCTGGGATTAATTTATCTTCTACAATTGAGACTTTGTAGCCTAGAGCAGAGCCAAGCCTCCTGCTTACTCCATCGTGGCAGCCATTTCTGTTGGAATATATTTATCTTCTATAATTGAAACTTTGTAGCCTTGAGTGGACGCCTGGCAAGGGTGTGTAGAAAGCTTGGCTTCCTTCATTGCCAGGGAACCCAAGTCTCCCTCCTGTTTGCTCTGTGGTCACAGCCATCTTTGTTGAGGTTAATTTGTATACTCGCTCCTGATTGGCTTGTGGGAGTGGCTTGTGGGTATAGCAGAGTGATAGTTAATTCGCATATTACTTATTTATTTGATAGGATATATGTATACACACACACTGAGTGGCCAGATTATTATGTATTCAGTTCAGTGATCATAATAATCTGACCACTCAGTGTATATACAATGGAATATTGCTCAGCCATTAAAAGAAATAAAATCTTACCATTTGCAACAGCATGGATACACCTAGAGGATATTATGCTAGGTGAAATAAAATCATCAGATAAAGACAAATACCACATGATTTCAGTTATACATGGAATGTAAATAATATAAATGAACAAACAAAACAGAAACAGATTCATAGATACCTACAATAGACTGATGGTTGCCAGAGGGGATGGGAGGTTTTGTGAAAAAGGTAAATGGATTAAGAAGTATAAATTAATAGTTCAAAAATAGTGACAGCAGAGGAAATATAGTCAATAATATCATAACTATGTATGGTTCCTGAAATTGAAAACCTATTTGAAATAATGACAGAAAACTTCCCCTACCTGGTGAAAGAAATAGACATACAAGTCCAGGAAGCACATAGAATCCCAAACAAGATGAACACAAAGAGGCCCACACCAGGGAAGGGGACATGGACAGTTGGCCGGCCATAATTAATCTTCTAAAATGTCTCCTTGCTTTGAACCTCCAGCCACATCATTCAGTGTAACATCATAATTTAAATGCCAAAAGTTAAAGACAGAGAATCTTAAAAGCAGCAAGAGAAAAGCAGTTAGTTACCTATAGGCTAGGAAGTGCTTATATGCCTGTCAGCTGATTTCTTTAACAGAAATTTTGCAAACCAGAAGGTAGTGACAAGAAATATTCAAAATAATGAAAAGCAAGGACTTACAACCAAAATTATTCTACCCAGCAAAGCCAACAGTTAGAATTGATGGTCAGATAAAGAGCTTCACAGACAAGAGAAAGCTAAAGGAGTTCATCACCACCAAACCAGCATTATAAGAAATGTTAAAAATAAAAAAATATGAACAATAAAATGACAATAAATACATAGCTATCAACTACTAAATTTAAATCTAAAAATTAATGAACAGGAAATCTAATTAACAAAACAAACTGATGAATGAAACAAAACCAGAGGCATGGAAATGTGGAACAGACTGAGGAAGCTTAGAGGAAAGAGGGAAAGAACTTATATGCACACACGCATCACACAGACAGTGAGTGAAGTCCTGGGGATAGGCAGGATCTGGGTGGAAGGGGACAATGGGAAGAAATGGTGGCATCTGCAATGCTCTCAACAATAATTATTTTTAAAAGGGTATAATTATTTTTAAAAGAGAATATATATATACTGTGTATGAGGCCACTAGACCCATAAGAAATGAAAAAAATCGCTTTATATGACATCCATGAAAGAGACAAATAGAAGGAAAGGACAGTTGAAGTACAGAGGAAGAAATCACTAAGCAATTGTTTAAAATAATAATAATAATATGAAGTCATATGAAAAAATAGCAAATAATGTTTTAAAACATATAGAGAATGTAAATACATATATGGTATATGTCACAATATATATTTATATACTGTGTATGAGACCCCTAGAGCCATAAGAAATGCAAAAAAAATCACTTTTAATAACTCATTCTCAAATTTTCCCCCTTAAAAATCAAATTTCCCCCCTGTGAGGAATGTGACACACACTGGGAACCACTGGTCTAACCATTAGGCTGTATACCTAAAACTAAAACAAAATAAAAATAAATAAACTTGGGAGTTGTTGGCATAAGATAACATTAAGAGCTATGAGATTCGAGGAAAGAACCAAGGAAAAGTACAAATGGAGGGAAAAAAGATGATGGATATGGCTCCAATGTTAAGAGGTGGTTCAAGCCAGGAGAAAATAGCAAAGGAGAATGAAAAGGAGTAATCAGTAAAGCGGGAGTATAAACAAAAGAATGTGGTATTCTGAAATACTATCCTTCTACTGATAAAACCTACATTTTGGGTGCTCATTTTGTCTTGTCCTGCCCTTCTAATCACTATATCTTGACTTTTTATCTATAAAATCAAAAGGAGCACTACCCTGTTTGGCTCAGTGGATAGAGTATCAGCCCATGGACTGAAGGGTACCTGGTTCAATTCCCATCAAGGACATATACCTTGATTTCTGGCTAGATCCCCAGTAAGGGGCATGCAGGAGGCAGCTTATCCATGTTTCTCTCTCACTGATGTTTCTTACTCTATTGCTCTCCCTTCCTCTCTATAAAATCAATAAAAAATATATTGCTAAAATCAAAAGGAGAAATCAGTATGTTTTGCAATATAGTGTGCTAACAAGTCCAAAAGGTACCAATAAATATTGATCATTCAATATTGTAATGTGGAAAAATAGAATTGATGGGGAAAGGAAAAGAAGTTATGTCAGGAAATGAGTTGAATTAACATCGATGCTGTATCCCTAGTGTAGATCAGCTCATTCTACATTGCTGTGGTTGATTTAATGGCAAGATTCCTTAGTAGAAAAAAAAAAAACACATTGTTGTGAGCATTGGTGTCTACATAGCTGAATTAAATTCCCCCAACAATGAAATATAGTTAATACAGTATCTTGAAAAGAACCGTAAGTGGGATTCAGGGAACCTGGATTCTAACTATGCTTCTGTGGCTGACTGATTGCATTAACTTCAAATCTATCATTAACCTCCTTGTGCCTCATTATCCTCATTTCACCAAATAAGAAAAATGAAATATTCCTCCTTTCCTACCTCACTTCAATGTTGTGAATTTAAATGTGTGAGAAGTGCTTGAGATGCATAAAATTTGATGGAGTGTTTTATTCATGAATTCAAGGCATTCAAAGTAATTTGACCATGATGGAAAGTTGCTTCCTTGCACATTATTTTAGAATGACTTTTTTTGTTACTGACCCACACATTTATGCAGCATATTACCTACTCCAAACTGTAAAACAAACACAAATCAACCTTGTGTATAAGCAGTATATCTATATACTTTGCATTATTTCATAATAGCCATCAGTCACCTATTTACTAATTCAATGTATGTTCAATCAAACACATATAAAGCCTCAATTCCTAAGTAAAGAGATAGAGCCTTCCATTTTTATATTCTTCTGGCATTTAAAATGTTCTTAAAAGCCATGCTTTTCATTGCTCTCTCATTCCATGAGGATTATATGAAAGATATATTTTTTCCTTTTCTAACTTTTATTTATTTACTTATTTTTTCCCACATTTATTGAGATACTAGGGGCCCAGTGCATGAATTTGTGCATCTTGAAAGGAACTGTGGGCCACAAGACTGTGGTGGGCACATGGACAGGTCTTGGCCCATCCTCTTTGCCCCTGCCTGGCTCCTCCCATCATGGCCCCTGTTCTGTCTGCCAGCAGTCTTACTACCACTGCCACTATTCCCACTTGCTGACGGTGTCAGTCCCACTTGCACCCACTGAAGGCGCAGGGTGATTGGGACCAGCGCCAACAAGTGGATGTGAGTGCAAAAGGTGGATGCTGGCCCTGATCACCCTTCAGGAGCAGGGGGAGGTGGAGAAGCCCTGAGGGGCAATCAAGGCCATTTGTATATATACTTTGGAGAAATGTTTATTCAGGTTTTTTTTTGTTATTGAATAGTATTATTTGCTGTTTTGCTATCAGGTTTTTGAGTTACTTATATGTTTTCTATACTACCCTTTATCAAATATATGGTTTGTAAATATTTTCTTCCATTCCATAGGTTTTTAAAAATTTTGTTGTTTATTTTGCAGTGCAAAAACTTTTCCAATTGATGTAGAATCATTTCTTGAGTTTTAATTTTGTTGTTTGTGCTTTTGGCATTAGATTCAATAATTTATTGGCAAGACTGATAGAGAGGAGCATTTTCTCTATACTTTCTTCTAGGAGTTTTATGATTTCATGTCTTATGTTTGAGCCCTTTACACATTTTGAGTTTGTTTTTTTTTTTGTTTTTTTTCTTTGTAAGTGGTGTTAAGATAGCAGTTCAATTTAATTCCTTTGCATGTGAAGAGCCAGTATTTAAAATACCATTTATTGAAAAGACTACCACTCTATTTACCATTCTTGGCCCCCTTAGTAAATAGCAGTTGACCATATGCCAGTATTTATGGAATTATTTCTTAGTTCTCAATTTTGTACAATTGGTCTGTCTGTTTTAATGCTGATGCCATACTCTTTTGATTACTATAGCCTTATAATATAGTTTGCAATCAGGAAGTGTGATGCCTCAGGTTTTCTTCTTTTTCAAGATTGTTTTGGTACCTTGAGGTTTTTGGAGTTCCATACAAATTTTAAGATTGTTTTTACTATTTCAGTGAAAAATGACATTCTGATTTTGATAGGGCTTATACTGAAACTGTACATGGATTTGCATAGTTTGGACATTTTAACTATATTAACTCTTCGATCCAAGAGCATATCTTTACACTTACTTGTATCTCCTATTGTTTCTTATAATAACATATAATTTTCAGTATGTAGGTCTTTCACGTCCATGATTAAATTTATTCCTATCTATTTTGTTATTTTTGATGCAATGGGATTCTTTATTTTCTTTTCAGAAAGTTTCCTTTTAGTGTACATAAGTGTAACAGACTTTTGTATGTTCATGTTATATTCAGGAAATTTCTGAATTTGTTTAGTCTAGCAGTGTTTTTCATGGAGTCTCTAGGGTTCTCACTATACAAAATCTTGTCACCTGACACCCAGTGTAGGGTGCTATGCCACACAACATGGCCTTTGGCTGACTTGATTATGAGCACTAGATACTTTCCATAAAATGCTTAATACCGAGATGAGAATGTGGTCTAAAACAGGAGCAGTAGAACAGAGGATTAAATGATCAACTTTCATGAAATTATCTTATTTTAGAGGTTTTTTGTTTATATAGACCTCCTATGATTAATAAATAATTCTAGTGACACTTCATGATATCCATGTTTCCAATGTGGCAATCAGGTAGAGATGTGGCATGCAAAATCTCAAAAATTCTACAACCATTGTGATATGGGCACATTCATTTTTATTTGGTTTGGTAGGCATATAGTTGCAACTTCAAAGTCTGCTGCTATATGACCTTAAACTTGTCACATATCCTTTCTAAACATCAGCTTCCTGATCTTTAAAATAAGATAATAAGACAAATAGTACAGATTTTCAAAAGCTCTTTTTTTGTTACTTACCCATCAAAGATTGATTGATAACCTCCTATATACCAGATGTTGTTTGGGTGATTTATTACAGTAGTGGGTCATAAAGAAAAAAGTTCTTGTTATCAAGAATATTATATTCTAATGAAGGAGATGTAAGAATGACATAATTTTTGGATGCTGGTAAGTCCTATTCAGAAAACAAAAATGGGCAATGTGGTAGAGTGTGACTAGAATGTGAGTTGGGAAGTAACACTAGATAAGTCAGAAAAGGACTCTTGAGAAAATGACATTTGAGAAGGTACCTGCACACTGAAAAGGGAAACATCAAATAACATACAGACAAAGGGGACAAAATGTGTGGAACTTTATAGCAGGATTCATCTACGCTAATTGGAGGAATAGCATGAGTGGTATATGGGGGTAGAGGATATGGGCTCCAGAAAATGAGGAGAAAGATCTGGCAGGTATCCAATGAAGTTCAGTCTTCTAGAATATGGCAAGTAGTTTGGAATTTTTCCATAAATTAAATCACGGGTCATTAGGGATTTTAGTAAAGATTGGGATGTGCTATGAATTTTGTGTATTTATTTTGGATGGGGGCATGCATTATGGGAATTTTTGTAACCCTAAAAGAGATTATGTAAATAGTTTAGTGTGTTACCACAGTGTTTGTAAGAGTATTGGTGAGAATGATGATGATTTATTTAATTCCCTAACCTTCTTAAAATCTATATTTGATGTGCATATTAAAAAGTATATGTAGTAAAACCCGTGATCTGCTTTTATTTCTTCACAACTTGGTCCAGTTTTGAGTGACAAGGCAAATTGTCTCAGCCTTCAGTCTCCTTACTCCCTTGTTAGCATTCTTCGCTAAGATTACAATGGCAAAGACTTCTCTAACTTGCATATCGCTGAGAACTCAAAGAGAAGAGCAAAACTAAAGCAAGAAGGCGGGGGAGCAGTTTAAAAACACTGAAAAGGTTTTGGAAGCAAAATTGTCCTTTTAAAAACTGAGGAAGAAAAGATATAAGGGATGCTTTTTTGCACATTCTAACCAACCTCTGAAAAGTATTGTCCTATAGGCTAATAACTCTGTTACCGCAGCCACTTGCTGATGGTTAACCTTGAAAATGGTGCAATCCCCTTGGATTCAAAATCAGAAGCCAAGGAAATAAACTGTAACATACTATTTCCTGTGCTAAATATCAATTTCTCACCCCATTTAAAAAAAATTTAGGCGTAGATTCTGCAACAAGCCTGAATGTGGAGTTCTTTATGATAAGCTTTCTTTTACTTTCAGGATATAATTGTTATTGGTGATCACAACGCTTCAATTTCACTTTTGTCATTTGTGCACTTGAATTAAACCTGAATCAATAATTATGATGCCTTACAAGTAGGGGTGGGGAGCTTGTATTAGGTGGTAGGATTGTAATTTTAAACTCATGAAGCATTAGGGAAATATCACTCACTTCTCTGCCTGTCAAATTGGCCACTAATATTTCCACATCTTAAGAGTTATCAAGCATTGGCAACTATTTTGCTGTTATGATTTCATTATAAAATATGACTTTACTTGGTGATTTTCAGTGTTTGTTGAATGAATGCATGGCACTGCCTCTTTCTAGTGTTGAAGAAACTAATTTGAGAATTTTATGTACATTTTTTGTTTTCAGTGAAAAATAAAAGATCAATTTTAACAGATAGTTTTCTTTTCAATCACCCAATATTTGTTTCAATGGACAAAGATTTCAGATTTTAACTAAATGCATAGATAGATAATGCACTAATTTGAAAGGGGAAACATAAATTTTTAGTATATGAAATATATGAAAGAGGAGATTGTCCTAGATATCCACAGCAAAGTTGTTGAGGTAGAGGTCCTTCAGTGTGATTGGCTCTCAGAATGATTAAGATAGATATTATATTGAGTTTCTGTTTTTGCTGTTTTTTTTCCAGACCCTGTACTTGAGATTTATTATAAAGATCTGGACATTTTAAATTATTCTATCTAGTATCTTTCTAACTTGCAAGTGAAAGGATTTTACATAAAGAGAAACTACACAGGTCATAAGAAGGAACATTTTACACCCTGAGTTCCAATTTCATTTTTTCTTTCTTAAACGTATTTTCCCTGAATGATGAATGTGAATGTTGAAGGGTGATAAATACCACCCATAGACTTTAGAGCCTGAAAGTTAACTTTGACACTCAGAGTTTAAAGGCATCATGAAAATTTCTCCAGCACTAATGTTCAAGCAATTTGGGTTTTACAGGCCACTCAATAGTTTTGAATGATGTAGTTACTTTGATAAAGCTATGTTCAGAGAATTGGTATTTTGCATTTATCAGAAGAACATAAATGTCAATTGATTTGCTTACTATTTGGAATATACTTTAATTTCTTAAATTATATTTCAAATCATTAGTATTTAATTCATGATTTTGAGCAGCAAACAGAACCTATTAAAAAGATTGGTTATTTATTTCAAATTAGAGGTGTGAAAGGAAAATATAAAAAAAATAATGCCCTCTTAACAATATTTTTATCTCAGCCCATCTTAGGTGTTTATAAGATACTTTTACAAGGAGCACTGCTAAAAATTTTATAAACAGACATTTTATTGTTAACATTTTCTTGTTGACTAGAGTAACATTGAGCATGGCAAAGTATCTTCACAATTTTCACAGCTAGTTTTCTTTTCAATCATACAATATTACTTGTTTTGCAGTTAAATTAATGTTTATGGAAAATGATATCCACGTATAAAATTGAAAGCAAATTGCCATGTAGTTACTATACTTGTGAATTGCCTATTTTCTTTGTATATCTTACATTAGATAGTAGTAATTACATAGAAAAGAAAACAGATGATCTTTGTTTTCATTGAAGGGATAGATAATGTACATAACTAGCACTCTTGAGCAATATGCTTATGAATACGTGTCTTTTCATTCATGGTCCAATCATCATCTTACTATAAAAGCATATAATTGACATTCCAAATAACTGCCTTTTCCCTTTGAGCAGCATATTGGGAGAGGAAGAAGAATTTAAAATACTTCCAAAGGTACTTCAAATGCCAATGGTACAATTTCTGTATTTAGGTAACTTAACAAAGCCAATGCGTTTTTATTATGTGTGATCATTAAAGAAAATGTATTAATCAGAATGATGTTGAGAGCATATATATCATGAAGGATGGATTTTCAAATTATTAAATAGAAGCTGTGGATACCATTTCTTTTCATCCAGTGTTATAGAATAGATGGATCCTATCCATAAAAATAAATTAAGCTTACATATGTAGGTGTATGTATATTGGCAAAGAAATGGGTGTACCCTTATTAATTAGATATTATAGTTAAATGAGTCATCATTAAATATAAAATGGTTCATCAAAAAAGATATATGATCAAAACAACATGGCAAATGCTAACAATTATTGAATCAAGGTGAAATTTTATGGGTATTCATTGTATTATCACTTTTTTTTCAATTTCATTTTTATTGGTTTCAAGTGTACTGGAATAGCTTAGTGATTAGACATTCATACATTTTACCTAGTTTTCCCATTCAGATTTCTAGTAACTAACTGACATGATACATAGTTATTGCAATATTGACTACATTACCTATGTGTTATTTTACATCCCCATGACTATTTTGTAACTACCAATTATACTGTCACATTTTTATATTTGAAAATTTTCACAATAATAACTTAATAGAATAAAAAAGTAGAATGATAGTAAGTATAAAAAAACTAAAACTGTCCTGAATACAAATTAAATTCTGGTTCAATATCTACCTTAAGACCCCAGAATGTTTCAAAATGATCTTTAAAACAACAACATTGTTGAATTTATGAGGTAGAAAAGAAAAAGTTAATATAAATTTCTAGCTGATAGACTGTTATAGACCAGAAAACAGTCTGCATTTTTTAAAACTTAAACATATTGCCTGGCCATTATGGTTCAGTGGTTGAGCATTGACCTATGAACCAGAAGGTCACTGTTTGATTCCAAGTCAGGGCACATCCCTGAGTTTCTGGCTCAATATCCAGTAGGGGACGTGCATGAGGCAGCCAATCAACGGTTCTCTCTCATCATTGATTTTTTTCTCTCTCCCTCCCCCTTACTCTCTGAAACAAATTATATATTCTATCTAATAAAAGGGCAATATGCAAATTAACCATCACTTGGTCACAAAGGAGACAGTGCCCAATCCTCTCAGTCCCGCTGGAGTCCCCCAGTCCTTGTGGGGAGTGGGAGCAGGAGCGGCCACTGAGAGTAGGCAGCATGAATGGCCTGGTGGAAAGCTTGCTTCATCACTGCGATGACGAGGAAAGCATTCCCTGCCTGGCCACTAATGGGTCTCTGGGCCATGGAGAGCCTCTGGGCGGTGGGTGTGGAGTGACCAGATCCCGTAGAGAGCTACTAGTGCATTGATTTGTGTGCAGGGCTACAAATATATATAAATTATATATATATATTATATATGTAATATATAGTTTATATATTTTATATAAATTTTCCTCTCTTTCCCTCTTAAGGAAGTATTTCTTAATTATGCTAACACATCAAATGAACTATTCTATTAGATTTTTAAGACCCAGGTATAAACATTTGGTTAGGGTTACATAGTTCAAAGCAATAAAACACCAGAAACTGTTGATTTTAAATCTCATGGCTAGAGGATAATTTGCAATAGAGGTTTACCTGTCAACCACACAGAATTGCTAACATTGCTCTAAAGATGGGTGTGTGGGTGTTTGATCCTCAAGCTGGGATTAATGGTTCAAAGTGCCTTCTCTGTCAAGTTCTACAAAATCAGTTTTTTTCATTTTGTGTCTTAGACCAGTGATTGGAAAACTGCAGCTCTGTTAACTAATGAGTTTGTCAACCACTGACCTCGTCTCTTAGACCATTTTACCTATTTGATTTGGATTGTTAATATCATTTGCCCTGGCACTGCACAGAAATGACATACATAATCTTTGGATTATTAAAAACATGTACCAATGCTCTGTGAAGTTGAATCCAATGGGGTCTAGATTAAATAATCTCTTCTGGTGAAGAGTCCAGAACCTCACATTGCCCGTCTCCCTCTCTACACAAGCAAGTGATTGCAGAAAATAAAGCGAGAGTTCTCAGAAATTAACATATGTCGTATCCATCAGTAGGGCTGAGACCCAACCCCCAAGTTTCTGTTTCAGTAGATCTGGGATGGGGCCTGAATATTTGCATGTTTAACAAGTGTGTAGATGCTGCTGCTGATATTGGTTCCAGGGCAACATTTTATAAACACTGATATAGGTAGAGGTTAGAGAATTAAAATATAATTCTGAAGACCTGTGCTACTGCCTCATCTCTACTTTTGAGATCTAGCACATCAACCGAACTATCAAGATTCTATTAATTCTATACCATGAGTGATTAGATTGGTTTTTCATTTTTTGAAACTCAGTATGATATTATTTTGATTCAATATGTCATAGAAGGATAAATACCTTCTTTCATCTTTTTCACTGTTGTTTGTTCCTTGGTGATCTCATTGGTGTTCTTGCTTTAAATTACTAACTTTCCTCCAAAGCATGTGAAATTTACATCTCTAATGCCGAACTGATTCCTGAATGCTGATCTCATATACCCATCTGCTTTGTTGGCATCTCCATTGTTAAAGGTAGCTCAAATTCAACAAACACCAAATTGAACTTATGAACCTTTCCTACAAACCTGATAAACATCCACTTTGCTCTATCCCAGTAAATGATACCACCAGTTGAACAGGCTAAAAGTCTGAGATTTATACTTGATTCCTCCTGAGAGTCCTTCCAACTGCCATATCTAATTCATCACCCAATCCTACTGATTTAACCTCAGAATCTGCAGTTTTCCTGTATGTCCATCATTATTCTGGGCCAAGGTGCCATCATCTGTTATTGGGATAATTAAAATAATCTCTGAACTGGTTAAATTAAAATGACTATGCCCCTCCCAACCAGAGTGCTCTCTCTACAGCTAGATGAATGTTTTTAAATATACTTTCATTGATTTTAGAGAAGAAGGGAGAGGGGAAGATATAAATATCAATGATGAGAGAGAATCATTGATCGGCTTCCTCCTGCACATCCCCTATTGGGGATTGAGCCTGCAAACCAGTCATGTGCCCTTGTCTTCAACTGAACCTGGGACATTTCAGTCCACAGGCCAATACTCTATCCACTGAGCAAAACCAGTTAGTGCCAGATGGATGTTTTAAAAATGTGAAACTAGCCTTGTCACTTTCCTACTGTAAATGGTTTTATTACTCTTGGTCTTAACATGGCCTTCAAGGCCCAGCATGGCCTATCTTCTGCCACATTTGCAGTATTCTCTTTCATGACTCCTTTTTTTTGGTATTATTCATTATAATCCAATCACATAACTTTTTCAGATCATTCTAAGCAGTGGTGATCTCTTTTGACTCTGCACATGTTTTTTCTCTGTCAGGAACTCTGCAGGCATTCAACAGAAATTTGTCAAATTACTTAATAAAAAAAACATACCTTAAAATTTTTCTAATGGGTATCCCCAAATGAGCTACGATTTGGGGCTGAAGTTTAGAACTTTGGACATGTGTAAACTGAACCGATAGCTTTGCTCTAATTTAAATTTTAGAAAATAATTTGACCTCTTTGCCTGTGACTCTCCTATGAGCTGAGCAACTCTTCAGTGTGAGTTAATATAGCAGGGCCATTGAGAGAAAACCCTAACTTCAGAAAGCCTTAGTTCAAGTCAAGGTTCCACTATTTCTTGTGTGACTTTGGATAAATTTATTGTTAAAGTTTAGATTTCCTCTTCCTTAATTTAGAGATGCTGATGGTGCCAACTTCTAAGGGTGTTATGACAAATAAATAAACATAACTATGATAACCACTTTGTGTAGTTCCCATTGCATCTTAAGTGCTCAAAAATTGAAGCTATTAGGTATTTGCAACATTTAGCACATTTCCAGGCATGTGGAAGGAGCACAATAAAAATTTGTATGCAATTGCATAGATTTCACATATAGTTTCTGTATAATGTTTTTATTACCTAATCACTTCTAAGTATTATTTATGTATCACCTCTCAGAAGTTGCTCAGTTCTTCACCTATGCAAATTATTTCAGATGAAGAAAGAAACTAAAGTATCCAAATAGTAAAATCCATAGAGTACCTTAATTTTGGATTATTTCATAAAATGTCTACCAATGTAGAGATTAAGGAGAACAATCTATTTTCTTTAGAATTCTTTTAATTCAACAAAAATTCATTGAGCATTTACTGTATATAAGCCATGATAAATATAAATATGAATAAACCATATCACCATTTTACAATTTTATTTATGTATGTATGTATGTATGTATGTATGTATTTATTTATTTATTTATTTATTTATCTAATTGGGGTGATTTTGGTTCACAAAATCATATAGGTTTCAAGTGTACAACTCAATAAAACTTCATCTGCGCACTGCATTCAGGGCCAATTGCCCCAAGCAAAGTCTCTTTCTATCCCAGTTTCCCCCCCCCCCACTTTGCCTATTTCCATCTACCCCTTTCTCTCTAGCTATCACCTCATTGCCGTCCAGGTGTGTGTGTGTGTGTGTGTGTGTGTGTGTGTGTGTGTGTGTGTGTGTTTGTGTGTATTATTGTTTTGCTTAATCCCTTCACCTTCTTTCATCCAGCACTCCAGATCTCTCTTTTTTATTTAATTTTAAATTACAGTTCACATCCAATATTATTTTGTATTAGTTTCAGTGGTTAGACAATCAAGTACTTTACAAAGCATCCCCCCTGACAATTCCAGTACCCACCTGTCACCATATATAACTATTACTATATTATTGACTATATTTTGTATGCTGACTATTTTGTAACTACCAATCTGTACTTAAAACCCTTCACCTTTTTCACCCAGCTCTCCAACCTCCATCTCCTCTGGCAATCACCCAGTTTTTAAGATATATACAAAGTAGATATATACAAATAACTATGCAAGATAAAGTGACAAATGTGCCTGATCTATGATACAACGGGTATATGGGAGACACAATTAAATTCACTTGGAGGACTTCAGTTACCTGAGAATTCTATTCTTTTTTAAAATTTAACCTACATGGTTCTCTTTCCTCAGAAGCAATTCAGACTTTTTTCTTCATAGAGTGGAACAGTAAATAGCTCTCAAAGTGTGTTCCCCAGATCAACATCATCTGGGAATTCTTAGAAGTGAAAATTCTTGAACCCTACCCAAGAGATACTGAGTCAGGCCCAGCAATCTGTAAAGTTCTTGGGGCTTTGTTGATTCACAGTAAAATTGAAGGAGCACTATAGTCAAGGACCAATTTGTAATAGAACAGTTATTTCCTATTAGCATCAATTCTGATCTTACATCTAGAGATGCTCACAACAAAATTCACCTAACTTTATTTTATTCTATCCTGTATGTATATGGTGTCCATATATAAGAAGAACACTTTTTTTTTTGAGACTGTAAGAGGAGGCATGTCCCATTTGAGGTCCAGCAGCTGTACTCTTATTCAAGGTCAATGTGTCTTCACTGTTTTCTGGAAAGTAGGTTTTAACATTGGATTCCCTTTTTCTTTTTGTGTTTCAAAGAGCACCAGAGTGGGTGAAATTTGGTGGCATGACATTAACTTAGATACAAATATTTTGTCTTGTAATGTTAAATGTGAGAAGAGAAACATTTATTAGTAGTTTGTTTCTTAAATAGCAGCAGTACAAAAATCACTGTTGAAGTTCATCTGATTAGTTTTGCCTTGTTTCTATAGGGAAGAATAGAAATGGTTAGCATTAGGGTGTGTCACTTGCCTGACAAAATACCGTTTATTTATTTGAAAACTTTTACAGAGGGATTACAATGTCAGTTATATTGCAGGCACTGTGATAAGGACAATGAATTCCAAGATGAATAGGATAAATCTCAAGGATCTTAGACCAGTGGAGGACAGATACCTAAAATCATTACAATGGAGCGAGATAAATAATCTAATAATAACTACTGCTTATTGAAGGCCTAATACGTAAGAGACATTCCATCATTGCTTTTTACTATTGCTCTTCATCTTTGACTCAGGTCTGGAATGTTTAAATTATCATCATCAATTTACAGCTAATAACACTGAGACATAAAAAGGTTAAATAACTTGCCCAAGATTACACAGATAATAAGTGTTGCAGTTATTATTTCAATTTAGCCTTTAAGCTCCATTGGGGTAGGAAATGTGTCCATTTTGTTTAGTATTATATTTTTAGGGCCTAACATAGTACCTTAAACAAAATAGATGACAGATAAATAATTATTGAACGAATGCATGAATGAGTTGGTGCCTTTCCCAAGACCTTGCTTATTCAGATAGACTACCATGAACAGTGTGTTAGACTAATAAAAAAGAAAGAGGGTGTACTTTGCTTGAGGGAGCTGAGGAAAGCTTTTCAAAAACAGGAAGAGGAGTACAAGTTGAATGGGCAAGGAAAAAAGATTGGTGGTGAATCAAGCAGAGAACAACCAATGGCAGAGAGATGTGAGAGTGCATGACATGATTATATGAATAGGATTAAAGGAAAGAGAGGTGGGGGAGGCAATGGAGAGAAGGCTAGGCTACCGCGTGCTACACTTAATGGTTTGGAAACTGTCCTCTGGCCAGCATTTCTCTAAGTTCAATCTGTACATCCCTTTTCAGAATTGTCTGGATGTTTTGATAAAAACTGTTGTCAAACCTACTGAATCAGTGTCATTAGCTGAATACCTGGATTCTGTATATATATTTTAAATACAGTGCTCAGCTGATGGATAGTCATACTATAAAGTTTAGGGCCTCTAGGCCAGTGGTTCTCACATTTCAGCAGTATCTGAATCACCTGGAGGGTTTGTTATACCACATACTGCTGGGCTGCATCTTCAGGATTGCTAGTCTGGTAGATCTAGAGTGTGTCTAGAATTTGAATTTCTAACATGTCCCTGTTCCTATGTGATGCTGCTGCTGCTGGCCTTCGTATAATATTGTGTTGAGAACCACTACTTTAGACTTAGCTACACTTTGATAAGGAAATCAGCAAGTAGGCTGTTCACTTTTATACTGGAAAATAACTTGAATAGGCCAGAATTTGCAAGAGCCTTTTTCTGCAGCTTGGCCAATAGATCAGAGAAAAATAGAACAAAGACAGGAAAGGAAGATGGGAATAGTTAATACTACTCAGCTGTTAAAAAAAGAAGGAAATCTTACCTTTTGTGACAACATGGATGAACCTGGAGTTAATTATGCTAAGTAAAATAAGCCAGTCAGAGAAAGACAAGTACCATATAACCTCACTTATATGTGGAATCTAATGAACAAAATAAACTAATAAACAAAAAGGAAACAGAATCATTGATACATATAACACTGTGGTTGGCAAATTGCGGCTCACAAGCCACATGTGGCTCTTTGGCCTCTTGGGTGTGGCTCTTCTACAAAATACCACGGCCTGGGCGAATCTATTTTGAAGAAGTGGCATTAGAAGTTTGAGTTTAAAAAATCTGGCTCTCAAAAGAAATTTCAATTGTTGTACTGTTGATATTTGGCTCTGTTGACTAATGAGTTTGCGACCACTGATATAACAGATTGATAGCTGTCAGAGGGGAAGAAGGTTAGGGGTCCTGAAAAAAAAGGTGAATGGATTAAAGAAAAAAATATGACACATAAACACAGACAATGGTGTGATGATAACCATAGAGAAAGGGGGTAGGTGGAGGTTGGCAAAGGGGGTAGTAAGTGGGGGCAGAAAGAGACTTTGCTTTGGGTGAGAAGTACATGGTGCAGTATGCAGGCAATGCTTTGAGTTGTACACTTGAAACCTGTATAGTTTAATTAACCAATGTCACCCCAACATAATCAAACAATCCATCAAATCATTATGACTTACAAAGGACGGAGGCTCAAGATCTGAGTCACAGAGCAAATGCAGAACACTGAGCTTTTGCTCCTTGGTCCACGATGGAATCAAGTTTACCCTCGGTCCTTCATATCTATATTCAATTTTGAGAGATTCTAAAATTTAAGTCACTAGTTTCTTTCCACCTTCAAATGCCCTACTGTTGATGTGTACTCTTAAGATTTCAACACATTTTTGCATCTCAATGTGGTCTTTTGCTTTGTCCTATATTGAATATATGTTTTCCTTATAAACAATTCTATGCCCTCCTCTTTATACGTCTATTGAATTTTGAGTAAAACTGGAGATATATTAGCATATTTTTAAAAACATCATTTGAAAAAGAAAGCTCATGGAGCAAATGTTATTGAGCTGATTAATCTAGTCTTTTGGTAGAGATCTTTTGTAATCCCCTAACTTCTGATATATGATCTACCAAAATCAGGGATAATGTGGAGAAGAGCAAGAGGCTTATTTCATAAGGTCAGAGCCCAGCGCCACCACCTGCAAGTGGAGACATCAGAAACAGGAAGGGGCCCACCAGCTGCAGGCAGTACATCCCACAGAGCCTGACTAAGATGAAGGGCATTTTAAATTCCAGCCCTCTCTTTCAGTTTTTGTGCTCTAAATGTGAATATTCAGGTCTGCCCTGATTAAGAACCAGCAGATAAAATGCCTCTTTGTGAATGCCACACTTCCTTGGCTTATTCATTCTTTGTCTCCCTGTCTCATTATTATGTTCAAATGCATTGCACATAACTCCCATGGGTACATGTTGCAATCGGTGAGGGAGTGATCATTTTGTATCCACACTTGACAAAGAGAATGGACAAGCCCAAGTGATACATTGCCCTGCACAAATCATTAACTTCTAACTAACATTCCTACTTCCAGGTTTGTTCTCTCCCTAGTTTGCTGGATGCATTTGTAATATTAACTTTGCTCTCCAATATTAATAATGCTACAATTAGACTGCAATTTGGATCTGAGCAGCCCAAATTTCAGAAATTTGGTTTGATCCAAAGCAGTGATAGGCCTATAAATCAGGGAAGCAAGGGTTTAGTTGCTATTAAAAGGCATTTCATGTCCATCAATCTTGTAGATGGTTGTTAACCAGTCATGGTGGCTCATTAAGCACCTTGGAGGATCAGTGTACAGTTCCAAACAATTCTGGCAATGATAGACATTGCCAACTGAATTTATGAGTTTGGTAAGGTTAAGTAGAAACAAGCAAGTTAAGGCCTTGATTACAAGCAGGTTAAGGCCTTGAAATCAAGAGTGGAAGAAGTCACAAAATCCCAGGTAAATTCATGTTACATTATTTCCCTTTGTCTGTATGCTTACAAACATGTTGAGACTCAAAAGACACACTTATTGTAGGGTACTTTTTTTTCTCCTTAGAATCCGTTGTTTGGTATTCATTCATTCATTTATCAAAATTTCATCATCAACCATTGGTAGAAACTGTGCAAAATGCTGGTGATATATGAAAGACAGCCTTCTAGCATCTGGGAGTTGAGGGGAGTCAAGCATGTAATCAAATAATGGCAATACTGTTCTCTGAAAAGGGTGAACACAGAATTTGATGGCTACCCAGGGCTGCAGAATGAGTCCCAAAGTGAAAAATCAGAAAAAGGAATTGAAATTTAGGTAGAAGGAAGTTTTCATAAAAACCCATAGGTAGAAATGTGTCAGGCATGGTTAATGGTTAATTCAGAGAGCAAGGACCTTCTCAGCTGGTTATCTCCAGTGCTGGCATAGGACTTTGTGAACATGGAATGAAAGTGGACATGTTCTGCATTGCTGTGGGTAAGGCAAATGAGAAAGAGGTGGTATCAAAGGATGAGGGTTCAAGGGAAATCATAATATTACATGGATACAGTGTTCAGTATTGCTAATATAGGGAAATGTAGAGTCCTGGGACTTCCCTCAAGGAAGTCTATTCTGTAATCCTCAATGATAGAGGTCATGGAACTTGTTACTACCTACTGAAATCCCTTTGGCTTTTAAGATATAGGGAAATGTTACTAGTTGGACTGCATCAAAATTCCCTAGAGGGCTTGTTAAAACACTCAATAGCTGGGTCCTATCCTGGAGTTTCTGATAAAATAGCTGTGAGGTAAGACCAGGAAATCTGCATTTCTAAAATATTTCCAAGTAATTAATGATGCTGGCCAAGGAACCACCCTTTGAGAAGCACCCCTCTAGGGGCACATAAACAAAGAAGTTCCCTGGGCTTAGCCCAGTATTCACTGGGACCACTTACTAGAAATTTACCAAGATCCAGAGAGTTAGATTCTATTCACCCTGTAGCCGGGCACTCCTTGCCACCTTTAAAAATATAATTAAGGGAAAAGACTGCCAGCTTAAGTGCTTTAATTGCACTTTTGTATAATGGACAAAACAGTAACACAGATTTTGGGGGATGCCATAGGACAAACCATCAACATAAGAAATCAGTGTTTAATAAAGTAAAACAGTAATATTTACTATATACATTTTATCCTATACCTATGCTTTCCAGGATAATAAAATAATAACTTTTGTTGTTGTAATTGTTCCTGGGTGTAATGTTGGTGGACGTCTCTGAAAGCAGAACTGCAGGCTTCGAAGTGGCAGAAAACGACTAGCTTAAAAATACATGGATAATCCAAAAATAGACTATTTTACAGGTATAAACTTTTAAGTGAGTTTGGGGTGAGAAAATGCAGTGCTAGAATGGCCTTTTTGATTATCCCAAAGCTAAGGGCTCATGTATCTATGACAAAGGTAAACCTCTGCACTGATTTTAACTGGTTTCAACCCAGAACTCTCAAGATAAAGATCCACATTGAGGGCTACATTTGGCATGAGCCATCCACACCTTTTGAGATTCTGTTTCCCTTAGCTTCTCTACTTGCCCAGACTCTATTTAAAAACAGGAAGTTCATAATCACTTTCTCTAGTAATAATCCTTACAAATCCATATGGAGGACCCCTACCCAACCATCTCCCAAAGAAACTTCTTGATTAAAAAATATCTTCTCTGCCAAAGGCACCTTCTTGGATTTGAATTTAAGTGGTCTGCAGGCAGGTTTCCACTCTGATTTGGATGAGTAATAATTGAGATATGGGTAGATCATATCTTGATAGATTTGAGAAAGGAACCTAACATTCACACTTCTCTTGATATGCATTCAGGAACTTCCTACTGGATTTGAATAGGAGCCACTTGATGACTGTTTGAAGAGTTTGAGGTGTTAAAAATACATTTGAATGTCAATAAGGTGATTTATGAAGCATCTGAGGAGACCTTCACCTGACCAGATGGTATTTTGGCAGCAGGCCACATTTGGGTAGCTGTGAAGTTCAGGGAGGCTTGTCACTTTCTGACAGGGACTGGTGAGTCCTGGACTCTGGAACCATCAGGCTGGAGTAAGCAATAACCTGTACTTGCGTCAAAGAAACTTCTATCCTTTTTCATGCCTGTTTAGACATATTTTTACTAACCCATTCCTGAGACTTCATGCAAAGGCATATTTCCATTCCCCAGCTTAATTCTCCCAACTATATAGTTTAATAATGAGATTAAATGAAGATCATGTGGATTATTTCTCAATGTGTAAGCTCTCTGTGGTAGCCTTTTAACATTTCTAATGTCCTTGCTCTTAAGAAATTCCACTCTTATCTGGCAATGGTTGTGTGATCAATAAAAAAAAAAAAAAACTAATGGAGTGAGGCTTAGAAGGAAGATGAAAGTTACTCAAACTATTTCTTTATAACAGTTCGTTTAAGATTTCATAAAGGAAAAGCTTTTCCTATACATTTTTAATTTCAGTACTTAGGTCCTGTAAATTAAACCGACAAAAGACATATTAGCAAGAGAAAAGACAAAATCTTAACTAATAAAAGAGTAATATGAAAATTGACTGTACTTCCCATCAAGCCATACCCGCAGCAGCCATGCCCATCAGTCAATCAGGAACAAATTATGCAAATAAACCCCAACCAAGATGGCTGCAGCCACTGAGAGCAGGAAGGAGGCTTAGGATTCCCTGGCAATGGAGGAAGCCAGCCTTTCCACCTGCCCTTGCCAGCCTAGGCCTCCACTCAATGCTACAATGTTTCAATTATAGAAGATACATCATCCCAACAGAATTGGCGGCAGCCATGGAGCTGGAGAGAGTAGAGACTAGGTTTGCTGGGGTGATGGAGGAAGCCAGGCTCCTGCAGCCCTAGCACCTAGGCCTCCACTCTAGGCTACAAAGTTTCAATTGTAGAACATAAATTAATCTCGGATCCCAGGGCCTCCTCTTAGGTCGCTGAGGGGCGAGGCCAGCCTGAAAACCACCACAGGACCCTCACCCAGGCCACCCCATTCCCCAAGGGAACCCCCACCCTGATCCGGGACACCCTTCAGGACAAACCAGCCACACTCCCCACCCATGTACCAGGCCTCTATCCTAATAAAAGAGTAATATACAGACTGACCATCATTCCAACACACAAGAGGGCTGCCCCCATGTGGTCAAAGATCCTGCCCCCATGTGGACACAAGATGGCCACCACAAGATGGCCAGCAGGGAATGACAGTTGGAAGGTCCCAGGCCTGCAAGGGAGGGCAGTTGTGGCCTATCAGGCCAGAAGGAGAGGGCAGTTGGGAAGGACAAGGCCTGCAAGGTAGGGCAGTTGGGAGTGATCAAGCCTGCAGGGGAGGCAGATAGGGGTGACATGGCCTGCCGAGGAGGGAAGTTGGGGGCAAACAGGCTGGCAGGGGAGCAGTTAGACATCAATTAGGCTGGCAGGGTAGTGCTTAGGGGGTGATTAGGCTGGCAGGCAGAAGCAGTTAGGGGCAATCAGGGAGGGAGGCAGGCGAGGAGTTTGGAGCCAGCAGTCCTGGATTGTGAGAAGGATGTCTGACTGCCCATTTAGGCTCGATCCTACCAATATCAGGCCTAAACAGGGAGTCAGACATCCCCTGAGGGGTCCCAGATTGGAGAGGGTGCAGGCTGGGCTGAGGGACACTTCCCTGCCCCCCGTGCATGAAATTCATCCACCGGGCCTCTAGAGTATTTCTGTTTATATACTAGCAGTGCAGGGAAAATGTATCTCAAATAAGCTGTTCGAATTTAGAACATTTATACAGTCTTCCTAAGGTTAGTGGGTTAGGATTTCCAGGGGCAATAAATTGTGGAAAATTACTGAAAAATATATGGGGTAAGTAATGGGAGGTAAGGTCTGTTTTAGTAAGACCTGTTTGTGAAAGTTCTCATTCTGGTGCCAGCTTCTCATTTCTGGTGGTAGGAGTTATTCTTTTGTCCTGGTTTTTAAAGCCTCCCTCTTAAAGGGGAATCCTATATAATAAGAGAGGAATATGCTAATTATCCATTACACCCTGAGGTGTAATGACCAACCACATAAAAACCTGATCAGGCATCTACAGGTGGGTGAGGCATGGAACTACAAGCAGGCATGGAGAACTACAGGAGGGGGGAGAGCAGCAAGCTATGAGAGGGGTGGAATGTGGGAGCTACAGGAGGGCGGCAGTGACCTACTGCCACACAGATTTGTGTGCAGGGCTACTAGTTTATAACTAGAAACCTTTTGGAAAGTTCTACTTTAGGCAGAAAAGGTATTGTAGAGACAGCATCTTTCTGTATCTGTTGATTCTCAAATGCCTTCAGCTCAAAATTATTTGTATGTATGCCATGTGGTATAATTAGGGTCCCTTCAATATATTCATTCATTCAGTATATATTTATCAAGCACATGTTATATGCCAGGTACTTGAAATATAAGAGTGAACAAAATAATGTCCCTACCCTCATGGAACTTGCATTCTAATAGAGATCCAGACAATAAATAAGCTATATTTAGTTATTACATTTATTACATACATACACATATTATTTCCAATAGTAATACATTCTTTGTGGCGGGGGGAAGCTGGTTTAGGGGATAGGGAATTATTTTGAAGGTCGACTAGTTTAGACTGAGCTGGCATACTTGACTTCTTTGGGTGGGAATGTTTGAAGAGAAATGAGGGTTACTTAAAGCAACAAACCAGGTGAATGTTTAGGGGAAAAAAATATTGTAGGCAGAGGATACAGCAAAGTCAAGGACCTTGAAAACAAGAGACTTGACTTATCCAAGAAACATAATGGATCCCAAAGTAAGGGGAGAATGGAAGGAAATGACATGGGAGAGGGGACAACAACCAAATTATGCAGGAACATACACTCAAAGATAAAAATTATTTTTTTCTCTAAGTTTTATGGGACATCATTGGAGAGTTTAGAGTAGGAGATTGAAGTGAGGAGATGTATTTTCTTCAAAGCATTTTCATGTTGCTGAGTGAAGATTAGATCTAAATGGGACAATAGCAAAGCAAGGGGGTGGCATTGGAAGTCCACATAAAAGATGGTGGTGATTTAGACTAGGATGGAATGATGCGGTCAGTTAGATAACTTGGATTCAGGATACATTTCAAAGGTATACGTGATAGTATTTGCTGTGATGGATTTTATATGCAGTATGAAGAAAACTTAAACAGCAAGTTCTTGGCTCGTGAAAACTGAGAAAAGTAGAAGAGAAACAGTAGGAAGCAGGGAGAGATGAAGTCAAGAGTTTTATTTTGACTATGTTCACTTTCATTAGACATCCAAGTGGAGATGCTGGAAAGGGAGATAGAGGAGTCTGAAGCTCAGGAGAAAAGTTGGGACTAAAGATATTAATATGAGAATCATAGGCTTATAAATGATTTTAAAGACATAGGACTGAATTAGGTCTCCTAGGAAGAGTGTTTGGCAAAGGAGACTGAGAATTGAACATATGTTTTCAGGAGAGGAAGAGGAAAGAAACATTTAAAGGAGACTAGAAAGCATTAGCTATAATAGATACAGAAAACCAGATATATGTGATGTCCCTGAAACCAAATGAACAATATACTTCAAAATTTAGGGGAAATGACAGTGTCAAATGTTGCTAAAAAAAACCCAATTATATAAACACAAAAGAATTGTCCACTGGATTTAGCAATATAGGCTTTATAGTTGACTTTGCCAAAAACATTTTCTTTGGGAGCATGCATAGAAACCTCTTTGTAGTGTGTTACAAAAATACTGAGAGATGAAAATGTAAAGACAGTGGTTGTTGCTGTACAGATACTGTTATTTATGCACTAATTAAACATTTGTTGAGTATGTACTGTTTTGTGTTTCAAATGGTACATGCCTGGTCTAGTGGGGAAGGACAACATTAACATCATTATAACAGTTAAAGACAGGTGCATTAAAATCTGTGAAGGAATCAGAGGAGTCTAAGACCCAGTTTCACAGAGAAAGTAACAAATAGTTTCATCTGGGAGTTGAAGTAGAAAATTGACAATACAGAGGAAGAAGCTCAGAAGTGAGGACAACAGCTTGAACAACCATGAAAGAACAAAATACCATGGCCTGTTTTAGAAATATCAAGAAGTCCCACATGACTGGACACATAAGGAGAGACATGAGGTGGATGCAGTGATAAGGTCAAAGCAACATGGAGAAGCTTGTAAGTTTAGAACGAGTGAAGATATATTTAAAGACCCATTTCAGAGCCATCACAGAGTATGAAACAGAGGAGAGGGAGACTAGAGAGACAAAGTCCAATTGGAAGGTTCTAATAGTAATTCAGAGACATGAAAAACCCATTATTATCTGATACAGATTATCCAGTACCCATGGGTGAAAAATTAAGCACATTGTTATGCCCATGATATTAACATAGTTAATAAGTGAAATAATCTGTTGAGGCTAAAAATAAATAAAATATTGTACTTTTTATTCTGTGTTAAAAATGTTGTGACTGAAAGTTAAATATGTTTCCTAACTAAATAAAAATATGTCATCTGGATTAATTTCTGTTGTAGTTTAACAACAGAATATTAACATTCATGCTTACAAAATAAAAAAGAGAAGGTGTTCTCCATTCAACATCCACATTTTCAGCAAAATTCAAGCAAGAAACTATAATTTAATGAAAAATCTAATTATCTTACTTAGACTTAGTGAAGGAAAATGTGTGGTGATTTTCTAGAGGGAAAGGGGGGTAGGGGAGGTAGAAGATGGCAAAGGGGGGATAAAATATGATGGGAAGAGACTAGTTTGGGGTGGTGAATACACAATATACAATATACAGATGATGTATTACGGAATTGTACCCCTGGAACCTATATACTTTTATTAACCAATGTAACCCCAATAAATTCAATTATTTTAAGAAAGAAACATACATACATGTAATAAAGTAATTTGTTTGCAACAGGTAAGAATGAGGATATAAGGTTAGAGTGTGATAATGAGCCTTAAAGCTGTAACTATGACAGGAAATTAAAATTGAATGAAATAAATTTATAAGGATTTCCTTGTGAAAGTGAAGAAAGTAAGGAAATACACAGAGAAAAAGACCAGCCAGCACTCTCAAAAGAGACTGGCTCTTACAGTATTTTGTTTTGTGGCTCAGGTCCTCTGGCATAGAAAATGGTTTCTTAAACTGCAAGAGCCTTTGTTGCCTGAAAATAAGACATGAGAAAAACTGACTCATTGCCCTGGCTGGTGTATCCCATATACCTGTGATTACCTTTATCTTATCTAAGTTGCAACCCACCCAGCCCTTGCCTGGATGTTGAGGAGGTAGCCAGTTGATGATTCTCTCTCATCATTGGTGTTTCTATCTTTCTCTCCCTTTCCATTCCGCTCTGAAATCAATTATATATCTCCTATATAATAATAGGATAATATGCAAATAGACTGAACGGCAGAACAACCAAACAACCAATCAAAGTGTAATATGTTCATGATTCATGATATGATAAGGCTGCTCAACCACTCGCTATGACATGCATTGACCATGAGGGGGAAGACAGTCAACTCGTCAACCAGTCACCATGATGTGCACTGACCAACAGAAGGCAGATTCTCTAACCAGTATGTTAGCTTGCTGCTGGGATCTGGCTGATCAGGACTGAGTGAGATGGGCCAGACACATCCTGGAGCCCTCCCGTGGTCCCTTCCCATCCCCATCGTGGGGGTCCCTCACCCTGAACTGCACCCTCTCACAATCCGGGACCCCATGGGGGATGTTGAAGAGCCAGTTTCAGCCTGATCCCACAGGCCACTGCCCTTGGGAGGGCACCAAATGCAGGGTTCATGGCTGGCAAGCACTGCTGTGGCAGTGTAAGCCTTGCCCAATTGGGACTGATTGGGCATGAGCCCCCAGCAGGCACGGTGGCACTGGGATAGCAGGAGTGGCAGGAAGAAGCTGCAGGCAGCTTTGGACTGTGGGTTTTTGCATAATCCCAGAAGGACTCCACCTGTGCACAAATTCATGCACTGGGCCTCTAGAGTGTGTGTGTGTGTGTGTGTGTGTGTGTGTGTAATAAGTTGCTGTCCCCAAACCAGCAATATCAACATCATCTAGGAAATTGTTAGAAATATAGATGTTCAGGCCCCATCTCAGATCTCCTGGATAAGAAATATTTGGAGTAGAACCCAGAAGTCTGTATGTTAATAAACACATCTCCAGGAGTCCTAAAGTTGAGAACCACTAGTTTAGAGCATTCTTATATAGATCTCTTCAAACAATTATTGGATATAATTAAAGGGACATGATCTCCTTGAAAGCCAAGAGCATTTCTTTGCCATCTCTCTGTCTTCAGGGCATAGTATACTATTTGGCCCATAATTAAAGCTCAATAAATGCCTTTCATTCTGATAGGTCAGTTAATAAAATATATTGTTCCTTCACTATAAAATTTGTTTTCAGAAGAAAAAATATAACCTTAGAGATTAGCAAGAAAATAATTTATTGTCATCCTATCTAATAAAGAGGGAGTATGGTAATTGACCATCATACTGTTGCAAAGATGGCAGTGCCCACAGTCAATAAGGATGGAATATGCTAATTGACTGTGCTGCCCTCAAATATGGTGGCACCCACAGCCAATAAGGAGGGGATATGCTAATTGACTGTGCTGCCCTCAAAGATGGTGGCTCCCACAACCAATAAGGAGGGAATATGATAATTGAATGCCCCACCCTCAAAGATATAGGTGCCCACAGCCACAAGATGGTGGTGCCCAGTCCCCTCAGCCCCCCAGCCACCAGAGCTGGCTTGAATCACAGACAAGCCTCAAATGGCAGCTACCCAGACACCCAGGGAGGGCTGCGGCTTGCACTGCTAGCAGTAGCAGCAGCAGAGGTGTTATAGGGTGTTGCCTTCCCCTGATCGCCGAGGAGCCTCCCACTTTTGAGGGCTCCCAGACTGTGAGAGGGGGCAGGCAAAGCTGAGGACCCCCTGCTCCAGTGCCTGAATTTTCATCCACTGGGCCTCTAGTCTAAAATAAAATGCTAGATTGTATAATAAATGTTTAACGCTATCAGTGGGCAAAACCAGATTAGGGTTTCAGATAAAAGAAAGATAATTGATAATTGAGTCACCTGGAGAAAGCTTTTGCTACACAGATTGGGGAAGGTGTGAAAAGAAGAATAAACCATTGAAAAGAGGTCTGAGCTGGTGGAGGCACAGGTTTGTGGGAAGTGTGAGTAGTAAACACTGAATTCCAGACTACACAGATGGGACTTGATATGATAACCAAAAAGAAATAATGTCTGGAGTGATAGCAAGCTCAGCATTTAGACAATGTCTTAGCCTTATCGAAAACAGAGTGGAAATACAGATAACCAGAGTTTGATTGAACTGGAACGTGGCATAACAAAAATAGTGATGCTATGGATAATCTATGCAGCTATCAGCTTGCCACAAAAATAATTTTAGTTGCAAACATTAGTTATCCTATACACCCAAACAAAGGCATGACTTACCTCTTTAACAAAATGCCTTGTTATTCATTATTCTACAATTGTCTTTGCTTAAGACATTTTCGAAATATTAGTATGCTTTACCCAACTCTAAAAGCTATAGCTCTTTTATACAAATTGTTTAAAGGAACAGGCCCATTTATCTTTGAAAAGATCAAGGAGAAAAGAAAGTATTGGAACATGTGTTTCTGCCCAGATAGCAATAAAATATGGGGTGAGTTCTTACCTTTAAAGTTGTATTTTTTCCTACCCCTCTGTATATATATACATGTTCCGGAATTGTTATAAAATGGTGCTTGTTTATGTGTGGGAGTGGTACTTTATTTGACTCGTTGATTGATCTTTAAAACATATTTGGTAGGCCTTGGCCAGTGTAGCTCAGTTGTCTGGATGTGGTCCCATGCACTGAAAGGTTGCTGATTTGTTTCCTGGTTGGGGCATATGCCCAGGTTGCTAGTCCAATCCCTGATAGGGAGTGTGAAGGAGGCAGCCAATTGATAGGTATTTTGCTCTTACATAGATGTTTCTCTCTCCCTCCCTCTCTCTAAAAATCAGTAAAGTATATTTGTTGGTTTGGTGTATATACTAGCTGTGCAACATAGTTCAGCATTATTTCTCATATAAACATTAGAAAATGAGTGTACAGTGTAAGCATTTATTTGGCCACTGTTCATAGAATGTCCATTTTATTTACTTTTGAAGTTGAGTGATTTGCCCTTGCTTTTGGATACATCCACTGGAATACACAAAGAAATGCTCGCTTTCCTTCTTCAGCATCTGACATAGTATTGTTTGCCTCCTCTTTTCTTGGCAAGAATAATAGCAACTTCATAAATTATGATCACTTTACAGAATTATATGTGGGAAACATTCACTTCCCAAGAACTGGAAACAAAATTCTTAAAAGGAAATAGAATGTCTTTTTCATGACTACACTAGAATTTTGCATGCAGCATTCTGCTTTTTCTCCAGAGCTGTGGTCGGCAAACTGTGGCTTGAGAGCCACATGCCGCTCTTTGGCCCCTTGAGTGTGGCTCTTCCATAAAATACCACAGCCTGGGCAAGTCTATTTTGAAGAAGTGGCATAAGAAGAAGCTTAAATTTAAAAAATTTGGCTCTCAAAATAAATTTCAATAATTGTACTGTTGATATTTGGCTCTGTTGACTAATGAGCTTGCCATCCATTGTCCTAGGTGAATTAGCCATGTGGAACTGAAGCCATTAGTGAGTTCTTCAGTGGATAAATACTATCACCTGGGAAAAGAAGCAGACAATGCACTCTCTCAGAGCTAAAAGTAGAGAACAACTTGGGTAGTTTAATTTATCAGATATTGGTAGAATCTTTTATTACATCAACAATCACACCTTATTTGTATCATGACAGAAAGAAACCTACTCCTGCTGATATAATTAGGCAGTGCATATCCTATTCTTTTTTTACATGGAAACTATTTGATTCGAGAATCAGCATTAGCCCAGACTATCCACATTTTTTGTTTCTCATTTGCATTGCCATAGGACATTTTATAGGATAACTCTATGAAAATATTATTCTGAAACATGGTGTTTAGTTTGTCTCCCCAGAGAATGTGTGGATGACTTGAAGCTGACACCAAATAGGCAAATCTTAGCCAATTAGGAAGAGCAAAGGGAATTTTGATTGGCAAAATGATTTTTGAAAATGTGTATTAGTAAGTTTGTTCTCACAATAAATAGAACCACATAAAAACAAAATTGTAAAATTGAGAAAGTAGTAGCCATTGAAAAATAATTATTTTGAAGTGTGGTATTAGTAATATGCAAATTGACCATAGCTCCAATCAAGCCACACCCATACCCATCAGCCAATCAGGAACAAATTATACAAATAAACCCCGACCAAGATGGCTGCGGCCATTGAGAACAGGAGGGAGGCTTGGGGTTCCCTGGTAATGGAGGAAGCCAAGCTTTCCACCTGCCCTTGCCAGCCTAGGCCTCCACTCAATGTTACAAAGTTTTAATTATAGAAGATATATCCCAACAGAAATGGCTGCAGCTATGGGGCTGGAGAGAGCAGTCCAGGCAATGGAGGAAGCCAAGATTCTGCAGCACTAATGCCGAGGCATCCACTCTAGGCTACAAAGTTTTAATTATAGAATTTAAATAAACCCAAACAGAAATGGCTGTCACCATGGAGCCAGCAGAAGGCTTGGCTCTGCTCCAGATTACAAAGTTTCAATTGTAGAACATAAATTAATCCCAGATCCCAGGGCCTCCACTTGGGTCACTGGGGGGCGTGGTCAGCCTGCAAACCACAACAGGCCCCTCGCCCAGGGCCGCCCCACACCCCAAGGGAACCCCCACCCTGTTCTGGACACACTTCAGGGCAAACCAGCTGGCCCCCACCCATGCACCAGGCCTCTATCCTATTTAATAAAAGAGTAATTTGCAGATTGACCATCACTCCAACACACAAGAGGGCTGCCCTAACGTGGTCAAAGATCCTGCCCCATGTGGACACAAGATGGCCACCACAAGATGGCCAGCAGAGGAGGGCCAATGGAAGGTTCCAGGCCTGCAAGGGAGGGCAGTTGTGGGCGATCAGGCCAGCAGGGGAGGGCAGTTGGGAGGGATCAGACCTGTAAGGGAGGGCAGTTGGAGGCGATCAAGCCTGCAGGGGAGGGCAGTTTGGGATGACCAGGCCAGCAGAGGAGGGAAGTTGGGGGCAAACAGGCTGCCAGGGGAACAGTTAGACATCAATTGGGCTGTCAGGGTAGTGGTTAGGGGGTGATCAGGCTGGCAGGCAGAAGCAGTTAGGAGTAATCAGGGAGGCAGCAGGTGAGCAGTTTGGAGCCAGCAGTCCTGGAATGTGAGAAGGATGTGCGACTGCCTGATGGTTAAACGGGCAGTCAGTCATCCCTCGAGGGGTCCTAGATTGGAGAGGGTGCAGGCTGGGCTGAGAGACATCCCCTAACCCTCATGCACGAATTTTGTGCACCGGGCCTCTAGTCAAAGTATAATAGGATAGATTATTTTGTGCTGCCTATTGGATTAGGTGTCCTATGTATTCCATAATTTTCCTTCTTGGCCCATAACACAAAACCTTATAATGAATTGCCTTTTGATTTACCTATATTGCCAACTAGACCACAAATTACATGAGTTTAAGGTTGTTTTCCACAGAATTTCGCTTGGCACAAACTAAGCACTCAAAAAATGCTTAATGGAACAGAGAGAGAGATTTCTATGAGGACTGTTTATCCATGTGACAGCTGACAAATACATTTTTCTGTCTAATTATTTTTTGAATTTTTGAATCTGCAAAATGACTTTCATCCAGCTCTAATATTCTGGGGTTTGATAATTTCCGCAATCACATTTTCTTTAATAAATTTTGCATGACATTAGCTATTTTTATACCCAGTATTACCTTGCTCTAATTTCTTTCTTACTCTAGGAAATAAAAATATCAAATGAATTTCTCATTTTCATAAGTTATTGACACACATCACTGTTGGCTATCTCCATGACTAACTTTTTCACTGCATATTCAACAACAGTTTAGGGAAGAGATGGTGTATCGGTGTCCCTTGTTTATATAGACATTTAGTTAAAAAAGCGATACTTATCCCAGGATGACACTGGATGCATGAAGTCTCCAGATGCAAAAACATGTTGTAGCTGTTACGTTTTCTCAGGCAAGTTGAGTTTAGAGAAGGAGAGGACCAAAAAGTGAGTAGAAGAGACCTAGGCTCTATAAGATAATATGAAACTTTACCTAAGAAGTAAACACTACTTTTTCAGAATATGAAAAATATATTGCTACATTATGAAAGTTTTTGAGGAACATCGGATATCATGGAGAAGAATATGCCCTTTAAAATAATTTTCCACATAAAATCACTGGTAACATTTTAATATATTTTATGTTGAAATATTTCCTAATAGTATTTTTCCTGTTTTGTACACATGGATTTAACCTTTCTGTTTTTATGAAATTAAAATGATAGGATACAAAGCTATTTTGTAACATGCTTTCTTTAATTTATAGCATGCAATCTGTTCTAACATGCTGCTATGTTATAAAATATTAAAAACCTCATGTTATCAAAAGCTGTCTCAAAATAACTGTCAATGAAGAAAATAGGATAGGGGTAGAGAGTTTCAGGCTATCAATATATAAAATTATATTTCTTATGTGTGTTTTCTTTTCTCATCAAGGAACTTCTTTTTATTTTTTGGTAACTTCTCTGCCATTTATACTTTTTAAATATATATTTTATTTTTACAGAGAGGAAGGGAAAGAGATAGAGAGTTGGAAACATCAATGAGAGAGAAACATTGATCAGCTGCCTTCTGCACACCCTCTACTGGGGATTTGCTTGCAAGCAAGGAACATGCCCTTGAACAGAATTGAACCTGGGACCTTTCAGTCTGCAGGCCCACACTCTATCCACTGAGCCAAAGCAGTTCGGGCTGCCATTTATATTTGAAAGAATATATTTACTTTGAAGTCTCATATTATGAATTTTTGTTCTGTTTTGAATTTAGTGTTGTGTGAGAAAATGTGTTTTTTAAATTACTAATGTAACTAAAGAAATGAGCAAGGAAATGAAGTATTTTCATTTTTAAGATAGATATCATTGTTCAGTATATCCATTATTAACTTTCATGCTGCATATTTATTATAAAACCTACAATAGAAATACAAATCAAAATTTCAATATATCTTGCTTTTGTCCCAAGGCAATGGCCCTTGTTCCCACTCTATCAATCGAATTACCGATTTTCCTATAAATGCCATCACCTTATTACACGTATCAACTGTCACTGAGGCAAGGCACATTTCTGTATTTTCATTTATTTATTTATTTATTTATTTGTTTATTTATTTATTTTTATTTTTTAAATATTTTAATCTTTATTGTTCAGTTTATTAATTACATTGTTCCTCCTTTTTCCCCCTATAGCTCCCCTCCACCCGGTACCCATCCTACCGTCCGCCCTCACCTCCCCCCACTGTCCTCTCCCATAGGGGCATGATTTTTGCCCAGTCTCTTGCTGCACTTCCCACACCCCTTTCCTCCCCAAGAATTGTCAGTCCATTCCCTCTCTATGCCCATGATTCTGTTATATTCACCAGTTTATCCTGTTCATCAGATTTTTAATTCACTTGATTTTTATATTCATTTGTTGATAGATGTGTATTTGTTGTTCATAATTTTTATTTTTACCTTTTTCTTCTTCCTCTTCTTAAAGAATATCTTTCAGCATTTCATATAATATTGGTTTGGCAGTGATGAACTCCTTTAGCTTTTTCTTATCTGCAAAGCACTTTATCTGACCTTCAATTCTGAATGATAGCTTTGCTGGGTAGAGTAATCTTGGTTGTAGATTCTTGCTATTCATCACTTTGAATATTTCTTGCCACTCTCATCTGGCCTGCATAGTTTCTGTTGAGAAATCCGCTGACAATCGTATGGGTGCTCCCTTGTAGGTAACTAACTAACTGTTTTTCTCTTGCTGCTTTTATTATTCTCTCTTTGTCTTTTGTTCTTGGAATTTTAATTATGATGTGTCTTGGTGTGGTCCTCTTTGGATTCCTATACTTTGGGGTTCTGTGTCCTTCTTGGACTCCTAAGTCAATCTCTTTGACCAGGTGGGGGAAGTTTTTCACTCACTGTTTCTTCAAGTAGGTTTTCATTATCTTGCTCTCTTTCTTTTTCTGGCACACCTATAATTCAGATGTTGGTATGGTTGAGGTTTTCCCAGAGGTCCTTTATACTATCTTCAATTTTTTTGGATTCTTTTGGCTTCTTGCATTTCTGGCTGAGTGGATTTTGCCTCTTTGTATTTCAAATCTTTGATTTGGTTATTGCGGTCCTCTAGACTGCTTTTAAGTCTTTGTGTAATATTTTTTATTTCAGTCAGTATATGCTTAATTTCTAGTTGGTCCTTTTCCATATACTTGAGGGTCTTGTTCATATCCTCGTAGGTCTCATTCATTTTCTTGTAGGTTTGTTCATTTCCTTGTAGGTCTCACTAAGTTCATTGGCTTTTTCTAGGAGCCTCTGACTCAGAATCTATCTTCAATGCTGCCCTCCGCAGCTCCTCTGAGTCACAGTGTCCTATCTTTACTTTTACTTGTGGAATTTTCACTCAGTCAACTTTCCAGTGATTCCCGATGATGTTTGTTCTGTCGTTAAGTTGTAGTTTTGAAATTGCTGTGTGGGGCATCAAGATAGGTGTTTACCTATGCCACCATCTTGGTTCCTCCTCACTTCACTAGCTCTGTATTTTCTTTTTTTCCTTTTGTTCTCTTGCTGATTTTATAGGTTTGTGACCTGTGACTATTGGAGTTTTAGAAATTATCTTTCCTAATTAATTTTGAATTTTATTTATGAGAATGTATAGCACTTTCATTATATAGTGAATCATTCTTACCTTGTTCCACATATAAGTTATTTCCATTTCTTTTGCAATTAGGAAAAATGCAAAGCTAACATCACAAAGGTGTTAAGAATCTAAAACAAAATTAAACAACAAAAAGTTAGCTATCATTTTGCTTGGACCCCATGAGTTGCTGTTGCCTTGTTTCTGGTCACAGTTCATCCTTTATCATTTCAGTACAGAACCTGTTTTTTGACTTAAGGCTGTAGGGGGGAGGTATCCATTTTACCTCCAAGGCAAGTCCCATGAACATTAAGTGCCATGTGGGTTAGGTATTATTTGTAATGTTACAGGATCATAAACCTGGTCAGTATTATTTCTGGAATTTGAAATATAACCATTCTCATGATACTTGTGCTCAATTTTCACTTAATGTCACTGCTTTTGTGGTTTATTACTCCCTGCAATGCTTAATTTTGTGTGTCAACTCAATGGGCCAGGGAGTGCCCAGATATTTGATCAAACAAGTTTCTGCTTGTGTCTGTGGTGATGTTTGTTGATTATGTTAATACCTGAATAGGTAGACTGAGTAAATCAGACTACTCAGCCTAATGTGGGTGGGCCTCATCCAGTAATTTGAAGGTCTGAATGGAACAAGATGGTTGACCATCCCTTAGTATGGGAGAATTCCTTCTGCCTGAAATGCCATCAAACTGGGACAATGGCTTTTTCTTTTCTTTGAAACTGAACTGAAACATCTGTTTCTCCTGAGTCTTGAGCCTGCTGACCTTCAGACTGGAACTACACCATCAGCTCTCCTGGGTTTCCCAGCTTGCTGACTCACCCTGGAGATCTTGCGACAGGTCAGCCTCCAAAATTGCATAAACCAATTTGTTATAATAAATTTATTTTTATCCTATTGGTTATGTTTTTCTAAAGAGCCCTGACTCATGCATACCCTATATTCCTTTCTGCTGCCTTAGAGATCTCCAAAGCTAAGGGCATAACCCTACACTCCTAGTGATACACCAGATCTTTTTGCTACCCTTTAATGATGAGATAATAGTTATTTAGGTCACCTATAAATAATTGTATTCATAAAGCTTTACAGGCTCATCCACTGAAGAACATGAACTATATCTCTTTAGGATCAGACCAGAAAGTATTTAAATAAATAGTCAGTGACTCATCAAATATGTTTTTCTTTAAACCATCAGCAGTGTCCCCAAATGGGGGGGTGCCATTAAATCATTAGTTTCAGTAGATTTACCTGCCTTCTTAAGTATCTCTCCAGAGTTGGGGAAAGATGCCTTCTCCCTTTGCCTAACCAAGTCCATTTTAGTGTATTGTAAGATTTGACACAGAGGAAAAGGTATCAGCTTTGCCTAGGTCCTGAAGAAATATTTCCCTCTACTTTATGATATTTTTACTCAAATGGAGACTTGGAAGTGAAGAGTTGGCACAAACAGAAGTCCCCAGAATATGAGAAACTATGGTGGAAATAGACATATCTGCAGAGAAATGGACAAGATATTATTGGTTAGATATATTAGACAGCATAAGAATGTATTCATCATTAAGTTAAGATGAAAATATAATTTTACTTTAAAACATTTGATGTTTCCAGCCTTCAAAAAGTCAACATTTAATCACATCTAAAATTTTCAGGATAAAATTTTGAAAGCCTTCAATTATTAACATTATCTCTGGGGGGAAAAGTCACTTTGCCACAGAAGTTACATTTTTCTCTCATGAATTGAGTCTGATTCAGAATATTCATTATAGTGAAGTTTAAATATAAAAGAATATAGCTACTTCCATGAAAATACTATTCAATGAGTTTCAGCTTTGACACTGAACTGACCTTGTAATTAATGTTGTACACTATCCTTTCATTATATGCCAGATTATAAAATATGATTTATTGGCAGCATAAAGGCACAAAGTTCTGAAATGCAATTTATAACCATAAAAAGGATTGAGTTTTGAGTGGCAGCTAAATTTGAATAGATGGGGTTAGTGTTTTATGTTATAAAATATGAATAATGAAGCATTTTAAACTCAAGCTTTTGGTTAAATCATTAATATGCTTGTTTTAGAAGAAAGTCCTCATCTATCATGTAGCCAATAAGATGTGTATGAATGCAAACATTTGTATGATGTAAAATAATTAAAATGAAAACTAGTTTTCTACATTAATTCTTACATTTTTAAAAGGATTTAAATCACTTGTTGTGTCAGAAACAGGCTTGCTAATTTTAAACTATACGTTGCAGTTGTATTTAGGCTCTTAATATAAACCCTCTTAGAGCAATTCTATTTAAAAGTTAAATTTTCATTATCTAATGTTAGTTACCATTTGTTCAGTGCTTATTGTGTACAAATATGCTGCCCTGAGATCTTTGTATATATTTTCTTAATTACTCTTAAAATTCTCAGCTGGGATCATTCTGTTTACTGTTTGAATCAGATGTGCACCCATCCTCTCTGACTTGAACCAGGCAGAAATTTCTGGTTGTTGTAATGAGAGGTGGACAATAACTACTTAGAACCCATAGCTGTGAGTTAAGGGTTAGTCTTTGTGAGATGCATGATCAGTTCCTACCAATGTTCTTGTACTTTCAAATAGGTGGAAACACTATTTATAGTTAAATGTACCTAAAACCATTTTACATATAAACACAAAGTGGGTTTTGTATGAGTGGGTGTTTCTTTCATGAAGGAGAGGAAACAGTTTCATAGTTGCTGGATTTCTCAGAACTTCACTAGGAGCTGTTTCTCATGTTAGAAAAGTAATTCTTGCAGAGCAGTGCCACCTCTGGTTCTTGAGTGTTCCACACAAGTCATCTGCATTGTTGGCATTTGGAAATGTCCACAGTCGAGGAGATTCTACACATTGGTACAAATATCTGAACTTCTTCAACTAGTCTTCTAGTGTGGCCATGAAAATGTTTACTCATTCAAAAGTATTTTAAAATTCAATGATATTGTATTAGAAATTATTTTAGTTCTCCCTTATATTATAATTAGAACACTCTACAAATTAGGTTAGGTGCTATATTCATTCCATTGCAGAGTAGTAAATGTAGGTGTTACCAAATATTTGTCCTAAAAAGATAGGCATTGTGTCTTTACAGTTCTGAACAACAGCTCTATGTCTTATGTACTTTTATTTAATATTAGAGGACACAGCCAGACAACTCTGACTTCCAGTCCAGGCTATTACTTAATTATATATTTGATGTTGGGCAAGTTGTTTTTCCTCTCCAGATTTCAGTTTCTTCATCTATACTATCAGCCTATTAATAGTGCATTAATCATGGGGTTATTGTGGAGGCAATAAAGCACCTAACATGACTACAGCAAATAAAATGTCAGTGAATATTACATATCAGTAGTATGTTGTATTATTTCCCCAAGAGATCAAAAGTGGATTTTCTACATCAAAGAGTGAATAGTACAAAAATCATGCCTAAATTAACAAAACTGCAGTATGCCTATGAAAGAGGATAGACAATTTTTAATTTCTCCTCCATTTTTACTATAAAGGCCTCTGTATTGCTTGGCTGGCAAGGGGCTCAGTGGTTGAACATCAACCTAAGAACCAGGAGATCATGGTTCAATTCCTGGTCAGAGCACATGCTGGGGCTGTGGGCTTGATCCCCAGTAGGGGTTGTGCAAGAGATAGCCAATCACTGATTCTCTCTCATGTTTTTAAAACTCTCTCCCTCTCTCTTCCTCTCTGAAATAAATAAAAAAAAACTTTTAAAAAAATGATCTCTAGCTTTTCCTCCTCAGTTTGGCTCATCCCATCCCATCCCTGAACATGGAGGAGAGTGCTGCTTGTCCAGTTCTGTCTTAACTGCTCTCCAATGATGAAAATACTTTAAGGAAGTACTTGCCTGCCATCTTAACTAACTTCTTTCTGTTGATTATATAAATGACACTAAATCCTATTCCTTTGTTTTAAAGGATAACCTAAATGAACAGGCACCAGAAAAAAAAATTAATGGTTAAACAAGGCTGTGAACAGAGAGAAACTGATACAAGCAGATCCACTAGCTGAGTTTCTCTTAACCATTTACCTGGACCTGGAAACAAGTTTTTCCACTTTGCTGTGTTGATATGTAAAATGGGTCTTTTTAAAAAAGAAATGTTTATCTTAATGCAATCTAAGTCAGGAGCAGTAGTTGCATGAGAAATATTTTGAAAAAAATGTGTTTTTCTATTCAGGCAAAATATTGAGAGTGTGTTTTATCTTTTAAAGCAAAATATTTATAAATCCTAGTTATTAGAAGTACATCACATTGCAGTTATCAGTCAATAGAACCTCAGAAATCAATTGCTTTCTAGAGCTTCACATTATAATGGAAACGCCATCAGGAGTATAAGACAAACCTTCAAGAGAGCCTCTTGTGTGCTTTTGTTTTCAGCTAATCTATAGAGTCATTATAAGAAGAAAGATTCATCTCTTACTAAAAAATCACTTAATGGTAGATTGACACATGATATGTAATCTCTTCACTCATTCTACTTTATATCCACATTTATTCAAGTGCTAATTAGTATGAGGCAGCTATGAAACACTTTACTCCTACATTATACTTCTCATAATATCTGCCATTAATTAATTCTCATTTATTAGCATGCACACACACACACACACACACACACACACACACACACACACACAAATTCAAGAGTGAATTTTAAGAGTGCAATGTAATTTTCTAGAATAGTAATTACTTCTTAATCATTTTAATGCTATCAAGAAATTACTGGACATGTCCAACCAGATAATCCTTATGCGATATTGTCCCCAAACACTATTGCTACCACAGAGGAATGGTACCAAATTTAACAGAATTAACCTAAATGAAATTTAGTTGGGCTAAAAATAGTTTCTCTAAATTGTGTGTTCCATGATTTTGAGATCAATTTATACTAAATGATAATATCCTTTTGTAAGAGACCAGTGAAAAATCATGTGTTTAAGGACCCAAGTATTTTCCGAAGACATTTTTAGACATTTACTAGTATAATTGTGATTGAAAAAAGGAGTGTAAGGTTCTACGCTGCTGTGAGAGAAACTGCAGTCAGGAGTCCGAATAAGTGAACTAATTAATCAGGCTTTATTGGGGGTCTCCGGGCGGGTTCACAGGCTCGGGGGGAATGGAGCCAGAGAAGCCGCACCCTATGACTGGGGCAGGGGAAGGGGAAAAGAAGGGGACCGAGCCGGACCTCCTCCCGGACTGCCTGGGAGAACAGTCCGGGAGAAAAGGGGCCATGTGGCGCGCTGAGACACCTTTTAAAAGGCCAGAACAGGCAGGGGTTGGGCCCAGGGCGGAATGGGAAGGGGTGGGACACAGGGCACTCTGGTATGTGATTGATTGGTGGCTCAATGTCTCTGTCAATTACATCATAACTCTGCCCACCAGTTGAGGGGGGTATCTATCATTCCAGGCTTCTGATAATATTAAAAAAATAATTGAGAGTCCAGGCAAGGTCTAGGGGGCGAAGGTCCATCTTCCATAGCTACTTCCAGCTGAGAGGGGGCGTCATTAGGGGCGTCTACTCAGAGTCTCAAGGATTCTGGTGTTGGGTTCTGAATTCAGTGACAGATCTATCTTCTGGTTGGCAAATGTCTGCATTCTGTTCTGCAAGAAACATGGTTTCCCCAAGGGACTAGTTGGTGAAGTCTCAAGAGCGATCCAGTTGAGTCACTTGAAGGTAAAAGCTGGTCCTGCTGCTTTTCTGGGCCTGGAGCTGAAATACAACTTGAGGGAGGGTAAAGTTCTTTAGGAGGACCGAGTCCTCCAGGCTGGAGGGCTGGTCCTGGGAGCCGTGGTCGGCTGGTCCTGGCCTGGGTAGAAACCTGTCAGGGTGTTCCCAGGGCAGTTGTCTAAAAAGGGCTTAAGAAGGTGGGGTTCCTTGGTGTAGCCTGGATTCCGGTCAGGTCCATGGGCAGGGGGGGTCTGGCCAGAAGCTGTGAATTTCTAGAGAGAGGGCCTCTGACAACCTGGGAGCAGATTGGGGCAGGAGTGCATTACCACAGGTTGGGTGGAGGAGAGTGGCTGGGTTCAGGGCTGTGGACTGGGTTCGGGAGATGTCAGGATTCTCGAGGAACAGGAGATGGACTTCCTGCATGTAATGGGGAGTGGAGCAGCACAGAAGGTCCTATAGTCTATGGGTGGAAAAGACCTGTAAGGGTTTCTGGAGGGAGCTTCTGGGCCTCCTTGGTGAGAACAGTGGCTGCAGTCAGAATCCGGAGGCAGGGTTGTCATCCTTGATCCATGGGAACAAGCTGTCTGGACAGATGGGCTATGGGGGTGTAGGCTGGCCCTAGTGGCTGGTGAGGACCCCCATAGCTATTCCCTGTTTATCATTAGTAAAATAGTTGGAAAGGTTTAGAGATGTCTGGGAAAGAGGGAGAGAGATGCCAGAAGGGTATCCTGGAGTTAGAAAAGCCTGTCGAACAAGGGAGGGTGAGAAGAGGAGGCCTACTGGTGTTTCTTTAGTGGCCTGGTATAGTGGGTCCTTTTACCATTCTTGCCCCTTCCATTAAATAATTGATAAGCTTGTGCCAGCAAGAAAGTTGTTCCCTAGGAAGGGTGGAGCAGGGGAGGGGGCAGGATGAGGAGGCACTGAAGCCAGAGCAGTTTTCAGAGCTGAAGGGTGATTTGCCATCAGTACCCAGGACCGAGATCACGAAGGAAAAGTGGCCCAGCAAAGGAAGGCAGGACAGAGAAGGTAGCACCTGTGTCGACCAGAAAGGAGACCTGCTCACCTGATACCTGGTGCATTAACCTGGGCTTGGCGTGGGTGATGAGGGTTGTCGAGTCTGGGCATCTGCAGTCTTCAGCCAGTTCCAGCATGGCCATCGGCTGGTCAGGACCTGGAAAAATGGCCACTCTGTGCTGAGACACATAGGGCCCATCACTTTCCCAGGGGCAATCACTTTTCCAGTGGCCGTTTTGACCGCAGGGCTTGGTTGGAGGCTGGGGCCTGAGGCACGGCTTTTTCCAGTCGGTGGCCTCATTTCCGCATGTGAAGCATTTTCCAGGCGATACTTGTCCTCTTGTTGCACCCCCACCACACACAGTTCATGGGCCTCAGATCTGCTTCAAGGCTTGGGTTTGCAGGGTCACCTTCTAAGGTGGGCCTATTCTGCCTGCTTCCCAAGGGTAATTAAGAGTTAAATGCCATGTTCGGATCTTGGACCTGGGTTTGAGGCATAAAGAGAGAGGGAGGGGAGACAGGGTGGAGCAGGAGGCAGGCCAAGGGAGGAGGAGCCCGATGTGGGCGGCCACACCAGATGGGGTCCAGAGGGGGCGGGACTTGCCATTCCAAGATGGCGGCCCTCAGGGGAATGAAGGGACACGTGGTAGCAGGCCAAAAGAGCAAGGCAAAACAGAAATTCCCCTTAGCTTTTTGGGGTGGCAGGAGGTTCTCTCACTTCGCGGCAGCCTCTGGTCTTGTGGAGTTGGTTCCCACAGGTGTAGAGAGTTGGTTCCCACAGAGGCCTAGCGGCAGCGGCAGAAGGGAACAGAAGAGGGGCAGCCGCAGTGTGGCGAAGGAGGAGGGAGAGGAGAAGGAGAGACAGAGAGGAGATAACGGCTGGGTCAGAAAAATAGAGCGACAGAGAGAGGGGCAGTTTGAGGGGGTTCGGTTCAGGAGGATTTGGTGGGTAGAATAGCAGGAGCAGAGGTCAGGGTGGGAATGGAGGTCCCAAAAAGCCTGAATGTGTGGGATCTCAGTGTCCTTCCCGGTGCGCTGGCAGAAGTTGTCCAGATCTCGCAGGGTGTTAAGATCAAAGGTGCCAGTGGGACTGGTTGTCTAAATTATATTGAGGCCAGGCGACCTGGGACAAGAAGATGAGCTTCTTCTTGTGAAGGGTTTGAGAATCTCCCAATTTGGTAAAATTTTGGAGGAGACACCCGAGAGGTGTCTGGGGATCAATCTTGGACTCAGAGGTACCCATGACCTCCTCCTAGGACGGGGACCCTGGACCTCTGAGTGTCGAGGAGTAACAGATATGGAGGAGGCATCCCCCCTTGATATCTGCCTCTGGACAGAACAGGGGGCAGAGAGGTGACTGGAGGGCGTCTACAGTTGTCTCCTGCAAGGACTCCAGGAGTCTGGCATAGAGGAATCTCGGCATGGCCGTGTCTAGGACGAGAAGCCCTGGCAGGCGACACAGGGTCCAGGGAAGGGGGTAGGACTCCAGGAGTCCAGAACGGAAAAACTTACAGATCGAAGGGAAGTCTGCAGAGCCTCTGGGTTCAAGGTGCTGGAAGGTGGCGAGAAGGAGAGATGGGGGATGCTTCACCCCGGTCTGACCAGGACGGGTTACAAAACCCCTCTCCCAGGTTTCGGCACCAAGATGTAAGGTTCTATGCCACTGTGAGAGAAAATGCAGTCAGGAGTCTGAATAAGTGAATGAATTAATCAGGCTTTATTGGGGGTCTCCGGGTGGGTTCACAGGCTCGGGGGGAATGGAGCCAGAGAAGCCGCGCCCTGTGACTGGGGCAGGGGAAGGGGAAAAGAAGGGAACCCAGCCAGACCTCCTCCCTGATTGCCTGGGAGAACAGTTCGGGAGCAAAGGAGCCACGTGGCGCACTGAGACACCTTTTAAAAGGCCGGAACAGGCAAGGGTTGGGCCCAGGGCAGAATGGGAAGGGGTGCGACACAGGGCACTCTGGTATGTGATTGATTGGTGGCTCAATGTCTCTGTCAATTACATCATAACTCTGCCCACCAGTTGGGGGGGTACCTATCAAGGAGATTTAGTCTTACACATCTGAGAATAACTAGAATAACTACTTTTTTCAGAAAAAAACTAAACCCATGCTCAGTGCATAGGAAGAGTTGTATATGTTAGAACCATTTTCTATTTATATTAATGCCTTTATTAGTTCCACTTGAAATGGGTTGTTTTTTCTTTCTTATCCTCATAGGAGTACATAATGTTTCACATAAGATTGCTCAGTTTTAAAAAGTATTAAATTATGTTTTAATATTCCATACTTTACATCAATCATAATTTTAAAAATATTTAAAACAATCTTCTATTCAGTCCATAGACCTTTATTCTTTTTTTGATATTTATATTTATTGTTGAAAGTATTACAGATGTCCCCCTTTTACCTATTAATTCTCTCCACCCCAGATTGCTCATTTAAATAAATAAGGAAAAGTCATCATTTAAATTCTAACTTTTTGTCATGTTCCATTTCATAGGTAGCCTCGGTACTATTTATTGCTTTTAAAATATTATAGATATATTATTCTAAAGTAAGCTAAACTATGTTATAAAATAGAATTTCAATGTAGTTTTTTTTATTTATTGAAGGTATTGGGGTGATGTTGGTTAATAAAAGCACATAGGTTTCGGGTGAACAATTCTATAATACGTCATCTATATATTGTATTGTGTTCACCACCCCAACTCAAGTCTCCTTCTATCACCATTTATCCCCCCTTAACCCTATCCTACCATCACATATTCCCCTTTCCCTCTTTTAATCACCATATTGTTGCCTGTGTCTATGAGTGCTGTTGTTGTTTTTCTATTTTTGGGTGCTGGGTGAAAGAAGTAAAGGGATTCATCAATGTACTTTTTTAAATGTATGTACACATTTAAATTCATGGCTTTTAGTGGTACAGGCATCTATATCTTCCTGTCTACCCCTCATCCATCTGATTTTTAAATTAGTTAGGAACATTTATGAGGCTAGTATAAACTTCATTTAATAAACAGAAACATAATCATCCTATTTTTCATTCTACTCACTATGGGCCAATATAATCAATATACTTTGAAATAATAGTAAAATATTGTATGAAAGCAATGTTTTCACTGACTATTATGCCTGTAAAAGTGTTAATTACTCTAAATATGAGAATGGAATTTCAGCTTATCAAAATAGCTTTAACTTTCTAATTCAGTATGGAAGAATAATTTTCAATAGATATTTTCAGTAATAGGAAAATTGGAAACATTGAGAAAAAATAATTTAATAAATATTAAGTATAAACTTGGTTTAAAGTTTATGTGAAGTTCATGGAACCAATTTTAAGGGGAGAAAGGAGTAACTAACAGTGGCAATGGTGAAGGTCAAAACAAGAATAACAGTGGGCATGGATTGAAGGCATGTTACGTTCCCTGCCCTGTACTGAGCTTGCTACATTCTATTCTCATGTATGAGATTTGCGAGGTTCCTCAGAGCGATCTCTCTAACCTGAGGTTTAAAGAGGTTAAATAAATTTCCCAAATTCACATAATCATTTAGTATTAAAACCTAGATTTGAATTCCAGCCTCCCTGACATCAATATGGTCTTTTAATGACCACTTCCTTGCCAATATAAAGCTAAACATCTATGTAGAATGGGGAGGGATAAAAAGAGAAAATGTTATACAACAGATTATAACAAAATACTAAAGTCTGTAAACACTTATATGTGATGTCTTTATATCTTTACCATAAAAAGACTCTGATATAAACATTTTACATAATTCATGGAGAAAAGTGTTAATTATATTATCTATGGTGAGCTGTGCATATGTTTGATAAACTATGGCAACCAAGCTTTGAGTTGCAGGCAGATATACAGAAAACTAAATTTTGCCTCAAGAAACTTGAAAACTAAAGACAAAAGGATGAGTAGAAACAGGGAACTGGGTACAATGTAAAGTCTTGCAAAAGCAATTGACTTGTGGCTGGGTTATTGTTCTAGGCTAAAAAGGAGCTTGATGCAGGGAGGCATAAAATCAAAAACAACTAGTGGAAGGAGATGATTTTAAGAAGGAAACAGACAGGTCAAGTTCGCCAAAGGCAGAACTAAAACAAACAACACAGAAGTAGGTTAAAACTTTGAAGGATGCACAAGAGGTAAGAAACTTTAGTCAGGAAAGAGGAGACAAAGAAAAAGCCTCCAAAGAAGATTAAAAACATTTTAACAAACAAATTGACAACTGGCAAAAGGTATATACCATGCCATGTTTCCTCACTACAGCAGAAGACAAGGTAGTATAATTTATACTTAAAAGCATAAATCTAAAAAGCAATTGTAGAGGAAGGAGCAATGAAATATGCATTAATACAGGAAAGATGGCCCTGAGATTTTTAGCTTCCTTGTAAGATAAAAACAACCAACCAAAGGACTTGTATGCATGCAAATAAGCCTAATCAATGGACACAGACAACAGGGGGATGAGGGCATGAGTGGGGGGGCGGGGTAATGGGTGGATAAGGACACTTTGGAAATACCTTAATCAATAAAGAAATTAAAAAACAAACAAAAAACCCCAACCACATAACATTTAATTTTTCTTTAGTAGCCAAAGAAGGGTATTTGGGAAAATATGATTTTCTCTTTTTCATATATTTGTTTGAAGAAAATGTTAGGCTATCTAATAGAAGCTTTTCAAATAAATGAGGAAGATAGGTAATCTTATAAATAACTGTATATCGCAGGTAGTATATGTATCTTGTGTAGTTTTTAAAAACATGTCTTTAATAGCATTTTTTCCTGGAAGGAGAATTTTAAAGATGCTATTTTTTGTTCTTTCTTATTTCTCATTTCCAGACTGGAATTAACTCACAAATTTGATTAGGAATAGATCCTAGAGAGCAGAAAATGCATTAAATTAAGCAGTAACATAAAATTAGATCATATTTAGTTATACATGAGGTCAGATAGTGATAAAATGAGGATAAACTGAAATCGTTTATTAGTCAGTTTTGGTTCTTTTATGCAAATTCTAGTAAAAGGCACTCACTGTAAGATATATTTTCAGTACCAATTTATTCCTAAAAGCCATTTTCATAGGGCACACTGCAGGCCCCAGATGTGCCTCACAAATTTAAAAGCCTAAACCTTCTACATGCCCAGCAATAAACTCAGAGAATAATTGTAAAGTTGATCATTCTGGAACTTTTTAATGGCCCAAATCATTAGCAGAGATTAAAATACTATATTAAACATTCTGTATTTACTAAGACAATAAACTGGACTAATCTATTTTAAAGAGGTTATAGAATTCAGAGATGAAACAAAATTATTTTGATTTAAATTTCATAAAAATCATAAATTAAGTTAATCAAATAATTCTATTGTATGGGTGTTTTCATTGAGATGATTATATTAGCCCAGGGGAAATAGAAGGTGAAGTATGGATATGGCCCTAAATTTATTGAAAGTATTATATTGTTTGGTTTAAAATGCTTGAATTAAGTAAATACTATGTACCAAATATTGTGCTATGAGCAAAGGATGCTAAAAGTATATGGTGAATACTTTCCATGTGGTCAAAAGAGAACATGAAGAGATAGATCTAGGCTAAAGTAGAAAACTCACTGTTCTTTAATGTAGACACTTGATATAATTTGAAAATACTCTGAATCAAACAAGGTAGTTTATGAAGATTAATTTATCAGTGGATTATTATTAAACTAAAGACCCATTGCAGGAAGATTCCTACAAGAATAGAGCTTCCTGCGGCCTAAGCAAAGCTCCCTCCCTTCTCAGCTGCCTTGCTCCCTTCTCCACTAACTCACTCTCTCCTGTCTCTGCTGCCTTGCTCGCTCCTGTCTTCGCTGCCTTGCTTCCTCACATTTCTGCTGCCTCAGTCCCATCTCCACTGCCTCACTTTCTTCTCTGCTGCCTCCCTTCCTCTTGTCTCCTCTGCCTTGCTCCCTCCCTTCTCCCCCGCCTGGATTACTTACTGCTCCACAGCTTTGCTCCTTTCTGCAGTGCTTGGCTTCCTTCTGCTGCGGATATGCAAATTAACTGCCATCTTGATTGGGTTAATTGCATACTTGCTCTGATTGGCTTTGGGTGTGGCTTGTGGGCGTGGCTTTTGGGTGTAGCAAAGGTACAGTCAATTTTCATATTGCTCTTTTATTGGATAGGATTGGATTATTATTGGACAATTATTATTAGAACCAGAGGCCCAGTGCATGAAAATTCATACACTGAGGAGTGGTCCCTCAGCCCAGCCTGCCCCCTCTCACAGTCCAGGAGCCTTTAGGGGTGGGAGGTGATTGGTGATCAGGAGAAAGTGACACCCCATCACACATCTGCTGCTGCCACTGCCAGCAGTGCAAGCCTCAGCCAGACCTGGTTATCTGAGCCTCAGGTGTCCCTGGGCAGCTGGACAGCTGCCATCCAAGGCTTGCCTGCATCTCAGGCTGGCTCTGGGTGGCTGGGGGCTAAAGAGACTGGGTGCCGCCAAAGATGGCTGTGGGTGCCCCCATCTTTGAAGGTGGGGCATTCAATTAGCATATTCTCTCCTTATTGGCTATGGATACCACCATCTTTGTGATGGTGTGAGAGTCAATTAGCATATTCCCTCTTTAGTACATAGGATGGCCATGCCATCAATGTCCTACTTGGCATAAAACTAGTAACTTCTATCATTTGTACTTTCAATATAAAATCAGTAAAATGTAAGGTAGAACAAATGAAAAAAATTCTGTATAATGATTGACATTTGAAGTAGAGCTAATTTTGATTTTTACCAATAATTAAGCTTTATTGTTTCCCTAGAAAAGCACCATGTGTACACACACCTACACACATGTATACATCACAAACACACACATAATCTTTACAGATCCCTTTAGATTTTTTTCTTAATGATCATATTATCTAAATAGATGTGTTTTTTCAATTTTTAATTGTGGACCCATTGATAACAGTATGAGGAAGAGGTAGCAAGCCTGAATCCAAAGTGACTTATATTAGCTAATAATAAGGGGTTGAAAATATGACATGGCCTGTGTTGAACATGAGTGTAAGACAGATGTTGAAACCCCAGCTCCATCACTTTCTACTTCAGATTTACTTGGAAAAAAATATTTTCTGAACTGTGATACACACAAAATGCCTATCTCACAGGCTTTGTAAACATGACTAAATTATATGATATAGAAAATATTCTGTGCCCTAGACAGTTTAGCTCAGTGGCACAGTTGGCCTGCAAGACTGAAGGGTACTGGGTTTGATTCCAGTCAAGAGCACATGCTGTGGGATCGATTACCAGTAGGGGGCATGCAGGAGGCAGCTGATCAATAATTCTCTCTCATCATTTATGTTTCTGTTTCTTCCTTTCCCTTTCTCTCTGAAATCAGTAAAAATATATTTTTAAAAAGAGAAGACTTTGTGCAGTTTCAACTATTAGGTCAACATTAGTTATTGTAGTATTTCCATATAATTTATATCTATATCTATCTATATAAAATACTTTAATTTTCAACTTAGAGTTTATTCATTTTTAAACCACTTTATATTTTTATCTCATTATAGAGATATCTAATTGTAGTATATGAAAATTTTATCTTTATAATTATTTGTTAGTAGTAGTTAACTGGTTATTTCTAAGTGGACTATAATTGAATACTTTTTTTTTCATTTAGAGGTCTTTAATTAATTTTTATTAAATCTGAGCTGGCTGTGGGCATCAGAGTTACAACAACAGCTTAAGAAAGGGATAGGATTATCTGCTGGTCCTTGCCTTCCCCGGATCAGGGCGAAAGAGTTTTCATGGCAACACCTGCAACTTCTTTCAGCTCCCAATCAATGCTCATGGCTCAAGCAGGGGCAGGGTGAAAATAGAGCGGGAGGGAAGCTTCTGAGGACCAGACACTGCTTGCTTCTCCCTTCTCCCCATTCCCTTCACTTCTCAGAGCCCCGCTGGCCTGGGACAGAGCAGAGTCCAGGAGCAGTTGGAAGAAGGTGGATGGGACAGAACACCAAGGGAAGGGGCCTTCTGCCCAAGGAGGGGGGAAACCTAGCCCTTCTTCCACACCTCTCCACTGAGTTCACTGCACAAAAAACACCCCTAGTCCAACAATCCATGTGGAGATATACGAGGGTCCAAAGGGGCAGGCAGGTGAGAGACAGGCAGGGGCAGTGAAGACAACAACAGGCTCCGGAGGGATGGTGGCAAAAACTTCCTTCTACCCATGGGAGGAGACAATGGGGTGACTGATATTGCTCTTGGTGGTCATGGCATTCAGCTCCCACCTGATGTCCTGGGTCAAACAGGACTGGTCCAGATTATACTGAATTACAGCCAGTTTGCACAGAGTCTTCAGACTAGGGCTAAAGTCCAAAATGTGTAAGTCAGAATTATCTATGAGGTCAAACTCATCTCCCAGGCCTTCCTCAGGAGACAGACTGGTACCCCCAAAGAGGACAACTTTGTCGCCAACAATACAGCAGCCCTGGCGCCAGCGTGGACATGGCCCCTTTCCCTTCGGTTCAGTCTTTTTCCAGGTAAAGGACACAGGGTTAAATTTCCACAGGTCATGAAAGTGCCGGTTCAGCCTTGCATTATAGTCACCAAAAATGTACAGCTCCCCATTGTAGCCAAAGGCCGAGTGGCCCCGGCGCCCTCGGGCAGCACTGGAGTGGATGGACAGTCCAGCCAGGCCTCAGTCCTGGTGTCAAAAACTCTGATGCGGTTGCAGTAAATCTGTTGGATTTGGAATGGCCCAAATCAGTCAACGCGACCCCCAAAGACATACATGTGACTGCCCAGCATTGTGGCTGAGTGGAAGTATCTCCAGCATGCAGGATTGCCCTTTGTACAGATAAGGGTCCATGTCATGGTGCTGGTATCGAACTTGTGAATGTCATTGGAAAAGCAGTCTGCCAGGTGCTCGTAGCCCCCCAAAATATACATGGTTTTGCCCAAGACACAAGCCGAATGTCCGTCCCTGGCCCCAGGAATTGTTCCTAACACTCGGGACGTGGACCACTTGTGAGTATTGATGTCAAAGGCGTAGAGCACATTGCAGGCTCCTTCCGAGTCATTCCGCCCGCCCCAAAGGAAGACCGTGTCATCGATGAGGATGGTTGAGTGTCCATACCGCATGTATAGTACCACAGGAGGCTGCCCTCAGATCGTGGGTCTCACCTGGGGCAGCTTTGTCCAGCGCAAGGACACTGCATTGAAAATGTGCACATCAATCTGACGCAGTGTTTCACTGCAGCATGGTTCACCCTGCGAGGCCCACCCTCCAGGTGCACTGTCTACTGTAACATCTCCTGGGCCACTGGATACAGCAACATTCCCCCCCCCCCGCCCCGCTCCCCCGCACGGCCTGCTGCCTCTGCTACCTTGTCAGGCCTGGCCGGGGAGGGGCCTCGGGCAGTCTCTTGAATACCTTTTTGATAATTTATTTTTTATGCTATGAAAGCCATCTAAACTGAATTCCACTAAAGCCATCAGTAGTCTAGCAGATTTTAAATAGTAATTCTTGAATGTATTAGAAATATTAAAAGATATCTTATGTATGGCATTTAGAGACCAGGACAACATGGGTCATCTGGACACTTGTTAAAGTCTTGGAAAAATCTACTTTTTTGATGATGGTTGACTGGCTCATGTTATGGGCATAAAAATTTGCTTTAGGTGATTGAATAAAGTGCCTAATATCCTTTCTGGTAGATGTAACTAGTAACTAATTAATTTGAAAATCACCTCTTCAAGGAAACATCTATAACTTTATTTTTTATTCCTAATGTGGTAATAAATTTTAGACTGTGTGATGCTCTGGCCATTCACTGTTAATAAAATATTTGAAATGGATTATTTTGCTGTATTTTTAATAGTGCTCTAGCAATGTTCTTTAATATTTATGAGAGCTTTCCACTGTTAGCAATGTCTCCTAATCTTGGCCTCCTTTTTTTTTCTTGGTAATAATTTCTGAATTACCCAAATTAATAAAAAAAATATATATTTCTCCTGGTTCTAGCCAGGAAAAACTATTATGGAAAGCATTGAGCATAATTTAGTAGAGTTTTCATTTAGGGGCTATCTCAAAGCATCACAGTTGTATTATGTTGAAGAAGTTCTAAAGTTAGAGATATGACTTCAAATCCCAATTCCACCACTTTCAAATCCCAATTCCACCACTTTCTAGCTGTGTGACATTGAGCATGTTGTATTTTTGAACCTTTGGATTCTTCATCTGTAAAATGAGTTGTTGGTATGATGACATTAGAAAATGCATGTGAAACATTTGGATAAATATAAAGGATTTATTTTTAAATTTTGATTACACATGACACATGTCAGGGATCATGATATACATATATATATATATATATATATATATATATATATATATATATATTTGGGATACAAAGATGATTCCCGACTGTATATGATCCCTGACTTTAAGAAAGTTATAATCTAGCATGGCATACAGGCATGGAAACTGCTTGTCATTTTGCCAGGCACGTACTACAATCATGTGCCACATAAACTACATTTTGGTCAACAAGGACCTCATGTGCGATGATGTCTCATAAGGTTATTATGGAGCTGGACATTTCTTATGGACTAGTGGCATGGTATCACAACACATTACACATGTTTTTGTGGTGATGCTGGTATAATCAAACCTACTGCCCTGCCAATTGTATAAAAGTGTAGCACATACATTTATGTGTAGTATGTAATACTTGATAATGATCAAGTATTTCCTATACTATTTACTAGTATTTTTATTTTAGAGTGTACTCTTAATAGTTTAAAAACAGTATGCCAGAAATAAACTACAATAAAAACAATTTAAAAATCAAATACTTGAATGCTAAATAGCTTGCTATTAAACAGTGATTAGAGAAAGATAAATATCACATGATCTCACTCATTTATGAAATATAATGAATATAAATGGATGAATTAAAACAGATCCAGAAACTGAGAATCATTGATCAGAACATCAAACCTCAGAATGAAGGTAAGGGGCGGGTGGGAGTAAGGGGGAGAGATCAACCAAAGGACTTGTATGTATTCATATAAGCCTAACTAATGGATACAAACAACAGAGGGGTGAGGGCATGAGTGTAAGGGGTTAATGGGAGGATAAGGACACATATGTAATATCTTAATCAATAAAGAAAATAAAACAAATAAAAACAGCAATTGGGTTATCAAAGAAATAAAAAAATAAAAAGCATCCTGGTAACAAACAACAGTGAATAGTCTGAGGAGGATAGGTTTTAGTTTTTGAATGCTTGGTAGGACTCCCCTGTAAAGCAGTGAGAACCAGGGCTTTTGTTTGCTGGAAGATTTTTTATTACTGTTTCTATTTCTTTGGTAGTTATTGGCCTATTCAGGTACTTTTTATTCTTCCGGATTGAGTTTTGGAAGGTTGTATTTTTCTAAGAATATGTCCATTTCATCTAGGCTGACCAGTTTGTTGGGATAGAGCTGTTCATGGTATTTTTTCAAAATTCTTTGTATTTCTGTGGGGTCGGTTGTTATATCACCTCTTTCATTTCTGATTTTTGTTCATTTGGATCCTCTTTTTTTTTTTTTTTTTTGCTTCTTAGTGAGCCTGGCTAGATGTTTATCAATCTTGTTTATCTTTTCAAATAACCAGCTCTTGATTTCATTGATCTTTTATATTGTTTTTGGTCTCTATGTCATTTATTTCCACTCTGATCTTTATTATGTCCTTCTTTCTGCATACTCTAGGCTTTTCTTGTTTCTCTCTTTCTAATTCTTTAAGTTGTGGGGTTAGATAATTTATTACCATTTTTTCTTGTTTTTTGAAGTAAGCCTATAGGATAGAGCTACGAACTTCTCTCTCAGGACTGCTTTCACTGTGTCCCATAGATTTTGGATTGTTGTGTTTTCATTGTCATTTGTTATCAGGATGCATTTTATTTCTTTTTTTAATCTCTTTGGTAACCCAATCATTGTTTAATAGTGTGTTATTTAGTCTCCAAGTTTTTTATTTTTTTTCCACTTTTATTGTAGTTTATTTCTAATTTTATGCCATTGTAATCTGAGAAGATGGTTTATATGATTTCTATCTAGTTGAATTTGAATAGATGTTTCCCATGTCCCAAAATATGGTTATCTTTGAAAATATCACATGTGCACTTGAGAAAAATGTATATTCTGTAGCTTTGAGGTGAAATGTTCTGAATATATCAATTAAACCCATCTGATCTAGCGAATCATTGAGAATAGATGTTTCTTTGCTGATTTTTTATTTAGAGGATTTACCCAGTGGTGTCACTGGGATATTAAAGTCCCCTATGATGACTGTATTTCTGTCCATTTCTCCTTTGATATCTCCCAGAAGTTGTTGTTTTTTATGTATTTGGATGCTGCTGTCTTGGGTGCATATATGTTTACCCAAGTTATATCATCTTGTTGAATTGCTCCCTTTAGTATTATGAAGTGTCTTTCCTTATCTCTTGTTATGTCCTTCACTTTGAGGTCTAATTTGTCAGATATAAGTATTGCTACCCCAGCTTTTTTATTTTTCATTTGAACTTGCCTGAACAGTTTTTTCCATCCCTTCACCATCAGTCTGTGTGAGTCATTTATTCTAGGTGGGTCTATTGTAGACAGCAAAAAAAATATATGGGTCATGTTTTCTTATCCAATCAGCTACCCTATGTCTTTTGATTGGAGCATTTAATTAATTAATATTTAAGGTTATTATTGATAGGTATTTGTTTGTTGCCATTTTTATTCTTTGTGCCTTTGTTCCTTCTTTCCTTCCAATTTATTCTTTCTACAGCAGTCCCTTTAGCATTTCTTACATTGGTGTCTTGTTGGCAATAAACTCCCTTAGCCCTTTTTTGTCTGTGAAGCTCTGGATTTCACTTTCAATTTAGAATGATAACCTTGCAGGGTATAGTATCCTTGGATTCCCTTGGGGAAATGCATAGCACTGAACTGTGGAAGGGGCTCCACAGGGCTGCTGGCAGCCACAGTCCCTTGTTCTTCATCACTTTGTATATTTCCTTCTATTCCCTTCTGGCCTGATGTGTTTCTGTTGAGAAATCAGTGATAGTCTAATGTGAGATCCCTTATATGTAACTTTCTGTCTTTCTCTGTCAGCTTTTAAGATTCTTACTTTGTCATTGGTGTTTGCCAAGTTAATTATGATGTGTCTTGGTGTCAATCTTTAAGGATTCAACTTGTTTGAGACTCTGTGAGCTTCCTGGACATATGTAAGTTTTTTCTTCCCAAAATCAGAGAAGTTTTTCTATCATTATTTCTTCAAACAGGTTTTCTATTCCTTGCTTGGTGTCCCTTTCTTTTGGCATCCTTATTATGAAGATATTGTTTCATTTTGTGTTATTACAAAGCTTCCTTACACTCTCCTCCTGCTTTTTTAAGTGTTTTTCCCCCAGTTGCTGCTTTGCTTGGATGTTTTTTCCTACCTTTTCTTATAGTTTAGTGATGTGGTCCTCTGCTTATTCTAGTCTACTGTTGATGCTTCTTATTGTGTTCTTTATAGCAGCTATGTCATTCTTCATTTCCTCATGGTTTTTCTTCATTTCTTCTTGATTCTTACATATGTTGCTAAATTTGTCTTTCATCCTTTTCAGCGTCCTTATGACCATTGCTCTGAATTCTTGCTCTAACAAATTGCTTGCCTTTATTTTGGTTACTTCCTTCCTGAGGATTCCTCCTTCTCTTTTGTAGGGGGGCTGTTTCTTTGTCTCCCCATTTTTGCTCCTCTCATGGTGTCTGATTATATGGCTTACTCTCCACTACATTGACCAAAAGGCACAAAATACAACTCAATAAGACATGACACAGAGGGAACAAAACACAAATGTATTAACAACACTAATAACTCCAAATAAAAGTGACCATCAGAGAAAAAATAATTAAGGGATAGAAAAGAGTGCAAAATGATACTGAGTAAAGGTAAGGGAGAAAAGAAATAGAAGGGAAAAAAGAGTCAAAATATACATATATGGGGAGAAAATTCCACAAAACCAACAAATAAACCAAAGAAATTCAAACAGCAAACACCCAGAAAAAAAAGGGGAGCAACTGAATCTGAAGAAGCAGAGTTTATTACAGAAGGTAAGATAAAGGAATTGAAGGAATGGGGGAATGGCCATGATTCAGTATAGAGGAGGTATAAAGAGAATGAGTGTATAAGAAGAAAATTAAAAAACAAAATAATCAATAAAATAACATAATAATTAATAATAATAATTAAAAATATATATTAATATATACAAGAAAATATTTCCCTTTTCTTTAATCTACCTATCTATATAATCATTTATTTTTTGAAAATGATAATAAAGTAGGCTTGAGTTTGGTGAGTGAAATTAAGTTATTAATAGAGAAAGAGAAAGTGAGGAGAAGAAAAACAAAAGCACAAAATAAAAACAAACAAACAAACAAACAACAACAAGGAAAAATTGGCTAGCACAGAAAGGGAAAAGAGAAGGGTGCATGTACTTGGAGGAGGACAGAGGAAATTAGATATAGGAGTAGGCCAACAAAGACTACTATAATAGTAATGCATCAATAAAGCAGATAAAGAAGATCAATTTTTAACAAGGAGTAAAAAGAAAGGAGAGAGAAAAACTAAAGCAGGAACATTAGAAGAGAAACAGGATGAAAAAGGAAGAAATGAGAAATAAAAGATTGGCAAAAAGGAAAAAAATGAGATAAAGTAAAATAATGACTAAGAAATAAAAATAAAAATAGAATGTAGAGCACTAATCCAAAAAATAAAAGCTTGAAAATAATAATTAAAAATAAGAACAAATAAAAATAATAAAAAATAAAGAAAAAATTAATTTCTTAAGTGAAATATAAAATATAAAAAAGTCAAGTAGTGAAGTGTCCATCACTTCAGTTGAGTTTTAATGTATCATGGGGGCTGGTTTAAGACCCCACTCTACTGCTCTGTCTGCCAAGTCTCAGTTTACTGTTAGGTAGTGAGCACCGTGTTGAAATTCCCAGTGATCCACCACTCCTCTGTGTTAGATTCCACAGCTTTCATTTCAGTCAGGCAGGATCAATCTGCCTGCTTTGTTTTTTCTGTCTGCTTTCAGTAGTATTTACACAAGCAAATGCTGATATGGGCTCTAGGTGGCAGTATTGCTGTATTAGTTTCCTGGACCAAATGGCCCCTCAACCCAGTCCCTGAGAGCTCCTTGAGGGTATTCAGATAATTGTTTCCCTGCAGAACTCAAGGCTAGGTGTGGCTGTGCTGCTAGGAGGAGCCCGTTCTTCAGGAGAAAAAATGTCTGTTCAGGGTTGGTGGAACTGGACTGCCCCAGAGCTAGCTTTCTGGTCACCTCTCCTTATTTTGCTCCCCAGTTTCTACAAAACTACCTTCCCCTGCACCACAGCCTCAGTGAGTGTTTATATTGGAAAGATTCCATGTACTGGGTTTAGTGAGTAAAAGCAAGGAAAATACAAAGACAGAGCAACCAGACACTTAGCATATCTCTGTGCCTGGTACTTCATAGTCAGAGCACAACTTCAGGCTCCCTTTCTGGGCACAGCCTCCAATGGCTGTGGTCTTATATCTAGAGTCCCTGGCTGCCAGCAGCCCTGTGGAACCCCTTCCACAGTTCAGTGCTATGCATTTCCCCAAGGGACATGGACTTGATGAAACACAGTTTCCTCCTGACCCTCTAGTTCCAGTTGTCCATGGCTCTCTCTCCAGCCCAGACTTCTGATCCTACCATTCTCCAGGCTCCCCCCATCCTTTCTGGCTGTGAATAGTCTCACCAGCTGTGTTTAATTCACCACTTCTGGGTGGATGTTATTCAATTCAAATTTTTCTTCTATGTGATCTGTGAGAAGGTGCAGGATATGTCTGCCTATTCAGCTGCCATTTTGTCTCCCTCTGGACAAAACTTTTAGGAACCCTTGGCAGGGGAGCTGGAGTCTTGGTGTTCATGGGTTCGCATCTGAAGCAGCAGGTCTCTGGCTGGCATGGTTGTAGGGTCCCATATGGTGTCTGAGGTCTCCATGGCTGGAGGTGAGGCTATTTCTTAATTCTATCCTGCAACTCACAATAACACTGTACATAGTGATAGAGTGTTTTTTAAGCAAGGAGGTCCTACAATAGATAATATTGTGTATTACTTCATGCTGTTGAAGGAAGATCTGTCTAGCTAAGATAAACTGACTCTAAGAAACATTTGTTTATACTCTCCTTATCTTATATTTGTATATTGACATATTTCACGAAAAATAATTAAACATTTTGGTTATTAAAAATATTACATTTTAGTATAAATATCTTATATAATAAAAGCCTAATATGCTAAGTGTCTGGTCAACTGGTTGACTGTTTAACCAAAGCATTAATATGCTAATGATATGCTAATGCTTCTCAACCATTTGCACAATGTGCACTGACCACGGAGGGGGGGGCGAAGATAGTTGACTGATTGAGCAGTTGCTATGATGGGCACTGACCACCAGTGGGCAGACACTCCGACCAGTAGGTTAGCTTGCTGTTGGGATCTGGCTGATTGCGACTGAGCAAGATGGGCCAGACACACCCTGAAGCCCTCCTGTAGTCCCTCCCAGGTGGCCAACCTCCCGTGTCCCTCCCTGGCTCTGATCATGCACAGGTGGGGTCCCTTGGTTTGGCCTGCAGTCCTCTTGGATGTTAGAGGATGTTAGAGAGCCACTTTCAGCCTGATCCCACAGGCCAGGCTGAGGAATGCCACTAGTGTACAAATTTGTGCCCTGGGCCTCTAGTTATAAATAAAGAAATATGCATAGTAACAATTTTTATCTTAATAAATTCTTCAATTTTGCAATATTGATGAATCTCTAGCATATATATATATATATATATATATATATATATATATATATATATATTCCAGATATAGTGTATTCACAAATGTTTTACTTACTATAACCACTATTTTTTATGCCATTTCAAGAACCATTTATAAATTGCTCTGAAAACAATCGAAAGTATATTTGACCATAATCACTGCTAATGACTTCAGTAAAGGCAAAGTGCAAAAAGATTTTTAATCTGTTAAAAAACACTGAGGGTTTTATTTTTTACCTGCTAAATATCAGTGGGACTCCTAAAATCATTCCCTAAGAACCAATATTATATGAAATGCTGAAAGATATTCTTTAAGAAGAGGAAGAAGAAAAAGGTAAAAATATAAATTATGAACAACAAATACACATCTATCAACAAATGAACCTAAAAATCAAGTGAATTAATAAGCTGATGAACAGGATAAACTGGTGAATATAACAGAATCATAGACATAGAGAGGGAATGGACTGACAATTCTTGGGGAGAAAAGGGGTGTGGGAATTGCAGCAAGAGACTGGAGAAAAATCTTGCAACAATGGGAGAGGACAGTGGGGAGGGGGAGGTGAGGGCGGAGGGTGGGATGGGTACAGAGTGGGGGGGATTTATAGGGGGATAAAAAGGGGGAACAATGTAATTAATAAACTGAACAATAAAGATAAAAATGAGGTTCTAAAAATATTTTAATGACATGAGAAAAATTTCATGTTATATTAAGTAAAAATAGTCAAGAAAATGTTAATTTCAGAGGGTTTCCAAATTTCATATATACCTATCTATATAATCTACATAATAAAAGCCTAAGCAACAGTTATGGTGGGAAAAAAAAAGAAAGTAATCATTGCACTTGTATGGCTTGATTATCCTCCTCAGTTCTAGTTATGCAGTATGTTAATGAGCACAAAAACATTATGGTTCCTTTCTCATATTTCATGAGTTAAATTCTTCACAACCTCAGTGATATTTCCAATAAATGTATTTATTTATAATGAGTATATATTTCAGAGAGGAAGCTATATATATATATATATATATATATATATATATATATATATATATATAAATTATGAGAGATAATCATTTATTGCCTGCTTCCTGTTTGCCCTACTGGGGATAGAGCCAGCAACCCAGGCACATGCCTTGACCTGGAAGCAAAGCTTGATCTCCTGGTTCAATTTGTTGTCCTACTTTTTTACGCATTCATTAGAGGCCCGGTGCATGGATTCATGCCATGGTGGAGTCCCTTGGCCTAGCCTGTGGAGATTGGGACAAAACTATCTCTCTGACATCCCCCAAGGGGTCCCATATTGTGAGAGGGTGGTTTTGGGGTGACATACCTGGGAATCAGGCTCCCACCTCTCTGACTCCTGGTGTGTTACCTGAGAAACACCACTGCAAAGTGTCACTGCTCAACAGCTCCTGCATTGAGCATCTGCCCTGGAGGTCAGTGCACATCACAGGTTAGCAGGTCGCTTAGGCTTTTATATAGAGAGATTGGTTGATTCTTATATGTGCCCTGACTGGGGACTGAACCCCCAATCTGGTATATCAAGATAACACTCACCAACTGAGCTACCCAACAGGGCTATCTCCAATGCATTTAGTTGAGTTGTTTTTGAAAAGTAGGGTTAAAATGAAATTTTAAAACACTGTGTTTTTCTAAATATCTCTAAAATAACCGTCCGTTCTTTGTATGTTAAATATAAAGATATTTTCATACAATATCATAGTCATCATACTGTAGGTCATTGTCTTTATCCTAATGGCAAAACTGTTTTAATCCGACTGATAAAGAGGAATAGAACTATGTACCTTGCTCAAAGTACAAATGTGATGTATTATATAACATGCCTTTTGCTAACTCATAAATTCCATGTGGTGAATTGCATCCCAAAGGTTTCAGTGTTTTATAACTTTAATATTTTAATGTTAATTTCTAATTTGCCATTTGTTGATCTGTCTTGATTTTTTAATTTTAATGTTGATGAAATAATTTACATAGTGTTTCTAACATTCTAATAGATTTTAAATGGCATTGTATAGAGCTCATTGAATGTTTTTAAGCATTTGCATTATAAATGCTTTCTTAATAAAAAGAAATTGGTACTTTATAGTGAATACACTCATTACTCTCAGCTGTTAAATACTAAGTTATAAAATTAAATAATTCTATTGTGAAGACTAAAGGGCATATTAACATAAGAAATTATTATTTCCATTTTATATTTAACTTCACATGTTTTATAGCTCTCACCAATAAACTTGAATGCTAAAGGTGGTACAGCATATAAAGAAAAAGTTGCTTCTAAAAAGGAATAAAAATGTCCTATCTGGTTTAGCTAAATGGTTAGGGCATCGGCCTACAAACTGAAGGGTCCGAGGTTTGATTCTGGCCAATGAAACATATGCTTGGGTTGCTGGCCCAATCCCCTGTAGGGGGCATGCAGGAGGCAGCCAATCAATGATTCTCTCTCATCATTGATGTTTCTATCTCTTTATCCTTCCTCTCTGAAATCAATAAAAAATAAATATTAAAAAAAGAAATAGAAACAGTGAGGAGTAGAAACACAGTAAATTAGCACAAGGTGCCTTAATATTAAAAACCAAAATTTAGTAAAATGAACGATTCTCTTGTTTTTGTTGTTATTTTCTCTTATATAATTAGACCTTGATATTTTATTTTTTATTTTTTTAATTTCTTTATTGATTAAGGTGTTACATATGTATCCTTATTCCCCAATTACCCCCCATCCCCCTACTCATGCCCTCACCCCCTATTGTCTGTGTCCATTGGTTAGCCTTATATGCATGCATACAAGTCCTTTGGTTGATCTCTCCCCCTTACCCCACCCTCCTCTACCTTCCCTCTGAGGTTTAATGGTCTGATCAATGTTTATCTGTCTCTGGATTTATTTTTGTTCATCAGTTTATGTTGTTTATTATATTCCATAAATGAGTGAGATCATGTGATATTTATCTTTCTCTGACTGGCTTATTTCAAGACCTTGATTTTTAAGTTGTTAAAAGAATTATCTAGGAAGCCTTCCTAAAGAGCAAAGTGACTATCCCTAATTAATTCTAACGCTAGCTCCATTCTCCTTAAAGAAAATAGATTGAGCCCTAACCAGTTTGGCTCAATGGATAGAGTGTCGGCCTTTGGACTCAAGGGTCCCAGGTTTTATTTCAGTCAAGGGCATGTACCTTGGTTGCAAGCACATACCCAGTAGGGAGTGTGCAGGAGGCAGCTGATGGATGTTTCTCCCTCATCGATGTTTCTAATTCTCTGTTCCTCTCCCTTCCTCTCTGTAAAAATCAATAAAATTTATTTAAAAAAAGAAAATAGACTGAAAAGATTATGATGAATTATTTTGAGAAAATATAAAGACAAAATACTACATAGGAAACAAAATCACATAGCTAGTTCTATAATAATTTTACTTATAGTATAATAATATGGATATATATTAGAATATGTTAATATGATATATAAGCTATTATATAATTAAAATTTTATAGTTTAGTTTTCAGCTTTGGAGTCTACATTAGTCTAATGTTACATCATTATTCTAAATTAAACACATAAAAATACAGGAAATAAATGTAATAGCATGTGTAAAGCTCTCAGGCTAGCTTCTTCAACTATTTAAGACTAATAAGCCAAAGGAAGTTTATTTCTAATCAAGAAGCTATTTTGTGATGATTAAAAAACAAATCCCATTCATTGATTTTGTTGCTATTGTATCTTTTCTATGTGGAACTGAAGGTAACAGAGACCTAGAACAGACCATATCTGAAGTGTCCCTCATTTATGCTGTTGCTGGTTGAATAGAAGGTAAAGAATGCAATAGGGGTTTCAAAAAGGTGGGATGAGCCAATAGATTATCATGTGGATGAGTTCTTTCAAATATTAGCTAGGAGCCCTGCTGGCATGCTGGGAGTTGCCCATGCTTCATCTCTAGACTGAGGCACATTATCATGCATAATCTAATCCTAAAAATGTTTAAACCACTGAAAAGTGAATCCAGAATATATCTCTATGCCAGACATTTCATCTTGACACCAAAGTATAGCAGAAGCTAGTCTTTCAATGATGCATCTCCCCAGGCCAAACGTAGATGTTGAAATTATGACTAAGATTTCCCTGAATGTTATGCATATCAAAGGAGAGTTAGTCATTTTATATATGACTAGAAGCCCAGTGCATGAAAATTCATGCACTGGATGTGGGGTCCCTCAGCCTGTCCTGCCCTCTCTCACAGTCCAGGAACCCTCAGGGGCAGGAGGTGACCTGGCAATCAGAGGAAGGCGATACCCCAATTACACCTCTGCTTCTGCCACTGCCAGCAGTGTAAACCTCAGCCTGTCCTGGTTATCTGAGTCTCAGGTGCCCTGGGTGGCTGGGCAGCTACCATCTGAGCCTTGCATGTGCCTCGGGCTGGCCCTGGGTGGCTGGGGGACTGAGGGGACTGGGGGACTCTGGACGCAGGTACATGGAGCAGCTGGGCCTGCCTGGGGGCAGACCTAGCCTTGCTGCATACATGTTACCCCAGCAGTGCTGAGGGGACTGGGCACATCATCTTGTGGCTGTGGGTGCTGCCATCTTTGAGAGCAGGGAAGTCAATTAACATATTCCCTCCTTATTGGCTGTGGGTGCTGCCATCTTTGCGACTGTGTGAGTGTCAGTTACCGTATTACCTCTTTATTAATAGATAGGATCATGTTAATATTTTCTCAAAAAATCCAATAAACTATTAGATTTAAATTTTGCCTCTCTTGAAGTGTGACTATTCTGAATTACCTAAACCTAAGCCTTTATACTCATCAATACATTCACTACTATCTATCAGAAATTCTTGAAAAGTTTATGTGATAATTTTCTTTCGTTTTCTTTAATCAATTCATAGTCTCAATATATGGACTGTATTTTTTAATTCTATCATATCTCTTTTAATAATGGTTAACTGTCACTTTTTATATCTGTGGCTAAGACCATTTTGAAATGTTTTAAAGTTGGGATATCTGGTGGCTTTAGGTTTAGCTGAGGCTATACATCACTTGTGGAGATTATAACTGCCCAAAATAAATAGCTTAAGCAGCCCATTGAGTTTTCTAAAATAGGAACATTTTCTAGAGTATTGGTTTCTTAAGCTTCCATTATTTCTTTATGTTGAGCTTTTAGGATTTAGCTACAATATTTACTCAACATCTAAACCATGTTTTTATCAGCCATATTTTATACCTTTGATAATTAAACTGCTTATCATGAAAAAAATATATGTTTCCATACCCCTGGAAGAATTCGCCTTGATGCTACTTTGATGTAGTTTTTGATATGCGGAATATGAATTCAATTCAAGAATAACAGAGATGTTGCAAAGAACAGCTAAGAAAATCAGCTTTAAAAAAAAATAAATAGTCTGTCAGCCAAAACCGGTTTGGCTCAGTGGATAGAGTGTCAGCGGACTGAAAGGTCCCAGGTTCGATTCTGGTCAAGGGCATGTACCCTGGCTGCAGGAACATCCCCAGCAGGGGGTGTGCAAGAGGCAGCTGATGGATGTTTCTCTCTCATCGATGTTTCTGACTTCCTATTCCTCTCCCTTCCTCTCTGTGAAAAATCAATAAAATATATTTAAAAATAGTCTGTCAAAGCCATTGGCTAGAAGTGAATCAGTGCTGTTTTTCTTAGGGTGTCTTCTTTCTCTGAATAAAATCATATTTTTGCTGTTATGGCACAGGTGTGTTCCTGTTGTGCCTTGGAAGATGTGTGGCATGAGGAAAAGGCATGGGCTCTGGTTAGGAGAGCAGTTGTTAAGCCAAAGTTAGGCTACTTATTGGTTGTCTCAATATAGGAAAATGACAGAGAATGTTTCACTCTTGTAATAGCTACTGCTGAAAATGAAGCCTGTGAGCAGAGGAATGAGACAGGGCGATTGGCTGGCCTTTTTAGAGTGGCTTCTTTTACTTAGTATTATGAACTTAACTATCCTCTATGTCTTTTCGTGTTTGATAGAACATTTCTTCTTAGTAATCAATAATGTTCCAATATCTGCATATACCACAGTTTATTTATTCATTTACTTACTGAAGGGCATCTTGTTTTCTTCTGACTTTTGGCAAGTATTAATAAAGTTATATAGATATGAACATCTATATACAGGTTTTTCTCTGGAAATGTTTCCACCTCCTCTGGTTAAATACCAAAGAGCATGATTGTTTGATCATACTGTAAGAATATGTTGAGTTTTGTAAGAAGCTGCCAAACTGTCTTTCAAAGTGGCTAAAACATTTGCATTTCCATCAGCAATGAATGACGAGAATTCCTATTGTTCCACATCAGCATTTTTTAACATCCTGATCTTATGTCCACTTTTATGTATCCCTTTCTTCTGTTTAACTAAAATGGTGCTTCTGTGTGGGTCCTTTAGTAATGCTACAAAACCTTGAGTTATAAGCTAATAATTTACTTACTAATTTGCAGAAATAAATGTTATTGCTAAGTAGCATTTTAAAAATGTAAGTTAGAGGTTCATCCCAAGAAAAAGACCTTGAAATAATGACTCAGTGATAGCTTTGCTAAGTTAACTTGCACATTTTTAAGTTCTTTTGGAAATATTGTCAACATCATTTTTACCGTTTTTCTCCAAAAATTGTATGTACTTTAAAAATTATATGTACTTTCCTATGTTTGTGAAACAATTAAGAGGGAGGACTCTGTAACGGTAATTCTTTTTTTGTTGTTAATCCTCTCCTGATGATATTTTTCCATTGATTTTTAGAAAAAGTGGAAGGGAGAGGGAGAGACAGAAACATCAATGTGGGAGAGATACATTGATTGGTTGCCTCCTGCATGTACCCCAACCAGAGCCAGAGAACCTATAACCAAGTTATGTGCCCTTGACCAGAATTAAACCCAGGACCCTTCAGTCTGCAGGTATCTATCCACTGAGCCAAATTAGCTAGGTCAGTGGTCGGCAAACTGCAACTGCAGTTTGCCTGTGAGCTGCAGTTTGCTGCTCTGTTAACTAATGAGTTTGCCAACCACTGGACTAGGGCTATGGTCACAAATTTTCAAACATTTTTTTTTAATTATGCTATTGTTTTTCCTGGACATTACGAAGTGAGTGGTGGTCATTATAGGCAATAGTGCTTTAGAATGATATTCTTAAAAATGAACATTTTAAAAGCAAATAATCTATGAAATAAAATATCTAGGAAATCAAGAGAATTGTAATGGGCTTTGGAGGATTGTTGGTAGATAGTTTGATGTGTACAAAGTATTCCTTGTCAAATGACTGATTGGAGCTACAGGCTACCTAATTTTTTTCCTGAAGCTAGTTTTTGTTTGGTTTACTAGAAGGCTGTCTTTTTTGGCACTATGAATTAAAATAATACCAATCTACTATGCAGAAAAAAACCTTAGATTGTTGATAGATAAATAGGCATGTAAATTAGAGTATACTACTACTATTCACATGTCTCTTTAGACTGCTTCTAGGAAGACTGCACTTAAGTAAGAACATTTTTTCTATACTCCTAAAAAATCAAGGAAACTAGGGTACTGTTTATATTAATACATTTACATTTTTAATACTCATCTTTCCCCCACAAAGTATGGACACCAATGAATGTATTCAATTTCTGTGAAAACTTAAATTACCTGTATAATGGGGACAAGTTGAGTGATGATGACTGGGTAGGCCAAATATGTGGATTGCAGATATCTGTGAGATACCTGATTCACAATGTGTTTCATAGCAACACTGATTTCCACAAACCAAACACAGTTATGTAAACAGAACCTACTTTAATGGGGGAAGGGGGAGAAGCACTCCAGAAACCTCATACTTCACCCATCAAGTAATTCCCCCCACCAAAAAGTAAACACTAATCTTATTTATTCCAGCATAGAGTTGTTTTCCCTGTTTGTTTTGCTAAATCCGGACATATGTGATAGTTTTTGTCTGATTTCTAGCTCATTGTATTTGCATGATTCATCCATTCTCTTGTGTGTAGTGATTGAACATTTATTTTTTTCTTTTTTTTAAATTCTCATCCAAGGATATTTTCCATTGATTTTAGAGAGAGAAGGAGAGATGGAGGGAGGAAGAGGGGGCATCATTGTGTGAGAGATCAAACCTGCAACCATTTTGATATATGGGAAGATGCTCAACCAATTGAGCCACCCATCCAGGAGAACATTTATTTTCAATATTCCATTGGGTGAATATAATACTTCTGTTGATTTAGCTATTATAAATACTGCTGTGATGGAATTCCAAAATGTCTTTTGGTACAAAAACGTATAATTTTCTGGTATATACCTGAAAATGAGTTTGCCACGTCTTGGGATATGTTATACACATTTAGTAGATAGTGCCAGATATCATAAATATACAACTTGGTAAAATTTCATGATTTATGCTTTTGCTAGAGAAATGTCACAGTTGTAAATGCTGTTATAGATGTATACATATATATCTGTCCATATGGAACTGTAATACAGCTGTAATTTAAAATAAAGATGGATTCTGAAATTAATGTTTGCTCAGGTTACTGGAGATTTGGCTATTAAAGCTTGTGGCAAGTACTTTATCCCCTAGAATAATTTGTCTTGACTTTCTGGAGTATGTGGTCAAAATGAGAACCCAAACATTCAGGACAACTGTTAGCCCATATGGATCCTTAGAGAACTAGAATATGGTAGCTCATCACTTATGCAGATAGATCCCTGCGCCAGTTTTCACAGCTTGAATGTTTCAGCTTCTCTATCCCTCTCACCTGGGAGCACTTGGGATCAGTTTACAACCTGTGACAACATTTTGGGTGGCCCTGTTTATTACTCTCCCTGCCTTTAAAAACCCCATTTTGAAGATCAACATTGTTTCCTGAGTGGATTTTTTGCTCCCTAAATTCCATATTTCCTATAGCAGGTCAACTTTACTTATTCAAGTAGATTAAGTTAGATTCAGTATTTGAGCTGACAGTTGAGCTACTATTTATTCATTGGTTCCTTATTGCAAACAACTGATACTCAAATTCCATTTGGAATCATCCCTTATTTATAAAGCACTGCATGTGCCTATTAACTTTAGTACCAAATAAGTATCTTAGTAATAATCTTTGAAAATAGGCCTTACCTATCTGAAGGTCTGCTTTTAGCATATCCATCCTGTGTGAATAACCTTTTTTGGCTCAATGATTGAATAAAAATTTTTGGCTCAATGATTGAATAAAAAATTTCTTCCCTCTTTGAATAGACACATTTGAAAGGCACTCCAACCCAGGATGAGGTACAGCTATGAATGAAGGTCCATGACCTAGTGACTTTCACATCCCCTGTCCTGCATTGGGCTAGCTGCCTTTGTACAGTGTGTGTGTGTGTGTGTGTGTGTGTGTGTGTGTGTGTGTGTGTGTGTGTGATGTGTGTGTGTGTGCACGCGCGCGCATGTGCGCACATGCGTGTGCATGCACACACGCACACATTCAATGTATTGTCCCTTTTTGGACTCTATCCTTGTTTCAATTAATTCAAACTCTAAAAAATTCTCATTAACCTTAGGTAAATATGAAAAATGTTCTGAGTTTTTAGTATTTAAATTCAGAGCTGTGTTTACTTCAGTTTAAACATTAGAAAAGAATATCTTGACAAGATCCAATTGCAGACAAACAATGAAATTCAGAATATATAAGATACTAGAGGCCCGGTGCACAAAATTTGTGAACAGGGGGTGTCTATCCTGCAGCCCAGCCTGTACCCTCTCCAATCTGGGACCCCTCGAGGGAATTTGGACATCCCTCTCATAAGCCAGGACTGCTGGCTCCCAACCGCTCTCCTGCCTGCCTGGCTGATTGTCCCTAACCACTCCTCTGCCTGATCAATGCCTAACTGCTCCCCTGCTGGCCTGATTGTTCCTAACTGCCTTCCTCTGCCAGCCTGGTCACCCCTAACTGCCCTCCCCTGCTGGCCTGGTCACCCACAACTGCCCTCCCCTGCAGGCCTGTTCCCTCCCAACTGCCCTCCCCTGCTGGCCATCTTGTGGTGGCCATCTTGTGTCCACATGGGGGCAGGATCTTTGACCACATGAGGGCAACCAACTTGTGTGTTGGAGTGATGGTCAATTTACATATTAATATTTTATTAGATAGGATAAGGTGGAGGTTGCAGCCTTTTTTGTGAAGGAGTAGAAGGAGAACTTTGGAAAGAGAAAAAGCTAAGTTTTGCAAGTCTGGCAAGAAGTATAACCAAATAATTATTTATATATTCTATATTTTAAAGTTTCTAGGTACATAAAAATGTGGCTGCCATGAAGACTAGTATGGAAATACAGGAAGAAGTTATGGATAAAATGTTGGCTTTAAATTTCTTGTCTCCTAAATATTGGAGATTTGAGACTTCTTCAAGGGTTTAGTTGAAATGTTTTGTAGAATGTCCCTGCTATTTTATTTTGTAAACTACCCCAGTCCACAAGATAGTTTTGGGCCCCCTTCCACAATACTGTTGGTTTTCTCTTATCTATATAAAAGCCTTTTGATTCAGCTGACCATCAGATTCATTAAATAGGAGCTTTTGTCTAAATTCAAAGGATGATAGTTAGAAGCTGCCATGGACTATGTTCATATGATAATAGAAAAGAAATTATGCAGAGTTTATAAAGTATATAAAAATCAAAAGAGGCCTTCTACTATGTTTTTGAGATCAAATAGTTGAATGTTTTTTGTTTTGTTTTGTTTTTACATTTCATCCAGGGTAGTAGCTTACACAATAAGAGGTGCCTAATAAACATTAAACTGACTAAATTAGAAAGCTGCCAGGAACACATATGAATAAAATGGAGCTTGCTTTTGATCTGATATTGGCTCCCATGCTTAGATCCTTCTGGAGAGCTCCTTTATTTGCCCTTTCATAAAGAACTGGTATTAATTAAATATACCATTCAAGGAACCATCTAGCACACTTGAAACCTTCATCATGTAAGTGAAGGAGACATGACTATGAGGGATCTTTCTGTCCTTGATCTTCAAGTCTTATAGGGATTTTGAAAAATAAAGTAGCCTAAAAACAGCCAATTTCAGGATTCATTATAATTGAGAATGTTTTTCCATGAGGTAGAAATAACTAGTTGGACGCAAAGTATGGAGAACGAGATGCATATTATTATCCAGAATTATTTTATAGAAAAGAGATTAAAACATTTTTTTTGCTCGGAAAAAGAGAAGTAAATGAGTATAAATAATCAAGGGGTAGATTTCTTAGGTTTCACACAATAAAGTGTTTCCATAGCTGGTAGACTGCTGGAACTGTTTTGGAAGAGGCAGAGTGATCTGACGGAGATCACTTAAGTGCCTGCTCTGCAATCATCTACTAAAGAATTAAAAGCATGCATTACACAATTTCAAATGGAGATAATGTATATGAAATAACTCCATGGGCTCTTAAGCTAGAGTAATAAACACAACTTCTCCTGGCAGCCCAACAAAAGAAATAATACGACATAAAATTTTTCTCCTGGCTTTCTTTGAAACACTGGATAGGTGTGACAGGTTGGATTCCCTGGGAAGGAAGCAGACTCTTAGATGGAGCTTGGTGTGCAGGGTCCTGAATAAGACAGTTTTATAGCCTGTGAAGGATGATACCCTGGAAAGTTGCATGTCTTACTATAACCAGAGAGGCAGATGAGAAACTGTCTTATGGAGGCCTTCCCTCATAAAAGGTACCCATTTTTGCAAGATTACATATATCCCCATATTTTGTGCAGATCACAAATCTGAAATTGAGCCTTGTTTTTGTGGATGGCCTCGGTGGATACTTGCATTGTCACTGGGCACTTCCATGGAGTTATCTGCCAACAGTTGACCAACCATGTGAAATGCTCTGGAACTAGAATGGCCCTTTAAAATAATCCTGATTTATGTTTCTCTGTCGTTGGATCTGTGTTTTGTTCATAAGTTTATGTTGTCATTATATACAGACCATCAAACCTCAGAGAGAAGGTAGGGAATAGGGGAGGGTGGGGGTAAGGGAGAGAGATCAACCAAAGGACTTGTATGCATGTGTATAAGCCCATCCAATGGACACAGACAACAGGGCAGGAGGTGAGGGGATGAGTAGAGGGGATAGGGAGATAATGGAGAATAAGGACACACATGCAACACCTTAATCAATAAAGAAATTTTTAAAAAGAAAAAAAATGATTAAAAAATAAGGTAATCCCGAATTTGGCTGAGATTACTGGATCTTTATACTCTTGCATTAATCATTCCTTCTCAGAAAGGGTCATTAACTTGGGCAAAGGGACTCTCTGCAGATGAGGCAACCCCTAAAGGGAGTGACATCTGAAAGCAATCTGCCATCAATACTCCCAGCTGTTGAGGCAACAAGTTCTTTGTTGAAGGAGAGCCATAATAGTTCATCAGTGTCCACTACAGTAGTTAAGCCATTGTTCCTCCTTGTGACTTATATTTATCTGTAAGTAATCATTTTCCATAACTTTTTGGGTCAATTATTTTTTTTTAAAAAATTGAATTCATTGGAGTGACAATGATTAATAAAATTATATAGGTTTCAAATGTACAATTCTATAATACATCATCTGTATATTGTGTATCTTGACCCAGTCAAATCTCCTTCTGTCACCATTTATTTTCCCACTTCTACCCCCCTCCTTTTCCCTCCAGTAATCACCATACTGACATCTGTATCTATGAGGTAGTGTGTGTTTTGTTTTTGCTAACCTCTTTCACCCAGCCCTTATGCTAAGTGAAATACATCAATCAGAGAAAGACTAATTAATGCCATATGAATTCACTTTTATGTGGAATCTAATGAACAAAAAAAAACCTGCTAAACAAGATAGAATCAGGTCAAGTTTTTAAAAGTATACATACTGGTAGAAATTTGAAATATTGAAAAGAAACTTGCACTTTAATTGTTATAGAAATGCACACATTGGAAGGGCTGGCTTCTTCTGGGTATTTACATAATTTTATAAAAAATATCAATCTTTTTTATTAACTGGTTTTAATAGTCAGTTAAGCTAAGATATTATAAGTAATATATTAACCTAATGGACATTTAACAGCTGAGTTAAGTTTTTTTAATGGAAATGCTGACAAACCTTTATCTGTAATTATAGCAATGCTGTAATTACAGAAAGAGGTATTTCTCCTAGTCATTTGCAACCCTATAATTCTATATGCCTATAAGGAAAAATAAGTTCATCATTAGCCAAACAGAAGTTATACTTGGCACTAGGCATTACTCATCTCCTCACTAGATTTCAGTCATATTCTTAAAAACCATAGTGATAGCCATTACTAACAATAGATTCTACTTATATTGTAAGATTAGAAGGAAAATTTCTCTAGTTTGTGGTGGCCAATAGAGCCACTGGCAAGTCTTGGTCATTGGGAATTAGGTAAATAATTCTGAATGGAAAATATTATTTTTCCTTAAACCCAGTAGTTTTTTATTCATTATGTCAGGTCAGCTGTTAAAAGGATTACAATTTAACATTCACCAGGGATTGCAAGATATACGCTATTTGGGGCACTGGGCATGTAAGCACTTAGCAGTCCAGATAATGTTTGTAGTGTCATGGAGATTATATTCTCGTTTAGGAGATAAAAATCTGAAAGGATATGTACATCCCTATGTTCATAGCAGCACAATTTACAATAGCTAAGATTTGGAAACAGCCTAAATTCCCATCAGCCAATGAGTGAATAAAAAAGCTGTGATACATCTACACTATGTAATACTACACTGCTATGAAAAAGAAAGAATTCTTACCATTCAGAACAGCATGGGTGGACCTAGAGAGCATTATGCTAAGCAAAATAAGCCAATTGAAGAAAGATAAATATCATATGATCTCACTCATTTGTGGAATATAATGAACACCATAAGCTGATGAACAAAAATAGATACACAGACAAAGAAGCATCAAAAAGACTGTCAAACTTCAGTGGGAAGGCAGGAGAGGGATGCGGGGGTAGGAGATCAATCAAAAGACTTGTTTGCATGCATATAAACATAACTAATGGACATAAGACCCTAGGCGGGGGGTGAGGGCATGTACCTGGGGATGGCTGTGGGGAGGTCAACTAGGAGAAAAGGAGGCATACATAGTACCATGTGTAATACTTGAAACAATAAAATTTAAAAATAATAAAAATAAAAAGCAAACAAAAACTTGAAAAATACAGAGACTTGAAAATTGGGTAAAAGCGTAGTTGGTGACTGGGTGGCTACTTTGATTTGGATTGGAAAAGAAATGTTTTCCACATATCTTATTTAAACTGAGATTTGGCCGAGACTGGTTTGGCTCAGTGGATAGAGCGTTGGACTGCGGACTGACGGGTCCTGGGTTCGATTTTGGCAAGGGCATGTACCTTGACTGTGGGCACATCCCAGGTAGGGGGCGTGCAAGAAGCAGATGATTGATGTCTCTCTCTCTCATTGATGTTTCTGACTTTCTATCCCTCTCCCTTCCGCTCTGTAAAAAATCAATAAAATATATTTAAAAAAAAACCACTGAGATTTGAATAATAAGAAGGGATCAGCTATGTAACTATCAAAAGAATCAGCATGCTTGGTAGGGAAGACACTACTACAAAGTATCTTGGGTGAGGATGATTTGGCATATTCATGGAACAATAACAGCAATAAAAATCCATTATTGCTAAAGCAAAGTGGGTGAAGGTGTTGGATAACTGTGCAATGGCCAGTTCATATTAAGCCTTGTTAGTTGTGGTACATTATTTAGATTTTATTGTATTTGTAGTATCAAGTGATTGGAGAATTGACATCATTTTTATTGGTTTATAGAAAATAGAATGTAGGGGGTAAGGATGAAGTAAAATGACCAAAAATTAAATTTAGCAGCCCATGTGAGAGATCATGGTGACTTGGACAGGCTTGGTCATAGTGGAGCATCTGAAGTAACAGATTTCAGATTCAAAGTCAGCAATGCTTAATTAGTAAGTGAAAGAGAGAAATCAAGGACAACACTAGGATGCTTAATCTGAACTATTGTGGTGATGATAATGCTGTTTTTCGAATGGCACTATTTGAGTAGGAGCATACTTGGAAAAGTAACAAGATTTTTCACTTGTTAATGTCTAAATATCATGAATTTTCATTTGGACATTAAGCTAATGGGCATTTAACAGCTGAGTTAATTTATTTTTTAAAATTTCTTTATTGATTAAGTTGTTACATATGTAGTTAATTTATTTTAATGGAACTTAATTTGGGAATGTATATTAGGCAACCTAGAATAGATGTTGAATGGATAATTGAATATGAATTTGGATTTTAGGGGAGAACTCGGGAATGGAGATAAATATTAGGACATGTTTAAAGTCATAGAACTAGAGCTCTCAAAGAATAAGTATAGATAAAAAAGACAAATGATCTTAGAATAAAGTCCTGAGGACTCAAATATTTATAAATGGAACAGAAGAGGATCATCTAGCCCACTGGTATTGTTCAGTGGTTGAGGGTCTATCTATAAACCAGGAGTTCATGGTTTGATTCCTGATCAGGGCACATGCCCAAGTTGTGTGCTCAATTCCCAGTGGAGGGATTGCAGGCGGCAGCTGATGAATGATCATCCCTTATCGTTGATGTTTCTATCTCTCTTCCTCTCCCTTCCTTTCTGAAATTATCCTATCTAATAAAAGAGTAATATGCAAATTTGACTATACCTTCACTACACTACCAGCCAATCAGGAGCGGGGGACAGGGCTGAGCAGCATGAGGTGGAGGAGTGGGGCTGGGCTGGGCAGCGATGGCGGGCCCCCTGATCAAACTCAGCAGTGAGGTGGCCGACCTTCAACCAGGTCCAGAAAAGGCCTCAAGAGAGGCCCCTCAGGGAGAGGCCTTTTCCAGACCCTGCTCTAGGCCAGGCCAGGCTGGAGGCGTGGCCAGGCAGCGATTGGCCCTGATCGCAGAGTGATGGCTGGCTGGGGTTCCCTGGCCGAGATCTCCTACCCAAGGACTGAAAGCCTGCCAGAGGCTTTTGGCCTTGGGCAGGCCAGGGGTGAGCCATCAGTAGGACATCCCCTTAGGGCTCCCAGTATGTGAGAGGGGGTAGGTTGGGCTGAGGGACCACCCCCCCATGCATGAATTTCGTGCACCGGGCCCCTAGTATATATTTAAAAAAAAGAAGATAAACATCCAATATAGAACACTGAGAATTAGGAGAATCAGGGGAGTGTGATAACATGGAAGATATAAAAGTCAGGGCAAGAGGGAGTGACTAACAGCATGAAATGTTATGAGGGGCTCACATAATGTGTAATTCCACTTATATGCGGAGTCTAAAGAACAATATAAACAAACAAATCAGAAACAGAATCTAGATAAAGAAAACAGACTGATGGTTGTCAGAGGGGAGGAGGTTAGAGGCAGGGTGAAAAAGATGAACGGATTCAGAAGCACAGATTGGGAATTACAAAACATTCATGAGGATATAAAGTACAGCATAGGGAATATAATCAATAATATTGTGATATCTCTGTATGGTGCCAGGGGGATACTGTAAGTATCAGGGGGAACACTTTATAAATTATATGCTTATCTAATCATTATGCTATACAGTTGAAATTAATAAAAATATATTAAATGTAAAATATAAATGAAAAAATAAAATATAAGCAATCCGCCCCACCAAAAAGTGAAAAGATAATTATTGGATTTGACAATATACAGTTTTTGGTGATCTGGACAAAGACTAGTATCAGGGAAATGTTAGGATTGCAGGCTTAGGGAGCAGTTTAGGTAGATATTATGAGGTGGGGTATAGATACAAAGATTATAGACAACTCTTTCAAGTTTTACTGTAAGGACGCACAGCAGTATGAGACAATGATAAATAATAGAGTTTAGAATGATGAATCTCAATCTGATGACTTTTAAATGTTAGCAAGGAAAGTTCAGGAACTTATTTTCTTCAGTCAAATGATCTGAAAATGTTTTTGAACATTACTGTTTTATGTTCAACTGTATTAAATTCATATTACTTTAAGCTAATTGAAAGAGATATCATTATTAAACTTTATGAGATTAATAAGCTCATTCCAGGATGGTTTCTTTAGTTGAAATATACACACTCAGAAGTATAGTATACTTCAATTGAAAAACATCTACAACAGAAAGGTACAGCTTGATGAGTTATTATAAACTAATTACACACTTATAACCAGCACTTAGGCTTAAAGCAGAACCTTAACAAAACTCCAGAGACTTCATCATGCCCCATCCAGTCATTCATTGCTACATTCATGGATAAGTATTATCATGATTTCTAACAGCATAGATTCGTTTTGTCCAGATTTTGAACTTTAAATAAATGGAATCCATTTAACCTGATTTTAAATATATATAATTGACATGGTAATACACTCATCTTACACTGATGTTTACACTGCCTCTTTATTTCCCTCTTCGTCACACAAACTTTAACTTGCCCTTTCACTTTATTATCATAAAACAAATGGTTTTCACACTATACCTCATGACTGTTCTTTCCTACATTTTTAAAATAATTACCCCATATTGATCTTAAATTAAGTTTGCAGACCTCCTACCACAGAATAGACTATGGAGCTTGCTAATAATGCAGGTCCCTGAACCCCTACCATGATATATGTATCTGGTGAGGAAGATAACATCTACTTTTTCATGCCTCTAGAATGTTCTTTGCCAGACCTCTTCTTAAGGAAGTCTTATATTTCCTTGATGGCCAGACCCCTAAATTTCATGAAGCCATCTTAAATTTCTCACCAGAGATAATCTCTCTCTCCCCCTGTCTAGCTCTATTAAAGCATTTCTCTCCATCTGCTTTGAATCATAGTTACTAGCACACCTGCCTGTCTTCCTACACAGGCTATGATCCTCTGGAGGGTCATAACTTTTCATTCTTTTGTATTTCCCTTAGCGCCTACCTCAGTGCCTTGCATATAGTGAGAGCTAAACAACTATATGTTGAGTGGAATCCCGGAACTCTCAGAAGACATTATTTCCTTGGAATAATTGAAAGATTAAATGTAGAATCCCAAAGGATACATTTTTTTCCTGTTGAAGTGTTACTGTGGCTAGAAGGATAGGAAAGCTATGACTTTAGAAGCATCACTAAGAACTTGGAAGATGGATAATAGTTTCACGAGAAAGAACTTGTAAGAATTTTATTTTTTAGACAAGTATTAACTCATACAATAAATAAGCCTTTGCCAAAAAAATAAGGATGTGCATGTTTTGTTTGCCCACCAATACACTCAAGTGATATGATTTGTTCATAGGGATGGTTTTAGTGATAGCATGAAAGTGTATGTGGAGTGTGTGTGTGTGTGTGTGTGTATGTGTGTGTGTGTATGTGTGTGTATGTGTGTGTGTGTGTGTGTGTGAGAGAGAGAGAGAGAGAGAGAGAGAGAGAGAGAGAGAGAGAGAGAGAGAATGTATGTGTTTTAATTGTGACTATTCCATTATTAGTGTAGAAACTCTGCAAGAACACTTTAAGCTTGAGTGGTTTCTTCCATTGAAAACTCCTATAAATGGAAAAATGATTCTTATAGTCCAAGTTGAGTTTTGTACTAGTAGGTAGTCTTTCTCCATCTTTTTTTATTTTGGAATGAGAGGGAATAGATGTTTACTTACCATTAAAACTTATTCATGCTTAGAGTTTAAAGAAATGGGTCAGAAAAATGAAGTGACATTAACTTCTCTATATTTCTAATATTAGAGCTTTCTCTGAGTAGTTTTATTGCCCTTCTTTCCCCTTTATCTTCACTGCTTTTTCCCTCCCCATTCTATTAAAAATTATCTGAATGCAAAAATTTCTCCTTTCTGTCATTTGATAACAACATGAAGGTATAAATTTGAATTCTATGACTAAATTCCAAAGCCTTTTCCACTTAACTCTCCCTCTCTTCTCTTCCCCACCCCTTTACTTTCCATAATTGAACTCTTAGTGTCCAACTAAAATCTTTCTGTTTTTACATCCTCCTTGTTCATGCCTTCTCTTAAAGCAAGAGTCAATAAGCTTTTCTATAAAGAACCAGATAGTAGGTATTTTATATTTTGTAGGCCATCTGGTCTCTGCTGCAACTAATCAACTGTGCTATTGTAGTATGAAAGCGGTCATAATCAATACATGTGTTTTGTTCCTATGAAATTTTATTTATGAACACTGACATTTGACTTTCATATAATGTTCACATGTAACAAAATACTCATGATAGTTGCCAACCATTAAAAATGGGAAAACCATTTTTAATTTGTCTACCATAATAACAGAAGTGGCAATGAGACTTGCTCCTCAATCTGTAGTTTGCTGACCCTAAGTCTTACATGAAATATCAGTAATCATTCTCTTTTTAAAATATTCCACTAATATAGTTTTTATCCATACCTTAGGTAGTGAAGACAATTTCTTCCTTGTCCCACATTTTTTGGAGAATATATTATGTATCGTTCTAATATATGAGATGTTGAGGAGTGCAGAGGGCTTAGACCTAATTTTTTCTTGATTTTAAAATTGCATTGGAGATGTAGGAAGGACCTGTATATGATCAGATAAATAGCATCATTAAGTAATACTGCATTTTGTGACTGTTATTTAGATACGACGCTCTTTAAAGATATTTTATATGATAAAGTAAATCATATTTTTCTGATTTATGAAAAGAAAGAGTTTTTGAATGTTTCATATGCTTACTTAATATGCCTGAAGGGGAAAATAGGTACTTGCTATATAGGCTTTTACCTTAAAATTTCCTTCATCTATTCTATGGAGTATAACTAGGCAATTATTTTATGTAACAAATTCCCAAAAATAGTTATAAATTGTTCTCATATTTTGTGACTTTGTATTAAAAAATCAATAATTATGCCAAGCAGTGGTTAGAAAGGATTCTAATAGTTAATGCTGATGCTCTTCTTTTGGAGAAGTGAAAATATATCTAAATCAGAATTTTATATAAGTACCAACTCAAAATATTAGTTCACCATTTCAATTATCATAATTTTTCAACCTATTCCATTATGCTAAGTTACAAAAGAAAATATCCACGTATATTTTTTAGAGAGAGGATATGAAAATGTATGTTTTTTTCTTTTTTATATTTTTAATATTTTATTGTTTAAAGTATTACATATACTAGTACTTATATCTCTTTTTTCCCCCATTGACATTCCCCAGCCTCCCCTACCTCCTTGTTGCATGCCCTCATCCTACCCCCAGCCCCCAGTGTCTTGTGTCCGTTGGTGTGCTTATTTGCATGTATACAAGTCCCCTGGTTGATCTCAGTGTTGTGTTTTTATAATACTTGTGATTATCATTATTTAAAAAATTAAAAGAGTGTTCATTAAGAGTAACCATCAGATTTGAATGCCAATAGGATGGTTGAGTTTATTTTGTAGTCCTTTACAAATTTTAGCCACATTTTGAAAAATAAATACATATCATATATGCCTAGCCAAACTTTCAAAAAGTTTAGAAATAATAATAGTTTATCCATGAAAATTTTGTAATCATGATATTTAGAATATGAAACTATGTATCCAGTTGTTGTCAAATGTAATAATTTTCTAATTTACCAGAAGGCAAAAAAATAAAGCTAGAAAATTACTCAGTGCATCTTCCAGCCCTGTGATTTATTGCTCACATAGAGTCATTTGGCAAATGATACCCTAGTGAACCAAAAGAATTATTGTCTCCTCCTAAGTAACTTTCAATGAAGGGCTGCAAATCTCTGCAGCATTTTGCCAATTAAGAAAGAAAACAATCTACAGCTCAGAGTCATGAGTACTAGAGAAAGGAGCTAAGAGGGTTGCTTTTTCATTCTTAGTTCAAAAATCTTTATACATCCTAGATCTTTGTTTAGGAAATACTAAGTGAAATCATGAATACCCTTTAAGGTCTCCTGATCTTTTTCTGTCATCACCATCAAATTTAGTACCAACCATGTCATTTATTTGTTGGGTGATTTTAGTCTAATTCCGAAACTTTTTTGGCCACTACACTGATTAATAATTGCGGCCTAACCTACTTCAAAGACTATTGTGTTGGAATTATTGATATGAATATAAAATACTAAAAATACAATTTAACAAAACTATAAGATGATAAAGATACATGTTTTGAAAAAAGGAAAAGCTAAGAATATAAGATAAATCTAGGGCCCCCCAAATGGCTAAATTTCTCCTTGGTTTCTAGTGAGCAACTACTAGAGTATCCAACATGCTGGAAGAGTTTAATAGAGAATAGTTTGTCCCAAGCAACATTTTCTTAGTGTATACATGGTAATTAGTGACCATATTCCAGATTATTTTAAGGCAAATAAAATATATTTTAAATATTATTTAGAAAAAAATGGGTAAGAGATTAAGAATTACTTAGAACTATACTTGAAATAACACTCAAGAAAATTATTCATCAAGAAAGAACAGAATGAATATGGTCCCCACTGAGTTTTGAAAATTCTGCTCTAAAACATGTGTTCTAATTAGAAGGCATTATTGAGGAGGAAAATGCAAAAATCCTTGCTCACTAGACCATTGCCTCTTTTTTAATTTAAAATCTTTATTGTTTAAAGTATTAGATAAGTTGCTTTTTCCCCCTTTGACCTCACCCCAGCCGCTCCCACCCCCAGCACATCATCTAACCCCCCTACAGCCTGTGTCCATTGGTTATGCTCATATGCATGCATACATGTCTTTTGGTTGATCTCTTCCCCCTTCACCTCCAGCCTTCCCTCATATGTTGCACAGTCTGTTCAATGCTTCTATGTCTATGGTTCTAATTTTTGTTCACCAGTTTATGTTGTTCATTATATTCCACAAATGAGTGTATCATGTGATATTTACATTTCTTTGGCTTGCTTACTTCAACTTAGCATAATGCTCTCCAGTTCCAACTATGCTGTTGCAAATGGTAAGAATTCCTTCTTTTTTACAGTAGCATAGTTTTCCAGTGTAGATGTACCACAGTTTTATAATCCACAAATCTGCTGATGGGCACTTTCTAGTAGGCTGTTTCCAAATCTTAACTATTGTAAATTGTGCTTCTATAAACATAGGGGTACATCTATCCTTTCTGATTGATGTTTCTGATTTCTTGGATTATATTCCTAGAAGTGAGATTACTGAGGAAACTCCATACTTTTTTCCACAGAGGCTGCACCAATCTGCATTCTCTCCAAGAGTGCAAGAGGGTTCCTTTTTCTCTGCATCCTTGCAAGCACTTTTCCTTTGTTGATTTGTTGATAATAGCAATTCTGACAATTGTCAGATTGTACCTCATTGTCGTTTTGATTTCCATCTCTCAGATGATTTGTGATTTTGACCATGTTTTCATATGCCTCTTGGGCTTCTGCATGTTGTCTTTCAAAAAGTATCTATTTAGGCCCTTTGCCCATATTTTGATTGTGTTGTTTATCTTCCTTTTGTTAAGTTGTATGAGTTCCCTGTAAATGTTGGAGATTAAACCCTTCTTGGAGATAACATTGGCAAATATGTTCTCCCATGCAGTGGGCTTTCTAGTTGTTTTGTTGATGGTTTCTTTTGCTATGCAGAAGCTTTTTATTTTGATGTAGTCCCATTTGTTTTTTTCCTCTTTACTTTCCATTGTCCTGTGAGCTCTATTGATAAAAATATTGCTATGACAACTTTCTACTATTTTATGCCTATAACTTCTTCTAAGATTTTTCTGGTTCCCCATCTTACTTTCAAGTCTTTTATCCATTTTGAGTTTATTTTTGTGTATGGTGTAAGTTGGTTGTTTAGTTATATTTTTTGCATTAATCTGTCCAGTTTCCCAATACTATTTAGTGAAAAGACTTTCTTGACTCCATTGTATGTTCTTGCCTCCTTTGTCAAATATTAATTGAGCATAATGTCTCTGGTTGATTTCTAGATTCTCTGTTCTATTCCATTGGTCTATGTGTCTTTTCTTGTGCCAATACCAGGCAGTTTTGAGAACAGTGGCTTTGTAATATAGCTTGCTATCTGTTATTGTGATCCCTCCAACTTTGCTCTTGTTTCTCAAGATTACTGGAACTATTTGTGGTCTTTTTTATTCTAGATGAATTTTTGGAGAGTTTGTTCTAGGTCTTTGAAATATTCCATTGGTATTTTTTGGAATTTTTTTCTTTATTGATTAAGGTATTACATATGTGTCCTTATCCCCCCATTGCCTCTCCACCCCCAACACATGCACTCACCCCCATGGGGTCTGTGTCCATTAATTAGGCTTATAAGTATGCATACAAGTCCTTTGCCATTGGTATTTTAATGGGGATTGCATTGAATCTGTACATTGATTTGTGTAGAATGGAAATTTTAATGATGTTGAGTCTACCAATCCATGAACATGGTATATTTTTCAATTTATTTATGTCTTTATCTCTTTTTTCAGCATTCTGTAATTTTCTGAGTATATGTTCTTTACCTCCTTGGTTAAGTTTATTCCTAGATAGCTTATTTTTTTGTTGTTGCAATGGTACATGCAATTTTTAAAAAATTTCTCCTTTGAGTTCATTATTTGTGTATAAAAAAGCCATAGATTACAGGGTGTTAATTTTGTGTCCTGCTACACTGCCTTATTAATTTATTAATTCTGGTCGTTTTTTGATGGAATATTTAAGGTTTTCTATGTTCAATATCATGTCATCTGCGAATAATGACAATTTTACTTCTTTTTCAATTTAGATGCCTTCTATTTCTTCTTCTTGTCTGATCGCAATGGCTAGCACTTCCAGTACTATGTCAAACAAGAGTGGTGAAAGTGGGTGTCACTGTCTTGTTCCTGTTGTTAGGGGAAATGGTTTTAGTTTTCAACCATTGAGTATGACATTGGCTATATATTTGTCATATAAGGCTTTTATTATGTTGTGGTATTATCCCTCTATTCCAACTTTGCTCAGAGTTTTTATCAGGGAAGGGTGTTGGATTTTGTCAAATCTCTTTTCTGCATCAATTGATATGATTATGTGATTTTTGTTTCTCAATTTGTTTATATGATGTATAACATTTATTGGTTGACAGATATTGTACCATCCTTGCATTCCTAAAATAAATCCCACTTGGTCATAGTGTATGATCTTTCAAATGTAATGCTGGATCCTATTTGCTAAAATTTTTTTGAGGATTTTAGCATCTATATTCATGAGGGATATTGGCCTGTAGTTCCCTTTAGTTGTAGTGTCTATATCTGCTTTTGGGATTAGGGTGACGCTAACTTCATAGACAGAGCTTGGAAGATTGCCTTCCTCTTGAATTTTTGGAATAGTATGAGGAGGACAGGTTTTAGTTCTTCTTTAATGTTTGGTAAAACTCCCCTGTCCAGTCCAGGGCTTTTGCTTACTGGAAGGGTTTTGATTACTATTTCAATTTCATCAATAATTATTTGCCTATTCAGTTATTTTTTTTTATTCTTTTTGATTGAGTTTTGGAAGTTTGTGTTTTTCTAGGAATATGTCCATTTCATCAAGGTTGCCCATTTTGTTGGAGTAGTGTTGTTTGTAGTATTTTCTATTACAATCCTTTGGAGTTAGTTATCACTTCACCTCCTTTTTTTCTCATTTTGTTTATTTGGGTCCTCTCTCTTGTTTTTTTTTTTTTGTTTGTTTGTTTGTTTGTTTTTTTTGTGAGCCTGGCTAGAGGTTCATCTCTCTTATTTATCCTTTATAGAACCAGTTCTTAGTTTTATTGATCTTTTGTATTGTGGTTTTTTGGGAGGTTCTCTGTGTTGCTTATTTCCACTCTGATCTTTATTATTTCCTTCTTTTGCTTACTCTGGGTTTTTCTTGTTGCTTTCTTTCTAATTCTTTAAGTTGCAAAGTTAGTTAATGTATTACCATTTTTTATGTAGGCCTGTAGAGCTATGAATATCCCTCTCAGGACTGCTTTTACTGTGTCTCATAGATTTTTGTGTTTTCATTGTCATTTATTTCCAGGATTTTTTCTTCTTCTTTTATCTCTTTGGTAACCCAATCATTGTTTAACAATATGCAATTTAGCCTCCAAGTGTTTAATGTTTTTCATTGTTTTTATTATAGTTGATTTCTAATTTCATGTCATTGTGATCTGAGAAGATGCTTGATATTATTTCTATCTTCTTGAATTTGAAGAAATTTTGCCTGTGTCTTTAGTACGTGGTTTAACTTTGAAAATGTGCCATGTGCACTTGAAAAGAATACATATTCTGTAGCTTTGGGGTGAGATGTTCTGAATATGTCAATTAAGTCCATATGATCTAGTGAGTCATTTAGGATTGCCATTTCCTTGCTAATTTTTGTTTAGATTTATCCAATGTGTAAATGAGTTATTAAAGTCCCGTACTACAATCATATTGCTGATATTTTCTCCCTAGACTATTGCCTCTTAAAGAGGAAATTAATCTATATGAAATACTGCTAAATGGAATACTAATTTTAAAATCTAAAATAAAAGAGTAAAATTTCAGGGGAAACCATGATGGCAGCATAGGTAAACACAAGGAAGCACAGAGAACCTCAAACAAAAGGAATCCAAATAGGACCACACCAAGACACACCATAATTAAAATGCCAAGAACAAAAGACAAAGAGAGAATATTAAAAGCAGCCAGAGAAAAACCACTTAATTACCTACAGGGAAGCACTCATACAATTGTCAGCTGATTTCTCAACAGAAACTATGCAGGCCAGATGGGAGTGGCAAGAAATATTCAAAGTGATGAATAGCAAGAACCTACAACCAAGATTACTCTACGCAGCAATGCTATCATTCAGAATTGAAGGTCAGATAAAGAGCTTCACAGATAAGAAAAAGCTAAAGGAGTTCATCAACACCAAACCAGTATTATATGAAATGCTGAAAGGTATTCTTTAAGAAGAGGAAGAAGAAAAAGGCAAATGTAAAAATTTTGAACAACAAATACATATCTATCAACAAGTGAATTTGAAAATCAAGTGAATTAAAAATCTGATGAACAGAATAAACTGGTGAATATAATAGAATCAGGAGCATAAAAAGGGAGTGAACTGACAATTCTCAGTGGGAAAGGGGTGTGGGGGGTGCGGGAAGATTCTGGACAAAAATCGTACACCTATGGATGAGGACAGGTGGGGGGAGGTAAGGTAAGAGAGTGCAGTGGTAACTGGGTAGAGGGAAGCTATGGGGGAAAAAAAGAGGAACTATTGTAATAATCTGAACAATAAAGATTTATTAAATTAAAAAGAAATACCTTACTCATTAAGAGATAATTACGTTTCCCCTAAGTCCTAAGGCCTTGGTAAACACAAAATTACTATTTCTATGGATTGGCCTACTTTGAACATTTGATATAAATTAAATGATGGATTGTGGGGAAAAAGAGTAGAATTTTAAAGTATTGTGAAAATATGTTAACCAATTGAAATTAAAATAATAAGAAAAATATATCATTGAGAAACAAAGAATTTTAATATTACATATCATGTCACATATACCAGAACTCAAACCCTTAAGATGCATAATAATTTTTTAAAACTCAAGTAGGGGAAAAATAACATGTCATGTTGTCCATAAACAATATTTAATAGAAAGCAAGGCAAATATAGCCAATTGCACAAAATAATGAGCAAGCCCATGGTGATATAATTTATTTATAATGTGATTTATCTCATATAGTTCTTAGATTGTACTGTGAAATTTAAATAATTCTAGTAAATACCAAGAGAATGAGAAATCAATTTAAGAGCCACCACTAACAAGTTTTGGATTAGCTTTCTAACTTTAAATATTTCTCTTCATACTTATCATTGAATTGAAAATGGAGACAGAAAATAAAAAGAGCAGGTAATATATTTGCTTCCTCATATCAGTCTTCAATGTTACCAAGAGATATTCTTAGGAAGCATAATACAAATGGCAGAGGTTTATTTTTTAGACTGCACTAATTTATTTATTCACAAAATGATCCCTAGGCTGCCCAAGTCCTTACCATCTTAGTGTTACATGGTTAAAAACTGTGGGTAGTTTAGAATCTATTATTTCTACTGAGGTTTTCACAGAGGCTGCAATAATATTTGTGATACCCTGAATCTATCTGCTTTGATGAGACCTTGATGACCTTATCATATACTAACTCGCTGACCCCACTTCATGGCCTCCTGAGAAACTGTATGATTCACCCTATTCAACAGTTTTGGGGGGCAGTCTGACTCCTAGACATCTTTAATCATGTCAGATTCATGGCTGGTGGGCCAAACGCCTCAGGTTCAACATGCTTGGCCTAGAATCTGTAGCTTTGCAGACATGCTTGGTCTTAGAATCTAGGCCCTAGATCATCATAATTGCTTTCATTAAATAAATTCTGTTCCCAATCACACCCATTAGATCACAGTCCCATGTTTGACTTTGGGTCTGTTTTCAGTCTTCCTTATGCCTTCCTTGTCTATACTCCTGTCGTTACCTACCTTTCTGTTGCTGACTAATGCACTAAACAAGTAGCTTGTAATTGACATACCTGCTTACATATTTTTCCTATCTTGATATATTGCCCTCTCCTATGACAATGCAGCAACATTTTACTGATGGTTTAATATATGAAATCCAGGTAATTAATGCTGTTTTTGTCTTATTTAAAGACATCTCATCCGATATCAAATTCAGAATCACAGGTTTTAGAGGTATTAAATTTAAGTTCCAGTGAAAAATTCATAGCCCCCCATGGGACACACACAAAATGTACCCTAACAAGTCATCTGGATTTTCACAAATGATCTACAGGAGTTAAAGGCTAATAGGATTAAATAAAATTAAATTAATGAAATTGTATGCAGTCAAAAATCCCCTACACCATTAATTATGATGCTTTTTTAAAATTTGTTTTTATTGTTTCAAATGAAAAATGATTAAAAGAATTCATAACCCATATATAACACATATAAAACCCAGTTGGATAGTTCTAGAACTTTCTCTGCTTCTTTTAGAAAATGTGTTGCCTGCTTTGAACATGTATGTGAGAAAAAGCTCTTTAAATACAAAATAATCATCATTGCATTTAAAATGACCTAGTATGCTTCCTTTAAAGCTATCATATCAAAATTAAATAAGTATAATCCTATATAAAAAATAGAAACATGCAAATGTGACTGTACTTTAGCTCCTGATTGGCTATGCTACCAGCCAATCAGGAGCGGGGGCGGAGCCAAGTGTTGTGAGCGCTGGGCCCTGGGGGTGGAGATGAAATGGCAGTGGTGGTGAGCGCCCAGCTCCCAGGTGCTGTGAGGGGAAGCAGAGGCAGCAGCAGCAGTGGTGGCAGCAGCAGGGAGCACCCATTCCCTGGGTGCTGTGAGAGGAAGTGGCAGCAAGTGCCCAGCCCCTGGGGCTGGGTGGTCACATGCAGCCTGGGCTGAGCTGAGCAGGGCGATGGCTGGGTGCCCCTTTAGGCCTTGGGCAGGCTGAGGATGAGCCATCAGTTGGACATCCCCTGAGGGCTCCCAGTATGTGAGCGGGGGCAGGTTGGTTGAGGGACCACCCACCCCCAGTGCACGAATTTCGTGTACTGGGCCCCTAGTTTTATAATATAATATCTGATGTTACTATAAACCAATATAATGTCCACCCAACTTCTAACATTTCAGGTATTGTACTCTATCCAATTATTTCCTGGTAAATACGGGGCAGTGACTCATGGAGATGGACCAAATGATTAAAATCATTCTAAAGAGCACTGATCATAAACATCCTGTCTGGTTGTCAGGTCAATGTGTTCCAATTTGGGGTTTGTAAAATTGTAACTCTATGCCTACCCTACCCAGTCTCACCTACTTCATTTCCATATAACAGTGGCTAATCTTAAACAATATTTAAGCTAATGATGACTTTTATTTTTTATTATATTGATTGTTTTTTTACAGAGAGGAAGGGATAGGGGTAGAGAGTTAGAAACATCAATCAGCTGCCTCCTACACACCACCTACTGGGGATGTGCCTGCAACCAAGGTACATGCCCTTGACTGGAATCGAACCTGGGACCCTTCAGTCCACAGGCCAATGCTCTATCCACTGAGCCAAACCAATTGGAGCTAATGATGACTTTTAAGTTAGATAGGGAGTTTGGCTTAACTTTTCAAATTTATGCTGAGCTTAGGCTGTTAACTATAGAATCATTGGCAGTCTCCCCAATTTTAGACTTAGTGATTTTTATCAAATCTCTTCAATTCTATTCATTGATTTATTATAGAAAGAGAGGAAGGTGGAAAGAGAGAGAGAGAGGGGGGGGAGAGAATGAGAATGAGAGATTTGTGTGCTACTTAATCAATGCATTCATTGGATGATTCTTGTATGTGACCAGGCATGGAACCTGCAACCTTGACACCTTGGTGTATCAGGCCAATGCTTTAATTAACTGAGCTAATCAGACTGGGACTGGGCCTTAAAACTTATATTTTATTAGGTTATTGAACAGGTTTAAAATCTTACCAAGATGTCATGTGAATACTTATAGTTATTAAAAGTATCAAGTATAATATAGGTAAAGACAAAAAATGAGTGAGAAGGCTACTCTTTGTATCAAGTCATGTAGATATTTTTTCCTTTTCAATCACAATGTGAATTCTTTTTCATTCTTGTATTCTGAATTAAATAACTAGTTCAAGTCACTTCTGTATTTATTGAACTAATAATCATATATTCTGATAATATGTCATAAAAATAAAAACCTTCCTGCTAAATTCTCCATTTATCTGAAAAAAAAAATTCACCTGTTTCTCTTTTCAGTGAGAAAAGAATGCTAATACTGATAATGGTTAAGTAATGAACTCTAAAAATATTGTCCCGATCCATGGGTTATATTTAATGATCATATTAAATATAAACTTTATTTAAAGCTGCATGCCCCAATTTCCACCCTAAGCAATTTATGTGAACTCAGGAACCTCCCTTCTATCACCCATTTGTGACCTTAAGTTCTAACTTTCTAAAGATTATGTTGCTAACCATCCACCATTGGTGTGGATGTGTATGGATCAAAAACAGAGGTTAGTGTAAAGCATAGGGAATATAGTAATAATAGTGTAATAACTGTGTGTGGTGCCAGGTGCCAGGTGGGTACTGGAAATGTTTTGGGAAACATTTTGTAAAGTATATGATTCTCTAACCACTATGATGTACACCTGAAACATATACAAAATAATATGAATGTGTATTATAATTGAAAATAAAATTAAAAAATAGAACTTAGCATTACCTTGTGCTTACAAAAATAATTCCTATTACCATATCATAAGCTAATGTTATCATTCCATAAATATATTTATTATTATTGGGTATCTTTTGAGCACCAAGATATAGAGGGGCCTTATGGTGATATGCCCAATGGAAATAGAAGGGGATAATAACCTGCTCACAGCTACACAAGTTAATATTTCTGCAGCAGGACTCTGTTAACAGTTATGAACGTATGGATGAAATGAGGATAGGCATGTAGTGTCAGTATAACAGAATACAATTAGAGTGTCAACATGTAATGCAGATGGTGCAAATCAAATGTATACCTGAGCTACAGGCAGGTAACGGAAAAGCATGAAGTACTGAATGAGTAAGCAATAGATGCTAAGCTGGCATGTACTGACATATTTAACACTGTGCAAGGCAAATAAACCAGTTTGATGGCCCAGCTGGTATGGCTTGGGAGTCAAGGTTCGATTCCTGGTTAGGGTACATGCCCGGGTCATGGGCTTGATCCCCAATGTGGGGCGCACAGGAGGCAGCTGATCAATGATTCACTCTCATCATTGATGGTTCTATGTCTCTCTCTCTCTCTCTCTCTCTCTCTCTCTCTCTCTCTCCCTACCTCTCTGAAATCAATAAAAATATATTTTAAAAATAAATAAGTAATTAAAAACAGTTTGATGGTCAATTTGACTTCTGTTGTTCCTCCTAGTCTTTGAAAATATCCTAAGTCACAATCATCTGTATTTATTTATTATAATATATTTATTTGTAAGCTTGCATACCCATGATGGAAGTTCTATAGAAATGCTGGGTTGGAAAAGATGGATTGTCAGGGGATACACTTTATAGTGATGATTTTCCTAAGTTCAGAATCCTATACCAAATATAAATGCATGAAAAAAATAGTGACCAATGAAAATAAGTCATTGAAGATATTTCCATTAGTCTGATTCAAGCTCCACATATAAAGGACAACATAATAAAGAAATATCAAAATGGGGATTAAAGGGATTCCTTCATGGACATTTGACGTGTTTATGCCATATTTGGGGACATTCTTCTTTGACATAGTTTAAAAACTAAGAGAATTTATTCTGTTGCAGAGAAAAAAAGGTACCATGAAAATCATGGACAATAATTTTTGTGAGGGTCAGTATTATTTTTCTATCTAACTCAGCGGTAGGCAAACTGCAGCTCTGTTGACTAATGAGTTTGCCTACCACTGACCTAACCCATTGCTCAATTTTATTACCATTTTAAAATATCAATATTTATTTCTATGCCCAAATAATTTTAGTTATTTTCATGGTCATACTTTTGGATATTCCATAGTGCAAGCCCTTACGTTACACACACACACACACACACACACACACACACACACACCACATGCACAGTACTTAATTTTCCATCAAGAAAAGGAAGTATCTATGTTTATCAAATTAAACATTATTTTCAAACATTAGCAGACGTTGATATTAGAATATTATACCTAATTTTATTTCCTAATTTAAGCAAATTAACTTAATATGAAGAAAGTAACTTTAGCAAATTTTTTAAATTCACATCACATTCAATTATTAGAACAAACCTTTTTTTATAGACTAGAACCAGTTTCAGTCACTGCCTCCTGGAATTATAATTTGACAAATTCTGAACACAGAGAACTAGAATTTAATAACAGTGGGTCTTTGGCTGTAGCTGCTTATAGAAAAAGAAAGCAATTATATACATTCACAAGCACTGACAAGGAGAAACACAACTTTGGATGGGAAAAAACTTGCATTAGTCTTTCTGACGTGTTCCTGTGGTGTGATTTATTATGTAGACAATCAGCTCAACTTCTCAAGTTTGATAATCTTGGAATCATTTGAGTTTTAAATTTTAATGAAAATTCATTAATTCCAAGGCCAAAAGAAGTGATTCTAATTGCTTTTGAGAATCAGACTATGAAAGAATTCTTTGGCAAATTTGTACTGTCTTTTCTCTCATTTATTATTGGTTGCTTTGTAGGTACTTAATTGAAGGTCCTATGATTATCAGCATGGGTTGACATTAGTGCACTCCATGCATTTTAAATAGTAGGCCAGATGTTTAAAGGATCAGCCCAAGCATCAATAGCATGCCAGTGTGAATAATAAAAGTTTAATTATCTACAAGAAGCAAATAAAAAGCATACGCTTATCCCCCTTTTCACCCGAAAGAGAAGATGAATCCCTAAGTGACATTTTAATAAAAATAGTTGACTGTGAACTGTTGGAGAATTTAGTAGAAAACTTGTTGTTAGTTAATGTTAATTCTATTTGTCTCCTTAGCTCACCATACATTCACATATGCACATACAAACAAACAGATACACACAAGAATATGGGATTTGAGATCATCTGAAGAAATTTGTTTGAGGGATCCTGTCTAATAGAACTGTAATATCCAAATTAACTATCACTCCGTCACAAAGATGGTAGTACCTATAGCCACAAGATGGCAGCAGCCAGCCCTCCCAACCCTGCCAGAGTCCCCCAGTCCCAGGGACAGGGAGGGCTGCTAAGAGCAGGCATCGTGAGTGGCCTGGAAGAATGCTTACTTTGTTGCCATGGCTATGAGGCAAGTGTTCCATGACTGGCCACAGATGGGCTTCTGGATAGTGGGTGCGGAGCAGTCAGTCCCTGCAGAGAGCTACTAGTGCATGGATTCATGTGCAGAGCTACTAGTAACTATATAAAAATTCATTCAGATACTGAGAAAAACTGGAAGAGAGGCAGGATGTGGTAATCCATGCTTAAGTGATTTACTGGTTTTATATTGGCTAAGGCTTAACGTAACATAGGTGCTCTTATGTCCAGAATTAATGATTCAAAATTTTGGAGTTATTTGGGGATTGTTTATAAAAGTGTTCTGACCTGCCCAGCTGGCATGGCTCAGTGGTTGAGCATCAACCTATGAACCAGGAGGTCAGAGTTCAATTCCTGGTCAGGTTACATGCTGGGGTTGTGGGATCAATCCCCAGTGTGAGGCGTACAGGAGGAAGCCAATCAATGATTCTCTGTCATCATTGATGTTTATATCTTGTCTCCCCTCTCCCTTCCTCTCTGAAATCAATACAAATATATTTTAAAAAGTATTCTGACTCTAAAAATTATAGTGACTCATAGCACATAAAAATTCTGGTATGTGTGCATTTTACATTCTTATAAAAGAGAAATAACAAGCAGTTGGATAAAGGAATGAGAATTTCTCCATGCATATACATTTTTCAGTAATATTTCTTAAAATGTAGCAAATGTAAACATAATTGATCTAAAATTGTATTTTTGTTTAGTATATAAGTATATAAATTAACCTTTTCTAACCTTAATGTTTTTATAATTTTAAAATAATGTATACTTTATATCAAAGAATGAATTGGTACCATTCTGATAGGAAAATGTTTATCTCTATATATTGACATGTTAGATCAGTGGTTGGCAAACTGGGGCTTGCGAGCTGTGTTTTGCCACTCTGTTGACTAATGAGTTTGCCCACCACCGTGTTAGATGACTAATCTATATATTAAAACCTAAGTGACCTTTTCAGCAGAATGACTGATCACTATGATGCGCACTGCCCCCTGGTGGTCAGTGCACTCCTGGAGCATCGCTCAGCCAGAAGCTAGGCTCACAGCTGGTGAGTGCAGTGGCAGTGATGGGAGCCTCTCCCCACTCTGCAACAGCACTAAGGAGCAGCAGAGCCTAGCAGTAAGGAATAGCAAGCAGGCAGGCGGTAAGGAGTGAGGGGCCCTAGACTGCTAGTAGACACAAGCTGTGCTGAGGGACCCTCCTCTCCTCCAGTGTATAAATTTGATGCACTGGGACTCTAGTTTGTTTATAATGAGTATTTGGGTAGATCAAAACTTTTCACATCTACTTTGAGCTTTGTATTACTAATCGCTGGTTTCAAATTATTTAGGAAATATCCTAAATCATTTCTATTTACTTCTATTTAGGCAAAATATCTCACAAATTAAAAATGCAAAGAAAAACACTATTGTTTCATTTGGTCCAATGCATGGGAAAGGGCTTCAGGGTGGTCAACAGAATGACCGGTAGTTTCAGGCAGAGGCCCAGGTAAAAGCCAGACACCAGGAGATGCAGAGAGGCCTCTCAAAGGCCTCTAGGCTCCAAAGACTCCTAATCGTACTTTAGGGTAGAGACTTTCCAAGTGATGTTCTCCCAGCCCAGCCTCAGAGCCCGCCAACCTGCTGATCTGAGACAGGTGTGGCCATCTTCTTGATCAGTTTCACCTGCACATCCAGGAAGCAATTTGTCAGGAAGTTCCAGAGCTGAGGGTCTGCACAGGCAGAACCAGGGCCTGTAGCTCCAAGAGGGTCTGGCTCAGGTCCCTCTCCAAGGCCAGGGCAACTTCCATGGCAACCTGAGTTTTGTCCCATTCTTCTTGGGGAGGCTTCAGCACGTCTTGGAAGAGAATGTGGCCTCCTTGCTTGTTTTACAACTTTAAGAGATGCTCATCACCTTCACGGAAGAAGTGACCCCCGCTCTTCATGGCTACATTGTCGCAGTGGAAATAGAAACCCCGAGAGAGGTACGTGTGGGGAGCCCACAGATGCAGGTTGGGCAGAGTGTTGACTGCAGCCTCCACCTCAGTGGAATAATTCTGATGAATTTGGGAGCTCATGGTTGTTTGGCAATAAGGAGTTAAGGTAGAAAAAAACTGGTGTGTTGTCTGGTGGTTCTGAAGGTTGTGGCTGGCTGAGAGGCAGGAGAGTGACCAGAGTCTGCAAGAAGGGGTGTCCCTGGGTCTGTTCTGTCCAAACACTGTTGAAGCAAGAGACAGATCGGGGGCCACTAAGGGCACTGCCCAGAATTTAATTTCTTTATTCTATCAGAAACATTCATCATAGAAGAATTTGCATGATGTGGTTTGCAAAATTTTGTGTACTTGGTATTTAATAAATCTCAATGTCAAACACTGTAACTTTCAGGTTGTCTTTCTTTCAGTTTTAATAAATAAGAGGCTCTGCATTCCCCTGGTGTCTGGCTTTTACCTGGGCTGATTTAGATAAATCAGCATTTATCTAAAAATGTTCATGAATATCTTTGGAAAATGTGAGAGCAATAGTAATTTGTGGCTATACTCTTTCTTGCATGGAATCTTAGGTTTCCACTTTGTGGGTTTAGTAGATTTTTTAAAGTGAGGGAATAAAAGACACAAACAAATTAAGAATGCAGTCTTCAGGTTATTATTTTGTTACCTAAAGCATAGATAACATTTTCAGTTTGTTTGGACTACTGGGTCTAAAGTCTTAGCAACATGTTCATTGTAGAAGGGTTTCCATTCTAGCCTCCAGCAGAATTTTGAGGTCCAGTTCAGAGACAAAGCAGCAGATGAGGGGGTAAAACTTGTAGGTATTCATCACTCTAAAGAAAATGTTATGTCTTTTTTAATCTCAACAATGTGCCTAATGAATGTGTATTTGGATTTTATTGAAGAATATAGATTGCCCTAGATGGTTTGGTTCAGTGGATAGAGTGTTGGCCTGCAGACTGAAGGGTACCAGGTTAGATTCCAGTCACAGGCAGGTGTCTGGGTTGTAGGCCCTCCCCCAGCCCAGGCCCTGGTCAGGGCGTGTGCAGAAGGCAACTTATGGATGTGTTTTCCTCACATCGATATTTCTCTCTGTCTTTCCCCTTCTCTTCCACTCTCTAAAAATCAGTGGGAAAATATCCTCAGATGAGGATAAAAAAAAAAAAAAGAAGAAGAAAGAGGAAGAGGAGGAGCAGGAGGAGGAGGATATATACCAGTGTACATATTGTGTTGAACATAATTAAAGCTGAAGTTTACTAAAATTAATGGAGGTGATCACATTCTAAGGTATAAAAACTCAAATCTCTATATTGTGCAAGTGAAAGTAATATAACTAATATACTATCGTATGCCAACTACAATTAAATTAAAAGCAACAGGATTTGGATAGAAAATTTTTCACACAAGTTAAATAGAGAAATATCCTATGTTTACATATGGGGCATTTACCTGATTGAAAGATCAAAACTGAATTGATTTAATTGGATGTTGAATACTATATAGTTAATTAGTGGTGACTCACTATTAAAACAACCATCTCAAGCTTTGCCAGAATTATTTTAAAAAATCATTAGTATCTGATTTACTAAAACAAAAAATCTGATTTTAATGACTTTTTATACTTTAAATAATTCATTTCAAATCCATAATTGAATATCAGGTGCAGCTCTACAGTTTTTCTCTTTTTGTACTGCTTTTAGTTCTGTTTTCCACTTAGAGCCTATTTTTGTATCATTAAGCCATTAGTGTGCCTATTAAACTTTACTAAAGGTTTTAAACCTATTAAAATATTTATTTGCCAAGATTATGAATTTTTCACATGACAAACTGCTTGTTTATAAAGATCCATATATTCTAACATTATTTTATACTTTTAAGGAAAAGTAACACATGTCCATTACATATTAAAATGGACAAAGTTGCATAAAGAGCTGATAAATTACTGCATCACCTTCATCTAAATCTATTAAATATTGGCATGAATGATCCATTCACACCAATATTTACACCTCTACTTATATAAATATGCCTAAATATCCTATATAATAAAAGGCTAATATGCAAATCAACTGAACAGCAGAACAACTGGTTGCTATGACGTGCACTGATCAATAGGGGACAGACACTTGACGCAGGAGCTGTCCCTGGTGGTCAGTGCACTCCCACAGGGGGAGTACTGCTCAGCCAGAAGCAGGCTCACTGTTGGTGAGCACAGTGGCAGTGGCAGGAGCCTCTCTCACCTCTGTGGCAGCACTAAGGATGTCCAACTGACAGCTTAGAGCGTGCCTAAGCCATCAGTTGGACATCCTGCGAGGGCTCCCAGACTATGAGGGTGCAGGCCGGGCTGAGGGACACCCCCACTGAGTGCACAAATTTTGTGCACCTCACCTGTAGTACATATATAAATATATAAGTTATATATAAGAATATATCTGTAAAATATAACTATACATATCATATATGACTCATTATATGCAATTATATTATTTTATTTTGAAAATGAAAGTGAGCCCAGCTGGTTTGGCTCAGTGGTTGAGCATTGACCTATGAACCAGAAGGTCACAGTTCAATTCCCAGTCAGGGCACATGCTCAGGTTGCAGGCTAGATCCCCAGTAGGGGAGTCAGCCAATTGATGGTTCTCTCTCATCACTGGTGTTTGTATCTCTCTCTCCCTCTCCCTTCCTCTCTGAAATCAATAAAGATGTATTTTTAAATGGAAATGAGGTTATACTATACATATATATATATATATATATATATATATATATATATATATATACACATACATATATTCTAGCTTTTTGTCAGTTAAAAATTTCAAAGGGTGTATTCCCAGGTTAGAACCTATACTCATATATCATGTAGTGACTCTTCCCCACCTCCTTTCTCTATTCCAACTTGTTTTTAGCATTTCTTCATACAATAAGTTGTAATTTGGTCTTCACTCTTTGAGAGTACATAATATTCATCCTCATTGACTCTCTACACTTTAAATAAATGTTTGATTCTAAGTTAGTCTTTATAAATACCAGCAAAGCAAGGGCAATGCAATTAGCTATCAGTTATAGTTGAGCCAATTCACCCAGGGAAAGTGTATATATTTTTCTAGGAGTTTTTAAAATTAAAACCTCAAATTTGTGAAACTATGAGAAACACTGCTCTATATCATTTAGTAGAATGATTTTACCAAACACCCAATAAGGCATCCTCCTTATATGGACTCTTTTTTATTAGGCTAAAGGGTTAATATGTTTCTGAAGGACTTCAGGTACCCTCTTGGACTGCATATGTTAGCTTGGCTTCTGAGCTGAGGGAAGTTCAAGTAAGTTTTCTCCATGGATTTTCTTCATTTCTAGCTCATCACTGTTCTGACAAAATCCTCTTTTAAGGTGCTACTGGGCTATAGAGTTGTTTCGAATGCCAGAATTCATTCAATCAAATGTGGCACATACAACAGGCCGAACAAAGGGAAAAAACCCTCTAAAAATCCCTGCAAACAGGCAACTCCACATTCCCTAATTCTAGAGTTTATACAGTGGTCCAGACAATTTTCATTTCCATACACTTATTTGCTTATGATTTCAAATGTCTGTACTAAGAATTATTTACCACTACTGAAATAATGAATCAGATCCCATCAGGCATGGCCAGTATGCTTGTAGCTAAAGTATAACTATGGAAAGGAAATGACATTTTAATTTATAGAAGCATGATAATGGGCATTTTGTACTCTTTTCATAGCTATGAATTGGCCTGTTCAGTTCTTTCTTGTCATTGTACTGAGCACTTTATTTTTTTTTTTTACCAGCTGATATGAGTAATAGGAACCTGGTGTCCAGGTGAAATTGATAAACAGGATCCATTACAGTTTAGAATAAATTCTAGAGATCTGATATACAACTTAGTGCTTATAGTTAAAAATACAATGCTGGGCATTAAAACATGCTAAGAGGATGGAGCTCATGTTAAGTGTATGTAAGACACACACACAACAACAATACATAAAGGAACATAAGAACATTTTTGGACCTGATGTATATCTTTAGTACCTTGATCTAGTAATGATATGGGTTTATGCCTATGTTTAAACTGAACAAAATGTATACACTAAATATGTGCGATTTTGGTATGTAAATTATACCTCAATAAAACTTTCAAAATTTTGGAAGAGTCAGGGTAGCATTAGTAAAAATACTGACCATGTAGAAAGTAAACAAGTCCTAGTCTAATACACCACTCTCTTTTTTTTAGATATCTTGATAATATGATATTCACTTTGAGGTGTCAGTAAATAATCAAATAAATTGATCTTAAGAAATCTATACTAATAAAAGGGTGATGTGTTAATTGTGTCTTCCAGACGTCATTCTGGATGTCCTTTCTGACAAAGTCGGGGCCTGGCCAGCCCAGGCAGCGCTGCCCAAGGTCCCAGGTGCCTGTGGCCAGCCAGAGGGAGGGAAGCCCAGGTCCCACTTGCCTACAGCAAGCCCGAAGAGGGAAGTCTGGGTCCCAGGTTGGGGGCGGGGGAGGGCAAGATAGAGGCAGATAGGAGCAATCAGACAGGCAGGCAAGTAGTTAGGGGAAATCAAGCAGGCAGAGAGGTTGGGGTGATCAGGCAGGCAGGCAGATGAACAGTTAGGAGCCAGTGGTCCCAGATTGTGAGAGATTGCAGGCCAGGCTGGGGGACTCCCACCCCCTGATGTGCACAGATTTTGTGCATTGGGCCTCTAATATGGTATACTAGAGGCCCAGTGCATGAAATTTGTGCACTGGGGATGGGTGATCCCTCAGCCCAACCTGCCCCCTCACACATACTGAGAGATCTTAGGGGATGTCCTACAAACCACTCACCCCAGCCAGCCCAAGGCCTAAAGCCTCTAGCCAAGGCTTTGCGCCTTGGGCACCCAGGCATCACCCTGAAATGGGATCAATGGCTGGCTCCATTCCAGCTAAGCCCACCCACTGCCCACCCCTCATCTGGGCTTTCGCCCTGGCCAGCATGTGCTGGCCACCTCAACCCCACCCCCCATGGCCCTGGCTGCCTTGGCCCTGCCCCCTCCAACCCCGATGGCCTCGGCCCTGGCCCCCGCATCCCTGGCCACCTCGGCCCCACCCCCCTGTGACCCAGGCTCCTTGGCCCTGCCTCCTGTCCCCGGTCATCTTGGCCCCGCCCCCCATGGCCCAGGCTGCCTTGACCACACCCCCGGCCATGGCCACCTCAGCCCCACCCCCACTCCTGATTGGCTGGTGGGCGTGCCTTTGGGTGTAGCAAAGGTATGGTCAATTTGCATATTACTCTTTTATTAGATAGGATAACTTGTCTTACTCTGCCTCTGGCCTGGAGTTAAGATTCTCTAGTGGTTCCAGACCTTTTGGGGAAAAATATAAAGAAGTGTATAAAAATGCTTTAAGACTTTCTTCATAAAAAGAATACTTTTTATTGAGGGCTTTCTATGTACTCCTAAGCTGGGTTTTATGATTGTCCTCATTATATATGTAAACAAACTGGAGCACAGAGAGACAAAGTCATTTGTCCAGGCTGTCTGAGCGAATACGTGCTATAGTTAGGATTTGTGCCTAGACCAACTTCCTTTAACTTCTATTCAACCCTGTTTCTTCTCTACTCAAAAAGTGTTTCAGCTTCAAATCTAAAACTCTAAAGGAAAGGAAATTCTGATTGGAGAGACAAGATTTCAGTCACTTACAAATTATCTTTCTCCTCCTGGTATTTGTCTCTTTCACAAATACTCCATACTCTGATTAAAGTCATCTTTCACTCTGAACTCTGTAGACTTGCTAAGATAGGATTGTTAAAAGAACTGAATTTCAATTAACTTTGCCATTGATTACTGTATGACTCCAGAGGGGTGTTCTTTTTTTTTTCAGGTTAATTGGGACTTTATGTCGTATCTCAAATATTAATGATAACACTGTAGGCAGTAAGTAGCAAACTGGGATTCCTTTCACAATTTCTCCTTTGCCCTTGTGTGCTACAAATTACGATAAGCAATGGCTCTGGTAAGCTTATGGTTTCCTGTAAACTGGTCACTAAATGTTCAATAGCCTTAGAATGTACTGGTTTTCCAATAAAATCTACAGGTTGAAGATTCACTCAGCAGTTTTTCTAGGTCTTTTACTAGAAAGTTATTACTAAAAAGCATAGAGTAACTGCCCAAAGTTGAATATAATTTTCAGTTAAACATTTCAATTTCTTAAAGGAGCATTATAATTTTACAAAGCATTTACATTCCTGTATCACAGTTTGAATGTTCTAGGGTCATCAATGAATCTAAAGAAAATAAATTAACCCATGAATGTAATTGACCCTCAAATTATATCCCCATACAAGTAATCCTCCATTTGCTCAATTTCTGTATTAGGCTTTTATTATATAGGATAGCGATTCTTATATTTGTGCAGTGCAATCTCATTGTGGTTTTAATTTGCATTTCTTTGATGTTTAGTAATGTTGAGTACTTTGATATATACACTTGTTGTCTGTGTATCTTCCTTGGAGAAATGTCTGTTCAGTTTACTTATTTTGTCAGTCAGGTTTTATTTGTTGTTTTTAGATGATACTGAGTTATATTAACTTCTTAGATATTTTAGGTATTAGCCCTTTATTAGATATGTACTTCACAATCGCACTCTCCCATCTGTGGGTTATCTTTTAATTTTGTTAATGTATTTCCTTTTCTATGCAAGAAAATTTTAGTTTGAAATACTCCCACTTGTCTGATTTGTTTAAGAATATAGAATGTGTTCTTTCTGTTTTGCAGATAAACTTTTTAAATGAGATATAATTGACATATTACAACATATTAGTTTCAAGTATATTTTTTCTACTCTGCAATGCTTACTTTATTGTGGTTTTAAAATAGCACCATTTTCACCATACTTAGCTTCTTCCACAGTTCTTCCTTAATTATGTACACAAGGCAACTAGGTTTTAAAAAGAAAAGAGGAACTATCTCCTTGTGTCTTTGGATTACATTCTTTGTCATTTGGTCTCTCTGTTTCGCTCTGTGTCTCTCTCTTTCTCCCTCTTTTCCCCCCTCCTTTGTTGATGACACTGCAGAGAATAAGCTATTAGAGCATACATCACACTGTTACATTATCTTTACATAGGGAAAGGAATGGGCAAAGTGAAAAATACCCTTCACCAAATGTCCAGCCTTCTATATAGGGCTTCAGGGATCTGTAAGCAAATCAGTAAGTAATTAGCAATTCTAGCTTTAGCAAATACATTTTATTAATTCTTTGAGGAGAAAGCACTTACCAAAGTGAAGAAAAATTTACAAAGGCAACTAGATCATTTAAGTAGAAATGGGCAATATCTCCTGTGACTCTAGGTTATTTTCTTTGTCCCCCATAGTAGTGTAGTTTCTCCTCTCAGGACTGGAGGCTGATTTGTATGGTATGATAGAAGGCAAGAACCACATGCCTTTGTAATGGGACAATAGACTAGGGCATGCCAAAGGAAGACAAAGTGTACATCTTCTTATGTATTTCTTCTTTTACTTTTGAGAGGGAAATTTATTCAGTATTGATCTAGTAAACTAAAATATAAGCAAATTATAAAATTTATAATGTTTCAGCATAGTTTATGTAATAACTTCCTTTATTCTCAGTATTTTGAGCTTTATAAAGCAGTGAGCTGAATTCCCCCAAGACAAAACTGGCTTTCCATCTGTCAAGGTTGCCTAGATTGGATTTCTACATTTGATACCTGGCGAGATTCATTAACTGCTTTCTTCCACTCTAATTCTAAGATATATGAATCCATGATTCTAACTATTATACTTTCTTGCAGTTTCATTCTCCATTTCTTCTTTTCAATTAAGCAAGTGTCTAAACATTTTATGAAGATAACTCTGGCAATGGTATGGAGATGGGTAAGACAGAAGGGAGAAGACTCCAGGAAGCTAAACTCACAATTTATGGCTCTTCCTTATTGCCTAAGTCTTCCCAGAGTCTTTCGTCAAGGAAGAAGCATTTAAACTCTTCTTTGGGGGGCTGTTTTTATTCTGGAGCAATAATATGTTGGTGGAACATGCTTCTGTGCATAATTAAAGAATCCATTTCAATTATAGTTTATCCACTGCTGCTCGTGGTACTGCAGATTTTTGGGTCTCTGCTGTCATCAATACCCAATTAATGTCTGTCTTAGATTTATTTCAGTGTGCTATGTTATAAAATTTGATTGTTCTTAATCCCAACTTCCCAGTTAATTTTAACCAAGTTTCTCAATGACCTGGTTAAATCAATAACAAGCTAAATGAAAATACCTCTAGACAGCAGCATAATGCTATAGATTTTCTGTTACTCAAGTCATATTGTTATTAGATTTTTATACAGTACCATAATGGACATTCTTCTTTTGGCCCTTTCCTTTGATTCTGAATAACTAAATGAGAAGAACAGTAGAACAGGCTGAGTAATAAAATGAAAACATAGCCAAAAACAAGGTGACAAATCAAGGTTTGGAGCACAAACCAATAAATGTTGTATTACGGAGTGGTGATTTTGGAAGGTGGTTGCTGATACAGGGCACAAACTATAATTTTTGAAGTGTCCCATCCATTTATTGAGACTGAATTGGAGGCAAGAACTGTAATGAACCCCTTTCATGTCCCACGTGGTTCAGAGTTCAGATTCAGGGTCCGGGCTCTGGAGGAGGCTGCATGCAAATGAAAGAGACTAGAAAATATTAATTTGGAAATATTGGAGGCCAGGAAGGAGCTCAACTCAAGGGGAAGGACTTCACCTTGCTCTCTCCTAGCTATGCTATTCCTTTTATTCAGGTTTTGGGATACACTCATAGCCTTTAGGCAGTCAATTCCAATAATAGCTCCATGATAGCCCATCACCAAGGAATTACATAAGACTAAAAGGTGTATGTTGCTTTATCTGCCGTTGTCTCAACTACACAGTAGGTGGTTGGCTCTGACCTTTCAGAGCTTCAGGTTTGACCAGCCTTCCAGTTCCTTGTCCACACCTCTCTGCTACTGAGGACAATGGGTGGCTTCCAACAAAGAACCTAAATTTTGTGACTCTGGAGACCAGTATTCTATTTAACAATAGGCATATTATGGACTTTGGTTTAGCCACCTAAGTGCTATAGGGAGAAGAGTATTTCCTTCTGTGGTTTAAAGTCCCAGTAAAAGGTACCTTATAATTAGTTATTGGAGGAATTTAATTATTCAAATTTTATACCTAAGTAAGAAAGCTACCTGAGAAAGCAGTTATTTTGCTGGTATTCCATCCTGTGTTTCATACTATTTTTCAGGAAAAAAACATTGCTGCCTGAGACTAAAAGTATCAGGAAATATTTTTTAACAGTTTCAAACCATTTAAAAAAGAATACATAGATTATTTCATGACTCCCATAATAATGGACAGATTGTATTTTTTATGTGAATAAAAAGACCCAGAGTTCAAAGAGCTTGCACCTTTCACCTTTGGTTTCCTGGTGGCAGAGGGAGATCTGATTGCTTAGGAAGAAGATTATAATCTGGTGCCCCAGATGTTAGATATCAATAAGATTTTTATATTTGCCTTTCTTAACTTTTCCACGGCTGCCCAAGACATGAACCCCCTAGTTTTTATCCATTGGTCATATAAATAAGGATGTGAAAATATTTTAAATATGTTTTAATGATCCTGGTTCACTTGCAATCTAGGATTTAAGTAGATTCTACAGTCTAAATATCAATATTGACCAGCTTGGCTCACTTTTTTAAATCATTCTTTTAAAAAATATATATTTTTTATTAATTTCAGAGAGGAGGGGAGAGGGAGAGGGAGAGAGAGAGAGAGAGAGAGAGAGAGAGAGAAATATCAATGATGAGAGAGAATCACTAATCAGCTGCCTCCTACACGCCTCATTCTGGGTACCAGGCCCATAATCTGGGCATGTGCCCTTGACTGGAATCAAACCTGGGACCCTTCAGTCTGTAGGCCAGTGCTCCATTCACTGAGCCTAACCAGCAAGTACTATGGGCTCATTCATTTCCAACCATTCTTGTGTGTCTATTATGTGCCAAGAAAAGATTACTCTCTAAATTTAGTACTCATGGACTTGATGTCAATAAAAAATAGACCATTTCTTTTGTTTAACTAAATGATTTATTTAAAATGTATCTAATATAAAATAAAATCATATCATTATACCTATAATTCAATCCTACAAGAAGTTTCTATTTTATTATTTTTTCTTATCCTACCTAAAAAAGAGTAATATGCAAATTGACTGCCACTCCAAGACACAATATGGCTGCCTGCAAGTGGCCAAAGATGGCTGCCCCCATGTGGCCACAAGATGACCACCACAAGATGGCTGGCAAGGGAGGACAGTTGTGGGCAGTTGGGGGTGACCAGGCCAGCACAGCAGGGCAGTTAGGGAAGACCAGGCCAGCAAGGGAGGGCAGTTAGGTGGGACCCAGGCCTGCAGGGGAGGGCAGTTAGGCGTGACCAGGCCAGCAAGGGAGGGCATTTAGGTGTGACTCGGCCAGCAGGGGAGGGCAGTTGAAGGCAACCAGGCCTGCAGGGGAAGACAGTTAAGCGTGATCAGGCCAGTAGGGGAGGGCAGTTAGGAGGGACCCAGGTCTGCAGGGGAGGGCATTTAGGCATGACTGGTCCAGCAGGGGAGGGCAGTTGGGGGCAACCAGGCCTACAGGGGAGGACAGTTAGAGATGACCAGGCCAGCAGGGGAGGGCAGTTAGGGGCTATCAGGCTGGCTGGGAGCAAGTAGGCATTGATCAGGCTGGCTGTGTAGTGATTGGGGGGTGATCAGGCTGGCAGGCAGAAGCAGTTAGTGGCAATTAGGCAGAGGCAGGCAAGCAGTTGGGAGCCAGCAGTCCTGGATTGTGAACGGGATTCCAGGATTGGGCATAAATGGGCAGTTGGACATCCTCAAGGGATTTCAGATTGGAGAGGGTACAGGCTGAGCTGAGGGACTGAAGGACGCCCCCCCCCAGTACACAAATTCCATGCACCAGGCCTCTAGGCCTGTATAAAATATACTAGAGGCCCAGTGTACGAAAATTGTGCCAGGGTAGCCCCTCACAGCCCCTGCTGCCTCGGCTCTGGCAGCTGTTCTGGTTGATGCCTCTGTCCTTGTAGCCCTGGTTTTGTCCAGAAGAGGTCATCTGGGCAGTCATTCTGCTGTTTAGTCTAATTAACATATTAACTCTTCATTATGTAGGATAATTGAAATAAAAATTATATCTAAGTTCCAAAAAAGCATTTTTTTCTATAGGATTGCACATACATCAGTTATGGGTTTGCAATAGTCTCCTGTTATCTGCAGTGTTGCTTTCTGCCGTTCTAGTTACCTTCAGTCAATCTTAGTCTGAAAATATTAAATAGAAAATTCCAGAAATAAACAATTCAAAAGTTTTAAATGGCATATCATTTTGAGTAGTGTGATGAAATCTTGCACTGTTTTGCTCTCTTCCTGCCCAAGACATGAATAATCTCTTTGTCCAGCATCTCCACGCTGCAGTTAGTCACTTGATGGTTGTCTACATTATCAGATCAACCCTCATGTAATCACAGCGCTTGTGTTCAACTAACCATGATTTTACTTTTTAATGGCTCCAAAACACAAGAGTAGTGATGCTGGTAACTCAGACATGCCAAAGAGAAGCCATAAAATGTGTGCATATAGGAAAAAGCATAGTACATATAGGATTTAGTACTATCCTCAGTTTCAGGCGATCAAGCCTGTAGGGGAGGGCAGTTAGAGGTGACCAGGCCAGCAGAGGAGGGAATTTAGGGGTGACCTGGCTTGTAAAAAAGGCTAGTAGGGGAGGACACAGGCTTGCAGCGGAGAGCAGTTGGGGGGAACCAGGCCTGCAGGAAGGGCAGATGGGGGTGACCAGGCCTGCAGGGGAGGGCAGTTAGGAGGGACCAGGATTGCAAGGGAATGAAGTTGGGGGCAATCAAGCCTGCAGTATAAGTTGGTGGTCTAGTTTCATTTTTTTGCATGTGTCTGACCAAATTTCCAGGCACCATTTATTGAAGAGACCCTCTGGACCCTATTTTTGTCACATAATAATTGAGTATGGTGGTTTGGGTTGATTTCTGGGTTCTCTATTCTATTCCATTGGTCTAATTTCTGTTCTTGTGCCAGTACCAGGCAGTTTTGAAAACAGTGGCTTTGTAATACAGCTTGATATCTGGTATTGAGATCCTTCCTACTTTGTTCTTCTATCTCAAGATCGTTGCAGCTATTCAGGGTATTTTTTTTATTCCAGATGAATTTTTGGAGAGTGCTCTGTAGATCTGTGAAATATGCTATTGGTATTTTAATGGGGAGTGCATTGAATCTATAGATTTCTTTGGATAGTATGGACATTTTAATTACATTGATTCTACCAATCCTTGAACATGGTATATTCTTCCATCTGTTTATGTCTTCCTCGCCTCTTTCATCAATGTCCTGTAAATTTCTGAGTAGAGCTCTTTTACCACCTTAGTTAAGTATATTCCTACGTATCTTTTTGTGTGTGTGTGTGTGTGTGTGTGTGTGTGTGTGTGTGTTCAATGGTAAATGGGATAGTTTTTTTTTAATCTCTCTTTCTGTAAGTTCACTATTGGTGTATAATAATGCCATAGATTTCTTGGCATTAATTTTGTATCCTGCTACATTGCTGCATTAATTTATTAAGTGTGATAATTTTTTCATGGAGTACTTAGTGTTTTCTATGTACAGTATCATGTCATCTGCTAATAATGACAGTTTTACTGCTTTTTCAATTTGAATGCCTTTTATTTCTTGTTCTTGTCTGATCACTTTGGCTAGCATTTCCAGTACTGTGTTAAACAGGAGTGGTGAAAGCAGGCATCCTTGTCTTGTTCCTGCTCACAGAGGCACCCACAGTGTGTTTGCCCATAGGCTGTACTGATGCACTCTGAAGGGCCCTGGCACTGAAGCCACTCAATATGTCTCTGGGCAGGTATCCAGGATGAGTGAATTCAGAATTTCTACTGCTGGGGGAGTATGTCCCTGTTTGTACATGATCACGCCCAGTAAGGGCTCACAGTCGCTCCCAAGGGTACCCTGTGGATGGATGGGCTCAGAGGACTTTTGAGTTGTGGCAGTGTCTTTGCAGGTATGGAGCTCTGACACACTCTGGGGCCCTAGAGCTGAAGTTGTGCAGATGGGGTGTCTGTGACAGTTATTCAGGAAGAGTGAATTCAGAATTTCTACTGCTGGGCGAATGAGTTCCTGTTGTCCAAGATCACACTCAGCAGGGGCTCACAGCAGCTCCCAAGTGTGCCATGTGGATGGATGGGCTCAGGGGACCTGTGAGCTGTGAACACTTGCCTGTGACAATGCCTTTGCTGGTGCAGAGCTCTGAAGCACTTTGAGAGACCCTGGTGCTGGTGCTGAAGTTGAGCGGCTGGGGTGTCTGTGGCAGTTATCCAGGAAGAGACAATTCAGAATTTCTACTGCGGGGCAGCACACCCTTGTCTGTAAAAAATCACACCCAATAGGGGCTCATAGCAGCATCCAAAGCTGCAGGTATAGTGGTGTGCCCAGGAGGCCAACACTCTGGAAATGTGCACCTGTGGTATCTATAGGTCTGCCTCTGGGAAGGGGGAAGTTGCACTTACTGCTGTGGGAATGGTGCACCTTTGGAGGCGAAGGTCCTGGGTCTGGGGGTCTGCAGGTGGGGCAGCAGGATTTTGGCTGGAGTGACTGGCTGCCTGGTGGTGGCACTGATGAGTTCCTAGAAGAGGCCGCTCTCCTCCTCAAGATGGTGTGGGCCCCATGCCCAAGTCCCTCAGCCCGGGGAGTGCCTGCAGTGGTGGTAGTCTCTCCTTGTCCAAGAGAGCCTGGTCTGCAGCCCCTGCTTCTCCTGCTGGATTTGACTGTCCCTCACTCACTCACATGCACACCACACACATCCACACTCTCTCCTTTCATCCCCTCACTCACTGACATCCTCTCCTTCACCTCTGTCTTGCCAGCTGCCATCTTTTATCCTTCTCTAATTTATTTGTATTAATTTTTTCTAAGAATCAGCTTTTGTTTCATTAATTTTGTGTATAATATTTTTGTTCTCCATTGAATTTAATTCTGTACTAATATTTCTTATATACCTTCTGCTGACTTTGGTCTGCTTTTGTTCTTTTCTAGTTCTTTCTAATGTAATGTTAGGTTGCTTACTTGGGATTTTTCTTGTTTCTTTAGTTTATATTTTTCATTGTTTAAAGTATTACATATATTAGTACATATATCTACTTTTTTCTCCATTGACCTTCCTCCAGTCTCCCTTACCCATGTCACATGCCCTCATCCCACTCCCCACCCAGTGTCTTGTGTCCATTGGTGTGCTTATATGCATGCATACAAGTCCTTTGGTTGATCTATTTCTCTCCATCCCCAAGACTCCCAAGCCTTCCTGCTGATATTTGACAGTCTGTTCGGTGCTTTACTGCCTCTGTATCTTTTTATTCATCAGGTTATAATGTTTCTTGTTTCTTGAGATAGGCCTGTAATAATATAATCTTCTATTTTATTACCATTTTCAAGGCATCTCAAAAGTTTTGATATTTTTTAAATTTTCGTGACATTGATTCTAACAGAATATCTCTTTAAGAAATTACTTGTCATAAAATATAGGATTTATACTATAAGTAAATATTTTTTATTCTTCGGTACCATTCACTTATGAGTAATACAGCTGCACACTCAATAGGTTGAATTGTACATTTTAATATGACAGTCAATTCAAAGTTCTAATTTATTAACACTGTAAATATTATTTGCTGGGGCTCCTCATATGGGGCATCACCTGCTGGGGCTGACCAGCAGTCCCTGAATGACCAATGAACAGATTACTCCAGTAGTTTCACTGTGAAAGAGAAGGCTAAGGGATGGCCTGCCTGATAGCAACCAGGCAGTCTGGATTGCCTGCCTCTTTAGGCTTTCATTTTGAATTTTTATCTTTAGATACTATCAATAGGGTGACTAATCTTGGGAGGACACATGTGTTTACATTTCTCTCTAGGCAAGGGCATCCACAGACTTGTTTGGAAAGGCCAAGGAATAGTTAGGGGCACCACCTTCAGCACTCCCCTAAATTGGAATTCTGATAAACAGGGCAGGTGGCCTTCTACATACTTCCCTTTTCTCAGAATGTCCTCCTTACAACTTTCCAACCAAGTTTCTTGTGCTCCCCAACAATTATTTTAAGTTAAACATACATAACTTTGATTTAGCATATGTAGCATACATGGTGGTTGAATTTTACTTTTAACTCTGTAGTAATTCTGGAACTTTGGCACTATAGTTTGTAAATTTTATATTTTTCTTTTTTTATTTACTTTAATTAAATTTTTAAAGTAGCATTGATTGATAACATCATATGAATTTCAGGTGTGCAACTTTATAATACAACATCTGTATACTCTAATCACAACCCGAAGTGTAGTCTCCTTTAGTCACTGTGTATTTGACCCCCTTTACCTACTTTATCCTTCCCTACCCACCCCACCATTCCTGAGAAACCACCAATCTATTGTCTGAGCTTTTTATTTATTTGTTATGCTCATTTGTTGTTTTTTGTTTTATATTCCACATGAGTGAAATCATGCATTTCTTGAAATCTGACTTATTTTGCTTGGTACAATACTCTCAAGATCATCCATACTGTTGCAAGTGGCAATGTTTAATTTTTTTATTGCTGAGTAGTATTCCATTGTATATATGTACCCCATTTTCTTTATCCAATTATCCATCAAAGGACATTTGGGTTGTTTTCTGTCTTCACTATTATAAATAGGGCTTCAATGAACATAGAGGGCATGAGGGCATGATGAGCATTTGCATATTAGCTCTTTATTATATAGAATTCTTTCCCCAAGGCATAGAGAGAAAATAGAAATTTTATAGACTGAAATAGTTTCTGAGAAGTCTATTTTAGAGTTATAATATTTGATATAGGTAGATTAAAAATGCACATAATGTTCACATCTGAAAATGATTAGTCACATTTGGTATTAAAAGTAAATATAACCAAATTCTAAATACCTTTGTAGACCTGCACATTCATTTTATTAAAATGTATAATTTTGTGATGTGCTTTTTTTAAATAGTTTTAGTTAAAAATAGAAATGCTTCTATTTTATTAAGAAACTAGCAAGATTTGATGTGGATAAATTCACTTAACTAGGAAAGTAATTATTTAAGGGAGATAATTTGTAAAGAAATGTGGTATGTTGTTATGTTACATCATGGTAGTAAGTACAACTCAGAATGAATAAATGGCTTTTTATTAAGTGATGGGATATATTTGAAGAATTCCTCAGTACAAACAAAAACACTGGTAAAAACAATTTTTTTCTATAACTCTGAGTGCTGCCCAAATTCAGCACCTCACCCAATGAATTATCAGCAGTCACTAAAGCCCAACACCTTTCATTTTTCAGTTCATTCAAGCAACATTTTTGAATCTTTGGGGTGAAAGATGTAAAAAAAAAATCTTAATGGTATCTGATGTGAATGAACTGTGAATTGCTTTCACCCACCGTTTCTACTTCTAGATATTGTATATATTGCCACTACTGTGGTGCATTGTATATATTTAAAGTGTGCATTTGTGGAGTAGTATCACATATAGTACATGGAGAATCCAAAGGAATAATGAATTAAGATATTACTCAGGTCTTTTATTTTGACCTGGGATTTTTAAAAAAGCCATTTCTTGTCAAGCTTGTCAAACCATTTCCATTTGGCAATTATATATGTACTATCATTTAGTTTACTTATCTATTTATGCCAATTTTCTTGAAATTATGCTTGTACATTAATATTTCATCTCACCCTTTGCCAATAATAGAAAGAAAACTTCAGTTCAGAAAGCTTTGTATACTTATTTCCAACAGCAATAAGAATTTAAAAAATAAGTTTGTTAGACATAGTAGTTCCTTGAACATAATATTTATCTCTGAGAAAGTGGGTGCCTGCTGTTTATCTCAGATCTCAAGTAGACCTGGCTTTGAGATCCCTTCATTGCTAGTTATCTGTTCTCCTCAACCAAACTTGAGCATTCCTCCCTGTATAGTTAACACATTTTCCCAAATTTATAGTTTAAGCTATATCAGTACCTTTCATTCCCATCCTTGTTTTTCTTGTCCCCAAGTACCCCATATATTACTCTTTCTTTTCTCTGTAAGTCTTTCCTTCCAGAGCTTTAGAATTCAGCTCAGGTAGTTTTTACAAAATGTCTACTCTTGAACAACAAAAAATTACTATACTTCTTGAGACCCTGTTACTCTTTGCCCACATAGTTTCACTACATTCATAGACTATTTTTATATAACTGCTAGAGGCCTGATGTATAAAATTTGTGCAAGGGGCTCGGCCCTCGCAGCCCCAGCTTCACACAGAAGGTCATCCGGAAGGTTGTGTGGATGGTCATTCCACTGTTCAGCCGTTCAGTCGATTTGCATGTTACACTTTTATTATTATAGGGGAGTTTGAAATCTTCAGGGCACGTCTCAATGGTCATTCATTTTGCTGTCATTAAACCAATAATTGTTTACCAGCTCTAGTTTTATTTGTATGTACCCGGGATATAACTATAAAGAAAACAATGTCCCTTTCTTGTGGAATTTACATTTTAGCAGGGGAGGCCAATAATAAACAAATAAGTATAAGATAAAATATCAGATAATAAGTTCTATAAAAATAATCAAGGTAAAGGAGGAAAAGAAATGGTATTTTAGACAGTGTTTAAGGAATAAGTCTGAAGATGTGACATCTGATCAGAGATATCATGAAGTAAAGGAAAGAAACATACTACTATCTGGAGAAAACAAGGTAGAGTTAGGGCCTGGCTGGATGAGCATTGACCTGTGAACCAGGAGGTCATAGTTCAATTCTAGGTCAGGGCACATGCTCAGATTGTGAGCTTAATCCCCATTGTGGGGGGTGCAGGAAGCAGTCAGTCAATGATTCTCCCCTCCCCCATTCCCCTCCCTTCCTCTCTGAAACCAATACAAAATATATCTTTAAAAAATAGTAGAGTTAGGGACCAATAAGTGCCATGGTCCTGAGATGGGAATATGCTGTTCCAGGAATAGCAAGGAGACTGGTTGGTGTGATATAATAAATTAGAAGGAACTTTATGACAATATAAGTATCTGTCACAAGAAAAGAAAAGCCTGTATGAGAGCAAATGCCTCAGTATGGAAAGACATGGTTCAGAATTCTTGCTCATAGATTTAGTTAACTGTGTGATTTTGAATAAGATGTTAAAATTTTCCAAGCTTTATCTTCCTGATTTGGAAAAAGAGCATAGTCACAACTGCCTCATAGATTTGTTGTGAGTAATAAATATACTAATAAATGCAAGATGCTGGCATGATATCACACTTAATAAATGATAGCTATATCAACTTATTCATTAATTTTATTATGTACATGTATGGATGTGTTTAGAAGATAGAAAATATTAATGACAGAAACTGAAGATGTTATGAATGATCAGAAATTGGGATCACTCAGTTTAATGTGTTTGTTTTAATACAATCAAAAAACGTGTGAGGATACCAGTGATTAAATTTTGATAAATTCTTCTATTTCAATCATTTTCATAACCTGACTAGAGGCTCAGCACACGAAATTGTGCACAAGTAGGGTTCCTAGGCCCTGCCCGTGATCAAGGCCATTTTCTGCCAACTTGCCAGTTCCCAGTCCTGCCCTAACACCACCCTCCCAGTTCACCATGAGTCCCCATTTACCCTGCTGTGATCAGAGCCTGCGGGCTAGGGAGAGGGACCAAGAGGTAGTCAATGCACCTCATAGTGACTGGTTGAGCAGTCATTATGCTGTTATGGTCACTGGGCTTTAATTATATACTAGAGGTCTGGTGCACGAAATTTGTGCATGGGGGAGTATCCTTCAGCCCAGCCTGCACCCTCTCCAACCTGGGATCCCTCTCACAATCCAGGACTGCTGGCTCCCAACATCTCACCTGCCTGCCTTCCTGATTGCCCCTAATTGCTTCTGCCTGCCAGGCTTATTACCCCCTAACCACATCTTTGCCAGCCTGATTGATGCCTAATTGCTCCCCTGCCAGCCTGATTGCCCCTAACTGCCTTCCTGCAGGCCTGGGTCCCCCCCTACTTCACTTCCTTGCAGGCCCGGTCACCCCCAACTTTCTCCTCTGTCAGCCTGGTCACCCTCAACTGCCCTCCCCTGCTGGCCATTTTGTTGTGGCCATCTTGTGTCCACATGGGGGCAGGATCTTTGCCATATGGGGGCAGCTGACTTGTGTGTTGGAGTGATGGTCAATCTGCTTATTACTCTTTTTTTAATTAAAGAAATCAGATTTCTTTTTTTAAATATATTTTATTGATTTTTTTACAGAGCAGAAGGGAGAGGGATAGAAAGTCAGAAACAACGATGAGAGAGAGACATCGATCAGCTGCCTCTTGCACGCCCCCTACTGGGGATGTGCCTGCAGCCAAGGTACATGCCCTTGCTGGAATTGAACCCAGGACCCTTCAGTCCACAGTCTGATGCTCTATCCTCTGAGCAAAACCGGTCTCAGCTGCTTATTACTCTTAGATAGGATAGAGGCCTGGTGCAAGGGTGGGGGTCAGCTGGTTTTCCCTTAAGATTGTCCTGGATCAGGATGGGGGTTTCTTTGGGGTGTGGGGCAGACTGGGTGAGGGGCCTGTCGTGGTTTTCAGGCTGGCCACACCCCCTGGTGATTCAAGTGGAGGCCCTGGTATCTGGGATTTATTTATGTTCTACAATTGAAACTTTGTAGTCTGGAGTGAAGCCAAGCCTTCTGCTTGCTTTGTGGTGGCAGCCATTTCTTTTGGGGTTTGTTTACCTTCAATAATTGAAACTTTGTAGCCTTAAGAAGAGGCCTAGGCCCACCAGGGCTGCAGAAACTTGGCTTCCTCCATCGCCGGGGCAACCCTAGCCTCTGCTCTCCAGCCCCGTGGCTGCCGCCATTTCTGTTGGGATTATGTATGGCAGGTGGAAAGCTTAGTTTCTTCCATTGTTGGGGAAACCCAAGCCTCCCTCCTGCTCTCAGTGGCTGCAGCCATCTTGGTTTGGGTTTATTTGCATATTTGCTCCTGATGGGCATGGCTTGTGGGCATGGCTTGTGGGTGTAGTGGATGTGGGGTCAATTTGCATATCACTCTTTTACTAGACAGGATGATAAACTGCCAGAATAAAAATGAAAACATTGTATACTCTGTTTTATGCACAGATATGTAAAATTAGCCCTTGGCATTCTAATTTGTTGTTTTTATAATACATGGAAGTATATAATCTGTAAAAAATTTTTAAAGGTATGCAGATCTGCCTAATATAGGGTTTTGGTAACTACCTCATATTTTTTCTCCAGAGAAAGTGAATAAAAATGTCAATAGATGAACAATCTATATTCACTAACCACACACAAGGGACAAGGGACAGTGTGGACTACAAAATTCCATAAAACTAAAGCACATTCCAAATTAAATATATTTATTTTTTTTATTCCAGATAATGTTTGCTAGACTATTTCCAAGTATCTGTAAATATTTTAGGAATTTCTTAGTACTTATACTTCTGTATATTTTAAACTCAATCACACAACATTTCCAAGCCTAATTTTTTTTCATTTATTATTCTAAGATATAAATTTATTTTGCAAAGGGATGGTTAGGATGTGCAAGATGATTTATTTCACTAAAAAATAAATATTTACTTATCCAACCACTCATCTATGTAGATTATAGATTATCATTCAAAAAACTATAAAAGATGTTAGTAGTAGAAAAATTATTAACAATCAGAAAATACTAAAAGGAAAAAATATTTAAAAATAAAAATATTTCTCTCAATTTTTTTGGCATCTGAAACCTAAAATCTCTCAATTCCAATAAAGTAATAGTAAAGATTGTGATTTCTAAAGGGTTTTATTTTATATTTGTTAGTCTTAAAAATATATGAACTCTCTCTTTTAGCATTTCAATGAAGCAAGCACTACTATCCACATTATCTTGGGACTCATTTTTTTTTTCAATATTTAAAAAGGAAGGATTTGAGTTACTATGAAAATGTTAGTAGATGGGTGCTAGAGAATGATGCAAAATAATTTTTAAATTTAATATGAAACCAAAACATCTATTTCATTCAGTTTCCCACAAGTAAAGTGGCAGAGAGTAAACGTTGCAGACTGAAGAAAGGAAAAAGTTCTTTTCCACAGGGAAACCTATTGGGTATAATTAAGATAATTTTTCTTCCTCATCTAAACATTATATAAAAGGAAAATTTCTGCCATTAAATGTATATTTCTTATCTCTGTAAACTACATCTCCTCCTCTTTCATCTCTTGTATCAAATTCTAAGCATTGGGATTTAGGGTTCCTTGTACTAATAAAACTAATACAGAAATATCATAAATATGGAACTTCAAAATATTTAGCAGCATTTTTTCTTTGTTGTTTTTTATTTGCTTTTGAAAATGTAGATTTAAAACTTAAAGACCAAAAATTCATAATGCAACTATATTCTGCCATTTCTTTATTCTCATCAGTAAATTTGATGAAATATAATTGACATTTTAATGCAAAAAAAGAAAAGAAAAACCCTCCACAAAAAAGACTTTTCAATGTTTAACTTTCTTTGTGAAAAGAAATGTACAAAGGTGAGAACATCAATGGAATCTATGCTCTTCTAATGATGTCAAGGGTTAAGGTGAGGGAAATGATTACATTCTATCCATTATTTCATTATATTAGTCCTAAGTGGCCAACTAATAGTATATCTGATGCTAGTTTCCAGGGAAAAAATGTAGATAAACATTCTCCTAGGTATGCAATCACTTATCAGGAATAGAATCTATTCATTTCATTTCTTTTCAGGTAAATTATTCTGTCTCTGGAGGGGAAAAATGACCCATGGGCCAACAGGTCTACTATTACCCATCCTCCAGTATACAGCTTCTATTGTTTGTGAATAGCTTCCATTTATTTACCTTTTGTCTTTTATGGCATGAACAGAGACAAGTTAAGATATATGCATTTGCCAAAACCGGTTTGGCTCAATGGATAGAGTATTAGCCTGCACACTGAAGAGTCTCAGGTTCGATTCCTGTCAAGGGCATGAACCTTGGTTGCAGGTGCATCCCCAGTAGGGGGTGTGCAGGAGGCGGCTGATCGATGTTCCTCTCTCATCCATGTATCTGACTATCTCTTCCTTCCTCTCTGTAAAAAATCAATAAAATATATTTTTTAAAAGATATATGTATTTGTGAGAAGCAATGAGTGAATGAATGAATTATAGTAATTAGTTGTCAGTCAATCCATCCAAGTGTTCAGTCAGTTGCTTATGATTTTATTACTCCTGTAGGATTTAGCACAGGTTACAATTTAGAAATTACTTTTTAGAAAGTATTTAAAATTTTTAATTACATCGGTCTGGTAACTACGGAAAAATCATATTTTCTTATATCTGGTCTGATTTTGTTTTGTTTTTTCATTTAAATTAATATTGAACACTTCCATCAAAGAGATTACTGAACTGTAATTTAAATTTTTGAAGCAAAGATCATTTCTTTTTCTTAACATCAAAGTAAAACAGAGTAAATGCAGTGGGAATAAAACACTTGAAACAAGGATATCAAACCTAGCTGGGGAGAGCTTGCCCATTTTCAATTATATGTGTACATGCTTCTATTCAGAATATCATGTTCAGATCACTACCTTTTCATATCATACATACCTTTTTAATTAAATAACAACACAGGAGAATTAAAGATCATTTCTATTTTAAAGCTAGCGGATAGCCTATTAAAATTGGGAAAGGAGTAGTAATGTAATGACAACACCAACAATAATAATAAAAGAAGTCCATATTTGTTTTTCTTTTTTTGAGTAGGCTGCTGATTTACTGTGTGACCTCAGATAAACTATTCAATGTCCCAATCCTTAGCCATCCTCCTGTTGAAAAGGAAAGGCTTAAATTCACCTTCTCAGGACCAAATTTCTTATTGTATCTGCAGTGTACAATAGCCACCTGAGTGTTTGTTGACCTGAAAACCCTTACCTAACTTTGGAACTATATGCATGATTCTTTTTTAACTTAATTTTTATTATTGACACTATTACAGATGCTCCCATTCTCCCACCCTTTGCCCACTTCCCTACAACCCTCAACCCCCCTTCCCTCTGGCCATCACCGCACTGATGTCTATGTCTAAGGGTTATACATATACAGCATGTTTTTTGGCTAAACACTTTACTCTCTCTCATCCAATCTTCCCCTCTCCCTCCACCTCTGGCAGCTGTTAGTCTGTACCATGTATACATGCCTGTTTCTATTTTTGTTCATCAGTTTATTTTATTCACTAGATTCCACATATAAGTGAGATCATATAATATAATATTTCTCTGACTGTCTTATTTCACTTAGCTTAATACTCTCTAGGTCCATTTATGTTCTCCCAAACAGTAAGAGATCCATAATTTTCACTGTTGCATAATATTCCATGGTATAAATGTACCACAGCCTTTATATCTACTCATCTACTAATGGGCACTTGGTCTGTTTTCAGGTATTGGCTATTGTAAATAGCACTGCTATGAACATAGAGGTGCATATATTCTTTCTAATTGGTGTTTTGGGTTTCTTATGATATATTCCCAGAAGTGGAATCACTGGGTCAAATGGGAGTTCCATTTTTAATTTTTTGAGGGAACTCTATACTGTTCTCAACAGTGACTGCTCTAGTCTGTATTTCCACCAATAGTAAACAAGAGTTCTCTTTTTTCCACATCTTTGGCCAACACTCTTAGGTATTTTAAATCGTGCTGCTATGAACATAGAGGTGCATATGTTCTTTCTGAGTGGTGTTTTGAGTTTCTTAACATATATTCTTAGTAGTGGGATCACTAGTCAAAATGGCATTTCCATATTTAATGATTTGAGAAAACTCTATACTGTTCTCCACAGTGGTTGTACCAGTCTGTATTCCCACCAGCAGTGTACTAGGGTTCCCTTTTCTCCACATGCTCACCAATACTTGTCATTTGTTGGGGGCGTTAGATGGTTAGTTTGTGTAAAGGTTCCGTGAACTTTCTCATAATGCTTTTTATTGAACATATGGAAACCATTAAGTGTTAGCAAAAGTCACTATCCCCTGAGCTGTATCCAGAGGTTGACAATTATGTCTATTACTTATAAAAATAAACACATGAATAAATGCACTAAGAAATACTATATTGTTTGTCATTTTTAGTTCTAAGGATATTTAAACACACAATATCTGAATGTGAAATATATCCATTCTAGTCTTCATATAAGAAATTAGTTTTTTCTCTAGAATGTATGAGGACACATATAGGGAGAAAATAAAATAATCTACTTGAGACTGTTTCCTCTCATTTTATATTTAAAAGATTGTTCTGTATCATTTTATTCAATTGCATAGCCATAGACAACCTCTGAAATATTTAAACTTCTTTAATGTCACATATTTAAGTTAATATTGAAATTTTAGAATTGAGTGAATATGATCATCTATCAGAAATAAGCTCACAAACATTCTTTTTATATGTATGTACGTACATATAATATATGTGATTCTCATAATATATAATGCATGCTAATTATATATAATTTATAACTATATAATTTATATTTGTATTTATAATTATATATATACTTAGCATGCTTTTTTAATGTGGACTTATGTATTTTTCCTGAATTTTGAAATATTTTATCGAGATTATTAACCTAATTATGCCTGATGCAAAGACAGTGAAAATTTGAAAGTATTAAAGAATAGAGACCTATCATAGTAATGAAAGTGAGATATAAATCATGTAAATAGTGAGACAATGATTACTGTGGCAGATGTATATGAGGTCATCGTTTGACAGCAGCTGTGATGCACAAGGACAGATAAGGAAAATGTGCTGCACTCACAATGATGCACAGAAAAGGAGGAAAACTGAGACAGTGCCAAAACACCAAAAATAAAAGCTCTGACTGGGTGATTTCGCATAAGCCAATCAGAGAAAGACAAGTATCACATGATCTCACTCACTTGTGGAATCTAATGAACAAAGTAAACCCAGAGACATAGGTAGATGCATGGATCAGACTGTTGAATCTCAGAGGGAAAGCAGGGGTGGGTGGTTAGGAAGAGATCAACCAAAGAATTTGTATGCATATATGCATAACCCATGGACACAGACAATAGTGTGGTGAATGTCAGGGGGGTGGCCTAGAAGGGGTCAATGGGGAAAAACAGGGATGTATCTAATACTTTCAACAATAAAGAATTAAAAATAGCATTTAGTTCTGAAATTGAGTCTCACTCACCTAGTAAAGATTTAATAGAAAAAATAAATAAAAACTCAAAAATTTGAATATATAGCTAGAGGAAAAGCAGCAACACTGATGGCAATTAGTCTAACATTAACTCAGAGAAAGGCAGGGAGTTGTCCTTCAAGAAGTTGGTGGCCTTGGCCAGTGTGTCTCAGTTGGTTGGAGCATCATCCCATACACTGAAAGATTGCTGGTTTGATTCCCAGTCAGTCAGTGCACATATCTAGGTTGTGGGTTCCATTCTCTGTCAGGGCAGGTACAGAAGGCAACCAATTTATATTCCTCTCTTACATCAAGCTCTCTCTCTCAAAAAAAAAAATCAAGAAAATAAGGAATATATGGCGGGTGTTTTTTCCTCTCTCTCTCCCACATCCAGCATGGAGAGAGACTGGGTTCAGTTTCTGAATGGAGGAGGTGAGGATGAAGAAAAATGAAATATAGAAGAGAAGACACAGAAGTAGGATTAAAAGCTGGGGCTAGGTGGGCATCTGTTCTCCCTCTCAAGGAGAAACAGCCAAGGGCACCTAGCCCAGGAAGCTGTGTTTATTTATATTCCACAATACAAAGGGGTTTAGGTGAGCCCAGGCCCTATTCATTCACCCATTCCTGGGAGGAGCCTGCACCTGAGGCAAAGTAAGCTAAGCTGATAACATTGGTGAATATGTTTCTCAAGACCTGGTTTTTCCAGGAGCCTTGAATTCAGCCAGCACAAAGATTTAGAGAATGCTCAAGGTGTCTTGCCTGGGAATATATACTTGGGTGAGAATTAAAAAAAAAAGAATTTGAGGAACGGCCTGGCTGATGTCACTTAGGTCTTAAGCCACAGATGTCTCATGGGTTCTGAGCCCATTTTAATAGGCACCACCTGGCAGTAAATGGGGACATTCCTGACTGCCAGGGCATCGCTTCCAATACTTGAGATCACTGGAAAAGATGGAGAAACCTGCCTTGACAGATTTTCAATGTGGGTGAAACTGATTTATTTTGAGAAAAGATATTCAATAGAACATATGTCAGCAAGGAAAAGAAGATTATGCTAGTTTTAAAGCTCAAAAGGACTGGCTAACACTCTAATTTGGGGAAAATGCATCCAAGGAATGCAAACTTAATCTGTTTCTTCTTAGTCTTTTTTTGAAAAGATGGATTTTACCCCATTTCCACTAGAGGGTAGAAAATTTAACCATGTCATTCCCAAGTGTTCTCCATCAGTTTCATGTTAGGATTGTTTTTCCCCTTCTTCCAGCACAGGATCATGTCCCCAAGTGTTCCTGAAGCATGTATGGCCTCCAGGGGATACATACATGCCTATATACATTGTTATTTATTGGATGCTCAACATTCTTGGCACCTTGGGTCTGGGCGTCTTTACCCTTGGCCATCTGCTGGTGTGTCCACTTCCAATCTAATATGAGGCCATATGGTCCGTGCTCCTTTTCACTGTAGTACCCCCTGTCCTGACTGGCTTTCTTTCTCAGCTAATTGCCCACACTTTTTTCAGGGACAGGGAAATTGTGAGCGCTGTCTTGCTACACTTCAAGGCCTCAAGAGATTTGCTATTCCTGTCCATGAAATGCTGTCATATCAGGGCCTCTTCTCATAAACCCATTTCCTGTTTATCTCTAACTCTCTTTATTATCTACTTGCCCAGTTCTTATATCTTCTATGATGGAGAAAACTCATTCTTAAGATTTTTTTTCAATTTTTTCTCCAGCTTGTACTTAGGCCATGGCATTGAAAAACAAAACAAAACAAAACAAAAAAATGATGAAATACATTTACCTAAAGGGGTGTTAGCTCTTCTGCAGAGCTAACTAGAGCAAAAAGTCTAGTGACCCCATTAAAGAAGCATCTCAGGGAACAAAGAGTGAAGAGGGATAAAAAAGTACAATAAAACATTGTTGGTTCCCCATAATTACAACCTAGTGGGGAAGAGACACATGCACAAACACTCACACATACATGTGTGGGTGCCTGTACTAATATGTGAATGCAGGCCAGATTATGGAGGACTTTGCTGTTACAATGGCTTTGGGTTTGACTGTTTAGATTACCTGTCATCAAATTAGAGTATATTTGCAACTGCATGCTAAGCAATTGGATTGTGAGAAAAAAGAAATATTTTAATTTATACTTATGTCATCCGTTAAAGGTTACTATTTTGAGTGTGTATTTTATTTTGTTCATACTATGATAGTTTCATCTAGGTAACTGATTATATCAATTAATTTGAAATGCATATGTTTGTATATACATATTTATATAGGGGACATATTTATAATATTTTTTTATGGATGAGGTACAGAAACATTTTGAGATTCTCACTCCAAGTAAAAGGTAATCTTGGTTTTCTCTTATTAATTGAATATGAGTTGTTATTTGTTAAATTTTTATTTAGATCCTATTAATCCATATCTAGGTTTATAGTATTATATTTGGCCTTTTAAAAATGTATGTATTATATTTTTATTGATGTAAGAGAGGAAAAGAGAGAAAAAGGAGATAGAAACATCAGTGATGAGAATCATTGATCAGCTGCCTCCTGCACATCCCACATTTGGGATTGGAGCAAGCCCGCAACTCAGGCATGTTAATTGAACTGTGACCTCCTGGTTCATAGGTTGATGCTTAGCATTGAGCTAAGCCAGTGGGCTATTTTGAGGGTTTTATAAATAGCTTGCTATAAGGCATATGGTATGGCCTCTTGGACTTGGTGTACCTAAGAGTTTCAAAAGAGAGTGATCTTGGGATCCGGAGATCTAGTATTGAGTTTATCTTAGTGATGATAGAATGGGTTTGGCATGTTGCATGGACACAGTGTGCATTTTAGAAAGTGTAATGACTTGGAATTAGGATTTTTTTTAGTCAAAGCTTTTCTAATTACTAGCTTTGTGATTTGAAACAAGAAATTAACTTCTCTGTGTCCTTACCTATGAAAGAGGGAAGTTGGGACCTCCTCATCCTTCTCCGAAGTTATTGTAAAGATCCCATGAGATAAGACTGTGGCATAGCTTTGAAAACTGTAACACATCCTATTGATATGAATTTGGAAATATCTTGGCAGTTTGCACATGCCAAATTTTCATGTGGCCTTGTTTCTTTTTTTTTCTCTCCAAAATCTCTTACAAAAAAGCAAACAAGCCGTCCTTCCTCCCAAAAGCAATAGAAGAACAGAGGGTAGGCTTTGCATGAATTATAATAACAACAGCAATAGTAACTCTCACTTCTCAAAGGTCTGTTATATATATTGTACTGGCACTGTATATGCTGTTTCTGCTTCCCTTGTTTGTTTTACCTGGAATGAATGTCACTCCCTCTTCCCCACTGGATTATTGTTATTCACCCTGCTAGGAAGACTCTATGGTTCTCATTTAAGCTAAGAAATGTGAGACTCAGAGAGGATCAATAACTTATGTAAAAAACATACACATACATCTATGCCTATCATTCTTTTAAAAAATATATTTTATTGATTTCAGAGAGGAAAGGAGAGGGAGAGAGATAGAAATATCAATGATGAGAGTGAATCATTGACTGGCTATCTCCTGAACACCCCCACATTGGGGCTCGAGCCTAGAACCTGGGTATGTGCCCTGACTGGGAATTGAACCATGTCCTCCTGGCTCTTAGATTGAAGCTCATAGTCATGCTGGTCAGGAAATGCCTGTTATTCTTAACTTATTTCCTCTAATCAGGAGTTTTCTGTGTTGTCTCCTCACTTTCTGTGTAAACTAACCCATCAGACACAGCTATATGGAGATTGCAAGCAGCTGAGGGTGGAGGCTCTCTATTGATGTCTAAATGTTTGTTTAATTTTAATCAGCCTGTGACTAACTATGGGTTAGACTTGGAGTAAGTACTCTAAATACTGGACAAAGTAGACATTTATTATTGAACTAGAGGCCCAGTGCACAAAATTTGTGCATGGGTACGGGTACCCTCAGCCCAGCCTGCACCCTCTCCAATCTGGGACCCCTCAGGGGATGTCTGAATGCCTGTTTAGGCCCAATTCTGGGGATCAGGCCTAAACTGGTAGTTAGACATCCCCCTCACAATCTGGGACCAGTGGCTCCTAACTGCTCACATGCCTGCCTGCCTGATCGTCCCTAACTGCCCCCCTGCCAGCCTGATCACCCCTAACTGCCTCTGCCTACTGGCCTGATCACCCCTGGCCTGGCTGCCCCCAACTGCCCTCCCCTGCTGGCCTGGTCACTCCCAACTGCACCTCTCTGCCAGCCTGGTTGTCCCTAAGTGCTCCTCCTGCCAGCCTGGTAATCCCACACAGCCTGCTATTTAGTCGTTTGGTCTTCCCTCACTAACCTACCAGCCAGCCTGGTCATCCCATGCAGCCTGCTCTTCTGTTCAGTCGTTACTGTTACTGTGATGGCATCCTAGACAATTTGCATATTCCTCTATTATTAGTATATATTCGTTTTTCCACTGCCATATTTCTCTGCAGGCATCATACAAAATTGAAAAAAATTGTAGTATGAAATTCTAGATTGAAATTCAGGAATCCTCCAAGGGCAACTCTTTATTTTTCCAAATAGTTCAGACTCCTTAATTTGACCAACAAAGGCCTGACACTTGAAGCCCTGTCTATCCATTTAATTGGTTTTGTTCCTGATGACCACCCTGCTCAGAGGTTCTCTTCATCCTGGCCATGCTGAGCTGCTAGAGTTTCTCTAATTCCCCATGCTGGTATTTCCTTTGTTCTCTGTGTAAGATGCCACTTCCCATACTCAAACAGCTATGTTTTCCTAATAGACTTTTGCTCCAGTTTACAGGATCTATATGGATATACAGGGTGTCCAAAAAATGTATGCACTCTGTAATAGCTGATAGATCAATTTTGAAAATAAAATGTATTTATTAAACACAGCCTTTATAATTATTTAAAATGTGAGTATATGCTTTTTGGGACACCCTATATTTATTTAGAGTGTGAAAAGAGTAGGAAAGATACTGGGACAATGGGTGTAAACTATAACTTTCCCAGAAAAAATCCAACTATGATCTCCCTAATGCAATATCATGGCCTTAGAAAATCTATGCTATATAGCAGGCAGTTATTAGATCTACCCTCATATTCCTATTGAGTTTTATAACATTACTGTATGATGTCTTATGGGCAGTAATTATTTATAGCTGATTCCCCTTTGTATTTCTAATGTCAAGATCGGACTGTGGCACATATTCTAACTGATTAGAAGATGTTTGGGTTTTTTTAAGTTGAATGAATAAGTAATTGAATAAATGACTACAGTACTCCACCATAGTATTCCACCATAGTACTGTCAATTCTACTTTGGTTTGGATATATAGTTGGCAAACTAAAGCTATAGTCTGAGAAATTCAATTGTGAAATGCCTACAAAGCAATAAAAATTAGAATAATTAGGTTCTTAATGAAATTATAAAATTAAATAAAAAGTGAGTCATTTATTCCATAGATGAACATAAGCTAGAAAGAAAAAAAAAGTAAAATCTAGAAATCTGAATATTCAAGAATAACATCATTGAACCAAAATGAGTAAAATAAATAAGATCTATTATAGGTACTCCCTAATTTGCTAGATATTGGCTATATGTATGGTACTATTAAGGGTATTGTGGAGAGTTACAAAGAGAAGTATCTAAAGAGATGGTCTACAGAAAATGTAAGTGTACCCATAAAGCAAAGCATTTCCGGAGATTGATAGTCATCATAACTTGGCACTGTTTATGCACTGTTACACTTTTTATGTTATTTCTTAGAATCAATTGAAGGGGGAATCTAACTGAAATTTATTTTTGTTAGTGAATTATATCTTTAATAATAAGAACTTTGATAATCTATCATTAGATATAATTGTTCCCAGATTCATAACTCTCAACATTTGTACAAATAAACATTCTGTCTCTATCAGTCTATCTTGCCTATGGAGATTTAGTGAAGCACACCAGTTTTACAAATGTAATTTTAGAGATAATTAATTTGTAAAATATTCTGTGTTAACACTTCAGTGAATATGTTATATGGGAATATACTCTCATCACATTGCTGGCTCATGAAGACATATGATATGTGCATTTCTTCTGTGTATCAGCATCTTGAAAAAGAGATTCCTTATTCTGTGAGCATTTAACATTCTCTAATATTTTCCATCACTAAAACAACCCTTCAATGTTATGTCCTCCACCACATATTACCCTCTGGACTCTCCTTTACAGATAAACCTCTTGAAACACTCATCTGTATTTGCTGTCTCCCTTCATGCTCCTAGCCATGCTTTAACGCACTCCATACTGACTTCCACCAGCAGAGCTTCACAGGAAGCACTCTCACCAAAGACATTGATAGTACTTCTGTTGCTCAATTTAGTTGGCCTTTTGCAGTCTTTATTTTATTCCACCTCATTAGGGACATTGTTAACTCTATCTTGCTTAAAATATTCTATTTCTAATTTATATAACTTTACATTCTCATCTCTTTGGGAGTCCCTCCCTCATCTTCCTTTTCTCTAAGTAGTAATGTTCTTAAATGTTTTGTTCCAGGATCTTTTCTGGTCTTGGCATTCTCTCTCTGGGTAATCTTATCTATGAATGCAATTACCACTCTTATGTTGATGACCCTTTAACTCTAATTCCAACCCAAGTAATTTTTGAGTACTCTATCAGAATAAACAATTGTCTACTGTGTCTCTCTATTTGGATTTCCCACAGATACTTCAGCTTAAAATACTCAAACCTGAGTTTATCCCCTCTCTAATAACACTGCTTCTTCCTTCTGGTTCCCTGGCTTATTTAATAGGACTGCCCTCTACTGAGGTGAACTAATCAGAAACCTGGAAACCATCCATGTGTACAATTTATCATTACATTTATTGACTATTTTCATATTATCTCTAGAATGCCTTATTATCTTCATCCATAAACCCAATGCCCAAAGTCAGATGAGTATGATTTCTTACTTAGATTATCAAACATTATCTCTCACCTAGATTCTGGAATTCCACTCTTGCTGCTTTCTGATCTTTCTTCCACACAAAAGCTAGAGTAATTTGTTTTAACAGAAATCTAAATATGCCCATTTTCTGCTTAAAAGCCTATAGCAATCCTTTTTGGCTCTTCTATAGATAAAGTAAAAAAATTGTGATATGGTTTATTTGCCCTTTATGTAACCACAGGTGACTTCACACACACACACACACACACACACACACAGAGACACACACACACACACACACACAAACACAAACACACACACACACACACACACACACACACACACACACACACACCTCACATCTGCCAATCCTCTTCTTCCACTCCCAGATAGAATCAAGTTCTTTCAGCTTTTTACATGATTCCTGATAACCCTAAAAACTACTCAGGCTTACAAAAAGAATGTTTGTACATATTCCCAGGGCTGTAAATCCTAACAACATTTTTATGGGAACCTAAACCCATTCACAATGGCCCTAACCACCACCAGTGTCTACCCCTCCCATTTCTGTTTCAACTGACTAGCTTGTATATCTTCTGCAAGGTTTTGTTAAATATTCTTTCTGCCAGGAAATATTTGCTGGCCTTACCATTCCCCTACCGAACCCCCACATCTGAATAGGTATATTTCTTTGTATTATTTAGAAGCTTGTGTTTCTGCTCTCACAGATCTTATCTCCTTATCATATAATAGCCTACTAGAATGTAAATCATTAGAGAGTGAGAACTGTCAGTCACATCACACATTCATGTCCAGGACTAAGCACTATATCTGACATATAGAAGGTGCTCAATAAATATTTTTTTCAAATAAATAGTTTAAACAAACTAATAGGATTGAATAAGAAGAAATAATTGGGCTTTGGTAATGCACATGCCTTTATTTGAGCCTGAACTAAATATTTTATACCACTTTATGCTTTCCTTTTTCCTAGGCAAAATCTTTTTTTTTTTTCAATTTAAATTAAATGTGTTTTTTTTTTTAAAGCTCAGTATCAGTTAAATAGAAAGATGCTTTTTAAAAAACAAATAACTCTAACTTGGATTCTTGATTAAGGCATTATTAAAAAGCTTAAAAATCATAGCTTTAGTCTTCAGATGAAGAACTTCCTAACTTTCCTAAGACTGAATGGTTTATGTGTAGGGATAATACCTCATTTGTTTGTGTGCCCAATTCTAACATAGGTCCTGGCCTAGAGGAACAAGTCAGTAAATATTTGTTGAGTAGAATTGAAAAGTAAGTAGAAAATAAAATAATTTTACCTAAAAAAAACAAGAAATCATGTTTTCCTTCTCTTACAGTTCCTTAAGAAAAAAAAATATATATATTTTTAGTTTTTAAAATGTTAAGTGATCATTTTATTTCCTATTTACATGGCTTATTTTCATGAAAATTAATCTGTGACAAATATAGTCCCTTGTCAGAACATTTATATTTTGAGACGTGTCACTGGATTGATGTTAAATAAGCAAAATAAGTGTGAAGTTTATGGTTGAGTTTATTTCAGTGTTTATTTAAATGTATTACATTTTCACTTTATGTCTTCTTTTAAATACTTTATTTTTGAAACCACGAAACTGTATTAGATCTTAGCATGCTAAAGATGTTTAGCAATTTTAGAACCATAATTATTTTAATGGCTATTTTCAGCATATACATTTTCCATAGAAAAAACAATATTAGGAACATGGAAAATACAGTCTATGTTTTTGGTTTAAAAGTTATACATCTTAGATAAAATCACATTTTTAATTTGTCAGTAAAAATATCACCTAATACGTAATTTATGATGAGATGCAATATTTTAAGATTTATAATCCTATAATCAAATTTATATTTATGGGACTTAAGATTATTCAGTTACATTTAAAATAATTCATCCAGAAACTATGACCAAATTAACAAATCTTACCCTTTTCAAAAGCTTTATTTGTTATTGGAGCTTTTTTCTAAAATGCTAATTAACTATTGATTTAATTATTGAACTCAGAGTTAGAATCTTAATTATAGTGCCACAGATAAAGAAAAGAATAGATCCCCAGAGATTCACACAATAAGAATGTATACCAGGGAAAAGCTTTTGAATATATTCATGGCTCTGCTCGTGGCTAATGTATCTTGCTCCCTTCTCTCAAGGAAAAAAAAATGCTCTGAGATTCTACCAATTGTAAAAGCTATGCCATGTTGTTTAAGGACCTCAATTTTCACTCCAACTTAGTCCAGGAAGTGGAAGAGTTGACATCTTTTGATATTCTATATCACTTAATCTTCAAAGGAGTTACATGAGGTCAGAACTGCCCAATAAGTTTCATGGAGCCTGGACTACGAGTACAAATGGGGGCCTGCATACCATCTGTTTAATATTTATAAGGTATGAGCCAAGTCACCAGAGTGTTAAATAAAATACATCATATCTATCTTTCTTGAGAAATGTATTATCATCATGACATGGAAGTCTAAATTCAACTTGTAATTCTCTGATTCCTTGGGCTTCTGTACTAGAATGAAACAGATTGAGAAGTCTGATTCCAGGGACCCACTCCCCTTTTACTCCACCCCTTCACACCATATGGCACTATTAGAAACCTTGTACACACAGATATGTCCATGCCACTCCATGCCCATATATTCAAGTTCTCACTACTGATGCCAGGCAAAGACTTGCCCCTTGGCCATATCTGAAAATTGAATTAGACTATCTGGCAAGGGAATTTAGGAATCTTGGAGTCCCAGAACATGGGAATATGGCCTCCTGAGGGTCATGTGGGCTTGGCCCTGTAAAGTGCTCACATCTGGAGAAGAAGCAGAACTAAATTTTCTAATGCATGGCATTCAATGGCAGGGTCTAACCTCTTCTTGGAGTCTAAACTTTCCTCAGAATAACAGCATTGAGCTTTTGTGTGCTGGTGGCCTACATTGGGCTAACCCATAGGCAGTAGCACTAAAGTATTTTTTGTATTTAAGCATTTTTCAAGTATGCATCTTTCCATTTCTGTTACTTATTAAAAAAATCAGTACTTTCATTTTACATGTTTAATAAATACTTTGCATGTACATTCCAGATTGTGTCTATAAAGGACACTGAAAATAGTCAGTGATGAAATGACAATAAAACATTCTAAAACTAAGAGTGTCTATTCCAAGCCAATGTTTATGAAATGGAGAAAGATCTGAAACCATCACACTTGGGAAGTAGTGTTTAAAATGAGAATAAAATGCATCCTAAATCCATTTATTTTCATTTTTGTTGTATAAAACATCTCATCCTAGCATAAACTTATTGGAACACTAGATAAATACATTAATAATTATATTATCCCCCTACAGAATATGTGGTTCATAAGAGAAAATGCATTGAACATAGATAATATTGAGGTTAAAAATATAACTTAGCCAAATTGACAACAAAATGTTCAAGTATATCAATTCTTTCTCCTAGAAAATAATAAAATAACTCTGTACTAAATTGTACTTGATGTATTATATGTATAAAGATTTTCAGTGAATGAGTGATAGCTGAAAATAATTAAAGAGCAAAAAATGATAAAGTCAGAAACAATATTTGATTTGGGGAGACGAATAAGATGCTTATAAAAATGAATTGTATGGTGCTAAACAGATTGTGTATGAAATATTAATGGCATATTGTCCTGAGTTACCCTTCTGTTGTTTCCATGTAGATGACTGAATTTCAAAGAGAAATATGCCAGGAACAATTATTTGAGTGAATGTTGCTATTTGAGGTTGTTTAAAAAGCATTTCTTCTTTTACTGTGTGCTCTTTAGTTGTTTTACTTCATAGTCAGAAAATATAGTGGATAAACCTGTGAGAACTGCTTAACTTTTGAGACAATAATTAACTAATTTAACGAAAAATATCTGTGTGAGAGACACTCATTTGGTGAATATATTGGTTATTGTTCTGGTAGGATCTCTCCTATGAAATTCAAATTTTATTGCTCTTGGAATAAAGCATATACATCAGGCCTAGAGAAGCCAGTGTAGTCCAAAGTAATAGGCTCAAGGATGAGCACGTGACTCATTAAGAGTGAATAAATGAGACTCAAGGAGGCTTCTGGGTAATTTTTCCTCTCTTGAGTTGGACTAAGTGATACACAGATAAGTTGCATTGAGCTTCTGTAGCTTTCGTTTAACTACAATGAGTGAAGGAAACCTGAAATAAGTTTGATACCCAAGAAGGTGATCTAAGAGAATGGAAACATATGGAACAGGATCCTTGATTGAACTTCATTTCCAGCCCACTTCTTCACCCTTCAATGACATGAACCAGTAAATCCCCTTTGGTATTTGTTAATTTGAATCTAGTTTTCTATAATCAGCAACTGATAACATCCTCATTGTCACACCTAGAATGCAGCTTCTACAATTAGACTACCTGGGCTTGAATCCTAGCTCTACCACTTACTAACTTTGTAACTATGTAAGTCGATTTGCCTCCCTCTAATGACACCTACCTTGCAGATTAGTTGTGGCGATTAAGGCACAACACTGCTGAAATAAAACAAGTGCAAAGTAAAGCTTAGCACTGTGTCATATCATTCAAATCTTATCACTGTGCTGTAACAAATTAGTCTCCTTAATTTATGGATGAGACAGCTGAAGATTTGAGTGACTTTCCCAAGGTCACATAGATTTGAAATATTGGTGCCAGGTTTTAGGTTTCAAGCCAAACCTCTTCTATTTCAAATTCCCTTCATCCATTTTTACTTGAAATGTGAGGTTCACAAGGGCAGGAATATTTGACCAAACACTACTAAATCCACCTTACAGAGAACAGTCTCTTGTCCATCGTAGGACAATAAATTTTCAAGTGAGTAATTTCCTTCACAGACTGCACAATCTGATAAGGTAGACAGACATATGAGAAAATTATTTCAAAATTATGTAGCATATGTATATGTGATATGTATATACCCGTGGTGTCAGGAGAATGAATAAGTTTGCCTGAGAACAGTGATCTGGCTATTATAGTAAGTCCTCCTAATGCTTTGATTATAATGATAGGTATATATCACACAACAAATAGAAATTAGCTAACAACTTGTTGGGAGAAGGTGAGAGTGGGTGATAGCGATAAACATTTCTCAAAGTCTAATGTCAAGTGTTTGATTCCCTAATATCCTATTTCTTTGACATTGATTTTCTCTGAGTTTTTATATTTTGATCCAAGACATCTGTACACATATATTTCAACCTCTAGCACTTTAGCATTCCATCATTTTTTTTCCTTAGGGAACAGAGTGAATTCTGTGACTTGAATTTGTAGTAAAATAGTTTCTTCCTTGGTTGCTAGCCAAGTAAATAAAAAAAATCATCAACTGAGCCTAAGCCATGAACATCCAACTGGTGGACAATGACAAGAATGTCATTGTAATTATTTATTATGGGAGAAAGCTAACCTGAGAATATTACACCACCATATATGTGGACTAACCTGTTCCCCATGACTAAGTTCACTTAGCAAAACAAATTAAAGAACAGCTCAGAATTTGGCAGCACATAATCAGATAGAGGCAAGCAGATGGTCATAAAGAGCCTTCCTCCAAGTTATGCCAGAACCAAAAGAAATTAAATTCATTGAGTGTAAGAATTGTTTAGAATAAGATAATCCAGTTTTTATGTCAGCACTGCTGAAGGTTCTGTTCTACTACCCACAATTAAGACCAGGCAACATTTGTGTCATGACTACTATATATTGTATTGGGTCCTACTTAGGCTTCCTTCTAGGAACTTATTGGTATTTTCTAGTTTAATTTATTATTTCTACCTCTCTACCTCATTTCTGTTTCCAGTATCTCCTTAATATTTCCCATATTCCCCTCCCTGGCAGAAATGGAGGCAAGAAGATGTCTATGTTAATTTCTATTGTGTTTGGTATTGGTCATCTATTTTTTGTAAAAGTTTGAGCTTTACCTAAGCAAATTACATTGTAAACTGTTTTTGGAATTGACTTATTCAATGAATATTATCTGAGAACTTTGTATGTTAGAGGTAAGGTTTAATCACACTTTAGGAAACAATTATAAACATCTGTAGATTGGTACTTTTTGAGCTTAAATAAAGAAGTGGGATCTTAAATGACGAATAAAGAACCAGGAGAACTGGATAAAATCCACTCCATCATTTTCCCACCAGCTTTATGTGTGGCATATGATTTAAACAATCCTTGAGCCTCAGGTTTCTCTTCTGAGAAAGAGGCAGGCTTTTTGGGAGAAACAAGGCAAATCCTGGACCTTAATGTGATCACTAAGGAGGACTAATTATTAACATTGTCATCTTCTTTAGATTATTCATACATTTTGCTTTATGGAAAGGCACATTTATGATTACTGACTAAAAAGCATGTTGACTTTCTATAAGCAAAATGCATACATGAATATGGAGAATAGAAAACAGTGCCTTGTCTGATAATATAGCATTACAACAAAGTACAGCACGGATAGAAGTATGCACAGTGACTACCATCGTTTGCTTACAATGCAACTTTGGGATCTTATTAATAAGATACTCTTTCAGATACTTCCTGGTGTTCAATAAATTTTAGTTTCTTTCCTTCTTAAGTTCAATTCAAGGAAGCTTTCAGCAGCTTCCTTGTTGCCAAACTTAACCTTTTATTTCTAACTAGAGGTCCAGTGCACAAAATTTGTGGATGGGGGGAGGGGGTGGGTGTCCCTCAGCCCAGCCTGCACCCTCTACAATCTGGGACCCCCTCAAGGGGGTCCATTTAAATGGCAGTCAGTCATTCTTCTCACAATCCAGGACTGCTGGCTCCAAACTGCTCGCCTGCCTGCCTCCCTGATTGCCCCTAACTGCTTCTGCCTTCCAGCCTGATCACTCCCTAACCACTACCCTGCCAGCCTAATTGATGTCTAACTGCTCCTCTGCTAGCCTTTTTGCCCCCAACTTCCCTCCTCTGCTGGCCTGGTCACGCCTAACTGCCCTCATCTGCAGGCTTGATCACCCCCCAACTGCCCTCCCTTGCAGGCCTGGTCCCTCCCAACTGTCCTCACTTGCAGGCCTGGAAACTCCCAACTGTCCTCCCCTGATGGCCATCTTGTGGTAGCCATCTTGTGTCCACATGGGGGCAGAATCTTTGACCACATGGGGGCAGCCCTCTTGTTTGTTGGAGTGATGGTCAATCTGTGTATTACTCTTTTATTAGATAAGATTATACTTGAGCATTCTGTAGCAGGCTCTGTGGATAAAAATGTGTTCCTCCTTTAGAGGATTTAGCTTCTGTGACACCACATTCTCCTTGTCTTTGTATCACTTGGCCAGAGAAATCACACTTTCTTGATCCCATTTGCTGGAATCGTTCCCTGTGGCTGTTTATTAGATGGTGTTGCTAAAGGTTTTCACAAGACTCTTTATACCATAAGCTATCCTTCTCATTGATTCCATGGTTTCAACTACCATTTTCATCTTCAGCCTAGAATCCTCATCCTTTCAGACTTGTGTATCCAGCTGCTTCCCTTCACATATTTTCACATATTTCCACACATATTGAAAGGTATTTTTTCACATACCTTTAAATTATACACATGAAAAACTAAGTTCATAATTTCCCTCTACCATCAAGCATATTTCTCTTTTTGCTTTCTTTTTTTAAATTTATTTTTTTATTTTTTAAATATTTTTAATGATTTTTTACAGAAGGGAGAGGGATAGAAAGTCAGAAACATCGATGAGAGAGAGACATCGATCCGACACTCTATCCACTGAGCCAAACCAGTCTCCACTCCTTTTGCTTTCTTATTTCAGATAGTAGCACAACCAACCCCCTAGCTAGGCACATTCATTTATAAGGCCTGCCAAATCAACAATTAGCTATCTTTTGGATTCATCCACTTCTTTTCACCTGTAGTCATGCCTTTACCTGGGTGGCATGTGCATATTGCCTACACTGATGCAGTAGCATCTTCACCATCTGTTCTCCCTGCCTCCGCTCTTGCCCCTCCAGTATATTCTCTACTCTGAAGAGTGATTTTTATGAATGCAAACATGTTCTTGTCACTCCCGTGCTTGAAGATTCATTTGTATTTGCCTTGGTATGCCTAAATTTAAACCCAGGGTTTTCACATAGTGGGTTTTCAGTAAATCTATGTTGAATGAATGGACAAGTTTTGTAAACATTGGAGGATCTGCTATGCTCCTTCTTTGGTCAAGCAGGACATTTTGCAGACAGGAAGAGCTACTTTGGTACTTTAGTAGATATTTGATAGCCTTTATATCTTCCTGAAGAAATGATGGATGGATGTATCCTCTACTTGAAGTGACATAGTTTTTGTGAGATAAGGGGCTGTGACAGTCATCCAAGGGATCCCAAGGCCAAGGGTACCAACAGTATTTTTGCTAAACTAACAGGCTAGAGGATTTGGTCTTGAAATGTATTTTCTCAGATTGCAGTTCATGTTCCTATATGGGGCCATACCCCTGAGTGACATCCTTCACTTCATGCTGAGACTAAGAACTATGAGCCTAAGATGGAAGGACCCAAAGTCTCTGAATGACTATATGTAGGACAGCTCTACACAGATGGTAATACCCACTTAAGAGTTGCTTCTTTCTTTCCTTAAGCCACTAAAATGGTTAGATCTATTTGTTATATAAATTAGCATTAACACATACCTTTAGTATACATACCTCTATGTGCTCCAAAAATAAATATATGCATTATTTAATAGTGGAAGGAGGAGGGGAAAACATATTTAGGAAGAAGATATTCTGATTTTCTGTTCAATTTTTTTAATGAAACAATGTATAATGAGTAATCCTATCTAATAAAAGAGTAACATGCAAAATGACCATACCTCCAATCAAGCCACACCCACAGCCACAGCCACCAGCGAATCAGGAGCAATTATGCAAATTAACACAACCAAAATGGCAGTTAATTTGCATATCTGCAGGCAGAAGACTGTGTAGAAGGAAGCCAAGCACTGCAGAAGGGAGCAAAGCTGTGGAGAAGTAAGCAAGAGGGGTGAGGGATAAGGGAGGGAGCAAGGCAGAGGAGACAGGAGAAAGGCAGCAGAGAAGGGAGAGAGGCAACAGAGATAGGAGAAGCGAGGTAGTGGAGAAGAGAGTGAGGCAGCAGAGAAGGGAGGGAGCTTTTCTCAGGAAGCTCTATTCTTACAGGAATCTTCCTGCAACAGGTCTCTAGTATCATATATTTTGGAAGAATGTTTAAATCTCGGGCAGTTGAATTACATTAATTTTCAAATATATATTATCTTCAAGGTTTAGTACAATTGATTTATACCAGTTTACTCATTTCTCTTAATTTCAAATTTAAATATGTAAGTTTGCCTTTTAGGCAGAAATTGAGTCTCATTTGGGAACAAGATTAGATCAACACTTCCCAAAGAGCATCTCAGTTCTTTGTAACATTAAATGAAATAAACTAATAAAGCATTAAATTAGCATGTTGTAAAACTTTCTAAAGTTTTAAGTGGCCACTCTGAACTTCTTATTATCTAAAGCATAAGTCAAAATTAATGTTTTTCAGTTGATAAAATGGAGATGAGGCATCATTTTATCAAATTTAACAAAATATTCTCTTTTAGAAGTATAAAATAAAGATCATCTAATAATTTCACCAATGTGTTTACATTTTTCTCTAATCAGTAGTCTACAAGTCTTTGGACCATAAATATGTTTTACCTCAAATGTTTTAACTGTGATTTTTTTCTTCAGACTAGCTCAACTATCTATATATATATATAAGGCTAAAATGCTAAGTATCTAACCGTCACAGTAATGATGTCACATAGCAATGCCTGGCTTCCTCTCCCTAACTATGAGCCTCCTTGGAATTTCTCCAGCCTAGGACTGTGGTTAGTAAACTGAAGCTCATGAGCCACATGTGGCCCTTTGGGATCTTGAGTGTGGCTCTTCCACAAAATACCATGACCTAGGCGAGTCTATTTTGAAGAAGTGGCATTAGAAGAAGTTTGAATTTTTAAAAATTGGCTTTCAAAAGAAATTTCAATCGTTGTACTGTTGATATTTGGCTCTATTGACTAATAAGTTTGCCAAACACTGGCCTAGGAGCATGACTTGCTTAATAGCCAGGTGGAAATACTTTACACTGTAACCAAATGTCTGTAAAGTGCTTTTCCATGTGTCATCTCATTTGATCCTCACAGAAGTCCTGGAGTAGGTAGATAGGAGACTCAGTGGAATTCTGTTTTCATTAGCCAGAAAACAGAGATTTAGAAAGCTTAGAAACTTGACAGACTGAAAAGAAGTAGGTCATGGTATGGTGGACCTTGAAAATGACCTCAGGTTTTCTCACTGCATAGAATATAGTCAAACACTGCTGCAGTTAAATATTTTACTCTTTGTTCTCCCTGTGTGATCTATAATAATAATTTGCTTTGTGTTGATATTTACTGCTGTGTTGCTGACAATTACCTGAAAGAGAAGTTGGGGTGCTTCACTGGGCTGGAAAAGTTTAAGTAAAATAGAAAGCAGGTCTAATTAAGCAAGTTTATTCTATATCTATTAAAGTTGACTCACGCATGCATGATACATACCCTGTTTCCCCGAAAATAAGACAGTGTCTTATATTAATTTTTGCTCCCAAAGATGCTCTAGGTCTCATTTTCAGGGGATGTCTTATTTTTCCACGAAGAAGAATACGGTACACATTTATTGTTGAACAAAAAAAAATAAGGAAATTTATTACCTGTATATGGTACGGGAGTAATTGTCATCACAAACCAGCATAACCAGACAAACTCTGAATCCTATGGTATCAAGAATTTCTTGTTACTACCATTATTTCCTTGTACAACAATCTATGGTACATTTACTGAAACTGATATTTACCAGTATGAACACAAAGTAAGATTTATTCAATGACAGTCATGTCATCATCTTCTGGAACATCATCATAACAATCCAAACCCTGAAATTCCTGGTGAATTTCTTGTGACTCCATTTCTTTCAGAATCAGTGGACCAAATCTCTCATGTTTAGCACTAGCACTGTCCTGAAATGAGTACTTCTTGTCAGGGTAGCCTGCTTGCAGTGCATTTGCAATGCAACTGTCAGTGACTTTCTCCCATGAATTCTTCACCCAAGTCACAACCTCTTGCAGTTTAGGTTTCACAAAGTTTCCACGCTGCTTTTTCTCCATTCTATTTTCAATGTAGTCATTAATTTTCATATGCAGATTGTCCTTGAATGGCTTGTTTATTGCAATATCAAGAGTCTGGAGATAGGCCATCATTCCTGCAGGAATCATTATTTGATCTATTTTTCTTTCATGAAGAAATTTCTTCATGTCTTTAGCGTGGTGAGTGCTGGCTGCATCCCAGATTAGCAGACCTCTTTGGCTCCCTTGCATAACATGAGGCAGCATTAAATCGACCCACTTCCTTATAACTGCTTGTGTGACCCAGGCTTTTTCAGTTTCAAGAATAAAAATATTAGCGGGGAGGTCTTATTTTGGGGGAGATGCCTTATATTACAGCAAGAGGCAAAACTATGAGTAGGTCTTATTTTCAGGGGATGTCTTACTCTCGGGGAAACAGGGTTTAAAGCTCTAGCTGGTGCCAATCACACCTGTATTTTCATCTGTTATTGTCAACCACGCATTTTGTTGACACTTCTATTATAGAGAAATGGTGAATAGCAATATTAAAATATTTCTTCTAATTAATTTCCTTTCAATGTGCATGAATCTGTGTACCAGGCCACTAGTTTCTACAGAAATAATAACTTTATTTGCATTTAGCCAAGTGTAAATGTAGAAATTATTATAATGATAACTAGCATTTGTTTTGAGTTTCATAGCTTACAAAGGGCTTTTACATTCACTTTCTCACTTGTTCCCGATGTAATCTGATTAGGTAGACACCTGTCATTACTCCCTGTGTTGCCTGGAGGCCCATGCATATAGAGACTGACTGACCTCCTCAAGGTCATATGAGTGCTAACCCAACAACAGTTTTTCCTACTCTGCTACACTTCTCATAAAAGCCATATTGTGGACTAATTAAGATAAGGGCTTAGGAAAATAAATTCTTCCAGAGAATTATATTTAAATTGTTACATTAACTTTGGTGTATTTAATAAAACTAAAAGTATTCCCCAGCCTGTGTAATATTTTAATATTGCTTATAGTAGTGTTCTACATACCTCATATTGGGAGTACAATTTTCACAGGGTTAAATGTTCTAAATCAGTGCTGTGCAGTGAAACTGTGTGTGAGAAGGGAATTGTTCTGTCTCTGTGCTGTCCAATACAATAGCCACTAACTATACATGGCTATTAAGCAATGGTATTATGGCTAGAGAGACTAAGAAATTCAATTTCTATTTAAGTTAATATAACTCATTAACGTTCAAAAAATCTTTATTGTTGATACTATTACAGAAATTCCCCCCATTACCACCTCTACCTGGTTCCTGCCCCACCATAGGTCTTCACTACTCTGTTATTTATGTCCATAGGTAATGCATTATATGCATGTGTTTTCTATTAATCTCTTTCCACTCACCCTCTTCCTCTGAGATTTGTCGGTCTGTTCCATGCCTTTGGTTCTATTTTATCCATTAGCTTGTTTTGTTCATTAGATTCTTTGTTTGTTTATTTTTAGAATCAATTATTGATACTATGTATTTATTGCTATTTAATTGTTCATATTTTTCCTCCTCCTCCTCCTCTTCCTCCTCCTCCTCCTCCTCCTTTCTTCTAAAATGCCCTTTAACATTTCATGCAATACTCATTTGGTGGTGATGATGAACTTCTTTTAGCTTGTTCTTGTCTGTGAAGTTCTTTATCTGACCTTTGATTCTAGATGATACATTGGTAATATATCACATTGTTTACCTGTTTGTATCAGGAATTCTCTGTATCCCCCTTTCTGTGGACTGATATTCCATGTCAGATTCTGAACTTCCTTTTAATTGAATCTATATAATCTACATATACAGAGGGTGTGTGTGTGTGTGCATGTTTCTATCCTAGTGCCAACTAATTAAAATAAATTTTGAATGCAATGTAACAGTAACCTTTAATGTCTCTTTTCTCTTTAAAATTCCTTATGGTTTATATATGACGTTCTGCTTCTAGCAGAATTTAGAAAATAGAGAGGCTGTTAAATATTCACACCTCATTTATTCAGATGAAGTATTTGTTTTTAACACTAAATTAGATTATCCTTCTGTTTTGCAAAATATATGGTCAGATCGAATTCCACAGAGGAGAATTACTTCTTAATACTGGTATTTGTAGCTTCTAAAATAATTGAATTAATTTAGAACAAAATCTTGAAGTTTATAGTCCTACATTCAATATTTTTATACTCATTTATATAGTCTGAATTAGGATTTTATTGAATTTCAGTTCTTTTATCGGTAAATGCTTGATAATGCAATTTATCAACTAATTGCAAAAATCTGCTTTTGCGAAAATCTAGTCATTTTTTCTGGATTTTTAAAGTATATTTACAAAAATTCTGTCTATGCATGTTCAGTTTAATCACATGCCGTTGTTTTAGTATTTTTGAGATAGTGTATAGCTACTACTTCCAAAGACTTAGATGGACAATGTTCATAATTGAATAGGTTACATTGAAATAGTTTATATTATATTTGGAAAATAAAACTACTTTTTGCCATTACTGGTAAAAAACAATTTCATTTTAATTAAAACATATATAATTTAAATGTTTACTCTGAAATTATAAATATATATCCTATATAATAAAACCCTAATATGCAGATTGACCAAATGGCTGAATGACCAGTATCTATGACAAGCACTGACAACCAAGGGAAAGATGCTCAATGCAGGAGCTGCCCCCTGGTGGTCAGTGCTCTCCCTTAGAGGGAGTGCCTCATCCAGAAGCAAGGCTCCTGGCTGGTGAGCACAGCAGTGGTGGTGGTGGAAACCTCTCCTGCCCCTGTGGCAAAGCTAAGGAGCAGCAAGCAGGGAGGCAGTAAGGAGCAAGGGGTCCCTAACTGCAAGAGGGATGTCTGACTGCAGGGAGTAGGCCTAAACTGGCAGGCAGACATCCTCCAAGGGATTCAGGATTGCAAGAGGGTGCAGACTGGGCTGAGCTCCCCCCACCTCCGCCAGTGCAATAAATTTCGTGCACTGGACCTCTAGCCTATAATAATAAAAGCGTAATATGTTAATTAGACTGGTCGTCTTCCAGACATCCTTCTGGACAACCTTCCAGATGCAGCAGGGGCTGAAAGGGAAGCCCAGGTCTCAGGTACCTGCCAGTGGCCACAGGGAAGCCCGGGTCCTGGGTGCCAGAGGGAAGCTGGTGCTGGCAGCCAGGGGAAGGAAGGCCTACTCTTGCATGATTTTTATGCATTGGGCCTCTGGTAAATATATAAAAGAATGTAAAATTTATAGGTAGGTTTCAAAGTAATGTTGTCCAATAGAAACATAATGTAAGTCTTATATGTAATTTTTTATTTGTCCCTTAGCTGCATTAGACAAAGTAAAAAGAAATAGAGAAATTAACTTAGTAATATATTTTATTTAATCAAATATATCCACAGTATGATAATTTAAACATGTAAACAATATACAAATTATGAACTATATATTAAAATTTTTCTGAATTAAGTCACTTAAATCTGGTGTGTATTTCACTCTTAGAGTCCATTTCAATTTGTAGTAGTCATATTTCAAGTGCTCAATAGCCATAAGTGTCCAGTGGCTTCTATATTGGACAATACATGTTTAAAGAATAATATAAAACTCTGTGTTATAACTTTTTAGATCAAAAAGTAGAATACCATAAGGATCTTGGAAGTCCCCTGTTTCTCTCTCCATAATCACTTCCCCACCCTTCAGACAAAAGTAACCATTATCTTGTATTTCAAATAAATTATCCTCTTGTTTGTTTCTTGCTGGCTTGTTTATATATTTTACTACTTCTTTTGCATCTTTAAACAATAGATTGTTTTGTTTTTCCTAGATTTGAACTTTATGTTCATAAAATCACTATGCCTATAGTTTTCTCTGTGATGTTTTCCCCTCAACATTATGTTTTATATATTTATGTTGATCAATATATATCCCATTGTAATAATATAGCATAATTTATGTATTTCACATGTTGGCAGACATTTAGCTTATTTTTGTTTGTTTGCTTGTTTATCACAAGCCATACTACATGTGCCTTCTCATGCATATTTTCTGGTGCATTTGTAAGAATCTCTCCAGGGTATACATATTTGCTAGTAGAATTGCCAGGTCATAGGGAATGCACACAGAAATGAAAATAATTGATTTACTGCAATTTGTAGTACACACAGATTTACTATTTTAAACAAACCACATTTAGCCTGGCCAGTGTGGCTCAGTGGTTGAGTGTAGACCCATGAACCAGGAGGTCGTGGTTTGATTTTCCATCCACATGCCCCAATTGCGGTTGCATGCTTGATTCCTGTAGGTGGTGTGCAGGAGGCACCTGATCAATTGATTCTCTGTCATCATTAATGTTTCTATTTTCATCTTCCTCTCCCTTTATCTCTCTGAAGTCGACACACACACACACACACACACACACACACAAACACAAGAAGCCACACTTAAAACTGTGGCTGAATTAAAAAATGCTTTATGCGAGCCAATTAAAGTGAGCTGAGAGTTTGTATTTTTTAAATACAGCACAAAAATATTACTCTTTATGATTACTCGGTCAATTCAGTTGGTTAACATTCTAGAGTAAGTGTTTACTGTTAAGTAAAAATATTTTATAGCTACTTATTAAGTAGATATGGTTATTAATTAAGATTAGTTTTTATATGTAGAAAGTTCAAAATATACATAGCTTTGAAAAGAAATGTGTTTGCATTACTCAAGTAACAGAGATCACAGGTGAATGGCCAAAGGAATGGAATTATTTTATCTGTATACCATTTTAGGCCATAGCTTTCTTCCTGAAGTTTACCTCATTTATTTTCCAACATGGCTGCCAGAGTTCCAGTCTTCAGGTCTTTATTACATGACAGACAAAAAATGCATGAGGGAAGGTACAAGGGTAGACTTGCTAGCAGTAGTTCTACATGTACTACATAACATTTCTACTTACATCTTATTGGCTTTAACTTGTGATGTTAATCATCATATTATGTAGTATTTTGAAACTTACTGTTAAATTCATGAGTATATTGTTACTGTGTCATGGCTGTGTCTAGTTGCAGGAGACCCAAGAAGAGAAAGAATTAAACTGTTGGCTGGGTGGTTACTTATAAGACAGGGGTGAAAAAAAAGCAAGTGTTACTATTCAGAACATTGATTTTGATTTCTCAACTCAATGATGTCAAAAAGGAATGTCATTACTCATTCAGGAAAAAATAAATCAATTTAATTTGATAGGCTATGCAATTAGCAATGTGTAGGTTAAAAGAAGAAATAGAATTTTGTCTTCACTCTTCTTACTGTTCTAATACTACTATGCTAATATTGGCTTCAGATTATGAAGACTAGAGTAATTAAGAAAGTCAAAGCAACTGATTCATCTTGGAATTCATATATTTAAACAGCTTTATTGGCATATATTTTATATACCATGCAATTAAGCTATTTAAGGTGTACACCTCCATATTTTTGGTATATTCAAAATTGTGCAACCATCACCAAGAGGTAATTTTAGAATATTTTTATTTCCTTAGGAAATAAAACCCTATACCTATTAATGGTTACTCCTCAGTTACCCCAGCCTCTCTTCTCCCACTATCATTTGGAACACATGCATCTAGTTTGTGTCTCTATATATTTGCTTATTCTGTACATTTCATGTAAATGCAATCATAAAATATTCGGTGCTTTTTGATTGGCTTATTTAACTTAACATCATGTTTTTTAAGTTCACCCATATTGTAGCATATATCAATACTTCATTTCTTTTTATAGCCAAATAATATTCTATTGTATGGACATGCCATCTTTGTTTATCCATTCACCAGTTGATGGACATGTGGATGGTTTCCACTTTTTGTCTATTATGCATAATGCTGCTATGAACATTAATGTACAAGGATTTTTATAAATATATGTTATATATATATATATATATATATATATATATATATATATATATATATATAGGGAACAGATTATTAAGATCTCTGGATGCATAATAATCTGGCCACTCAGTATATATCCTATATAATAAAAGGCTAATATGTAAATTGTCCCTTTGACCAGGAGTTCAACCAGTAGGTTAGCCAGCCAACCACCCATGTCCCCTCCCCCTGGCCAGTCTAGCCAGATTCCAACCATGCACAAATTCATGCACCAGGCCTCTAATACACACACACACACACATACACACACACACACATGCAGAGATCATAATAATCTGGCCACTCAATATATATATATATATATATATATATATATATATATATATATATATATAAATGAAATTGCTGGGTCATATGTTAACTCTATGTTTAACTTTCTAAGGAGCTACCTACCAAATTGTTTTCTTTTTTTAAGATGATGCACATTTTACATTTTCACCAGTAGAGTACAAGAGTTATAATTTCTCTACATCCTCGCCAACATTTATTTTTACATTAAAAATAATTATTTTTGTCATCCTAGTGGGTATGATGTAGTACCTCACTATAATTTTAATTTTCATTTCTCTGATTATTAATGATGTTTAGCATCTCTCATGTTCTTATTGGCTATTTATGTATTGTTTTGGAGAAATTTCTATTCAGATTCTTTATCCATTTTTAATTGGGTTATTATATTTTTATTAATTTATAAGATATTTTTGTATGTTCTGAATGAAAGTATCTTCTAAGGTATATTATTTGTAAGTAACTTCTCCCATTTCTGAGGATTGTCTTTTCACTTTATTGATAGTCATTTGAAACACAAAACTTTTAAAATTTTGAATAAGTTCCATTTCTTCTATTTGTTCTTTTGTCTTTTGTGCTTTTACCATTACATCTAAAAAGACTGAACCTGACCTAAGATGACAAAGATATACTCCTATATATTTGTTAAATGTTTCATTAAATTAGTTCTAACATTTAGTTCTGAGTTAATTTTTGTGTATAGTGTGAAGAAGGGGGTCCACCTTCATTCCATTGCATGTGATTATTCAGTTGTCCCAGCACCATTTGTTATAAAGATTATTCTTTCTCCATTGAATTATCTTAGAACTCTTGTCAAAAGTCAATTGATAATCTTTTTGTAATCTAATTTTTCTAGATTCCCAATTTTATTCTATTGATCTCTATTTTAATGCTAGTACTTCATGTGTCTTTACAGAACGTGCATCCATATTGTACATCAGTATATATATATAATATAAATGTATTATGCAGTATGTGATATATAGTACACATACACATACATTCTGTAAGTGGTGGTGAAGAGTCTTATTCTGATTTCTTGGGGCTTGTATGGATTATTTGAAATCACAGCTATATCAGATACCAACTATGTCATTCTGAAGAAGTTCTTTTAACTACCAGAAAACCCAATTATCTCACCTGTGAAGTGGGATGAGAGTAGTGACAACCTGATAAGATTGTTGTGAAAATTAAATTATATAATGTGTGGGAAAGCTGTAAATCCAGTGCCTGATTATTGGCTGGTTACTAAATATTAGCTGCTATTATCATTGATTCAGTGTCATTATTATAAAACTAGAGTCCTGGTGCACAAAATTCATGCACCAGGTGGGGGGAGTGTCCCTCAGCCCAACCTGCACCCTCTCCAATCTGGGAACCCTTGAGGGATGTCCAACTGGCGGTTTAGGCCCGATCCTAAATAGGCAGTCAGACATCCCTCTCACAGTCGAGGACTGCAGGCTCCCAACTGTTCACCTGCCTGCCTTCCTGATTATCCCTAACCACTTCTGCCTGCCCACCTGATCACTCCCTAACCACTCCCTTGCCAGTGTGATTGATGCCTAATTACTCCCCTGCCAGCCTGTTTGCCCTAACTGCCCTCCCCTCCAAGCCTGGTCACCCCTAACTGCCCTCTCCTGCAGGCCTGGTCCCCCCAAACTGCTCTCCCCTGTAGGCCTGAGTCCCCCCAATTGCCCTTCTCTGCAGGCCCAGTCACACCCACTTCCCTCCTCTGCCAGCCTAGTCACCCCTAACTGCCCCCTCTGCAGGCTTCATCACCCCCAACTGCCCTCCATTGCAGGCCTGGTCCCTCCCAACTGCCCTTCCCTGCTGGTCTTCTTGTAGTGGCCACCTTCTGTTCACATGGGGGCAGGATCTTTGATCACATGGGGACAGCCAGCTTGTGTGTTGGAGTCATGTTCAATCTGCATATTACTCTTTTATTAGATAGGATAGAGGCCTGGTGCACAAGTGGGGGCCAGCTGGTTTTCCCTGAAGGGTGTCCCGGATTAGGGTGGGGGTTCCCTTGTGGCATGGGGTGGCATGGGTGAGGGGCCTGTGGTGGTTTGCAGGCTATCCACTCCCCCCACAGAGACCCAAGGGGAGGCCCTGGTATCTGGGATTTATTTATCTTCAACAATTAAAACTTTTTAGCCTGGAGCAGGACCAAACCTTATGCTCACTCTCCGGCAGCCATTTTTGTTGGGATTTATTTATCTTCTATAATTGAAAATTTTTAGCTTTAAGCAGAGTCCTGGACTAGCCGGGACAGGTGGAAAGCTTGGCTTCCTCCATCTCAGGGTGCAATTCAAGCCTCCTGATCTCCCCAGCTTTGTGGCTGCTGTCATTTTTGTTGGAATTTATTTATCTTCTATCATTGAAACTTTGTAGCATTGAGTGGAGGCCTGAGCCAACAAGGGCAGGTGGAAAGCTTGGCTTTCTCCATTGCCAGGGTAACCCAAGCCTCCCTCCTGCTCTCTCTGTGGCCACAGCCATCTTGGTTGGGTTTATTTGTATATTTTCTCTTGATTGGCTGGTGGGCATGGCTGGTGGGTGTAGCAGAGTATGGTAAATTTGCATATTACTCTTCTATTAGATAGGATATACTAGAGGCCAAGTGCATGAGTTTGTGCATGGGTGAGGTCCCTTAGCCTGGAAGGCAATTGGGGCTATCTCGCCCAGTCTGAGGGGAGTGACCATGGGAGGTTGGCAGGCCATAGGAGGTTTATTATGAGAGTGCACTGACCACAAGGTGGCAGCTTCTGCATTGAGCATCTGCCCCCTAGTGTTCAGTGTGCATCATAGCGACCGGTTGACCAGTCATTCGGTCAACCAGTAGTAATGGTCACTTAGGCTTTTATAGAGAGAGATTTCCTATAAAATACTGTTTCTTAATTACTTTATAAAGTTTGTTCAGCATGTCACATTTCTCTTGAGAAATAATTAGGCAAATTATCCCAGAGTGGGTATAAAATAAAGGCAAGAGAAATAGAGTAGTAAAATTGACCACAGTTTCTGATACTTCTAGGACAGTGCCATTACCACACATTTTGTTCCATTGTTCATTCATGTGTCAGGTTATTTGTGCCAAATCTTGATTTCGAAAAGAAGCTGACCTTTGGTGTGGGCTCTGAAAAGTCATGAGATAATGAGAATAACATATAGCTCTGGGTCTTTTCCATGTTTTAAAGAAGGTTATGTTTACTTGTGGAAATCTATCAGTTTTCACCCTCTCAAAGACTTGTTTCCCCCTTTAATAATCCACTCCTCATGTAATTGCATCTTTCACCAACGTTTTCATTATATACTAGAGGCCCAATACACAAAAATCCATGCACTTGGGGTAGGGGTTCATCAGCCCCGTCTGTGTCCTCTTGCAGTCCAGGACACCTCAGGGGATGTCTAGCTGATGGCTTAGGGGAGCAGGCCTAAGCCATTAGTCAGAAATCCTTAGTGTTGCTCTGGAGGCAGCAGAGGCTCCCGCCACTGCTGCTATACTGGCTGGCCATGAGCTGGCTTCTGGCTCAGCGGCACTCCCCCTGTTGAAGCATACTGACCACCAGGGAGCAACTCCTGCATTGAGCGAGGCTCTGCCCCCTGGTGGTCAGTACGCATCATAGTGACTGGTCATTCCCCCTCCATCCCCCAGTTCTACCATTAGGCTCAATTGACATATTATCCTTTTATTATATAGGACTAATGGCCCAGTGCATGAAGTTTGTGCATGGGGGTGGGGTGTGTCTCAGCCCAGCCTGCACCCTCTCCAATCTAGGATCCCTCAAAGGATGTCCTATTGCCAGTTTACAGGGATCAGCCAAAACTGGCAGTCTGACATTGCTCTCGCAATCCAGGACTCCTAGCTCCTAACCTCTCACCTGCCTGCCTGCCTGATTGCCCCTAACCACTCTGCCTGCTGGCCTGCTTACCTCCAACTGCCCCCCCCTGCCAGCCAGATCATCCCCAACTGCTCCCTGTGCTGGTATGCTCACCCTCAACTGTCCCCCCTGCTGGCTTGCTCACACCTTCCCTCCCCACTGGCTTGCTCACACCCAATAGTCTCCCTGCTTTCCTACTCACTCCAAACTGCCCCCCCTACTGTCCTGATCACCTCCAACTGACTCCTACTGATGGCCTGCTTGCCCCCCGTTAGTCCCCCTGTTGGTATGCTTACTCCCAATGCCCCTGTCCCCCACCAGCCTGATCACTCACAATTACTGTTACCTCTTGGCCTCTAACTGCCTCTACCTTGGCCCTGCCACCATGGCTTTGTCCAGAAGAATGTCCAGAGGTCTCCTGGAAGGTCTCCCAGTCTAATTAGCATATTACCCTTTTATTAGTATCGATAGAGGCCTGGTGCACAGGTGAGGGCTGGCTGGTTTGCCCTGAAGGGTGTCCTGGGTCAGGATGGGGGTCCCACTGAGGTGCCTGGCCATCCTGGGTGAAGGGCTGATGGCTGATTGCAGGCTGACCAAGCCCTCCAGTGGGGACCCTCATCCATGTGGGTGTGGCCAGCTTGGGTGAGGGCTGTTTTCAGGCAGGCCATACCCCTTCCAATGTGGAGGTCCCCTCTGGGGTGCCTGGGCAGTCTGGATGAGGGGCTGATTGATGTTTGCAGACTGGTCAAGCCCCCCAGTGGGGACCCTCACCGCATGGGGGTATGGCCAGCCTGAGTGAGGGGCTAATGGCTATTTTCAGGCTGGCCACGCCCCTTGGTGATCCAGGCTCCCAGTCCCTCCTTTTTTTTTCTTTTTTTTTTTCAGCACCTCCTTGAGTGGAGGCCAAGGCTGGCTGGAAGCAGGCATCTGGGATTTATTTCTTCTATAATTGAAACTTTGTAGTCTTGAGTGGAGGCCATGGCTGGCCAGGGCAAGCAGAAAGCTTGGCTTCCTCCATCGCCGGAAGCAACCCAACCCTCCTGCTTGTTCCAGCTCTGTGGCTGCCACCATTTTTGTTGGATTAAGTTGCATACTCACTCCTTATTGGTTGGTGGGTGTAGTGGAGTGATAGTTAATTTGCATGTTTCTCTTTTATTAGTGTAGATTCTTAAGCCCAATATTTGTTTAGATGTTTGTCCAGAGGGTGTTCCCCCATAACATGGTAAGCTTTTTCAGAACAGGAAAGAATGTCTGCATTAGTCTGCTAGGGCTCTCATAACAAAATACCACAGGCTGGGTGGCTTAAACAATATACATTTATTTCTTACAGTTCATGGGGTTGGAGGCCCAAGATCAAGGTGTTAGCAGGTTTGGTTTCTCCTGAGTCGTCTCCCCACTTCTTGCAAATGGCAGTCTTCATTCTGTGTCCTCATGTGGCCTTTTCTGTGCACATATATCCCCAGTACCTATTCCTCTTCTTATAAAGAAACAAGTCATATTGGATTAGGGGCCCTGCCTTTATGACCTCATTTATCCTCAATTACCTTTTTAAAGGTCCTATCTCTAAATATTGTAATATTGTGGGTTACGGCTTCAACACAAATGTAGAGGGGGCACAGTTTAGTCCATAACAGTGTCTATATCCTGAAGATAGTCTTAATTCTGAGATTGTCTTTTGTATGGGTAATTAAATCAATGGCATGAGAGGGATTAGTGACTTTCTTTGAAGTGTGAAATTGGTCTGGCCCAGGCTGACTTTCAATCAAATGCTCTTTGGAGACAAGTAGGTTGAATTCCTATGAGAGATTTTTTTTAAACAACAAGTTATAACTTCAACTCTTAATTAAAAGAGAAATGAACTTTGTTGACATGCCAACAAGACAAATAACTGGCTTTCATAGTAAGGCTGCACACTACATCCGCCATTGTCATGACCTACTGGAAAATTTCAGTGATGTATTTATTAAAATCAGAAGTCCTTTCCTTCCCACATTTGAGGCAAGTCAATAGGGAAAGCAACATTTGAAGAAAAGCCACTATCTTTTAGAATCTGTACCAGACACTTAATACTTTTAATTTGCCAAGCCCTCACAGATCAAAATGTAGGTCAAATTCGTCCCAGATATCAAATGAGAATTTAAAAAAATAAATATTTTGTTTTAAAGAAAAACATCCACTTATTTATTCTGACAAATATCAAATAGGTCTAATAAAAAAGTATAAAATTATGCAAGTAGCCAAGGGAAAGAAAATAAATTACATAGCTCAAGACACTAAAATTTTCAGATTTTTGGTTTTAGAAATACTACATGTAATTGTGATCTAGTGAACCTTAAAAAAATAGTCTTTCTTTTTTTTGTCAAAGGGAGTGATCTGGTCAGTTCAACTTGTTTCAATAGTTACAAGTATACTTTTTTTTATCAAAAGAGAATTTATATAAAATTTGCATTATATCTAACTATAAAAGAAAATGCCATTCACTTTATATGTCACAAATGAGAAATAAGTTATTTATTCAAAAACAATGTTAATACAATTTCATAATTATTTCATCTACCTTTAGGTTAATGTTTTTAAGGTGGCACATTAGAAGCTACTTCTTGTAAGAATAGGCAAGTCTCCTTTAGAATAAATTGTTGCTGCTCTAAGGGTCCATTCATTCATTCACACCTAAAGCTACAATTGTAAAGTTATTGCTAAAAGAACCATGACATTGAAATAAATAAATAGGCAATAAATGCTGACAATGCACTTAGAGGTATGTTTGAAAGGTTCAAACAGATCCAGGATAATAGTCTTCTCCTATAGAGTTTATCTTCTCATGTAGAGATATGTTGGTGCTATGCATGTAAAACTAAATGGGATATGGAGTGTTATATTGTTCTTATGGTTTAAAGATTGAAGAGATTATGATGAGAAGCAACAGTTGAGAAATACTTTTTAGAAGGAGTAGCATCAGATTTGGCTTTAAATTGTAAGCTGAGTAGAAATAGTAGTATATCGGAATCATTGTAGGGCCCTAAAATTACAAATCCTAAGGTCCTGCCCAAATGTACCTTGAGCTAAAAGAAAACAAATGATAGGGGTTCCCATGCAAAGACTGTGGATAGTATATTAAGTGGCCAAGTAGTGACCAGAGTGGCAGGTCCATGTGGAGGGATAAAAGAGGACAGAATAGGATTAAGACCAATTTACAATGGGACGAGTCACTAGTCTGAGCAGCTTGGATGTGAACCAATGGCAAAAAGGAGCCATTTGGATGCTTTTGTAAAGGTTGTGATGGGAAGGTGAGTGATACCCTGAGGAAGATTTGGTCCACATAGTAAGCATGCTGATTTATTTAGTAAGGCATCCTGAAGGTGAAGATTGAGGGGAAAGGGTTTCTATCTGGGGTAAAATAGGAAGATGCTAAACTGTAAATTCTGTGAGGATAGACTATATTTCATGTTTTGGGGTATATTCTCTGTAGTTAGCACACAAAACAGATACTAAATACGTATTTGAATGGGTGGATGGATTTATGTATAAAATCAAATGTTGTGTAGTATTAGAAGGGGGAAAAGCATGGTATTATGTTAGAGAAATGTCATTTGATGCTGGAAATGAAAAAAAAATTAAAGATTTTGGCAAAGCCACCCAAGCAAGGAAACATTGAAGTGCTTTCAAATAATGTCAAGTGGTGCTCTTTCTTCTACCTTATCAAGAAGATACAGAAGTTATGTGCATCAAAACAGGGAAGGTTTTCTGAAAGACATTTACTCTAGCAACTTAATCTATGCCTGTTCCAGCCATCTTCTTGGAATCTGGTTCTGGCATCATTTCTGAGCCGCTTCCTAGTTTGTCCAATATCCCATTCACTTATGTTTCCACATGCATCACTGTCTATGACACCTCTTCATGATACTAATACCAACTCATGAAGGAAACATTTAAAACTGGTCCAATTATTCTCTTTAAGAAATTATATCTATGTACAATGTATTTATTAGAAACTCTCCTATCTAAAAAGAAGAGTTAAATTAAAATGCTGATGCACTCAATGTTAGACCTTCTGGAGCTAGGAAAGTGTAGTACCTGAGAGATGCAGAAAGCCAAGATTGCGCTGTAGTAGGCAATTAATGTTGTAAGACTAGCTCCTTTTTAATTTGACAGTGTTTTAAATTCATGAGGATGCCCCCTCTACCACTTTTTGGCATCAATTGTGGCTATGCTTCATTAAAGAGGTGAAAGGCGTGGAATTAGGGAAGCTAGCCTCATCGAGTTAATCATTTTGCTGCAAGTTAACACATTTAAGCTGAGTGTAGGTTTTAAGGATGAGAGGGAAGTAAATGATGTTATCATAAAGTATCTCTTGACCCTTTCCCCAGATGTCTGTAAAATCTTAATCTGCCCTAAATTTTTCTCTTAGTTTACATGCTTTTCTGTGAAATGTGATAACAGTGATGTTTGTTGACCTGAAATATGTCATGCAACATCAGTAATATTTTAAGTAGGGCCTCCAAACTCTCTTACATCTCCCTTACCTGTTTCCCTTTTTGAAGGAAATGCAATGTTTACTGTTTCTGAAATATATATTTTATAGATTTCAGAGAGGAAAGGAGAAGGAGAAAGAGAAACATCTATGATGAGAGGCAATAATTGATTGGCTGCTTCCTGCATGCCCCACACTGGGGATGGAGCCCACAACCCAGGCATGTGGGGCATGCAATGTTTTCAATGCATTTTGTTATGCTTCCAAATTCTTTAAAAATGAGTGAATTTGAGTTTTTATCCAAATAACAACCAATCAACTGATACGAAGAAAATTCCTAATATATCTATGGAGATAGGTTTTAGGGAAAGCAGGTGAATGACAAGGAATAGTCTCTAAATGCAAAAATATTCTCATGACTCACCAGACGTTTTGTCACAGTACTTTCAATGACTTAGTCTGCTGACATATTTATCTGGCTCTAAGTTAATATTGACAATTACTGATCATGATTTACTTTACCAAAGCCTTGAACTATGTTTTTTTGCATGCATACTTAAAGATAAACTTTAAAACGCATTAGATTTTATTTTGAGTCCAAGGCTGAGGGCTCTGGCCTCTCAGTCACCACATGGTGGAGTGACAGGAAGGAGCAGAGGAAGTCTCAGCCTGCTTCTCCAAAGAGCTATTGCTTGGGACAAGTGATTTATTCTAGAACAAATCCTTGAGCTCCTTGATAAGGCTAAATGCAAGTTTCAGAGTCATACAATATGACGTACAAACTTTGGCTCTGCTATTTACTAGCTGGGTAAGTTTTATAACTGCTTTGTATCTCTAATATTCTCATATGTAAAATGAGGGAAACAATACCTCTCATGTCATAGGGTTGTTGTAAAATTTAAATAACTTACAATCAGTAGCCCCTCTTATAGTAGCAAATACACTATAGTCACTTCAACCACCAGTATCCTTCTCTTCCCTGAAATAAGTGAAGGGAGACATGTCCATCCGCATCAGCCCTAAGATCTGAATATGGAAGATGTCTCACAGATGCTTATTCAGTTGTCCCCCCAGTCTTTTTCTAAAAAGGATCTAAAGCATCTCCGAGTTGGCTGCATGTGAATTGTCACTGGTCACCAGCAACTTCCTTCATCACATATTATGAGTTTCCTCAATGTATCGTTGCTTTAATCTGTACTGTAACCCAGCACTTAGTAGGGCACTTTGATTTGTATACATTTTCAGTACAGCTTTTGAGAAATGATTTTCCTAAAAGGTTTTATAATTTCTCCTATTCAAATGCAAAAGATATGTGTGATTTCAGGATGCCATTTCTGGGTTGCAGTCCCTTCCCCTGCCCGTTCACTACCTCCCGTACTTAATGTTCTATCCTCTGAGCCTGCATCATTTTCATCTCTGCGATTATCACCACCTAGCACGGTATGCTCTACTGTGCTTTGTATCCTGATTGTTATAGAGCAGGGATCAGAGCTCACTCACTGATATATTCCCAGTCTCAAAACAAGTATAGGAACTCAACATATATCTGCTGAACGAATGGATACAAAGTAAAATTATATTTTATATCTGCAATTATAGTTTTGTTAATTTATTGTGTTAGTACATGAGTCAATAATTGAATTTTACCTATTTTGGAACTATAGAAAGTCAGAAATTGAAATAACAATGTGTATAACAATATCAATGACACCAATAGCAGCAGCAGCGGCGGTAACAATAGTAGCATAGAGGCTTTATTGGGGGTTTATTGTGTCAGGCACTGGTCCCAATGCTTTATGTCATTTAATGCTCACACTGACCATAAATAATAGTTACTAAATACATGTTAGGATATGAGAAACAGAATTTTTTGGTAACTTGAGAAAAAAACATGTCAAATCATATAGTCCAGCCTCTCATTTCAGAAGAAAAGAAGCAGATCCCCAAAGAGTAAATCTGCTTGCCTAAAGCGATACCTCAAGATGGTGTGAGATCTAGAATTTTTATCATCTGAATATGATCCCAAGCTCCTTCTCTGTATAATCTATATTATGCCTGTGTTGTTCATGACTAAGGTGCATTTTAGTGTATTTGAAAATGACACAGTGACTCTAAAAAGGGGTTTTAAGAAACTAAACAGTGTGAAAGATAGCCAGATCATATTATTAAATACCACCAATTCAAATGTTCATTTTTTTAAAAAAAATTTAAGAGTAAGCAAGATGACTCAGTTTCACAGATGCAATTTGAACTTCAGAAAAGTAGCATAATATTAATAACCTCTTTACCAGCACATTTTACAGAAACTTATGTATTTCATCTGACAGATATTTACTAAGCACCTGCATGCACTACATGCTAGAAAAGACGCTGCTGATAGAACTGGGAACAAAATGTATTGTCATAGTGCTCATGGTCAGGGCTGGCACACAGACACTGAAAGAACACTGACAGAATCAGAAGTGTAAATTCTACCTTTGGGAAAAGTAAAGAGGGATCAGAAATCATTGAGGACAAATTCCCAATATAGAAGAGCGTGAGGATCTGTGCTTCGAAGAATTCATGGTTGATGCTACTATGCACCTCCTTCCTGCTGGGCATTGCTCCAGGTGCTGGAGAGAAAAAGATGAGTTAGAGGCTGCTTCTGTCCTCAGGGCTCGTGCTGTTTTCAGAGGAGAGCTAGATGACCTGCAGCTCTTATACATTGTAATAAGCAGTAGAAACACACCAAAATTTAGGCAGTACAGAGACAGCCACTGTGAGTGAAGATAAAGATAGGATATTTGGGAAAGCCCTCACTCAGGTGGTGACATTTTAATCTGGATATTAAAATACATGAGTTAGGGTGATCCAGAATCGGGAGGGGACTGGAGAGATGCCTTTAGAATGAATAAGTACAAGAACATTTAGATGAGGCAGAACACAGCAAAATTCCCGGAACCTTGTAGTTATTCATCAGACTACAACAAAGGTTATTTCCTTTGTCTAAAAGTTGATTGCTGAAGATTTCTGAACATAAAATATCTTTAATTGATCTCTAAATTTAAGGCATTCATGAATTAAATCACAAAATATTTGAAACTAGAGGCCCGGTGCACGAAAATTCGTGCAGTCAGGGATCAGGGGGTCCCTCAGCCCAGCATGTGCCCTCTCACAGTCCAGGAGCCCTCAGGGGATGTCTGAGTGACAGCTAGGTCTGCTCTCCACTGGATGTGGGCCTAAACTGCAGTCTGGCCTCCCTCTGCAGGAGGCACCCAAGTGGGCCAGTCAGGGGATGGCATCAGCCAAAGAGCACCCCTCCGCCACTGCTGGTTGCTGCTGTCTCCCCCACCCCCCACATCACAGTCCCCTACCTCTGCCTGCTGGCACACACCTTGGCTGGCCTGCTCCCCGGCCCTGCCCCCCCCCAAAAAAAGGTCTTTCTCCCATTCAGACAATTTGCATATTAAGCTTTAATTATGTAGGATGGCCAGAAGAACCACTGCCTCCTTATGCCAACATTACCAACAGCACGAGCACCTGCTGCTTGGACCAGCTTGAGTGTTCTGTGTTGCTGCTAAGTTACTGCTCACCAACTGATGTACTGTCACTAGTAGATTTTTGCCAGGTTCCGCAAACAAAATCTTAATGTTCCATCAGAATCTAATGAGAATTACAGACATTAAATAAAAGAATCATTAAGTAAGTAGCAAAATGGACAACAGGCAATTCATCAATTTTGTGAATGCTGTCAGGTGGTTTCTGGATATAGGGCAGCTGTGCATTCAAGTAGACAGAATATTTAGGCCCTGTACTTTATGTATTTCTTTCTGTAATCCAAAGGTGCCATAATTAAGTGCTATCATAAAGTGTTTAGAGGTGAAAATGTCTTGCAATCCAATAGTGAATTAAAGGGAATAAATATATGAAGTGGTAACTTTGTATCTAGAATAGTGGTTCTCAAAGTAAGGTGCCTGAACCATTAGTTTCATCACCTGGGAAGTTGATAGACATGCAAGGGATCCTCCCCAGATCAATGGCATTGGAAACTCTGGGCGTGGGGCCTAGCAGTCTGAGTTTTGACCAACCCTCAAAAGGATTCTGGGAAATGCTCAAGTTTGAGAATCATTAAACCAGAGCACTGCTATTTAAAGGCCAGTATGATCAGCATCAACTAAGAGCTTGTTAAAAATGCAAATTCTTGGACTCAACCCTAACCCTAATAAATCAAAATCTTTGGGAGTGAGGCCAAGAAAATTGCTTTAACAAAACATCCAAGTGAGTCTATTCATGTCAAAATGGAAAGGGTTGATGGAATCATTGGTTCTCAGCGTGATTACATATTTGAATCAGTTGGAGATCCCTTTTAAACTATTCCAGGCTCAGGTCTCACAACAGGCCAATTAAATCAGACTCTTTGGAGGTGGGACCCAGCAATTAGTCTTTTTAAAAAATAGCTAAGAACAGCCAGAGGCCTCAGTCATTGAGCATCAACCTATGAACCAGGAGGTCAGGGTTTCATTCCAGTCAGAGCACATGCCTGGGTTGTGGGCTTGATCCCCAGTGTGGGGCATGCAGGAGGCAGCCAATCAATGATTCTTTCTCATCATTGACATTTCTCTCTCTCTCCCTCTCCCTTCCTCTCTGAAATCAATAAAATATTTTTAAAAGATAGTTAAGAGGGAAAGTGGGTTGGGGGAGGTAATAAGGGCATGGGGGAATAAATGGTAATGGAAGGAGACTTGACTTTAAATGGTGAACACAGTATACAATAAACAGATGATGTATTATAGACCTGTACACTTGAAACATATAATTTTATTAACCAATGTCATCCCAATAAATTCAATAAAAAAGAAAGAAAAAGTAGTTAACATTGACACACTTCAATCTGGAACTAAAAGAATTAAGGAATATGAGAGTAAATAAAGACCTTAGCCCAGACACAACAGTTTAAATAACTGCTACCTCCACAAGAGGAAAATGTAAGTTAGATATTCTTCGCCTTGTGCTTTGATTTCACAATCAGTGTTCCTGAGTTATTTTGAGTATGCATAGCAGTCTTGTTAAGAGTTTTATTATTAATTTATTGTGTTAAAGTGTGAACTTCAATTAAGTGGATTTAGACTTCTCTTTCTGACCTCCAAAGATCTTTAATATCTGGCTCAACTAGAGCTGAGCCTCTTCACAAAGAGTCTGTTAATACTCCCGACCTGGCCAACTGCCCATCAGTTGTACTGCTGATTTTCTGCACACTGAAAGTGTACATTATCATACTATGAAACTTTCCTTCAAGGGGTCCTTCCCTTGAAATGATATCCCTGGCTGCTTCTTCATTTAGGGAGAACTTATACCTTTCTTAAGGCAGTGGCACTCAGCCTTGATTACACAATTGATTTTCTGGGGATATTGGAAAAATATTGATGCCTAAATCCCACTTCCAGAAGTTCTAGTAATCTGTGATAAAGCCAAGGCAAGGTTTTTTTTTTTTTTGTTTTTTTTTAGAAAGTACTCCCGTATGACTTTTAATGGACAGTGAGTATGAGAAACACTGTTTTAACCACAAAGTCAAATTCTACCTTCTATAAAAACTGTTCATTCTCTCCAGCCTTCATAAATTGCTCCCACCACTGAATCCCTATTTTAAATACTTGGTGGCATCCAATTTAAAAACTGATGTATACTTTTAAAAAATTTTTTCTAATCTTTTCAGTGTATTCATTTGTAATCATAATCTAAATTCCTTATGTGCTGAAGATTTGTCACATCCTTCTATCCCGGATAGTAACTAACAGTTATTTAATACTAAAGATCGTTCATAACAACTATTAAATATGACTTGATGTCTAGGATTATAATGCCAGATAAGTGGAAGAGGTCTCTAGGAAATCACCTAGGTTTCAACATCCGTTTTATAATAGCTACTGTTTATTAAATACTTAATATGTATCAGATTCTGACTAAATAATTACATCTGTTGTGAGAGGTAGAAGATGTGGATCTTCCTTGCTTAAAAGATGAGAAAAAATAAGTTGTATAGAAGTTAAGGAACTTGTCTAAGGTTGTGGTATGTGGTACCTAAAAGGGGCATGGCTCTGGGATTAAAACAAATCTACTATAGTTGTGCTGAAAGGTCCATATTTGCCTTATATCCCTGATTTGGATGAGGCCCGATTGGTCAGATTCCAGTGTTTGGATTCCTGCACATGTATGGTTATTTTGAAAATACTAAAATAAAATCTATTATGTACCCTATACCTAAAATATTAGTGAATTTATCTATATTTTTATGGGGAAAGAGTCTTTGTGGAGCACGTTTGAAAGTAAGATGACAAATAGAACTACCAAGCAAAATGAAGACAGATTCATACATAGAGAACAGGCAAACAACTCTGGTGTGTGTGTGTGTGTGTGTGTGTGTGTGTGTGTGTGTGTGTGTGTATGGGGGGGGTGGTTGGGAGGTAGAGAGATAGAGTGAAAAAAGAAGTTATAAATAGCAATGTGGTGGTGATTGGGTAAGGGCAGAATATATGGAGGTAGAAGAAGACATAGAGGGGATAAATCATGATGAAAAATAATATAAATAAAACAATTTCTTTTTAAGAAATAAATAAGATGATGCTTTATTTTACTGAAGTTATATAAAATGATAATATTCAGTGACTAATATGGAAGAGGGATATAAAACTTTTCAACAAAAGGAAATTTATTATTTAACTGATTTTTATTTTACAACAATTAACACATTCTCTAAAATATCAGAAAGGAGAATCAAGATGGTGGCATAGGTAAATGGTGGTACTCGCTGTTTCCCAAAACCACATCAAAATTACAGCTAAAATACAGAATAACTGTCCTTCAGAACCACCTGAAAACTGGCTAAATAGAAGTCCTTCAACTAGAGAAGTAGAAAGAACATGGAGAATGGTAGGAGAGGTGGAGGCACAGAACAGGGTGGTCTAACACCCATGTGTGCTGTTTATTAATCAGGAGGGATATCTAGCCTCCAGAAGCTTCCCATGAGGACCAAGGGGTCCCAGCCTCACACCAGATCCTCCCCCACCCAGGGTTCCAGAGGTGAGAAGATACGTTCCTGTAATTCTGGGATATAAAATGAGTGGGGATTGTGGCTGAGTGACATACAGGCTTCTGGAGACCCAGGTATTCCTCTTAAAAGGCCAGCCACAAACTTACACAAAGTCAATCCTGTGAGCTTCAGTGCCTAGCAGCTTTGGGGAACCCAGGGACATATGGGGAAGAACTAATTGTGTGATATTGCGGCAGGAACTCAGGAGCAGCTTACTCCCAGACTTGAGTGCTTGCAGAGATCATTGTTCTTGTGCCAGACTTCCTCTGTAACAGTGCTGCTGGTAGCCATATCTGAATCTCCATCAACCTGGCACACACTGTTTTCTCCGCCCTAGTGATTCCCTGATACTGTACCCCATCCAATTTTCAGCCCACCCAAGATGATTGTAGCAGCTTTTCAATATGAATGGCCTATCCTGGCTCAGGCTTCAGACTTTTCTAAAATCGTTCGAACAAGCAGCAGCTGGTGTCCACATACCCATATCAATAAGAGGCCTAAGACCAGGCACTAGTACCAGGCTGCCTCGTTTCACAGGTTGACCTTGCTTACACACCTCCAAGTCCAGTAAAAGAAGCACCCCTCTGTAGATTTGTCTGTAGCTCTTGCCAGGTGGCACCAGGCAGTGTCTGACTTTAAACTTCCTGGGAAGCCCTAGAGCCAGTGCACCTAGTGGACAGCTCAAGGGGCACACTCAGTGAGCACTAAAGTCACTGAAGCAAATTCTGCTTCATAGGGGTATCCCTTGCACAACAACAGCTCTTCCACTGTAGTTGCAGCTGGTCCTCACATCCAATTGGCCTGGAAGTCAATTCCTCTCATTGACACAAACAGCAATCAAGGCTCAAATACAACAAGTCTGGGTGCCAGGAGGAGAAGAGAGAAGGCAAGATATTGAAAACCTATTTGAGGAAATAAGGACAGAAGACTTCCCCTACCTGGTGAAAGAAATAGACTCACAAGTCCAGGAAATTCAGAGTCCCAAACAAGAAGAACCCAGAGGGCCACACCAAGAAACTGCCTAATTAAAATGCCAAGGCTTAAAGACAAAGAGAGAATCTTAAAAGAGAAAAAAAGTAAGTTACCTACAAGGGAGCATCTATACGCCTGTAAGTTGATTTCTCAGCAGAAACCTTGCAGACCAGAAAGGAGTGGCAAGAAATATTCAAAGTGATGAATAACAAGGACCTATAACCAATATTCCTCTACCCAGCAAACCTAAAATTTAGAATTAAAGTCAGAAAAACAGCTTCCTAGACAAGAAAAATCTAAAGGACTTCATCACCAAACCAGTATTACATACAATGTTGAAGGGTATTTGTTAAGAAGAGGAAGAAGAAAAAAAGATAAAAATATAAACAATAAAATGGCAATAAATGCATATCTATCAGCAATTGAATCTAAAAATCAAAATAAATGAACAAGAAATCTAATAAACAAAATAAACTGGTGAATAAAATAGAATCAGAAGTATGGAAACCTGGAACAGACTGACGAATCTCAGAGGAAAGGGAGGACGGGAAAGAGATTAACCAAAGATTTTATATGCATACTAGAGGCCTGGTGCATTGAATTCATCCACAGAGGAGGGGTGTCCTTCAGCCCAGCCTGCACCTTCTCCAATCTGGGACCCCTCGAGGGATGTCCGACTGACAGTTTAGGTCCAATCTAAATGGGTAGTCAGACATCCCTCTCACAATCCAGGACTGCTGGCTCCCAACTGCCTACCTTTCTTATTGCCCCTAACCACTTCTGCTTGCCAGCCTAATCACCCCCTAACCATTCCTCTGCCAGCCTGATTGATGTCTAACTGCTCCCCTGCCAGCTGCTTTTCCTCTAACTTCCCTCCCCTGTGGGCCTAGTCATCCCTAACTGTCCTCCCCTGTAGACCTTGGTCCCCCCAACTGCCCTTCCCTACAGGCCCAATCACTTCCAACTCCTCTCCTCTGTCAGCCTGGTAACCCCTAACTCCTCTCCCCTGCAGGATTTACTGCCCCCAACTGCCCTCCCTTGCAGGCCTGGTCCCTCCTAACTGCCCTCCCATGGTGGCCATCTTATGGCAGCCATCTTGTATCCATATGGGGGCAGGATCTTTGACCACATGGGGGAAGCCATCTTGTGTGTTGTAGTGATGGTCAATTTGCATATTATTCTTTTATTAGATAGGATAGAGGCCTAGTACATGGGTGGGGGCCAGCTTATTTGCCCTGAAGTGTGTCCCAGATCAGGGTGGGGGTTTTCTTGTGGCTTGAAATGACCCTGGTGAGGGACCTATGGTAGGTTGCAGGCCAGCCATGCCCCCCAGTGACCCAAGCGGAGGCCTGGATATCTGGGATTTATTTATCTTCTTCAATTGAAACTTTGTAGCCTGGAGCAGAGCCAAGGCTTCTACTTCTCCCATGGCGACAGCCATTTCTGTTGCAATTTATTTATCTTGTATAATTGAATCTTTGTAGACTTAAGAGGAGGGAAAGGCAGGCCAGAGTGTTCAGAAAGTTTGGCTTCCTTCATTCCTGGGGGCAACCCTAGCCTCATGCTCTCTCCAGCTTTGTGGCTGCTGCCATTTTTGTTGGGATTTAGTTATCTTCTATCATTGAAACTTTGTAGTCTTGAGTGGAGGCCTAGGCCAGCCAGGATATGCAGAAAGCTTGGCTTCCTCCATTGCCAGGTAAACCCAAACCTCCCTCCTGCTTTGTCTCTGGTCACAGCCATCTTGGTTGGGTTAATTTGCATATTTGCTCCTAATTGGTTAGCGGGCATGGCTTGTGGGTGTAGCAGAGGTATGGTCAATTTGTGTATTACTCTTTTATTAGATAGGATATGCTTTACCTATGGAAGCAGGCAATAGGGTGTTGAAGGCCTGGGGCTGGGCAGAAACTGGGTGGAGGGAGGTAATAGGAGGGAAAAGGGGGCATCTATAATACTCTTAACAATAAAGATTTTTTAATAATAGGAAATGAAAACTTTTTATAAGAAAGTATTTTAAAAAATAGAAAGGCTGATATGCACTATGATTTTCATGTAGATTAAACTGAGCTGGTAAATGATTTTTTAAAGTATAAAAACCAAGATATATTCAAATTAGTTATATCAGAATAAATTGTGTTTTAACAAATACCTATTGAGATCTGAATTTATCCTTTTACTTTGAATTATCTGTGATTTCTTATCTTTTTAGAAACAAACAAAAAATGTTCTCAGTCTGATTTGTTTCCAGTTTAACATTCTTTAGATGATGTAAATATGGTAACTTCCAATCTTCTTATTTCTGTTTATCTCACCACTGTTGTAATCTAGACATGATCAAACTCTTATCTTTTCTGCGTTTCATAGACAACAGGATCCAGAAAAATTGGGTGAGCTTGAAACAACAAAGGCAAGAGTGGTGCTTTCAGAACTCAATATTCATTTAGTGAATGTTAATTGGCCACCAACTCTAGGCAATTTGAGGTATACAAAAATGTATTAATATGGCTCATACCCCCTAAGAGCCTACACCTATTAGATAAGGCACATGCATAAATAATCATATTGTGGGCTACAGAAGAACGGCTCTAGAATATACAGTTTGATTGCAATTTAAGTTTATAAAAAGAGATTACTTTTTTGCTAGGTAAATTAAGGAAGGCTTCATGGAGGAACAGGCATTAGAACACACACACACATGAAGTACCAGTAGGATCAAGCCAATGTTGGGAGGAGAGACTGGCATTCCACATAAAAAAAAAAAGATACTCAAGGTAAACATAAAGAGTAGTAGAAAAACCACCTGGTGAAAATAGACTCAATTTACAATGCCTGACTGCCTGTCGTGCTTAATAAACATAGTGACCATAAATTGCAGTTTTCTCACAAATATATCAGTTTATGCTTGTTTTCCCTGTGTAGTTGTTTATTGCACCCTCTTTCACTCTCAAAAGAACCCTGGTTTGGATGATATGGGAATTTAATGATCACTCAGTTCCTAAGGGGACTTCCCTGTGTGTAGTCCTTGTAAAAGGATGTGTTCAGGTCCCACATAACTCTGCTCACCCTTGGCTGATGAGACCCCGGGCTTGGCATCTCATCTGCATGGTGACAGATAGTTAATAGATTTATCGTGGTGATCATGCTGTAAGGTATTAAATGTGGAATCACTGTGTTGTAGTACAAGTCAAAATTATGAAGGAGCAGAAATTGAATAAACTGTAGCAGCCACTTAGTTGCAGAACCAAATGAGTCAGACACCTAGAGAATATCTGGGGTGTGATAAAGGAAGAGAACTGCAGTGAAATTGTATGAATTTTGGCTGGCAAGATTCCTGCTGATACCTTGAATCCAGAATTACCTCCATCTCCAGTCTCTGTGATACCCAGCCTTATGATAGCTGCTGTTATTTAATTCCCATTATTGTTTCACTTGAAATATTACAAGAATCCCTTATATCTTTCTACCCATTTACAGTTCCAGTGAGCTCTGGGGTCCATGTTGCTGGTGAAAAAGATGGAAAAGATGTAAAGGCAGAGGGTGCAATGAGCAGGACAGTGTGATTTTTCAGGAAAGAGGCAATAGTATTTCAGACTATTATCTGAGGAATGGCCATGGAAAATATATAATAGAAGTTGAATCAGGAGGCTTGGCAACTGATTAGACTTGAGATGAAATAAGAAGCCAAAGATGATTCAGAATATTATTTTCTCATCACCTGAGAAGACAGTAGTGGCATGAAGAAAAAACAAGTTCCAAAACAATGATGATGGTGGTAGTAGTGGTGGTGGTTGTGGTAGTGGAAACTGCTCTAAATAGTCCCAAGAAAGGAGAGGGATAGAGGCAAATAGTTACATAAATGATGGAAGACCCAACAAGCCAAAGAAGAAATAGTAAAACACCTAAAAGTTAGCAATAAATGTAAGCTGCCCCCCACTTCCATGCCTGAGGGCTTAAGCACTAAATTTCATGAGTAGAGATGATAAGGTGGGAGTTAGAATCAGGTGAGAATGTTCTGGCTGGAGCTGCAGAAACAGAGGGTGGGTAGTGCCCAGCAGGAAGCTAGGAAGCTGGGACACCAGAGGAGATCCAGCCACTGCCAGAAAACACCCTCCAGAACAGGGAAAGGGAAAAGTAACTTGAATTCTCCCTTTTTCTTGTCATTCACTTCCTCCACTAGCCCCTCACATCTGCCAAATCCATCTAGAGGTTAATTGGCAAATGAGTCTGGGAAATGTAGTGTAGAAGGGCATGAAATATATCTTAAAGGATGTAGGTAGTTACTGATACACCATCTGAGTTGTGTGAGGCAATAGTGAAAAGCAGGAATAATATAGCTTTTGTTTAGAATGGTTCACACACAAAGATGCAAAATAAATGTTTGTTCAATGAGCCATTCTGACTGTCCCTGTAGGCAGCTCTTTTATGAATAAAATGTTTAGACCAAACGGAGATGACTTCAAATGTCACTATCATGTGGTCACAATAAAAATACCAGACAGGAATTAACAGTGACTTGATCTGTCATAGTCATCATCCATTTGTTTGAAACTGACGAATGTTCATGTAAATGTGAAACTGCTAGCATCATTGACTAATTATGTAGATTAGTATAATGGATTCATACACTAAAATTCAGAAATTTATGTCAAGTTAAGAGTGCCTGTGAAAGAATGGTTGTGTTCTATTCACTATTTCTTGGACCAATAATCCAGTTAGCTTTCCTGTATTGCCATCATGTATAAAAACAGACTGGGCTTATTTAGTTCTTCATGTAACTATCATTCATTGGGCACCTCCTGAAGGAGCAAGTTACAGAGACTATAACTATGAATCAAATAATCCTTGTATACCAAAGAGCTCTTGTGGCATCCTATATAATAAAAGGCTAAAATACAAATCAACCAAACAGTGGAATGACCAGTCGCTATGATGCACACTGACCACCAGGGGTCAAACACTCAATGCAGGAGCTGCCCCCTGGTGGTCAGTGCACTCCCACAGGGAAAGTGCCACTCAGCTAAAAGCTGGGCTCACAGCTGGCAAGCGCAGTGGCGGTGGCGGGAGCCTCTTCTGCCTCTGTGGCAGGACTAAGGATGTCTGACTGATGGCTTAGGCTCCTTCCCCCATGGTGAGTGGGCCTAAGCCATCACTTGGATGTTTCCCGAAGGCTCCCAAATTGCAAGAGGACACAGGCCGGGCAGAGGAACACACACCCCCAAGTGCACTGTTGCCGTGCACTGGGCCTCTAGTATATAAATAAGCAAGCAATTATTATAATACATAGGGATACTATTATTATGGTAATAATCACTGAGTGATAGCTTAACATATGAAAAAGGCACCCAAGTCTAACTTGGAGAAATTGGACTGTTTTGAAGGAATTAGAATTAGCTTCAGGGTAATGTGTACTTCTGGGAGGGAAGTATTTCAAGCCAAGATGGTTATGCGATGACCCAGAGAGCCTGAAATGTTTGGGTTTCAAGTGTAAAGGTGACAGAAGAGTCCAAAGTGAGCTTAGGCCAGACAGCAAAGATCTGCAAATGGTGGTATGGTGGTAAATGTTGAACAACTGGTTCCTGTGGGAGAAGTTCTGATTTGTAGCATTTGCCAAATTTGTGGAACAAATTTCAGGTATGGCCAGTTTTTTTATATTCAATTGATCCCTTTATTATTTTATTTTTTATTAAAGTTATTGGGGTGACATTGGTTAATAGGATCATATAGGTATCAAGTGTATATTTCTATGTTACATAGTCTGTATTTTGCATTGTGCACTGGCATGGCCAATTTTAATCTACCAATGTAATGTCATGGATTGTAGATTTGGGAATAGATGGGCAGTAGCACAGCATTATGTGGTTATTTTTATCATAGATATAATATTCAAATTAAATACTTTATTTTACCAAATATTTTCAGTATTCGTTCATTCAGCCACTCATTTATTAATTTAAAAAATATTTTGGCCAAACCGGTTTGGCTCAGTGGTAGAGCGTCGGCCTTTGGACTGAAAGGTCCTGGGTTCGATTCCAGTCAAGGGCATGTACCTTGGCTGCGGGCACATCTCCAGTAGGGGGTGTGCAAGAGGCAGATGATCGATGTTTCTCTCTCATCGATGTTTCTGACTTTCTATCCCTCTCTCTTCCTCTCTGTAAAAAATCAATAAAATAAATTTAAAAAAATATTTTGAACATCTTCTATGTGTCAGGCATCATTCTAGTTGCTGCAAGTACAGCATGATAAAAAGGGAAAATCATCTTCATCCTCGTGTTCTAAATATTATTATTATTCCCATTTTACAGCTGAAAAATTGAGGCATATGAAGATAAAGTAACATGGTTAAGATCACACCATTAGTAACTAGAGGAACCAAAATGCAGTGGGTCATTTCTACTGTACCATACTACCTACACAGTTGAGCTGAATTTTATTAGAGGTTCTCTATTTTTATGGCCATGCATTTGGATAAGTAAAATAAGTTTCTGTGACCTTTCAAATATATTTAGATCATTTTTTGTGGAAGTTTATCTGGTGTGAACTTTAAAATATTACAATTAATAAAGATTATAAGACCCTGTAGTTGTATAGCAACTTATTCAAAGAACTTTTAGGAGCTTCTAAATGTATTACACCAAGTTATTTGTGTGAATTATGTACCTCTGAAAGTAAGATAGACTTTTAAAATTGCATTAATTGTATCAACCCTTTCGGGTCCACAGATTCATGGGTTTTGTTTAATCCCAAAGCAAATTACTAATTTTAATTTTTTTAGAGAATAAAATTTAATTTCACTGTAGTCAACAAAAATAAGTGAATCATGAACGGACTTTAAAAAATATTTATAATCTATAAATTTAAGCATATGCACAGATTCCAGCAATTTAAAAATGTATTTTGCTTCTTTCTCTATTACTCATAGAAGAGAAAATTATAATGAAGTTGTATGCTACAATAAAGGGCACCTACTATACTGGACCTACTTTTTAAAAGCCACATTTGAGAACTACATGTTTGCCAGATACCCCCAACAATAGCAGCCAAAATTTTGACTGACTTATTTTATTCTTACGCTTCAGACACCTTTGACCCCTTCTTAGATATTTATGCCTTTCCAGCCATGTAAAGTCTTATTAATATTTCTTCCTTCCACTCATTATTTTCCACTTCTACGGTTTCTATTTATATCTAGGAATTTCTCATCTCATGCTTGATTACTGGGTTAGTTAGCCTCCCATTGTCCCTTTCCAATCTCACTACAGCACAAAGGAATCTAATGAACAAAATCAACTGATGAATAAAATAGAAACAGAGGCATGGACACATGGATCGGACTGATGAAACTCAGAGGGAAGGGAGGAGATGGTGGGAAGAGATTAAACAAAGAACTTACATACATACGTGCATTACCTATGGACAAAGACAATAAGGTAGTGAAGGCCTGGGGAGGGGCAGGAACCAGGTGGAGGGGAGCAATGGGTCGGGGGAGAACAGCTATAATACCCTCAATGGTTAAAAAACAAAAACAAAACCAAAAACACAGGAAGCCCTCTCTGGGTTGATCAGTTGTTTGGAGTGTCCTCAGGTATACCAAAAGGTTGCAGGTTAGAGTCCTGGTCAGGACACATAACCAGGTTGTGTGGTGCAAACCCTGGTCAGGGTACATATGGGAGACAAAGTCTCTCTCTCATACCGATGTTTCTCACTGTTTCTTTCACTTATCTCTTTAAAAATAATTAAAAAAATACATCCTCAGGTGAGAATTTAAAAGAACTAGCAAATATGATGCATCATTAGAGAACTATATAGATTATCGTATATATGGGCATTTTATTTAATACTACTTAATGATATTGCCTGTTATCATGTAAAATGGAGAAAGTAATCACAAAGTTTGACAATAATATTTGACATCAAACACCATTTCCACATAAATGCTCATTACTAGTATAGAACAATGAGGTTTGATATAAAAACTAAAAGATACTAATATTCCTAATTTCTAATCTTTGTCTAGCTCTTTCATCAATCATCCCCACCTTTGTCACCAGCCAATGAGCAGTCCCTGATGTCACCAGCCTGGGAGCAATCCTCAGTGGTTAGGGAACATCTCCTTGAATGAGTGGTATCAATATTTCTTCACATTTCTGGACAACAAGAGCCATGCTAAATCCTGGCCTGTTGTTCCATTCTCAATTCTCATTATTCTAAAAACATCCATCCCAAGAAAGAATTCAGCAAGCCCAGAGGGGGAATAGATATAATTTTTGTATAGTACAGTATTTAAAATAAAACTGCTTTTGGCCTGTGTGGTCTCAGTGGGTGTGAGGGGAAATTTAGGATGCTAGCTCATCTCACACCGAGTTTAATAAAGGGTGTCCTATAAAAGGCTAATTTCTTGCTGCTAAATTGCTTTTTAAGTAATGTTTGCTGTTGCAAGAGACCTTTCATAACACTGACTCTGGGAGTCATGTCTGAAAGGCTAGATGTGCTTTGTGAGATAAGGTAGGACCCAGGTGGAATTCTCCTTACGAATGACAATGTGTATAACTAATATTGTCCTTTGAGACTAGTTTGCATGCAGTCGCTGGTATGGCACTGTTCAGCAGCATGCTACAGATAAGAATGAGTGATGATGCCCTAGATTTTAATGGAACTTTTAGAGTGCATGCAGCAGTGGGGTGCAGTCTTCAGCAAAGAAAAACGAGCTGACTTGCAGGCATGAGAGGTCATCAAGAAAGATAAAGAAATAGGACATCCACTCTAGGCTAGGCAAGCCTTTTTTAGAGGATATTATGGAAATGAGCAAGAACCAATTTAATTTTTATAATGCCACTCCATTTAACTTTAAATACAAGGTCAAGGTACTATGTTTTTCATAATGATTAAAGATTTGGAACACTCTTTCTATTGAACCCTACTGCATTTTGTTTGGCAGAAAAGGAATGTGACAAGCAATAAAACTGGGCTCAGCAAACAACAGAAACATGTTCTGTAACTGCCTAACACAGGTTTACAATGAAAAGAAAGAAATTATTCTGATGGACACGTTCATCCTATCCTTGGCAGAGGGATTTATTTTCCTAAGGTCCTATTCTTTAAGGTTAGTTTGATTTCAGGATTGTAACATATCTTTCTTAGAAAATGCATGAATTAGGTCAATTGAGAGTCATATATCCATGGATCAAACAACAGAGTTTTTCTTATAGATGAAAGTTTGCTTTAACTCCTCTTCTGGTAAACTGTCCATCCATAATGTATTAAGAGAGATAAAGGTACTATAAACACATTGTAGTTTGCATTCTGTTGGTTTTGTCACAATTTTATACCACTAATTCTCAGTATGAAACATCTCTAATATATATGATTAATATGCTTTAGTAATAAAAACAAAATACTTTAAGCATATGCATATTTAGATGGTGTTTCTAGAGGGCAACTGTGGCATAATGCAAGTGATTTTGGGTTTGAAGTCAAAATATCTTTATAAAGTAGGACTGCCTATATATGTCACAGGATTATTGCTAAAATTAAATGAAGCAATTAATAAGAAATTTATAAACTGAAAAATTTGTGAAGTTATATGAGCTTAAAGTACTGTCATTATTTTTCTCTCTCTAGAATGTTAACACTAATTGTCTTAGAGAATAGCTGAGTCTGGAAAATTAACCCTCAAACAGAATTTCGTTTTAAGAGACATATATTCATATCTTTATACAAAATACTTATTATCATATACACTATCTCAAAAATACTTTTTTTCAAATATTTTCTATTTTTATGGTTTAGTGTGGGCAGAAGGATTTTTTCAACTGTGTTAAAGAAAAATATAACGGAGGAAATGAAGGTAATGAGAAAGAACAGAGTTGATCTAATGATAGGAATATAAAATTTCAAAATATAAAAAAATGTGATGTAAACTTATGGCATTTTTTCTCACAAAAAAACTATACTAATAAAAGGGTAATATGCTAATTAGACTGGTCATCTTCCATACATCTTTCCAAACAAAGCCACGGTGGCAGGGTCTGAGGCAGAGGTTGTTAAGGGTGATCAGGCCAGCAGGAAAGAGCAGTTAGGGGTGACAAGGCAGGCAGGGGAGAGCAGATAGAGGCAACCAGGAAGGCAGGCAGGTGAGCAATTAGGAGCCAGCAGTCCCAGATTGTGAGAGGGATGTCTGCCTGGTGGTTTAAGCCCAATCCCTGCAGGGATCCCCTGAGGGGTTCCGGATTGGAGAGGGTGCAGGCCAGGTTGTGGGACCACACTCCATGCATGAATTTCATGTACTGGGCTTCTAGTCCTATATAATAAAAGGATAATATGCAATTCAACTGAATAGCCAAACAACTGGTTTCTGTGAAGCGCCAAGACCACCAGGGAGAAGACAATGCAGGAGCTGCCCCCTGGTGATCAGTGTGCTCACACAAGGGCACGCAGCTCAGCCAAGAAGCTGGCTAGCCAGTGGGCTCATGGCTATTGAGCGCAATGGTGATAGCAGAAGCCTGTTCCACCTCTGTGGCAAGCGGACATCCCCCAAGGGGTCCCAGACTGTGAAAAGGCACAGGCTGGGCTGAGGGACCTCCCTCCCCCAGTGCACAAATGTTGTGCAACTGGCCTCTAGTAGTATATATAATTTAAAAATTGTTTAGGTAAGCAAGATAGGTAATCCCAAATTCTATGTGTCTTCCAAGTCTAAAATTCACATTATTCATTTAGCAGTTATTACTTACATATTACAAGAAAAGCACTGGGATAAATAATCTTGAGTAAGAGTAGCCTTTAAAAACCACCTCTGAAATAGGCAAGGTAAAGTTTTGGTTGAATAGCTCATATTTTTTTTCAGCACTGTACATTATAATATTAAAATAGTTTGCCAAAAATCCATACTCTGAAGGTGTATCAGCCTGGGGTGCTAAAATAGTTTAAATACTTTATTATTCATGGATTTTACTTATTCATATAACGAACAAATTTAGAGATTGCAGGTAGATTAAGTGTCATGAAGTTCAACAACTTTACCTAATAGACAAAGATGCTGAGCTTCATTTCTTAAATTTGGTTATCTAGTTGAAGATACCTAATAGCAGAACTAAATCAAGAACCTCTTGGGGTTAGTTTTTGTTTATGCATGATTGGGAGTTAAAAAACAATGCCTGTTTTCTAAGTTAAATTGAAATTTTGCTTTTTTTCTGGGGGAAAAAACAACTACTACAAAAATAGACCTTACTTCCAAACTGTGTGTCACAACTAGCTAAAGAAATAATTTCTGCCAGAAAGTCTTAAAAAGGAGAACAAAATATGTGTTTGGGGCATACCATACATATGGAGAAAGCTAGATATGAACAAACCAGTTATATGAGAGAAAATTTTAATAGATTAAGAATAATATTACTAATGTTAAAGATCTCACTTATTAGTTACTTTCTATGGACATAGTGACTAGGCACTTTGCATCTGCTTTCTCATTCCATCCTCTCTTAAAATCACATATAAGACAGATTACCTCTTCAATGAGAGGTCAATGAATGGAAGAGAAATATATGCAAACTAAATTAGGTTTATTATGTCCACGATGTAGGCTGTTGCTATCCACAGGACTAGGGCTCAGTCCTTTCTGAAAGACAAACATATTATCCCTCTTCTAAAAACAAAAACAACAACAACAACAAAACACACACACAAAGGACACCAAAACAACAAAGGCCCTAGACACACCTGTGCTGCTTATAGACAGGACTGAGATATAAAAGGACATAAGCTCCCACCATGGGTTTAATAAACCCATTTAAAAAAATTGAGATGGAGAAGTTTAAGTAACTTCAGAATTTTCACTGCTCAGTATAAAGCTGATATGTTCCCTTCTATATCCTTGGTGAAGGAAAGTCAGTGTTTCTTCCAGCCAGAGAAGGTAGATGACCCTGGAGGGCTCCATTATTTTGGGTAGAGATTTAAGACCCTCAATGACCTTTTAGTAGTTTTCTCAATATTCACCAAGAGAAGTAGGTGGGGTTGTTTTTGGAGACCCTTCTAAGGATAATTTATTCTGATGAGCATATGCATACCTTTTAGTGCATAAATCATTCCCTTTGCACTCTTTGTGATAAGCCTCACCATAGAGAACAAACACAGAATAATGACTTCAAATTAAAAAACATGAGAGAGACAACAGTGACCAGCATGTATTGAAATAAAAGGACAATGTCAACAGATGTGTCTTGTATTCTGCTCTGAAGATTAATAGGCAGGGTCAGTCTTTAAGTATTGTGGTGAGCAGGAAGTTCTTCAAACGGAAATCTCCAGTCAAGGTCTTGCTGCACCCAGAAAGGAACAGCTTGCAGAAATCTCATCTTTCTTGTACATGACACACTACTTGTCATATTCTGTCATAAGGTTTAGTTTCTAGGGGATGAGATCAAGAAATCATGATCTCAATTCCTAATTAATTCTCAGGATTTCTCAGAATGGTAGGTACATGACAGTTTTCACTTTTGTGCAGTGTGCAAATGGGAGTTGATCACACAAGATATTTTTCAAGCCACTGTTTTAGATCTGTACACTATCAATGAAACCGCATCAGACCAGTATAGCCAGGTATTTATAGTTAAGTACTCAAATAGTGGATTAAATCAACGGAATTATTTTTCTCTGATGATTTCAAAAACATCATCTAAAATAAGCTTATTGAAGCTGTCACTGTTCTTTCTCAACCTTTGTTGTGCCAGGAGGAACAGATAGCAAAATTAAAAAAAAATGTTTAGGGAGTCAGTGGGGTGGGAGTGAAAATGGGGGGCCTGACCAGTGAGATCTTCTAATATCTTCCCTGTGCAGTATATCCTAAGACAGTTTTAGACATCTGTACCCCTAGTTGTTTGACATCCTGAGACACACCTGATGCTTCCTACTCTGATTTTCAAATATATCTGACTATTCTTTTTCCAGCAGTATTGTCTGATCTGTTCATTCCAAAATGCAAAGATCAAATTTTAAAATGTCAATAAAAGCACCATTCCCCCTTTCTGATTCCATTGTCTTTATTTGAGGTACAATTTGTATGCAATAAAAATCACTCTTTTTGGGTGTACAGTTTGATGAGTTTTGACAAACATATGTAGTCACATAATGACCACCAGAATCAAGATGGAAAATATTTTTGTCACCTTAAACAGTTTTCTCATACCTACATTGCAGTCAGTACCCTCACCACCCAGCCCCGGCAAATACTGATATGTAAAATCACTTTTAATCTGAAAAGCAATAAGTATAAGTAGTAATAATAAGGTATAGTTATTGGCTCTGTTTTCTGAGCATCTACATGTGCCAATCTGTATCTAATGCATTATGCCATAGCTCCTCCCCTAAAGGGGTACATTAGTGGAGGGGATAGGCAAATGGGCAGTGTTATATCAGCTCAATTAATAGAACATTCTGCAGTTTTAGAAATGCTCTATAATGTGGCTATTGAGCACTTGAAAAATGCCTATTGGGAATGAGGAACTGGATTTTTAACATTATTCAATTTTAATTAATTTAAATGCATATAGGCACATGTGGCTAGAGGCTAATCTATTGGAAAGCACAATTCCTATACAGTGTGATCATTGGGTATGATATAAAGCAAGAGTTTAACCAAGGGCTGAAACTTGAACATCATCAGAGTTATTGTTATCTTGTCAAGAATAACCTTATAATAGAAAAAAACACAATTCCTTTGACTAGTAAAAGACCTGAGCAAGTTTTCTTCTTAAGGGAACACAAATTGACTCTTAAATTCAAATATGTAAGAATTGGCCTTTAAAGGTAATTCATGAGATTTTTTTCATGCTTATTCTATATATAAATATTTGTTTTGTGTTGTTTTTATGCTTACCTGCGGATATGCTTATTTTACAGTGAGGGGGGAAGGAGAGAGAGAGAGAGAGAGAGAGAGAGAGAGAGAGAGAGAGAGAGAGAGAGAGAGAGAGAGAGAGACATCAATCTGAGAGATCAATGTGAGAGAGAAACACCTATCAGTTGCTCATCCCCTGACTGAGGATCAAATCCACAACTTAGGTATGTGCCCTGACCAGGAATCAAACCCACAGCCTTTTGGTGTACAGGACAACACTCCAACTAACTGAGCCACCCAGGGCCAAGGCCATAAATGTATGGTTTAAGGGGAAAGTTATAGATCACTGTTTTTATGTGGTTCAGCATTTCATGTGGTTAAACCTATTTTTGATTCTGATAATCACGTTAAGTAGAATTCATCTATATTATCTGAATAATTTTTGTCTTCACAGTATGGAAGGCAACGTACAGTGTTTTAAATGTTCACTTTCTGGCTCTCACATTCTACGAATCGTGTTCAAAAGCCATGTTTATGTCTGTGTCTAATGGCACATTGGTTTTTCACGATACACAATTGAAAATCACATTCCTGCCCAGTCATCATGGCTCAGTGGTTGAGCATTGACCTATGAACCAGGAGCTCATGGTTCAATTTCCTGTCAGAGCGCATGTGCAGGTTTCAGGCTTGATCCCCAGTGTGAGACATGCAGTAGGCAGCCCATCAATGATTCTCTCTCACCATTGATGTTCGTTTCTCTCTCTCTCCCTCTCCCTTCCTCTCTGAGATCAATAAAAATATATTTTAAAATGAAAATTGCATTATTGTTATCTGGTCAGAGATTTTTAACCGCCTAGTCATTTACAGGCTCACGTAATTTGGAGAAGTCTCCAATCCATACAGTTACTGTGAAATTAGAACTTTCTTATGAAGAAAAACGGAATTTCCAGTTCTGGACATTGCATAACTATGTTCCATATAAGCGTGGTGAGAATTTGCAAATAATAAGAACGCATTCTAGGGAGGACCAAATAAAAAGGAGTTGGGTTCTGAGTGAAATTGCACTTCGGACACTGTTGCCATTGGTAATTTTATGCCATATGATGCCTACGCTATTTCAGAGTCATTTTTAATTCATTAGGAATTTACTCAACTGCTGGCCATTCACTATGATAGTATGTAATATGGAATACTCTCTGGAGTTCAAAGGGAAGCTCCTTAATTGATTAGCTATACACTTTGCCCTTGCAATTTCCTACTTTTTCTAGACACAGAAAAAAAAAGAGATTGTTTTAAAATTGTCCAATTAGTTGCTAGACTTACTTTAGAAAAGTAGAACAAAGAGTAAGGTAATCTTATATAATAAAGAGGTACTATGAAAATTAACGCTCACACCCTCACAAGATGGCTGCCTATGACCAGGCCAGCAGGGGGTTTAGTGAGGGACTACTAAATGACTGAACAAGCAGGCTGCCTGGGGTGACCAGGCCAGCAGGGGGGCCATGAGTGGCGAACAGGCTGGTGGGGAGGGCACTTGAGGGCAACCAGGCCAGCAGAGGGACATTTAGGGGCAATTAGGATGGCAGGGGGGCAGTAAGGGGCAACCAGGCTGGCAGGGGGGCAATAAAGGATGACCAGGCTGTTGGAGGGCAGTTATGAGTGACCAGGCTTGCAGGGTTGGGGCAGTTGGGAGGGACATAGCCAGCAGCAGAGGGCAGTTAGGGCATCCAGGCCAGTAGGGGGGGTCAGGGGCAATCAGGCTGGCACGCAGAGGCAGTGAGAGGCTATCAGGCTGGCGGGGAGGGGAGGCACTAGTCAGGGTTGAACAGAAGGGAAGGCAGATGAGCAATTAGGAGCCAGCAATCCAAGATTGTGAGAGGAATGTCCAGCAGTCAGACATCCCCCAAGGGGGTCCCGGATTGGAGCGGGTGCCGGATGGGCTGAGGGGACCGCCCCCCCCCCCCATGCATGAATTTCATGAACCAGGTTTCTTATAGTTCTTATATGTTAGAAATGACTGATGAAAAATAATTTGGACACTTTCTCTTTTATAGTTTATTCTATTTTAAAGAAAATAGTCATTCAATTACTAAGATTAGCCATACTAAAAAGGATAAATCCACATTCAAATGTCTTATTTTATACAATGCTTTATATTTAAATTACATGAAAACTTTAGATGCCATTGCTGATACTTTTAGTCAGGATAAATTTCTCCTGCAAACACCTATAATGTTCAGCTAGATGTTGAATATAGGTAAAAAAAAATGCATTTAACAGGTTGTATATTCATTTGATGGCATTATAAATTCCAAGAGAGTCAATGTTAAAATTAATGAATAATTTACTTTAAATGGAGAAGTATGGGGTCAGCAATGAGTACTAGGGATTGTCTAAAAAGATAAACAGTAAACCGTTTTTACCTTTGGTTTATTGATGCCTTTGCTTGCACTTCTCTGAGTAGACTTGATTATTTTTTATTTATATTGATAATCATCTGAGTCAAGTGTCTGCTTCCAGGCACAAATATTTGCCAGTAATTCCCCCATGAGCAAAGTGTGGAGATAAACTGAGCATGTCTCCAATGTACACATAATGTCAAAAGGTACAAAAAATGTCTTTGAGGTGGAACTGTTGTCCTTATACTATCTTCTATCAGCATGGTGTGACTATGTGGAAAAACAAATAGTGCTATTTACTAAATACTTTGTCTTTTAAATAATAGGATATTTCACAATTCATGTATTGTAGAATTTGCAAGTACTCTTTTGTGCCTTTGAGTTTGACAGTGAAATTTTTATAAAGGCAGAACTTTTTATCTATTTTAATAAAATTGTAAGCCTTCTGTGAATTCTTTTATTAATTTTATTCTGGAGGAAATCTGACCAGGTTAAGGGAATCAGGTCAGAGTAAGGCATGATCCCAGTGGGGAAGCTCAGCTACAGACTGTAATTTAAAATAGGAAAAAGATACTGAGGTGGTTTTCTTAATCAGCCTGTTTTTAATTACTATTCAACACCATTTTAATATATTTTTATTCATAAAAAATGTTTACAGGTATACATTTAGTTAATGCTTTTCTTGTGATATCAAAATTAACTTCATCTATCACTCTGGGATGAAAGTACACATATTTTGTTTAAGTTAAGACTATGTAAATATACTCACATATTGACAATATGTACTGTTTATTTTATGAATTAAAAGCAATATAAATATTGTTCTACTGCAGAAGTCCCATATTTTAGTCAGATTTTGTCTGTCTTTATATAATGCTAGGGCATCTGGAATTTTTTTAAGTAACATGTTGTTTTTATTAAGTGTTTGAAAAAATATGTGTGTGTGTGTGTGTGTGTGTGTGTGTGTGTATAAAAATAATTTAGCAAATTTCTTCCTCTTCATTTTGATGTATTAAAATGTAATTATTGTCACAGAATTATGAGCTTTAGTAAATTATATACACCCTGTATTTATGCATCATGGTGCTGAGTTTATTCTTATCCTCTCACTGTCCACAGCCTTCTCATGAATATAGTGTGACGATTAATTAAATGAATTCCACAAAGTGCTTTAAGCTCTTTGGAGAAAGATACTCTCTGAATAATTATTCTGAACTCCCATATGCTCTTATGATATAAACTACTCTGCCAGGAAATCCTTTTTAGGGATTATGACTTAAAATGAATTTTTTTGTTTTTAAAAGCAGGAAGAATATACATCCACTAACAGACTAAAATATGCTTTAAGCAACTGTTTTTAAATATTTAGAAATCTTGAACTGAGGAGCCATCCATGCCCGAAAATACTAAGCAATACTGAAAAATGGTGGGAAATTTGGAATATTAGTCACTGCATTAAGTTGTGATTTTTTAAACAAGTCATGTGACCTTTAAAAATAGGCACACAAATCTTTAGAAATATATAACTTTAGGCAGAAAAGTACAAAGATAATTATTTTATGGCTCTGAAATTAAAGTATGCTTAAATCACTCAATTGACAGCAATGAGTCTTCAAAGAGGTAGTTCTCAGTCTTAGCTACATGTTGGGGGAATCACCTAGGAAACTCGAAAAAATTAGCTGTGTCTAGGACCCACTTACAGATTTCTGATTTCTGAAAATAGGAATTTTTTAAAGTTTCCTATAATGAGGCTAGTGTGCAACCTAGGTTGCCCTAAGGTAAATTTAAGAGCACGAAGGACCTAACAATCACCTAATCTGATTGATACCTGCTTTTATAGATGAAGACCATAAGACCCAAGAGAGCAAACAGGCCAGTCCAAGACTGAATATATACAAATGATGCAAGATCCGATATAAAAGGTGGCTTGTTGAGTCTGGCCTATTCGGCCATCAGAATTACTTTTAGGGTTCACCTAGTTCAGGTAACTCTTTACATCAGTACTTGATTCGGATTCTTCTTATTGGATCATTATGAGGGCAAAAAGAAAGATTAATTGAAAATAACTAAGCCCACATGTGAAATAGAAGATAAACAGTTTACAAGTTATAAATGGTGACTTTCCATGGAAGTGTAAATACCCTTCCCTTTTCCCTTGGTATAGATGACTCATATGTACTGACGTAGTTGGGGTCCATTGTTTCTTACTGTTCATGCTGGTTTTGAGAGAACATCTCTTATTGTGCTGCCTCATGGTCTACTTCTGCATGCGTTTATTCACTCACTCACTAATTTACTCAACACGTTTTTTATTGTTTGGGGTCTGCTACATGCCTGGAACTATATTTGATGCTAAAGGTACTGCAGTGAAAAAAATAGTCCTGAATTTTAAGGAATTGTGTCTTCTATTTACTGTATTTTATCACAGCTGATATAAAATTGAAGGCCCACTTATTTTATCTGTTAGCAATTGCTCAAAATTAAGAGCTTAAAATATGGATTTTGATTCAACTAGAGAAGGTTCTGCAACTATGTTTTTTATTAACCTCATTCAAAGATAAGTGTTTTATTTATCTTCATTGTTGAAAGTATTACAGATGTACCCCTCTTTTTTACCCTCATTGACCCACTCCATCCCATTGCAGCTCTCTCTTTAGGTCTTCCCCATCCTATGGTCTGTCAATGGGCTATGCATATAAGCTCATTGGTTAATCTCTTCACCCCTCCCTTCCCTCTGAAATACCTCAGCCTGTTCCATGCTTCAATATCTCTGGAAGTTTTGTCTTTCGGTTTACTTTGTTCATTACATTCCACATATAAGTGAGATTGTGTGATAATTGATTTTATCTAACTGGCTTATTTCACTTAGCATAATACTCCTACTTCCTTCATGCTATCTCAAAGGGTAAGAGATCCTTCTTTTTTAAAATACATTTTATTGATTTTTTTTACAGAGAGGAAAGGAGAGGGATAGAGAGTTAGAAACATTGATGAGAGAGAAACATTGATCAGCTGCCTCCTGCACACCCCCTACTGGAGATGTGCCCACAACCAAGGTACCTGCCCTTGACCGGAATCGAACCTGGTACCTTTCACTCTGCAGGCTGACACTCTATCCACTGAGCCAAACCCTTTAGGGCATTGTATCTTTATTATTATTATTATTTGTTCTTGAGAAAGAGGAAAGGAGAGGGATAGAGAGAGAGACACATTGATGTGAGAGAGCAGCCCTGACCGGGAATCAAACCCACAACCTGGATATGAGCCCTGACCAGGAATAGAACCTGAGACCTTTCTGTGCAAGGGATGACACTCTAACCACTGAACAAAACTTGTCAGGGCATACAACTATATTTTCATTGACTTTGCTCTTTCTGTTCCTAATTCCAATTATAGAAGTCTACACAATTTAGGACTTAGAAAGTGTTCAATGCCCCATGTTACTTGCTTTTTGAATGTTGTCCTGTGGAATTTGGAGTGATGACCACTAAGTAAACAATGTTTGAAGACTAAATTGTTTCTAGCAGATTCTCCTAAATTTTCTACTTATGTTTCCTGTAGATTTTGTTTTCTGATAGTTATTTGATTTACCCTGTGTGTCGAACAGTGTCAATGAGCCTTGCTTTACCTCCTCAAAACATCGGTATTTCAAAGATTCACACTCATTATATATTAATATCATTAGCACTTGCATTCTTGACAAAATCCTACTTTGCATTTTCCTTTTTCCAGTTCTTTTTATGCCCATGTCATGTTCCTTGGAAGGCATAAAACCATGGTCAATTCAGTTTCATTAAGGAGCTCAGCAGGAATATTTATAAATTTTTTACATAATTTGAAGATTTTTTTGGTTCTTTATGTTTCTCTGTTTCTCAGCAAAGACATTTTAAGAAAAAGAGGAAATGGTATTGAAATGCCATGTGCACTACTGTGGGTGTCATTAGTGGCATAAGAAAAAATAGAAAATCGTGGCAAATATGCATTTAACAAGTAAATGAGGTCTTTAGTTTCAGCATGGATACCACCCCCTTCTATGAAAGGTAGTTAATATACCTAAGTCCAAAGTTGTATTATATCAGTTTGGCTTTAACCTTTAGCTAATGCGAAAATGTGGTACTGTGTTGTGGAGTGCACAAAAAAGAAAACTCATTTTTCTTAATTATCATCAATTAACATTTACTGAGTGACTACCCATGAGAGAACCTTATAATGCTCTGGAAGAGAGCTAGTTATTTGAGCTATTATTCCTCCTATGTTCTTCCTTCTCCACCTCCATTTCTACCTTCCATTCAACAAGGAAAAACATATACAACAATGTTGGGTTGGCCAGTGCTGAAATCTCATGTAAAATCCCCCCAAATGTGCTAGAAATGATTCACAGAATGCACAGCTTTTCAATGTTAGTGTGAATTTTATTTTTCTTACTAGAATTTTTTTCCAAATGGTAAAATTTGAAAAAATGGCAAAGCACACCAAATACAAAATCAGCCATAATATTATACACTTAATGACATTTGGATATATTTTCTTTTGTGTTTCTAATGCACTCATTACACTAAGGAATCTTTTCAACTGGTAGAGTATTCACTGGCAGTTTTCCAGTGTTCCTTATCATTTTTCACCATGGACTTCCTTTTCTACCTCGGGCCCCTCTACCCTAAATGAGTAAACATTTCAATAAATAAATACAAATTTATTAACTTACATATTCAACTTAGAACTTCAGGCATGCCATTTTCTCCAGAGAGTCACAAATGAGTTGAAAAACACTATAAAGAATTATAGGGATATTGTGGTATTGTCCACACTGTTCACAATTCGTCATCACTACCAAAAACTATCTGGAAATTGAAGGAATATCCATGACCCCTTTGGATTATTTAAATTCTCTTAAGTTCACTTTGAGAACTGGGTGCAAGTAAATTTCCTGACTTGGCATAAAACTAGTAATGTAGTTCTGTTGAAGTTTTGTGGGCTCAAGATGATAACGAAGAGATAAACAGGAAGAAATTCATTTCCCTTTACATGTGTACTTAATTTAGAGCAGTGAGGTCAGACATAAAGCAAGTGCCTGCTCCTGTGAATCTAGAAATAAAACAGTTTCTGGGGGCTAGTGATACTCTGATGATGTGCAAATGACTGATGTACAACTTCCTTTTTCTCTGTGTCAATGGGAATCCCATCTCTGGGGGAGCAGTCCCATTCCTTGTCAAAAGCTGAGCCCACAGAAGATTAATGAGAAAAGAAGTCCTTTTGCAGACTGTTCTCTAAATGATACATGGCGTTATTAGTTTTGGCTCCAATCAAAAGCTTTCTCTCACCTGTCTTACTAACTTAAGTGTGCTTTGTTGATATTGGAGGATTATAATGACGATGTAAGATATTTAGGGGGAAAGGAATATTATTTTTGGAAACTTGACCTAACTCTTGTATCTGCAGCTCATCTGGAATCACTTACTTGTGTTGTCAACTGAATTTTGTTTGTGTACGCAAGCTCGAAATTTCTGCTTCTGTTCTGTCACTCTTGGTTTAGTGTGGTTATAAAAACTGAGATGCGCAATTGTCTTTCTTAGCCAGTTTCAGTGCTGCAAGATATCCCAGGTGATGTCATAGGCAATAAAGGATAAAATCTGAGATTTAAAGGTGCCAGGTTTTCCACACTTCTATCAGTTGTTGCTTTGGTTGTATAACATTCCTCAGCTTTCTTCTGTAGTTTATGGAATCTCGGGGTGGGAATAGTAGGTTTTTAGCTAAAATTATTACGCTGTTGAGTTGGGTCTCTAGTGCATCCTGAAGAGCTTGCATTATTTACAGAGACAGGACTAACATTTTAAATCTTGTTGCTTTGATGCCCGTTATCATTCTTGACAAACTCTTCTAGCCTGTGGTCTGTTTTCCTCTCTTTATTTCCATTTATTTTCCCTCAAACAACCAGCTGAGCAAAGATTTACATAGGTTTTGTTTAAACAAACCCTGTACAGTTCACTCTTCAGCCAATATCACAAACACTTCCGAAACACAGTTATATTTTAGTTCAAGATTCTGTTTATTTGCTATATGTTTTTGTGTGCTCACATTCTCATCTTTATTAAGTCTTTTGTAGACTGGAATGAAAAAATAGAAACAGTGGCTACTAAAAATGTCATTAATAATGAGATTTTTAGCTTCTGTCCCTGCTTGTAAATTCTTTATTTCAAATATACAGTCTCAAAAGACCACAAAGAATTCAGCCTCACTTATCTCTGTGTTGCAGGCGATGATTTCTAGCCTTACCCAATCCCGGTGCAGCTTGCTTGCCATCAGGAGTTGATTTTTTTTCCCACATGACATTAGTGTATTGAAAAGATTGGAATTTGACATGCAACAATGTTTTTATTTAAAAAGTAATGGAGGTTTAGAGCCTCTTTGCTATTAAACTTGTGGCACCAAAAACAGTGAGGGTTTGGCTACCAGTGACCCAAGCACCTATTTAAGATTCTTCCCATGATAAGGGCACTAAAATTATTAACATACTGATAAGATTTTCCTAAAATACTCTATTTCAAAATTATTCTTTCAACTCAATTACAATCTTTTACTTTTCTCAGAATCTTCTTCCTACCTCTGAAACATATTTAATTACCTATATTCCCTAACCTGTACTGTATTAAAATTTTTATGGAACTTTTATAGGGTAATTTATTGGAAGAATGGCCTTCAGTGTCATTACATTCAATGACTGCCATATTTTAACAAAGGGATTGCTAAATTATATTGAAATATTTTAATCCACCATACTCCTGCTTAAATGGAAATGCAAATCTGTTCTTCATATTTGTGATTGAATTGAACTTGAGAAGTACTGCCATATTGATTCCTTCTGCAAATAAAATATAATTAGATTACCCTAAGCTTTCCAAATTCTCCCAAGGGATTGACTGGTTTTGTATTATAGACTTTTGATGAATATGAGGACAATGTCATGTCATAAAGACCAGTAAGATTTATTTTTAGATTGGTAAAAAAAAATTAAGTCATTTCTAGTACAATTTCTATTTATACCTATCTCCTTTCACCCTCAGCCTAATAAAAGCATAGTATTTAAGAAGAGGAGGGGGAAAGCATGATGATATCCTATAATTATTCTAAATAAAAAAATATATATATATACACACATATATATATACACACATATATATAATTATAGCTGTACAACTAAGGCTAGGTACTTGAATATGAATATTTTTCTAGCTCTCTTATTAGATTACTTCAGTCAATCATAAATATCTGATTAAAAGCTATCAGAATCTTAAATACAAAATGAAGTGGAAGGGAACCTCTGGTGCTTATAATAGGACAGTTTTCTAAAAGCAGGGATATATTTCTTGTGTTTTTTCCCAAAGATTGATTAAGTAATACTTTAAAAATTATTATTCCTATCAAAAAGTCAATTTGTATATTTTCCTTCTCTGAGTAAAGCTCACTGCTAAACACATATGAAGAAGAAAAATATATTAAACATGTTTCTTGCTCTCAAGAAAATGCTGTCTAAAAAAGGATCTGAAATATGGCATATTGGTAATCATTTATACAACATATATCAAAAATTCTGAGACTAGGAAGATTTTTTAAATCAAACATAGTATGTAATAATTAAGTATTCCTTGAAGTTTAGGAATTGGAAAAATGGCTTTTACTGCAGGTTAAGGTAAAAGTCAAGCATAGAGTTGGAAAAATAATGGTGCACCATCTACTTCTCTGATCCCACCTATAAAATAAAATACCGGTATATAAATGACACATATGCAAAGATACTTGTGGCACCATTGTTTGTAATGGGAGGGGGGACAAAGAATAACTTTCATTATGAAAATAATTGAATAAATTTTAGAATATATAAGAATAGACACTTATGCAGCTATTAAAATGTATGAATTTGAGATACATATGTTGACTAGGAAACATTAGCACAACATAACATCCTATATAATAAAAGAGAAACATGCAAATTTCACTGTACCTTTGCTCCTGGCTATGCTACCAGCCAATCAGGAGCGGGGCAGGGCCAAGTGGCGTGAGTGCCGGGCCCTGGGGGTGAAGATGAAACGGCAGTGGCGGGGAGCGGCCAGCCCCTGGGCGCTGTGAGGGGAAGCGGTGGCAGCAGCAGCCGTGGTGGTGGCAGGGAGCACCTGGCCCCTGGGGCCAGGTGGTCACAGGCAGCTGGGGCTGAGCTAAGCAGGGCGATGGCTGGGTGCCCAAGGCCTAAAGCCGGGGCTTTAGGCCTTGGGCAGGCTGGGGATGAGCCATCAGTTGGACATTCCCTGAGGGCTCCCAGTATGTGAGAGGGGGCAGATTGGGTTGAGGGACCACCCACCCCCAGTGCCCGAATTTCATGCACTAGTTGATTATAAAAATCACATGAATAAAAGTGTATACAATAGATTATCAATTGTGTTGCTAGTCTTATATAGACCTGTGTGTGTTATATGATTATATAAATTGGAGAATAACATTGAGTGCAAAACAAATGGATATATATAACTAGGTTATTTGAATGAGAACAGTCAATGGGTAGACTAGGAAAAGCATGAAACAGGGAAAACATAAAAAAGAAACTGCACATGATGATGTTTGTGTAGGTATCTTTAATTACATATATTTAAACCCTTATAAAATAAAAAAATATAATGAATATTTAGAGGGAATTTAGGATAATAATTTCAGAAAAGTAGCACCATTTCTAAGAATTTTCATGGTCTTTTTGAAATTTACAGGTAATTTCAATGACCTGGCTGTGAAGGAGATGCCCTAGTTTCAAAATGTATCTTGTTAAAACTTTGATATTTTTGTTGTTGTTCCTAGTAAATGTGATAATTTTTTTCACTACTGGCTTCTAAAAAGCATTAGTTACATAAAACCATTTATTTCAACATAAACATAAATTTCTTCACTATTCTTTCTCTATTTGGTTTTGATTCCTCCTATTAGAATTTAACCTTCTTCAGGTCTGACTTTCTCACTTCATTTAAGAGTTTCTGGTAGCTCCCATTACCATGATTGCCATACACACTTCAGTTGTCACTCTCCATCCCCTTACAGTGTTCTTTGTTTGTTTATATTCTTTATCATCTTAGGATATTATACATCTATTTTCTTAGTTGTTTACTATATGTTTCCTTTATTTAATGCAAGTTCCATGAAAGTTTACTACAATATCTTTGGCACCTAGGACAGTACCCAGTACATAGAGACATTTATTAAATAGTTGTAGAAGGAACTATCAAAATGAATGCTAATGTATTTGCCAAATCCATTGGCTTTTCTGCCATTTGGTGCTGTTCATTAATACCCCTACTCACCCACCTTTTTTCACTTGAAAGCCCTTTAGCTGCTATCATATTCATAGTTTTTATTTCTACCATACCCTTAAATCTCTCCCAGCAAATGTCTTCCTTCTCATTTTAAATATGTAGCCCCACCAGGTTTAGGCTTGTTTTTTTTCTCTTTCATTAACTTCAACTTTGGATTTATTTCAATCTCTTGACTTAGTCTATTCCATCAGTTTAACTCTATTCCAAACTTTATCTCCAGTTCTACTATCACTCCTGCATTTGTAAACTTATCCAGGGCCTCCCACTTGGATAGCTCTCTAGTCTCACAATCCCCATATGCTTAAACAAAACCATCTCTACTTTCCCTTTTGATGTTACCCCTCAATTGACTTTCCTGTTTTTCCCCCCATTTCCTCTAGGTTCAATATCCTCTTTCTTCCTTCTCTGCAGGCCACCCTTATACTTTTCAGTGTCTTGTTTTCCTCTGCAAGTTCTTTTTTAGATAAGTATCATAGTACATTACATTATAACTGCCTCTGATCTGGTCTCTTTACCTTCATATTCTCCTTTCCAGCCCATTTGTAAGACTGATCAGCTATAAAAATCACTTGTATCATGTCATTTATCTGTTCAAACCTTCAGTAGATTCCATTCATTTACACTACAGAATCAAGTAATTCTAGTTCCTGCTATTCAAGGCTTATGTGTATAAACTCATAGAATTATGTTCTCATAAATATGCCTGTGTTTTCCCATTCTTGTACTTGCCATCGAGCAGGTCCCATCAGCTCTCAATATTTTTGTTCATCAGGAAAACTCACAAATTACTCCTTGTAAACCTTTTATTTGCCATCCATGCTTGAAAAAATCCCTCTCTTGCCTCTGGACCACAGTGACTATTGTATATACAATCCATTTAGAAAGTAACCAGGCACTGCCAAATGACATCTTCTATTGCCTTGGGCCTTTATTTAAAACTTTAACTTTTTATATACTTATCTGTTGTTTCTTAACATAATGTTATACTTACAGAGAGCAATAAACTAGTCTTATATTTATTTTACTTCAGATTTGTTATATTGCCTTGTACAAGTAGGAATTCAGTAAAAACTTGCCGACCTGATTTATTGATATATTTGTCTATTTAATTTGAGTATATATTGGTGCTATTCATTTTGTACCACAAGGATTTGAGTAATTGAGCCATTCATTTTTAAAATATACTGCTTAATTTTCTATACAGTTTTCTCATAATCACAACTTAATTTTGTATTTGTAGTGTATTTTATCTTGTGAAATGCCAAAAGTTTGAAGAAAGGAAAATAAAGCTATCACATTTAAAAGGGAGACCTTCAGACTAGTACAATCCCTCAACAAGTCTTCTTACTATAATAATATGCAATGACAAACAGAAAAATGTACTTTCTTAACATACTTACTTCCTATTATAGTATTATAATGGATAATAACAGACATACTTTTGGGGGGATGTTATTTCAAAATGATTCCCGAAGGCTGACTGTAGGAGGAACTATTTGAGTGAACTATCTAATAAAAGAACATTTTAAATAATGCAAAATGTTCACCCCAAAGGGACCATGAAGTCTTTAGTTGGAAAAAAAAGTAAAAGTAAAAATGGCAAAATGGTTTATTTGCAGTACATTTTCATATATTTCACTTACAATATGAAGATATTCAGCATCAAAATTATTTGAAATTACTTTTGTTTATGTTTCCCTGTGTGTGTGTGTGTGTGTGTGTGTGTGTGTGTGTGTATTTTGTATTGACTTCATAGGGAGAAATGGATGGAAACATCAATGATGAGAGAGAATCATTGATCAGCTGCTTCCTACACACCCCTTTCTGGGGATTGGACCCACAACCCTAGCATGTGCCCTGACTGGGAATTGAACTGTGAACTATGACCTCCTGGTTCATAGGTCAACCACTGAGTCACACTGGTCAGGCTATGTCTTTTAATGAAAGCACAATGTCAAAATGATTTTTCTCATTGAGAATGTGTAGAGAACCTCTTTGTACAGTTTTTCCTATGAATATGTCTCTAAGACTAAGCTAGGTTTCCCCCAAGAAATGGATATGCAATCTAACAATACTTCCCAAGCTTCCTTTAAAAAAAACCTCAAATTTTATCTTCCTTACTGTTTATGAGATTTTTTTTATTGGTTGCAAATATATTCTTTCCATGTATTTCCTGTGTTACCATGCTTTTCTCCTGTATGCCCCCCATTAAATTTTGGCTTCCACAATCAGACATAGAAATCATGAGGACATTTTTTCTTTATTATTTTTATTTTTATTTTTTTATTGATTAAGGTATTACATATGTGTCCTAATCCTCCTATTGCCCCCCCCCCCCCACACACACACACTCATGCCCTCACTCCCCTGGTGTCTGTGTCCATTGGTTAGAATTATATGCATGCATACAAGTCTTTGGTTGATCTTCCCCCCTCACCCCCACCATCCCCTGCCTCCCCTCTGAGGTTTGATGGTCTGATGGATGCTTCTCTAACTCTGGATCTGTTTTTGATCTTGTATCATAGTAGTAGATAACAACTTCTCCAGCTCTGTCAAGCAGATGTATTTGAGCTTCCTTCATACATTGAATAAGGTGGGATCTATGACCTAAAGAAATGTACTGTCCTCCAAATTTGCTTTAAGAACATTTGCATGACAAATGTAATTTAGTATCATGAAAAAACTACATTAGGCTAGAAGTTCAAATAACTGAGTAAGAACAATCACAGCTTCAACAGTTTAACTTTAGCAAATTACTTATATTTGTGAAGGAAAATTTTATGTGTACATTTCACTGAGCCTTGGAATACCCAGACATTTGACCCCACATTATTCTAGGTATGTCTGTGAGAATATTACTGGATATATATACCCTCTGTTGGTTCTGTTTCTCTAGAGAACCCTGCTAATAGAACTTCTCGGAATATCACTGGTCACTCTTCATAAACACAAAATAGACATACAATATTTCATAGGGTTAAAATATAGAACTTTTAAAAATAATTATTGTGCTTTAAAATTTAAGGTAGTCGCATTGCTCTTAATATTGTTATTATTTTTATTTTATTTTGGGGGGGGGGAGGCTCGTCCGGGATTTGAACCCATGTTATTATTTTTAAGTAGCTTTTTTTTTCTGGTGAAGCAGTTTTTTTTTATTTGCTCAGACTTGGTTGGCCCACAGCTGGCATGTGCAGCGGAGGTGGTGGGAGCCTCTCACACCTCCATGGCAGTGCTAAAGAGTGGCAAGCTGGGAGTTAAGGAGCCAGCAGGTGAGTGGTAAGGAGCGAGTAGGTGGGAAGTTAGGAGTGAGGGGTCCTGGATTGCGAGAGGGCACAATAATTCTAAAGCACAATAATTAATTTTATTGTATGTCTAGCAAATAATTTGCTGTCTCACAAGAGGAAACATATCCATAAACATTCATTAATAATATTTTCCTTCACACCTCCAATGTAACCTTTCAAATCTTACATTTCAGGTTAAACATAATATGGGCTGAAATGAATCTTGATAGTTATTATCCATTTCTAGTACTGGAAAATACCTCCCAGCACCTAGTCATACTGAATATGGAAATACTATGTGAATACAGAGGTGGAGAAAAATATGAGCAGTACATTAGAGCCCTCTATACATGAAAGATGACCCCCCAAATTAAATGCATGTGCTTAGTGCATTAAAGACTGGTCCAAAACTGTTCAGTTATAATAGAGTTATTTCAAAGCTAGACCTATAGATTCCAGGTTTTCCTTTGACAGCTGTTGTTTGTTGCGTTGATTGATTGAGTCTCCATAGTCAAAAGCATATGATGAGAAACTTATCCTGACAATAACAGTAATTCACAGTAACAAGGAAGCCACTTTCAGTGGCTTGAATGTTACCCAGGATAGATGTATATTACCTGCTACAACAGAAGCCAGATCAATACAAGCAGGCTCTGGCATTTGGCCTAGTTCTTGTTACCATTATTTTTCTTTATTAAGGACACAAAGTGATTACCTTGGTGCAGAGCTTAGTTTCCCTTTTATATAATACTACAAGCCTGATGCATGAAACTTATGCATGGGGCAAAGGTGGTGAGGTCCCCCAGCCTAGCCTTTGCCCTCTCACAATCCAGGACCCCTCACTCCTAACTTCCCACCTGCTTGCTCCTTACCACTTACCTGCTGGCTCCTTAACTCCCAGCTCGCTACTCCTTAACACTGCCACAGAGGTATGAGAGGCTCCCACCACCTCTGCTGCACTCACCAGCTGTGAGCCAGGCTTCTGGCTGAGAGGCACTGACCAACAGGGGGAGGCTCCTGTATTGAGTGTCTGCCTCCTGGTGGTCAGTGCACATCATAGTGACCATTTATTCTGGTTGGTCTGCCATAATGGTCACTATATATATATATATATATATATATATATATATATATATATATATATATAGTTAGCAAATATTTTGCTGTCTCGCAAGAGGAAACATATCCATAAACATTCATTAAGCTTGTCAAAAACCCTTTCACTCATATTAGAGGCATTGACAAACATTTTTGATCTATTATGAACACATATGAGTGTGTGGTGGTCAAACTTAGTCTACTAGAGCAGTGGTTGGCTAACTTATGAGTCAACAAAGCCAAATATCAACAGTACAACAATTGAAATTTCTTTTGAGAGTCAAATTTTTTAAACTTAAACTTCTTCTAATACCACTTCTTCAAAATAGACTTGCCCAGGCTGTGGTATTTTGTGGAAGAGCAACACTCAAGGGGCCAAAGAGCCACAAGAGGCTTGCGAGCCATAGTTTACCGACCACGGTACTAGAGTATCACTTAGAAAAATCAAAACCAAGCATTATTTATGTGTAAAGGGGGCTTTGAAAATCTGGCTGAAACAACATTTGCCATTCTCCTTGTGGGAACTAAAATCACTTAAGATTGACTAAAAGGCAATGAGGAACTTGAAATACTGCAGCACTTTCAGATCAAATCAGTATCTAGTAAAGACAATAGGTAATTATCACTTGTAATTTAAGGCCAATTTACTGCTCCCAGCAAATTCTACCAGTATCTCACATTGCAAAATAGAAACTGCCCCTGGAAACATATGTATAAATCAATGTTGAGATGATAATTTTTGTGAACTGAACACATCATGAAGCTGGAAAAAAGAAATTGAAGTGCAAGAACCAGGTGCTCACTCATTAGATCTCATTCTATTCTCATGGCAACAGTAGGTGTAGGTGCTTGTATTTTTTTTTAATTTTACAAATGAATAAACTGAAGGAGATCAAGTGACTTGCTCAAAGTTGCATAACTGATATAATGACAAATTGTTTTATCTTCTAAATCTTATACCTCTGGACTTTATGTCAAGTTAATCACCACAGTTCTGTAAGTAAAACACAAAATTCTCTTCAATGTAGATAACTATGTAATAGTTCTTACATAGTCTGATTTCCTAAATAATATATTGTTTTCCCAAATGAGGCAGTATGTCTTTGATTTTTAGAGTTTTATTTACTTACTAGGTGTCCAATGCATGAATTCATGTATCCTGAAAGGAACTGTGGGCTGCGAGGCTACAATGGGCACAGGAGTGGTTCTTAGCCCATCCTTTGTGCCCTGCCAAGCCCCTCCTGCCACAGCCTCTGGTCCCATCTGCCAGCAGCCCCGATCCCACTAATGCTCACACCTGCTGATGGTATGGAGTTATTGGGGCCGGCACCAACAGCAAGTATGAGCAACAACTGCTGCCCCAATTGCCCCTCAGGAGCAGGGGGAGGTGAAGCAGCCCTCAGGGGTGATGGGGGCCAGCAGCTGTCACGTGCACCCACTGACAATGCTGAGCAATTGGGGCCATCACCAGGTGCCTGCAGCAGGTGCAAGTGGCAGCTCCAGCTGCGAGTGAGACCAGCGCTGGCAGTGAGGCCAGTGCTGCAAGCACAGGCAGTGGGTGAAAGAGGGGTTGGCGCCAGCAGTGGGTGCAAGTGATGGCTCCAGTTGCATGTGCAAGTAGAGGCTAGTGCTAGCAGTAGGTGCAAGAGGCAGCTGCCAGCCCTGATTGCTCTTCAGGTGCAGGGGGAGGCGGAGAAGTTCTTAGGGGCAATCAGGGTCGGCAGCTGTCACTTATTCCTGCTGATACTACTGACTGATCAGTTTTGACACCAGGCACCAGCAGCAGGTGCGAGCACTAGGCAGGACCATGGTGCATGGGAACAAAGAATTTTCAGTAACCACCAGATACTTGCCCAGATGATAGCAACTGGCACCCTGCCTTAGTCTGGCACCACTGCTCCACCATCCTGCCATGGCCAATGCCCACCATGTTCTGTGCATTCCCTCTGGTGGTCAGCACATGTCATAGCAACTGGTTGTTTAGTCATTAGGCCATTCTATCTATTTGCATATGAGGATTTTATATATATACTAGGGGCCCAGTGCACGAAATTCATGCACTGGGGGGATGGTCCCTCCGCCCAACCTGCCCCCTCTCACATACTGGGAGCCCTCAGAAGATGTCCTATGGATGGCTCATCCCTGGCCTGCCCAAGGCCGAAAGCCTCTGGCAGGCTTTCTGTCCTTGGGCAGGGGACCTCAGCCAGGGAACCCCAGCCAGCCATTGCTCTGCCTGGCCACGCACCCAGCCCAGCCTGGCCTGCCAGGAGTCTGGGGACAAAAAGACTGCTTGGCAAGGCCTTTATCCCCTGGACTGGGGCACCCAGTGAAGTGGTCACCCCGAGATCGGGGCCAATCGCTGCTTGGCTATGGCCCCAGCCCAGCCCAGCCTGGCAGAACCCAGGAGTGTAAAGGCCGCTTGGTGAGGCCTTTTTGCCCCTGGCCTGGGGCACCTTGTGAAGCGGGGCAGCCGGCCACCATGCTACTGCAATCAATCGGGGCCCACCATTGCTGCCAGGCCCGGCCCTACCCCCCTACCTCATGCTGCTCGGCCCCATCCCCTGCTCCTGATTGGCTGGTAGTGTAACTAAGGTATGGTCAAATTTGCATATTACTCTTTTATTAGATAGGATAGATTTAATTATTTTGGCCATCTGGGTCTTCTATTTCATTCATGGCCCACTCCTTCCTCTTTAGCAAACAACAGCCTGTTCTCTGTCATCTATGTGTCTGTTGTTGTGTGTGGTTTATTTATTTGTTTTGGTTGTTTTTAGATTCACATATAAGTGAAAAAATATGGTATTTGTCTTTCATGACTTATTTCAGTTAGCATAATACCCTCTAGGTCCACCCATGTTGTCAAAATGGAAATATTTCACTTTTTATTATTGCTGATTAAAATTCTATTGTATATACATACCACATCTTCTTCAATAACTTAGCTATTGATGGACACCTAGGTTGCTTTCATATCTTGGCCATTGAAAATAATGCTGCAATGAAGATAGCAGTGCATATATCTTTTCAAATTATTATTGTTTTTGTTTTTAAATAAATATTCAGTAGTGGAACTGCTTAGTCATATGGCATCTCTATTTTTAATGTTTTGAGGAATCTCCATACTGTTTTCCACAGTGGCTTCACCAACCTGCATTCCCACCAACAGTGCACAGGGGTTTCTTTTTTCTACATACTCTTCATCATCACTGTGTCAGTTTAAGCTTAATTATTCTTTTGTTGTTGTTGTTGTTGTTGTTGTTGTTAATTCTCACCCAAGGATATTTTTCCATTTATTTTTAGGGATACAGAGAGACACAAAGAGAGAACCATGTGAGAGAGACACATTGATTGGTTGCTTCCTGCACAGGCTCCAACTAGGGTCAGGGATCAAGCCTGCAACTGAGGTACATGCCACTGATGGGGAATCAAACTCTGGACGCTTCAGTCTGCAGACATTCTATCCACTGAGCCAAATCAGCTAGGGCTAAGCTTATTATTAATATCTAGAGAAAAGCCCTATTATTTCATTTTTATTTTTTCTATAATTTTTAAAGTTCAGTGTAAAAAACTTTAGAAATGCATAAAATATTTTAAAAAGAAAGGAACACCCATAATCTTTTCCCCATATATTGCTGGTAATAAGTTTTAATAAGATTTCAAACTTCTGTTGATTTTTCAGATTTTTTCTATTAAAAAAGTAGAATACTATTACATATACTATTTTATCCTCTATTATGTATTATCTTCTTAAATATTACCATCCATTATGCATTTTTATTTTAAAAGGCAATATAATAAAATCCTAATTATGATTGTAAATAACTGTACTCCAAATTTTGGGTATGTGAATTGTTTTCAAGTTTTTGTTCATGACAATGACCATTCTCGTTCATGAATCTGTGCATTTAAATTCATCTTATGCCACTCTATACCACTCCTTCTTGCACCTAATGGGATCCAGTCTTTTTTTCTGTTTTTTTTTTTTTTTTTCTTAAACAGTTCACACCCTTTCTTGATCAGGGTACCTCACACATCCTATTTCCTCCATTGGGTAGATAGTTAACTGTCATTCTTTGCACATTTCTTATTTAAATAACTTCATCCTGAAAACATTGCAGGCAACCTAAAACGTTACCTAACAATTACCTAATCAGTAGACATTTATTCACTTATCTCAAACAGCATCCTGTGGGGTTTTTTTGTTTGTTTTGTTGTGTGTGTGTTTTTTGTTGTTGTTGTGCTTTTCTGTGTGGTTTTTTTTCTAGTGCTTATCTTTAGTAAATAATTTACAAAATATTTTAAAGTAAAACATACACCCCCCACCCCCAGCCCCGGAAAATAAACACGTCCACTGGAACAAACATTGTCACACTTTAGGCTTGTGGGATAATTTTTCATTTTTATTATGTTAAAGTTAAAATCCTCCTCTTGTAAAAGGGGAACGTTTCAGGGCCAAATGGCAGAATCATTTACATTTACTTCAATGTCTGCCTCAGTGTCATTTTCCTCCCTTGTTTTTCTTTATTTTATTTTATTTTATTTTATTTTATTTTATTTTATTTTATTTTATTGTTTAAGGTATTACAAATACTTGTGTTTTTCTTTCAAGCACTTACCATGATTTGTGTCTGCATACATATATCTGTTTGTTATGTGTCTGTACCATGAAATCAGAAATGGATATAAGATGCAGTGCACTCAATAAATATTAATATTCTTAATCTTATAGACAAATAGTTACCTTATTTCTTACTTTTGTGCATTTAAATAATCTAGAACTAAAGAGATAATATTTGTTGTCAGTTAAAATCTAAATATCAGTGTTTAAATATGTAAAAGCTCTATCAACTTAATCCACACTTACATAAAAGACTATTGTTATGCAGGGGCAACATATTGCTTCTCGGCCTTTTGGCTGAGATCAAGTATATGTAGGGGCAACATAAATATTTTCCTAAATGTTTATTTTCATATTTAAAAAATATCATGGGCCTTTCAAATCAATTTCTTTCCCATACTCATGCTGTAGAGTAGGGTATTTATTTAAATATTGTTGAAATTGGTGAATAGAGAATGTCTTGCTATATGCAAAGAATCTGAAATCATCATGCAGAAGTTTTGTTTTTGGATTTCTGTTCTGAATGGCAGAGATTCAACCAAATTAGGTTCATATGCTGAATTAAGAATAATAGAAAATAACATTGTTCATGTTTAGGGCCTCTTCTGAGTTTCATTTCTATCTTTCTAATTTTTTTTGCAAGAATTAATAGTAACTTATTACTACATTTATTCTTTCAGATTGTTTCTAACTTTTATGGTCATCATCAAAATAACATATTATTTTAATTACTTAGAACATTAAATTATTCTTCATATATCATTGGTTTTTATGACATGCCATATGGTTTCTTGGGCCTGTCATTATCACATCATGACCTGATATTACAAAGCCACATTGAGCCAAATCGTCCCACATTGCTGTTGGCCTGGGTAAACATTACACGGTTGCATCCACATTTCAGATGAGCCTCATCAAAGTGGTATTTTAGTAAGGAAAAATGCACTATGCATATTTTCACTTCTGAATATTGGCCAGTGTTATTTATTAAAAGATTCTGGCTTAAAAACTTGCTCATCTGTGTAACACCTGGTCTGTCCAAATAAACTCAATAATATACTTGTAAAAACAAAGCTTCCCCTACCCTCTCATGTATATCTTGCCAGCAAGTGCATCTGAAAGAAATTAGAGCTTTGTTTGTGTTTTCTCATAATGGTAGTACAGGACTCTTCAATAAAAATAAATTACTTTTGAGCATAGTTGTTTGGACAACAACAAAAAAGATCCCTGTGACGGATAGTGAACAGAATTTTCATTAAATTTAACGGCAAAAATACCACAATTGCATCATTTACCTTCTTGTTTCAAAAGAAAACAGAATGAGAAGCAATGAACTACACCAATTATAACTATCAAATACCCAATCAAGAATCATGTCAGCATGACATTCTAATACAGCAGCTTTACAAAAACATATAATCCAATCTAGGGTCACTGTGGTCCTCTCTAAATCAGCTTCAATTATATTCTGGGTTGATGTTTGGTCCACATCATCTTTTCAAATGATGATTATGATTAACCAATTATACAATACTATCAAAATAGACAATCCTATATAATAAAAGGCTAATATGCAAATCAACCGAATGGCAGAATGACCAGTTACTATGACTCATAGTGACCACGGGGGGGGGGGCATATGTTCAATGCAAGAGCTGCCCCCTGTTGGTCAGTGTGCTCCCACAGGTGGAGCACTGCTCAGCGAGAAGCCTGGCTCACAGCTGGTGAGCCCAGTGGACAGCAGTGCTAAGGATGTTCAGCTGCCCATTTAGGCCCATTCCCCACCTAAGCTGTCAGTAGGACATCCCCTAAGGGCTCAGACTGCGAGAGGGCGCAAGCTGGGCTGAGGGACCCCCCGCTCACCAGTGCACGAATGCACTGGGCCTCTAGTAGTTTAATAATTAAACCCATATCAAGTAAGATTATTCTATCAAGGAAAAGAACAATAATAATGACATATTTGATTTATTCTTGCCACAATTTAAATGTGTGTACAATTTTTCCAATTTTTTTAATATTTCCTACCTTTTATATCTCTGCATATCTCTATAATAGCTAAGTACTTGAGTCAGAAAAAAAGCAATACTGAGTACTGGGAATCTCTAAACTGTGATGATAACCTTAGCCATGTCCTGGATCTGATACCTGCAGGATAACTTAGACAAGTAATTTAGTAGGTCAAATCCTCCTCTTTTTTAAACCACTTGATTGAGGTATAGTTGACATATAGCTAGGTAGGTAGGTAGGTAGGTAGGTAGATAGATAGATAGATAGATAGATAGATAGATAGATAGATATTTACTGTATGCACTTGATGATATTATAGATAAGTGCACATCCATGAAACCATCACCATAATCAGTAATGAACACATGCCTCACCACCAACTCATTTTTAACATGGGGGATAATAACATATTTTTTGCTTAAGTCATATATATGCATGGGTTTCAAATGAAATAATCATCAGATGGCACCATAAAGTACACGAGAGTAAAATATCACAATAAGATAATTGTAATAATTCTCTTAGCATAATAATACTATATTGGGCTCTTCGGCACAATCAGATTTTCTGTATGATAAATGCCATTCCTGGTTTGAATGAAGGATTATATCAGGAGAGATGAGTAGGTAGACACTTAACTTGTTGCTGATTCTGGAATGTACTGTAAATGTCTCAGATTAATCCTCATCCTCTTTTCGTCCTTAAAAACTTCTTTTTATGTTGAGATGTTTTATTGCTTTAAATGTAGAATACAAAACTAATCTTATTTGTTTGACTTTAATGATTAAAACTTCCAAATGCTTATTTAAAGGAACAAATTGAGTTTTAGTTTTTATTGATTTATACTCTTCTTTAATCCACAAAGGATTTGAGACAGTGTATAACAAAACTTCAAACTACAAAATGAAACAATAGAAAAAAATGCAACCAGTTGAGATACAGATTAAAGTTTTTATTTTAAGGGCAAGGATAAGAAGACAAGAACATAAATATGGGAAAAGGATGGTGGAAAGTGGGAGTTTTGAGGAAATACCTTCAAATCATAACAGTCCTTATAAGCTTTTCATTTTGAGTGTTAAAATTAAAGCTGTTTCCAGCTATTTTTCTAAAATATGTTTGCTGGAATAATTCTAAATGTTTGTCTCTGTTTTTCTATAAGGCAGCATGTTCATAGGGCATCAAATAAACTGAACCTATGGAACTGGGGATAAGTTTATTAACTAAAAAATGAAGTTATTGTAAGTTGCTTAGAAATGTGAAATTCTGTTTTCATATTGCAAAAGAGACTAAACCACAAACATGGGCACACATGTCCACCATAAGATCAAGTGGTCATGCAAACCGAAATGAGTTGCCTCATGTTGCCTTTGTCAACAACTGTTTGCTCCTTGTTCAGTCATCCAGAAATGCTCTTTAGCAGGAATAGATGGAAACCAGTTGCAGTGACTTCCCACTTTTGAAAATTGGTATGGCATTTGCCTATCTCCAGGGTTAACATAGTTTCTCAAAGATCAGTGACAGAAGAGGACCCTATATTCTCATTTCTCTGGAATACAGTCTGTGGCCAGAGACTATAGCTCATTTAGAGCAGCAAGGTGCTCTTTTAAAATCCCCTCGAATATTTTGGCTCATTTTCCTCACACAGTTATGTCTTTTCCAATTTGATGAATATTTTCTTTGACAGAGCAGACAAGTACAGAACCCAAGCAGTTCTGCTTTCTATATCATCTCTACCTCTAACTTTCTCTCTTCAGCCCATCAATGAATTTATGTCTTTCTGGTTCTTCTTTCTCCAAATAGGAGTGAAGAGGTGCTGAGTATTGTTTTTAACATTATCACAATTTTCATTTAATTCCAGGCCCAGCTTTCCCTCACTGTTTACAGACTTCTATATTGTTCTTTTTAAATATTTTTACATTTGCCTTCAGTTATGTGTCCCTTGTTCATACACTTTCAGAATCTGAGCTCACTTGAGATCCCTGTATAGTGACATGTATCTTGTATTATACCACCCTTTTTAAAAACATTGTCATCATTTGTTATCATGTTGTCAAAATTGTATTCTTGAATGTCTCAAAGAACTCGAGACATTTATTAAAATTTAATATCACGCAATCACTATGTTGCCCCCCCTTCTAAATGTAATAAACATACCATGGCAAACACACACATACACACACACACACACACACACACACACACACACACACACACACATTTTTTCCTGAAAGACAGACATCACCTGTGTTATAGACTGTCCAAATTGATCATCTTGTATGGGGATAAAATGGCAAATAGTATAAAAATAGTATAATATCCCTGATGGTTTACTAAGTCTGTCCCTATCTAATGTGATTAGTCCTCTGAACCCTTTTAAATTCTGTCTGCAAGTGACTGAAGTTGGATAATCAGCCTCTCTTAGTTCCTTTGTTGCATAAGAAACATCTCTAAGTATTAAGTGAAATGGAAGAGAAATAATTTACATTTGTTGAATATCTTCATTGTTAAAATGGCTACGGTATTGTTTAAGTGATATTGTTTATATTTCTTAATAGAAGTAAAATGCATAAGATGAAACAGATGTATTTGAGAGGGGATGAAGTTTATTCTTACATAAAATTTGAACCTGTTAAACTTAATTTGTTATTGCACGATACTTTGTGTAACATTCAGATTCTGCCATGTGGTTCATTTTTACATGCTTTCTTGCTCTGTATGACCAGCAAGTATGTAAGGAAATATAGAAGGGAAATATATATATATATATATATATATATATATATATATATATATATATATATATATTGTGTTCAGGTTAATTTTTCCAGTACGTGAACCAACACCATAATAGAAAGAAAATTCCCATCACCACATTCCACCTTCCAGGCAATTCCTATCTCCTGTTGGTACTCATTGTTTCTATTTCTGAAACCATAGATTAGTTTTGTATATTTCTGCATTCATATAAATAGAATTATCCATTATGTACTATTTTGATCAACATACCATTTTGGAGATTATTTATCCGTATTGTGAATATATCAATAATTCATTTATTTTTATTGCTGGTTAATATTCCACTGTTTAAGTATACTATGATTTTTTTGTCTCTGTTGACAGACTTTCAGGCTGTTTTTAGTTTGGGGATATCATGAGTAAAGGTGTTATGAATGTTTGTAGACAAGTCTTTTTGTAAGGATATGTTTTCATTTATTTTAGGTAAATACTTACAAGTACAATGGCTGGGTCAGATGTTTCTAAGATAATGCAAAACAGGTTTTTAAACTGGTTGTGCCATTTAACATTCCCACCAGTGATGTTGAAAAGCTCTATCTGGTCTATGTCCTCACCAACATTTGATCATAGAAATCCTTTGATTCTTGCCATTTAGTTGGGTATAAAATGGTATCTTGTGGTTTTACTCTGTATCACTCTGTTGACTAGCAATATTGACCATCTTTTCATATAATTGCTGGTCATTCATGAGCAGAGAATATGTCACAGTGTCCTTCTTATTGGGTGAAACTAATATTATTTTGTAGTCATTGGATAACTTGGAAGTTTGGAATGGCGGACATTTTCCTACTTGGTTTATATTCTTATTTTCTCTGAGGTCTCTACTCCAAAGCAGTATTTTTGCTTGAGCAGCAGAGAGTTGCCTTTGTAAAAGCGCTGCTCCATGGCCATTCCTATCACTAATATGAAGTACTTACCATGGTAAATTTTGGGACCAGCTACTGAGGAACTAATTGGTTGATTAGAAGTTTACTAGGTATTTAAATACAAATACAATTTAATCATGAATTTTGCCACATATGCTATGCTCATTCACTTAGTCATATTTAGTCAACAAAGTTTTTCTGATTAACATAGTGGAAAACTCAAAGGTAAAGAAAACAGCGTACCTGCACTAAAGATACCAATAAACTTCCAATAAAAAAATAAGGAAGTTTAATTTTTTGTAGACTATGAAAAACATCACAAAGTAGACACAATTGACATGCAATAGGATTTTACAGAATAAATTCTAGTTGAAAACTTATTCATAAGAGAAGTATTATTTGGGGGTATATCTTCATTTATCCATTTAAAAATGAATTTTGAACACTACCATGCAGCAGGCATTTTGCTAGGCACCAGAGGGAGAAAACAGTGATAATCCTGCCCTCAGGAAGTGTATAAGTGTATTGACATGGACTACCTAAGTAGAAGTGAGGGCATTCATAATGGAGAGCGAATGGGCAAAAATCTGGCGAATGGCCAAGGTATCACTGGGGGTTATTCAGTTGTGCTGCAGCATGGATGAAAAATTGGAGAGTTGTTTTATGAAACCTAGAAAGGCTTCTCTCAGGAATGGTATGGGGTTCTGAATGGTATCTAAACTATTTGAGATTCATGAGGCAGGTACTGAAGATTCAGTATGAATATTTGAACAAGAAATTCACCACCAGAACTGTCCAATAAAAGGATTAATCTTGAAAGAATCTGTAGGATGTTTTGGCATGAGAAGGACTGAGGGAGAACAATTAGGAGGATGTATTACTAACATAGGTGAAGTGTGGTGAACAATCAGACTGGGGAGAAAGCAATAATGATGAAATTGTATGGGCAAGGGGTATAACGGGATTATTAGGACTAGAATTATGAAAAATAAAGGCATAAAAAACAGATGACCTAATAGTGTCCAGCCTAATAAGTGGGAAAAATACATGTTTATTTAAACAAAATGTGAAGTCAACAAAAGAAACCAGCTTCAGAATGATGTTAATAGTGTCTTGAAAATGTTTTCTTTGAGGTTTAAGTCAAATGGAAATGTGATGAAATGCTAGACAATAATTAAGAAGGAAGCTTCACTAGAGACAAAAAATGTAGAAAACATTAACAGTTGATAACTGAATCTTTTCCTCCCCACAAATTAGATTTATTTATAAGGAAGTTAAACCACTATCATGTTTTTTTTTTTACCTGTTTACAAATATCTCTGATATCTTAGGGATTCACATGAATAATCCTAAAACTTTTAACAACAGGCTTGCTTAACTCCTCTGGCTGTTTTATTCTAAGGTTACTCTGGTTTGCATATACTTCAATAAACTACATATTGGTTTGCATATACTTCAATAAGATACAGATTGTTGACATTGTAGAAATATGCTAAAATGGAGATAACCTATTCTTGTTCTTGAGTTCTTGATCTGTCTGATATGCTTAGTCAACAAGAGATACAAGATTTTTTAAATCTTCTTTTATTGTCATATAATTCCATGAAGGAGGAGAGTATTATCATACAACAGATAATGAGTTGGAAAATAAGAAAGCTAACCTCAGAAATTAAGGCTTAAAAAAGGAGTAGCTTGTATTTAATGCCTCTGTAACTTGGCAAGAGGGACATAGAAGGCTTAGTGAGACCCAACATGTGCTTAGAGGTGGATTTTTAGTTGATGTCTTGGGAGGTTCTGTAATCTAAGCTAAATGCTTAAAATCAATTAGTGTATGTTAGACAGAGAAATCTGTTTTTATCCCTCTATCTTATTTCTGGGACTTTCCATTCTCAAGAGCCTGAGAAACTAAACCTTACCCTGATAACTTGTTATTTGTGGTAAGAGATAAGACTTTTGTAAAACACAATTGTTTTTTAATGTCTCTTTTCCATACTAAGGTGTTGTATGTACTAGTACAGTGGTCGGCAAACTCATTAGTCAACAGAGTGGCAACCCGTGGCTTGCCTGCCACATGTGGCTCGGGAGCCACAGTTTGCCAACCACTGTACTAGTATTTCAGATATTTACTTTTGAAACTTTCTCAAATGAGAAACCATTCAAAACTAATGTAATACCTTGACTATTTTTTAATACTCATCCAAGTATATGTTGAGAGAGATGAGAGAGAAACAGAGAAACATCGATGTGAAATTGTTTGCCTACCCACATGCGCCCTGACTGGGGATCCACCCTGCAACCTGGGTATGTGCCCTAACTCAGAATTGAACCTACCACCTTTCAGTGCACGAGATAATGCTCCAACTGAGCCATACCTGCCAGAGCCTGGGGATGGTTTTTGTTTATTTTTAAATTAATCCATCAAATGTTTTAGAAAGAAAGAAAACTGGAACGTTCCAAACTGCCACCAAAATGTCACACTGCATCTCCATTTGTACGTTAGCAAATCCCAGAGAACTGAGCTTTCCTATTCTTTGCAGCCTAGGCCAGTCACAACTGTGTTCTCTGAGTTCTCCCTCTTCTTTTTCCTAACCAACCCCAGGATTCCCAAATCAGGAGTGGGCTGGAAAATTGCCTTGCAAGTGACTAATATGCCACACATACATACCATAGGTTATTTTTCATTATGGTCATTAAGCAGGCTCTTCAAGGCAATGAACCTAATGCAGCCCTGCATTCTGATGTTGGCTATGCTAATATAGAAATAAACCAATGGGGAGAGGGGTAGTGACCCTCCGAGTCACCTCACCCCATGCCTGAGGGCAAGGAGGCCTGCAAATACATGAACATGCTGAACAAGTGAAGAAAATAAGTAAATAAGAGAGGAGGAGGGGGAGAGAAAGAGAAGGATGAGGGAGAGAAAAATAGAAAAAGAAGCAAGAAACTCAGTGGGACCATGATGAGCTAGCAGAGCCAGTCACATCTCCCAGATTTATTATACCCAAGAGCAATTCTGGCCCACTGGGAAGATCACCAGAACATGGTGCATATTAACAAAATCAATCAAGTCAGAGAAGACCACCTTGCTCTTTACAGCGTTTTTATGCCCACTGATTTGTTTTAGCAGTGGGTGGGCAGAAGTTAGGATGGATAGACACAAACAGCTTCATGAGAACAGTACTTTTTTTTCTAGATGTTGTGGGGAATCAAAATACCTCTCAACTTTCTTATAATATCTGAATCATTAGGTATATTGATTTTTTTGCCAGCAAATGTATATAAAATGTAGAGTACTAGAGATACAGCAAGGATCAATGATGATATTAATTTCCTCACTTTCTTATGTAGCCATTGCCATGTGAATGGCATATATTCGGGAAGTCTCAAAATATAGATTATGAATTTTATGTTTGAAATTACCTTCAATGTTTTCCATAAAAATGGAGAATCCAACCACATTCAGAGCCAAACCCACCTCATGAATCTGACACTTAGCTCTGCCAAGAAGGACCTGTTATAGTTCAATGGTAATTTTCCTCTATGGTTCAGTCCATTATCTCCAACTTCCCAGGTGCTATCCTTTCCTTCACTCACATCCCAGTAAATGGCTAATTTTTATCTATTTATCTCCCAAACATCACTTGGTTTCATCCAGTTGCCCTGTTTCTACCATTGCCTCCTCAAGCCACACAACCATCTTTTCTCATCTTAATTACATTGACCACTCCTATTTGATCTCCCTACTTTTACTACAAGTTTTTCCAATCCATTTCTTCTATAGCCAATGATGAGCAGCACCTCTCACAGTGCCTGACTGATAGGAGGTACTCAATCAATAGTTGTTTAGTCAATGAATGAATCACTGAGTAAAAGATTTGATAAGCATAGCAAGTACCAATATGGAACCTGCTTTTCAGAGCCAATGAGATTAAACCTTTTAATCAAACATTTCCAAGCCTTAATAAACCCCATGTATACATCATTTTGCTTTTTATAAACAATATTGTTGCTTTTTCCAGGCACTCGCCATCTTTTCTATCCACCAAATGGCTTTGAATGCATATGCCTGTGGCTCCAAATTGATATAACACATTAGAAAGCAGAATAAGGAATTTAAAAATGATCTGTATCTATTTTCAAATTTTCCATTGTAAGAGCCAATGTTTTTTGTTTATGCACAATATGTTATGCAATGGTATATCTTACATGTTTTCAAAACCATCCAAGTAATTATATAAAAAGAGTTTTATGCCTAAAGTTATATGTTATATTACCAGGAGCACTTTATGAGAAAGCAAGCATGGTTACAGACATGAGCCTTCTTTTGATCAGAGAAAAATAATTTTATTTCCTTAACAAATATAAGTAAATAGAGAGAAAAACAGTTCTTAAATGTTCCCAGGCTGTTATCCTAAAGTTCTAATAAATATTTAGAATCCAAGAAGGATTGAAGAAATCTGTGAATCTAGAGAGACCTAGCATTGATTTGAACAAAGTAAAACCCATTAACTTGGCAAAGTTTTACACTTTTAATGACAGTTTTCTTTAAGGACCACAAATTCAAATGCCTTCAGAGAATGGTTGAATATATGCGTTCCCCACCAAAAGGCATGCGTTCCCCACCAAAAGGCATGCAAATTATTAAACTTCTAATGCCAAAACATGTAGAAAGTTAGATTTAACTTCAGATCCCTATGGTAAGAGACTTAACATATATACTTTTCCCCTTGGGTCCTCTGCTTGAAATTGAGCAATAAATGTTTTTGGGTTCTCTTGTAATGTGTTTGTTTGTTTGGTTGGTTGCTTTTACATGTGGCATTATTTCTTGGGAAAGAAAAACAAGCCTGAGATAACGTTGCAAAGCACATTATGATGAATTCATTCAGTATCAGGATAACAGCAGTGATAATAATGAATCACTGTGGATGAGATAAACCCATCCAAAGGAAATTTCATTGCAATTTGATGTTGTGTAAATGTCTCATTTTTAAAAAATTGCTATTGTACATAATTTTCCTTCATTCATTGGTAGGACGTTTGCTTTAGAAAAGGAACTATTTCTAATTTTAAGAGGAATTATCATTATACTATATAATAAAGAGGTAATATGCAAATTGACCATCACTCCAACACACACGATAGTTGCCTCCATGTGGTCAAAGATGGCCACCCCATGTGGACACAAGATGGCCCTCACAAGATGGCCAGAAGGAGAAGGCAGCTGGAAGGGATCAGGCCTGAAAGGGAGGGCGCTTGGGGGCAATCAGGCCTACAGTGGAGGGCAGTTAGGGGTGACCAGGCCTGTAGGGGAGGGCAGTTAGGGGCAATTGGGCTGGCCAGGAATCAGTTAGGCATCAATCAGGCTGGCAGGGGAGAGGTTAGGGAGTAATCAGACTGGCAGGCAGAAGAAGTTAAGGGCAGTCAGGCAGGCAGGCAGGCAAGTGGCTGGGTGCCAGCAGTCCTGGATTGTGAGAGGGATCCCAGATTGGAGAGGTGCAGGCTGGGCTAAGGGACATCCCCCATGCATGAATTTCATGCACCAGGCCTCTACCTCTTTTATAAATACACTAGGAGCCCAGTGCACGTGCACTGGGGGTGGGTGGTCCCTCAACCCAACCTGCCCCCTCTGACATACTGGGAGCCCTCAGGGGATGTCCAACTGATGGCTGACACTCAGCCTGCCCAAGGCCTAGAGCCTCGCCAGAGGCTCTAGGCCTTGGGCACCCAGCCATTGCCCTGCTCAGTTCAGCCCCAGCTGCTTGCGACCACCTGGCCCCAGGGGCTAGGCACTCTCCACCACTTCTGCTCACAGCTCCTGGGGGCTGGGAGCTCCCTGCCGCTGCCACCACTGCTGCTGCTGCTGCTTCCCCTCACAGAGCCTGGGAGCTGGGCGCTCGCCACCACTGCTGTTTCACCTCCACCCCTGGGGCCCGGCACTCAGGCCACTTGGCCCCACCCCTGCCCCCACTCCTGATTGGCTGGTAGCATGGCCAATCAGGAGTGAAGGTACAGTCAAATTTGCATGTTTCTTTTTCATTATACAGGAAGGATATACAAAGAAGGGATGTTCAGCTTTCCCTGGGCTCTTATGTTTAGTAGAAGAGGAAATACTTAAGTTGAGTGCTATAGATGAGTAATGAGTTTGACCTGCAAAACTAAGCTAGCCAGTCAAGGAAGTAGAAAGCCATTCAGTTTTACTGGGAGTTGAAGTTTGAAATTGGGGAGTAGCAGAAGAGCATGCTGCAAAGACCAGGAGAGAAAAGGCTCTTTAGACCTTCTCTGATAAACTAATGTGAGGATTTAATCTTGTAGTTAATAGGTAGGCATTATTCTTAATCTCATCCTGGGCTTTTGATCATGGCCCATTCCTTCTACAACTTGCATTCTTTACTCAAAAATCGCCATTTATTTAAGCCCTTTTTTGCACTTTTTAAAAAATCCTTCCTATTTTTTAAATATATTTTTTATTGATTTCAGAGAGGTGGAGAGAGGGAGAGAGATATATAAACATCAATGATGGGAGAGAATCATTGATAGTCTACGTCCTGCATGCTCCCTATTTTGGATGGAGGCAGCAACTCAGACAAGTGCCCTGACTAGGAATGGAACTGTTACCTCCTGCTTCCTAGGTCAACACTCAACAACTGAGCCATGCTGACTGGGCAATCCTTCCTATTTTTAATACACTATTTTTGCACTCTTCCCTCTCTCTTACTTTTTTTAACTCCTGGATTTCCCAAATTTCAGCCATCTGTCAATCCTTGTCACTGTCCTCATGAGATGCTCTCACATGGATATCAGGCCTTCCACAAGGACAGAAAGACTCAATTCACAATTGGGCTAGGTTGAATATGTCCTCTTGTTGAGTTTGCTGTATAACTTGAGCATTTGTCCGTTTGTTGTGCTTCTGTGGGAAAATTCATCATCTGATTAAAAATTAAAAATTACTTTATGGAGGATATTATAATATCTAAAGACATAACTGTATATTCTAAGAATTAACATGAGAGGCAAACTTGTTTAGTTTATCTTTAAGAAAATGACCAGACAGTATTTTTCAGACTTACTTGAATGTTAGGATATGACAAAAGGAAGCAAAGAGGATTATCTTAAACTAGTGGCCTGGTGCATGGGATTTGTGCATTAAGGGGGCGTTGTCTCTCAGTCCGGCCTGCATCCTCTCCAATCTGAGACCTCTGTGGGATCAGGCCTAAACTGGCACTTGGACAACCCCCTCACAATCCACTCCTAACTGCTTACCTGCCTGACTGCTTGATCACCACTAACCACTCTGCTTGCTAGCCTGATTGCCCCAACTGGTCCCCTCTGCTAGCCTGCTTGGCCCCAGTTCCCCCCCATCACCAGCCTGATCACCCTCACCTGCCCTCCCCTCCTGGTTTGATCACCACCAACTGCCTTCCCCTCCTGGCCTGATCACCCCTAACGACCTCTGCCTTTGCCCTGCCACCATGGCTTTGTCCTCTGGGGCTGGACTGTAATCTGGGACCCCCAGCACCCACGGCGAAGCACGGTGGTGGCCGGCCTTCACCTCCGACCATGGGAGGGGCTGGATCACCCACTGGGGCTGGGGCTGGCTTGCGATCTGGGACACCCAGCGCCTGCAGCCGTGCTCGGCCCCACCTCCCACTCCTGATTGGCTGGTAGCATAGTGAGGTTATGGTCAAATTTGCATAGTACTCTTTTATTAGATAGTATAGGACATAAGGTGTAACACAGTAAGTAAAAGATAACATGCCATACTTTTATGAAATTGAAACATAAAATTATATCTTGCATTTCACAAGCCTCTATAGTGTTAATATTATTACATTATTACATACTAGAGGCCCAGTGCACAGACTCATGTACCCTCTAGCAATCTGGGACCCCTGGTAGGGATATAATAGTGCACAAAGTGGCAGGTGGCCAGGGAGGAGCCTGAGTCCAGGCCATGCAACATGCTGTCCCTGCTCATCCGGGCCCCGCTGTGCCTGCTGTCATCTGTAGCACTGCCATGGAGGCGGGAGAGGCTCATGCCACCATCTGGTGCCCTTTGGTCGGGTGAGCAGTGCTCCACTGTGGGAGCACACTGACCACGAGGAGGAAGCTCCTGCATTTAGCATCTGCCCCCTGGTGGTCAGTATGCAAAATAGTGACCACTCAAAAGTTCACTTAGGGTTTTATGTACTAGTATATATTGATTTTTACTTGCCCGGTGAGTAAACTGAGTCAATAATTAATTTGTTTCAAAATAAATATTGACAAAATTGTAATGAAATCACAGAATTGTATTCTTGACACATATACTTATTCAATGAAGGTTTGTTTTCTTATCTTATGTTTCCCTCAGTCTTGATCTTTAAACCCAATCATTTTTTTCTCTCTTCCATTTTCCTAGTTTGCCTAGCTTAGGGGATATTTTGCCAAGTATTCTTTGCCTACATAGCTTATCCAATTTGTCACTGTACAATTCCCCATAACTCCTTCTTAGCTTATTCTTTTTCTTCATTTGTCACATTTCATTTTCCATCTACTGTGTTTTCATATAGTTTTAAAAGTTTATAAAATATATTTCTTAAATTTCTACAATGTTTTCATATAAAATGTACTAGGTTCTTTTCTTGTATTACTCCCTATATAAAATTATCCCTTGCCTGTAATCTTTCCCTTCCCAAATATGTGTCATTTTTATAATTTATGAATATTTTACAATCTAAAAAGCATACAAGAAGTTGAGAATAATGCTTTAACTCTGAAATATGCCCCTCTTGATCACTAGCCTCCATATATCTCTTGCCTACCTTTTCTTTAAGAATGTGTTCATTTTGCACACCTTTGTCCCCTCAACCCCAGAAATTCTGGCTCAGTCTGCTTAGGATTGTATTATGGGCTTTTATATTTTGAAAAACCTCCCCATGGAGTCTAGAGTCTGATATGCAGTGTTTATTAAGAATGATGCTTTATATTTGAATCAAAACACAATAAGCTTTCTAACTATGATGAATAATTCAATAGATTTAATTATGATTTTCTCTGTCCAAAATTAAGAGTAGATGTTAATTGCCAGAGCAATAGATAAGGATGTCTATGACAACAGAACATTAATATGATATCAAAGTTTTTACAGGCGATTATTAATTTAGTTATTAAAATATTTAAAATCTATAGAATTAAAATTTATTCATTTTTCACTAAGTGAATAAAGCTGATAGAGGTTTTACATTTAATTTTTTGAATCAAATTGTATCTTCTTCCAGGTTCAGAGGCTCACTGTAAAAGACCATGAACACATTTTTACTTCCTGTTTTTATCCATTATTTTGCTATCTTATGTTTTATGGCTGAAAACACTCCTTAAGTAGATCACATACTATAAATACTGCTGGTTGCAAAACCTTCTCACACAAATACAGTATATTATTTAATGAGCTTTTCTCTCACAAACTTAAAAATCGGATGACCCTGATTTAGGATTCTATATAAATGAGACTTAGATATAACAATTTTAAATTATTGCTTTATTCTCAGCTATTCAGTTCTCTGTTATCTGGGAAATAGAAATAACAAAACCTTTGTTGATTCTATAATTGGTTTGTAAAAGTTAATGTCACCATCAGCCTTGAAGTAAAAGGAACAAAATAAGAAATACAAAGGAGGCAGCTGATGTAGTGTCGTGGTTGAGCATCATCCTATGAACCAGAAGGTCACAGATAGGTCACAGTTAGGTCTATTGCAAGTCAGGACATACGTCCAGGTTGTGGCTTTATCCCTGGTGGAGAGTATGCAAGAGGCAGCCGATCAAACTTTCTTTCTCGTCATTGATGTTTCTAATTCTCTGTCCCTCTATTTTCCTCTCAGAAATCAATAAACATGTATTTTAAAAAAAACATTTACAAAGGAAAATGGCTTAGACAAAAATTCCCAAGCAGCTTTAGTTTATAGCATTGTAAGCCAGCAACAGGAATTCTTTGATTACTTATCAAAGATTCGGAAGGCATTTACTCTATCATATTACTATTCAATCTAGTGTTCCCACAGTTGCAATGTGGGCATCCCCTGAAGCTTGTTAGAAATAGAGAATTTGGGGCCCTTCACTGACCTCCTGAATCATAATTGGCAGTTTAAAACGATCTCTAGAAGATTCTTGTACATGTTCAAGTTTGAGATGCACTTCTATGGCACACATCTAATAGGTGCTCCATTTATTTTTAATAAGTATAGTTGTGGATGATGGATACCATTGGGGGTACAAATTAGAGTCACAATCTTTCCCCCCTATGTTTTATGCAGAGATTTTTCCTGACTTCTATGTTTTAGGCAAATATTTACCCATTTCAGTAGTCATTCATGATTGCATGATTCAGCTAGTTTCCAAACCCTGGTGATTTTTGTCTTAACAGTTCATGATACCTCTAACCTTTCCTTCCTGGTGCACTGTCAAAACTATCTCCTGTCCCAGCTCTATTGCCTGTGTTCCTGACCTTAACAGTAGCCTAAATCCTGCCTCAGAAACACAGATCTTGCTCTCACACTGCTGTGGTTAAAACTTAAATCATTTTTGTTGCCTTCCAATGAATTGCAAACTCTTTAATAAAAAGCAAAATCCACTCTGGCCAGGCCCCATATATACCCAGCACCACATCTATCCTTAAACTACCACCATCATATATTGATATTGAACCTAGATGTATTTTCCTAGTCAGATCATGGAAATTGCATAAAAGAGGTCTTGCCTTCTGTCATCCCTTCATCCCACTGATCTTTGTGGTGCCTAAGTACTACTCATTCTTTAAATTCCAAATTTCTTCCAAAAGTCTCTCCTGCTCCTCCTTCCACTGAGCTCACCCCTCTTCTGTCCAATATTGGACAACTTGCTAGCTAGTATAACACGTTAAGCTCTGTAATTGATTATACACTGCCAAAAATCCTAGAAAATTGTTCTTATTTATTTGAATCTCTAGGATGCCCAGTGATAAGTATTAATACTAATAATATCCTAGTAATGAGAATGAACTCCTCCATCCCTCCCTTCTCCTCTTCTTCCCCCTTTCTTTATAGATTCCTGAATTCATTCAACATATACTTATTGAACACTGTACCAGGGATTGTACTTTCTTGAATAGGATACAATCTCTGACCTCAAGGAACTTATGGTGTAATATGAAAATAGACACAATTCATTATAAGGGGGTGTATACCTATTACTAAAATTGATGTCATTTGCAGCAATGGTCTGATTAGGTAGTAAAGAGTGAGATGTAAGTAATGGAGCAAAATCAACTGTTTTCAAGGAAATACCACATATTTACTTTAGTATATCTCATGCACATTTTAGAGTATGATCAGTAAACCTTATGAATAGTTCAATGACTGTGTATAGTTTTATATTCTTTGTGAGATATTATGTCCCTGTAATAATGGCTTTGTTATAACTTGTTACTGATTTATCCAGTCTTTTAACTGCTAAAATTTTACTACCCAAAGTTCTAGCATTAGAAGTGTTACACAGTAGTAGTAAACACCTAGAAGTTTATGTGGAATGAGAGTCTAAGGGAGAATTGACCCAGTCTCAGCAGATATGCATTCATTCATCTATTTGGCAAGCATGTTCTGGGATTTAATGTGTACTTGGTATTGTCTCAAAGGACAAAGGAATCCTATCTAATAAAAGAGTAATATGTAAATTAACAGTACCTTCACTATACACACCAGCCACGCCCACCAGCCATGCCCACCAGCCAATCAGGAGCTCGGGCGGAACCAGCCAGTGAGCACACAGCCTGGGCCAGGGGTAGGGCCGAGGCAGCCAGTGTGTGCTGGCCCGGGAGAAGGCCTGGGCCAGAGGGACGGGGCTGAGGCCCAGGCTAGCTGGGCATGAGCTGGCTGGGGTAAAGGCCCAGTTTGGGGGGTGGGGCAGGGCTGGGTGCCCAAGACCTAGAGCACAGGCTTTAGGCCTTAAGCAGGCTGGGAGTGAATGGTCAGTAGGGCATCCCATGAGGGCTCCCAGTATGTGTGAGGGGGCAGGTTGGGCTGAGGGATCACCCACCCCCAGTGCACAAATTTCATGCTCCAGGCCCCTAGTATAAGAATATTTGATGATTAGAAATACATCTATTAGAAAAAGTGTTTTGCATACTGACTTTATATCATTAGTGCATAAGGATTTGCAATTACTTTAGATTTGGTTATATCAAGTTCTCATGTTATTTTTTTTTTCATAACTTCACATTGAAGAATTGGTTATTTTCATTGCCTTACCAATTCTAAATTAACTTTTTTAAAAAGGCAGAATATCATTTTAATTTAATGCTAAAACATTTTTATGTATATTTGGTTGTAATAGTCTCTCTTTTTTGTTAATTGTCTCTTTTTAATGGAACTATTTTAAAATTTCATTTAGTATAAAAAGTAGGAGATATTTAAGGTTGACACCATCAATGACTCATAAAAATGTGCTGGTGGCTATAGATTATTTTTAAATTTAATGCTATACCTTAGGGATTTATTGATAGGTTGCCATTGAAAGCAGTTATTTCTCAGTTTCATAATGCAAAATATATTGATAGGAACAGAACTTGAAATAATTTTCCTTCTAATACAGTAATGTTTTTTCTTTAAGTATTTCTAGAGATTTTTTTCTTTCTTAATGCTGTTACTAAACCATGTAGGTTTTTTTTCACCTCTTCTATTGACTGTCACTAACAAATCTAAATACTTTTTTTCACGTTAAATTTTACAACACTTCATAGACTATTAAACATGGAGCATCCTTCTGGGGACAAGAAATCGAATTTGTTCTTGAGAAGGTTTTCAACTAATTGATTTGTGGGACATTATAGCATCCTCTAGCTGACAAGCTTTACAATGATAAAAACTGGAGTTGAACTGAGAGAGCGCTTTTTTTTTTTACTAACCCATAAAGGTGTCTTTCTGCCTTGTATCCTTAGGATAGAGCCGTGTCAGTTTCATAGAAAAATTTTCACATGGAGCTTTTTTATTTCTTCCTCTCCTAGCAGAACCACATGTGGTAGCACATTGTTTAATCTTTTCTCAAATAAAAGGGCATGGGGCTTCATTTTTGTTTTGCCTTTTTGGTATCTTACAGGAACTCCAGGATGGCATTGGGCAGCGGCAAATTGCTGTCAGAGTATTGAATGCAACGGGAGAAGAGATAATTCAACAGTCCTCAAAAACAGATGCTGGTATTCTACAAGAAAAATTGGGCAGCCTGAATCTACGGTGGCAGGAGGTCTGCAAACAGCTGGCAGAAAGAAGAAAGAGGTAAGGTGACAGATAAAATAAAAATGTTAAAATTTAGCAGAGCTATTTAAGCTGTCCTTTAAAAGAAAGATTTTGTATAAGCTTTTAACCAGAGTAAAAAAACACGAAGATTAAGGAGCCTATAAGCAGTTAATCAATAGCAATAACACGTTTTTGTTTCTTTATCTTATGTACTGAAATGTTTAGTTGTTAGTTAAGTAGGAAGTGCTTTTCTGCTACTTTAAAGTTTCAAGTTTGTTTTAAAAGAATCCATGATTGTATAAATCTGAATGTATTCAGTGTATTCCAAGTTTAACAAGCTGAGGACCATTGCTTTTTAAAGGAAGATGAGAAAAGAAAATTATAAAGGACTATTTTGTAGCAAAGTTTCTCTTTGGCTAAATTTTTTAACAGCTACAAATGTGACTGTGTTGCTTAAAAACATGATAGTAATATTTACCTTTTCGTTTCACTGCATTTGTTAGTACATTCTTGAAGAGGGACATGGACCCCAAAATTTCAAATCTGAAGGGGAAAACAAAATCTCAAAAATGTTATTGTTGAATTCATTCATCATTTAACTTTCCCTTGGAATGCATTGAAAGCACAGAAAGCCAAATGCATGCTGCTGCAGTTGGAAGGCACAGATATTTTTATAAATGGGATTGTGTATTATGCTTCCAGTTGCTGGTACTAATGTTTCCTATTTCACAAGCATGGACTTGGCCTTTTTTTTACCAAGTGAGACTATTGTTGTGAACAATACAAACTAGGTTCTATTGGCAGATTCTTGCTTCCTACCTATTATTTACATAATAGGTGAATTTTAAAAATATATTTATTTATTAAATTGATTGGGGTGACATTAGTGAATATGAACATATAGATTTTAGATGTTTCTATGTTACAAGGGGTGTATATTGCACCATATGCCCACCACCCAAATGAGTTTTTAGTATTCAGAAAGCTAAAACAACTAATCTTTGGTGAGGATTTATTAGAAAAGTTTTGGAATTGTGCCCATTGTCTGCCGACCTGCTCTTACCACCTTTGCTCATGCTGCATTATTCAGAAAGTAGATAGAATTAATATTTCTGTACCAAAAGGATAAATCAGTCAACCTACACACACACATGCATACACACACACAAATCTTGCTAAAGTTAAAAAATAATAACATCATTTAAAAACAAATTTATTTTAAATCTTGGTTTAGAAAATATTATCATTTATATATTGATTACATAAAGACTCAAACTTTGTAGTTAAACTGCTTCCTTGAGAAAGTTATGTACCTTTTTTCTAAGTTGAAATCCTTCTAGTAAACACACACATATCCCATTATTTAAATAACTGATATATTTACACTATGAATAAGTTTAAACTTTTATAATGTCAGTTTTGAACTAGACTCAGTCTAGTTTAAAATAAAATGTTAAGAAATGAAAGGATTAAGAACAATTAAATAACATGCTAAAAAATAAATATCTTAAATTTATAAAGTGGGTTCAATTGTTTAGAGGGTTATTCTTTACTGTTTATAAAGTATTGTTTCTCAAATATATATATATATATATATATATATATATATATATAGTATTATATATAATATTATAAAGTATTGTTTCTCAAATATATATGCAGTATTATATATAGTATTGTTTCATATATGTATATATATATATAATTTTATCGAATTTATTGGGGTGATACTGGTTAAAAAATGTATATAGGTTTCATGTGCACAATTCTATAATACATCATATGTACACTGTATTGTGTGTTCACCATCCCAGTCAAGTCTCTGCCCATCACTATTTATCCTCCCTATTCCCTCCACCACCCTACTGCCCCTGGCAATCACCATCTCATTGTCCATATCCATGAAGTTTTTATTTCTTTTTTGTTCAATCCCTCCATACACCCCTACCCAGTACCCCCTATAGCTGTCAGCCTGCTCTCTGAGTCTGTTTCTCACTTTTTAAAATATCTTATTCATAGTATTTGAATAAAGTATATTAGCTTTTTTCCAAAAAACTTTTCACCTGAACTTTTAAAATCATGTTATTTGTTATTGATTTATAAATGCAAATTAGAACTTGTACATGAAGATAGAGCAATGTATTAGTTTTATCAAATAAGCTCTATAATTTTAGATCCTTCTAAGTTTATAAGAAAGTGGAATATGCTGACGCTGTTGTGAAATATTACACAAATTGTAGGTTAATTAGCACTAATGATTTGGCTGTAATTGATTAGAAAAATTTCTTCCATTTAAACATTTTGACCATAAATATTGCTGTTTTGTGCTTTAAAAACTCAAGATCAGCTTCTTTTAGGTTTATTTTTTTAACTCAGCTTTTAAGGTTATCAACTTCAGGCTACACTTTAAAAATAAATCTTAGCATATTTAAATTTAAACTGAAATTAGTTTTGTAGCACACTTCCTCAGAATTTTTATATAATTTTAATTTTGTGAAATGTGAAAAAAGTAGTAAAATATTAGTGCCATTTCTACCAATATACACAGCTATTTCCAAGCATCCAGTAGGAAAGAAAGTAAAATAAAAGATTTTGTAAATAATATGTTAACCTAGCAATTGTGGGAGGGCCGTAATCATGAAACTATTATTAATCAATGTCATGCTTTTAGTTCAACCCAAGCAGAAGTTTGAAGGAAAAATAAATTATTTTTTGCACAGATGAAAAAATAAGATAATTATTCAAGTTGAAAACAGTATTATTAGTTTGCAGTGGACTATAAATATATTTATTGGAAATATTTAATATTTCTTAGTCCACATACACAATGAAAGAAAGTGTAGAATTTAAGTAAAAAAAATGTCTACAAAAAGTATGTGTAGCATTATAGCTACATAATGTTAAAACTTTCTACTTGATAATGTAAGATATCAGAAATATGAGAAGGAAATGTTCATAAAAATTCAAATAGCAATAAATACCCATTAAAGTTAGCATATGTTGAAAGCAAATGAACTATAAAACATAATCAATTAACTACAATTTATGATATAATATTCACTGTTGCCTCAATTATGTAGCCAAGGAACTGAAAAATGCCTATAGGTTTAAGCATTTTAGTAACAAGTTTAATGATGGCTTAGCCTCCAAAATGGTCTTTATAAATTATAAAGATCCAAATGAAAACATATAGGCCATGAAACGAAATCATAGATTAAAAAAATCAAGCTTGTGTATAAAAACGTGTAAGCCCCAGTCCCTTGATAGAATTCAAGGGGGTACTATGAGCTTTAATTGTGGGGAGTGGGAAGTGTGGGGGAATTGCCTCTTTGTTTTCACTAACCTCTAACTAAAATTGAGCATTCTCTTCCATTCTGAATGTAGGCAAGAAACTGAAGTAGTACTTGCAGTACCTGAGAAATCACAGATGTTTCCATATCTTTTTAGAGTTGGTACAGACATCTCAAAATATTCTTCATGCTTATCACTACTTCAAAACTGCAGTAGTTATTAGTTCCACCACAGGATCTTATTAATGTGTTTATAGTAAGCAATCACTTGCATTACTATATCACACATTTGTTTTTCTAATAGCTTATTAACTATATTTCAATATAATTGGTATCCTTTGGAGTCCTAAGTATTTTGTATTATGGATTTACAAACATTATTCTGAGGAGTCTCAGGCTTCACCAGATTGTCAATTGGGTCCATAGCATGAAAATGATCTTAACGCTATCTAGTCATTTGTATGTCTGCCCAGACCCCATTCTCATGTGCTATAGTTTTAGTCCTTTAGATAGTACAGTCACCATCCTCATACACTCTTTTTTTTCTGGAGTATTTCAGCAGATGTATCAGTCAAGAGAATGTGAGTAGCAGACCTTCGAGCAATGAATTGCTGACAACATAAGGAAGGGTATTTTATTTAAAATAATGTCAGTTGATAAAACATTGAATGGAATAGAGAAGCAAGGTGATGTGCACTATCTCTACATTGAGTAATATATGAATCATAACTTATTACCAATAAAGGTGATCTCATGACATTATGTCTCCACTTCCGTGTAGACAAATGTGATATTACTTTCCCTATTTCAGAGATAAGGCAATTATTGTACTAATGCAGATTGAGGACCAGAAATTTTAATTTAAATGTTGCCTGATCAACAATATTTTGTTCAACATTTTTAGTGACAAATATCAAGCATGTAGAAAAGTAGAGGGAAAGTAGCAAAATGAATACCCAAAAATCCATATATCCTCCTGTCCTCCAAATTTCCTAGATTAAACAATTAAAATTTAACACAACTATATAAGCTTTTCCTTTTTCACTTTTCTACCTCCCTCGTATCTGCCTTTCCATAATCTATGAAATAACACACACACACACACACACACACACACACACACACACACACACATTTTTCCTTGTTTCAGTGTTTGCACGTAAGTTATAAACATTCTTATATTTCATCCTAAATACTTCAGCATACATCATCTGAGGATAGTAGCATGCTGTATATAACCATACTTGTTTTTTATGCTCTAGAAAATTAAAAATAATATTATTTCTTCATATCCTGCCCATATCCAAATTTCCCCGCTGGTTCAAAAGTGTCTTCTGGGTTTTTGTTTTGTTTTGTTTTAGCTTTTTATTGAACCAGCATTGTATCCTGTGTCACCCATTGTGTTTGCTTTTGTAGGGGAGAAAAATACTTTTTTCCCTCTACCATCTAAGGTTTAGTTTCAGAGACTACGATAAACGGATAAAAAACACCTTAATAAGAGAGCAAGCATAAACATTTTATTTGATGTTCATATGTTTGTGTGTTATGAGAGACTTCATGGAACCTCAAAGAGCTTATACTAGTATACCATTTAAACAAAGAACAGTAAGTTATAGAGATAGGACAAGACAAAAACAAACAAAAAAAGGTTTGGTTTTCTTTTTTTAAGTATAAAAGTAAACATTTATTTATAATGAGAAAATAACAGGAAATCACAATGTTTTCAAAGCTGACAAATAACAAAATCTGGAAAAAAACATTAACTTTTCATTAATTAAACATATTTATTGGACATTTTCTCTACATTTTTACCACATTCTCTTTGATTGCCTTTCCATATGAAATCTATGTTATAGTATTATATTCCATAGAGAAAAAAAGGAAGAAAAATGCACTTTCTTCTAGTGTTACTGGATAAATCTAATTGGTATAATTAACAGCTTATATGACTCTTTAGTTTTATGGTTTTGTTTTAATCTTTATAATCTTTGTGGTTGAAACAATCACCTTTGCCCCCCATTGATCCCTTCTAGCCTGCCTCCATCCCCTGATTCAGGCCTTCATCACCCTATTGTCTGTGTCCATGCATTATTTATATATGCATACGACGTCTTTGGTTGATTACTTCACACCCACCGTCCTCCATTTCCCTCTGAGGTTCTACAGTCTCTTTTATGCTTCTACTAGAGGCCCCGTGCATGACATTTGTGCACTGGAGGGTTGTTCCTCAGCCCAGCCTGCATCCTCTCCAATATGGGACCCCTTGAGGAATGTCCAACTGCTGGTTTAGGCCCTAAACTGGCAGACGGACATCCCTTTTACAATCTGGGACTGCTGACTCCCAAACACTCGCCTGCCTGCCAGCCTGATTACCCTGTAACCACTCCCCTGCCAGCCTGATAGATACCTAACAGCTCCCTTGCCAGCCTGATTGCCCCCAACTTCCCTTCCCTGCTGGGCTGGTAACCCCCAACTGCCCTCCCCTGCTGGCCCAGTCACCCCCAACTGCCCTCCCCTGCTGGCCCAGTCACCCCCCAGCTGCCCTCCCCTGCCATCCTGGTCACCACTAACTGCCCTCCCCTGCAGGCCTGGTGGCCCACAACTACCCTCCCCTGCCAGCCATCTTGTGGCAGACAACTTTGACCACATGGGGGTAACCATCTTGTGTGACCATGTGAGGGTCAATTTGCATAGTACCTATTTTTTATATAGTATGTCTCCAGACCTATTTTGTTCATCAGTTGGTTTTCTAAGGGTGATATATGGTGGTGAGATAAATGCAGTATATGCTGAAACTGGTGGAAGATAAGGAATATTTCAGGCAGGGTTTTTTGTTGTTGTTATTGTTTTTTAGTAAGGTTTCTTTATCCAGATTCAAGGTGATGCTGTCTCCAGCGATAAAAAGTCATCCCCTGATCCTGTTGCAGGAAAGGAGAGAAGAGATTATTACCTTTAGGCAGAAACAGAGAGTAGTAGAGAGTTTTTTCCTATGCCTGCTATTTCTCAGTTGCCTTCAGCGCAAAATAATCCTTATGATAAAGTAGCATATGTTGAGGTGGAAATTCTTGATGCCCTCCAGCTATTGTATTTCCTTAGTCTCTTTTATTCTAAAACAGCTCTACCACCTTTTACTTTTTACTGATGCTGGTATTTGAAAGAGACCAGTACAATATCCAAAAAAAACCAAAAAACCAATAATCTCACCTTTCTGGATTTGTCTTATTTTTTCCCTTCCCTGATATAATTTAAGTTTTTCTGTATACTCTACATTTCTTGTAAACTGAAAGTTGGGTCTAGATGAAAATTGAAAAATTCAAGTCAAATGTTTTTAGCAAGAATACTTTATAGAGGATGCTATGTAATTCCCTGTCACATCCAGAGATGCATATGAGGTAGTTCCACTTTAAATGCTGCCAATTTTGATCAGTTAGTTAAGGGGTGACTATCTGATCTTGAATTATAAAGTAACATTTTTTTCTTTGAAATAAGTAAGTCATCTTATGACTTTAATATTCATTGGTGATCCTTATCTATCATACTTATTGCTTTGGGGGTTGCAAAATGGTGATTTTCCTTATTCTGATATGATCCTACAAATTGATTTCTTCTTGTATCCGCGTGCGTGCACACACACACACGAGAGAATGTTTGTTTTTCTCTTCTCTTTGATGTCAATATGAACTTACATATTCTTATTTATTCAATATGTTTTAATGAATTATACTTATTAGTCTTATTGATGCTCAGCTTTACCAAATTTGACCAGCAGCAGTTCCTTCGAACTTCCTATTTTAATGTCCCAGGCTCATACTTTTCTTGTTCCAGGTTTGGAATCAACAATTTATCCAAGGGCCTTTGGTTTCTTTGGATGGGAATGGTATATAGAAACCAAGATGTGAGTAGTAACCCTTTCTCAAAGGAACACCACCACCTTTCTTTGCAAGCAGTCCCAGGGGGAAAAATGTTTTCACATTACTTTCATAAGAATGTAAAAATATCTTTCATGTACATTCAAGTTCACAGTAAAGCTAGACATATTTAAAAGCCCTTGTGTATAAGACTTCATGTAAAATCAGTACGTTTTTTTAAATATGTTTTTATTGATTTCAGGGAGAGGGAGAGAGAGAAACATCAATGATGAGAGGGAATAATTGATCAGCTACCTCCTGCATGCTCCGCAATGGATTGAGCCTGCAATCTGGACATGTGCCAGACAGGGAATTGAACCATGACCTCCCAGTTAATAGGTCAATGGTCAACCACTGAGCCAGTCAGGCAAAATCGGTAACTTCTTATTCATTTCAATGCCTCTACTTCTGAATTTTTGAACCAAAGTTTATGGTATATAATATATGCTAGCTTGCCAAGCAAATTAATGGTGTAAATAACCTAATGGGATGCATTCCTAAAAGTACTTAAGGGAAGAAATTGTTTTTTAAAAAGCTTAGCTCATTGTTTGCATGCAAATGGATGCTGTTAATTAGAAAGTAGCCTTATCTAATTCATTGAAGTAGGCCTAGTAGGACCTCTTCTTGAAAAATTTACATTAGCAATTCATATTACTCTATGCACTCTTTGTAAGACAACTGTTTCCTTTTGTCATCTTCAATTTTGGCTCCTCACTAATTCAGATTCCCCTAACAAAATTGCCTTCAGTGTAGCACCTCTATTTTATACAAAATGAAAACAAAAAGCTGTAATGTAATTCAAAAGGCTCTTCACAGTGGGTGCCATCTTTTAAAATGTACCTAGCATATCCAAGTAAACCAGTGCTAAAGCCTTCTCCCACATTCACAGTGCCTCTAGGATCTTTCCAGCCCAAACACCAGTCTACTTGTTCTGTACTTGAACTTCCCAAGTTTCTCACCACAGGTTTTGTTTGACCCTGACTCTCTTTTCACTTAGACCTGAGTTTGCAGACTGAGTGCCCTCAAGCTGAATCCATCCGGGAAAGCATGTGATATTTTTACTTACGTACTGTTTTAAAATAATTTTCAGAATTGAAAAATTGAGAGGCTGTTAGGGTCGCTGAAGGAGAGACACACAAGGCCAAAGTGGTAAGGGATTATAAATTTATTAGGTCATCTGTATACAAGATGGGCTGAGCCCTAAAATGGTGCCAACACCCAAAGATGGAGAGTTGGAGGTTTGTAAAGGACTCTAAGTGGGCTTTTTCTGGGCAGAGAATTCTCTGTGCAGGTCCGGATTCTGGAAAAGTTCGGGAGGCAGAGATAATGGTCTTAGCAAGTGGAATGCGGTCTAAGCAAATGGAATATCCATTGTGAAGTGGCCTAAAGGTCAGTTCTCAGGGTGGGGGTATCTATTCAATTATTTGGTCAGACTTAACAGAGGCTTTATATTTAAAAAACATGTAGTTCTGCCTTCTTCTGAAAACTTAGATCTGCCTACTAGGCACTCATTCTCACATTCTTTCAAGGCATCATCGCCTACAACAGAGTAACAGATGTTTCAGACTCTTGCTACTCAAAGTGTTGTCTCTGGACCAATGCACAGACATCACCTGGGAGTTACTGAGAAATGAACATCTAATAAATCATAGTCAGCATTCTCACAAGATTCCCCAGTGATTCATGTGCACATTAAAGTTTGAGAAGTACAGGTTTGGGGAAGCAAGCTTTCTTTTCAGTTTGCCACACCTGTTCCAACCTCAGTCATTTATATTGATTTCTTTCCCATAGAGTAGACATTTGACTTTATAATATTTAATATAGACCCTTGTATAAGATGATGGCAATGGTGGTGGCGGTGAAAGCACTAAATATTACGAGGCAGGATTACAAGCACTTGAGATAGCTCATATGATCTTCATGACAAATCTATTCTTATTTTAATTTTTACAGAAGGAAAATTGGGACACAGACTGCTGAAGTCCTTTGCCCAAGATCAAATGACTAGCAAGTGTTTGAACCAGATGTGAACCCAAATAGCGTGACTTCAGTGTCCTTACTCTGGATACAATTTTGCATTACTTATCTTACCTTTGATCTTTAGTATTCTTTAGTATATACTTCCAGTTTCTGCCCAGAAGCCCTTCACTTACCAGTCCCATCCCCTTAGCTTGTCATGTTTGGTAGCAATGGAATAGACTATATCCTGACCCATCTTTCGAACCATAATATACTCTGAGATATCTTTCCAGCCATGTTACCTGTCATTTGCACTATTTCAGCTTGTGTCTCAAGCATAAAATGACTTGGTTTTTGGTCCTCCAGCTTTTGTAAAAACTATTTACTTTTTCAAGTTGAATTGCTTTCCCCCTTATTTTTCTCTCAAAATCCTACCCATCCTCCAAAACCAACATAAGTTCTATTTTCTTAAGTTCTTCTTGCTAATTTTCAGAACACTCATATAACACTTTATAGTTCTATCATGTATCATACCTACATATGTTTTATTTTCTCCAGCAAGAGTGAAAATTTTGCCCAGCCAGTGTTATTTGGTGGTTGAGTGTCAACCATAAACCAGGTCACGGTTTGATTCCTGGTCACAGCACCTGCCTGGGTTGCAGGCTCCATCCCCAGATGGGGATGCACAGGAGGCAGTCGATCAATGAGTCTCTCTCATCATTGATGTTTCTATCTCTTTTCCCTTTCCCATACTCTCTGAAATCACTAAAAACATATTTAAAAAGAGTAAAATATTTATTAGGGCGAGGCAATATCTTATTATCATCTCTAGAAACGCACAATGCTTAGTAGAAAATCTAATAAATTGTAGATGACCAAAAAGTATTTTCTTAATTTGAATAGTAAAAAAATTGTATTCACGTTAATTAAACTAAATATTTACACTTTATACTTGAAATTGTAACATAGGTTAAAAAGAGATCTTCATAGCCAGAATTATTTTTAATTTATATTTATTATTGAAAGTATTATAAATGTTCAATTTCCTCCATTGATCTCCTCTACTCCACTCCCTAGGCCTTTACCACATTATTGTCTGTGTCCATGGATTATGCATACTAGGGGCCCGGTGCATGAAATTCGTGCACTGGGAGTGGGTAGTCCCTCAACCTAACCTGCCCCCTCTCACATACTTGGAGTCCTTAGGGGATGTTCAACTGATGGCTCACCCCCAACCTGCCCTCAGCCGGGGCTGAGCTGAGCATGGCTTTAGGCCTTGGGCACCCAGCCATTGCTCTGTTCATCCCCGGCTGCCTGCAAACACCTGGCCCCCTGGGGCTGGGCACTCACTGCCACTTCTGCTCACAGTGCCCCGGGGCCGGGTGCTCCCTGCCGCCACCACCACCTCTGCTGCTGTCACTGTTTCCCCCACAGTGCTGGGGGGGCTGGGTGCTCTCCGCCACTGCCATTTCATCTACACCCCCAGGCCCAGCACTCATGCCACTTGGCCCCGCCCCCACTTCTGATTGGCTGGTAGCATAGCCAATCAGGAGCGAAGGTATGGTCACATTTGCATGTTTCTCTTTTATTATATAGGATATGCATATAAGTGCCCAAACCATTTTTAAGTGTTTTTGTAATTTTATCATATTTCTATGGATATGCTTTTTAGTTGTAGAAATTGCGCTTGATCAATTCTAATCTTAAAACATAGAAAAGGTTTGGTTAATAATTCATATTTAGGTATTCTCCAGAATTTAATACTCTCAAAAGATAAAAATGGCTTCAATTTCCATAACTATTTACATCAAAAAGAAGCTCTTTTAATTAAACATTTTGTACATCTGTTTACCTCAGTTTTATTGTATCACAATTAATAAATTCTAAGTGAATGGAGTAGGAATTAATCTTGAAACTAGGTATTTTAACCTCATCCAACTTAAAACCACAGATGTTTTAAACATTATCTATGTCATCAAAGAGCTATTTGTTGGATTGATCAGAGAGGATCATACAGATATTATTTTCCACAGGTGTCTGTAGAAAAGTTAGTCTCTCCCCATCTGTTCTCTGATGACTCTTAAAAAGCTTTCAAGGTCATTCATAATTTTTCAACAAAAGACTATGAAAAAAATCGCTTCTTTATTAATTTTTATGTCATATTTTATTCTTTGAAACTTGGGAAGCTGTAATGAATGTGACATGCTGCCACATTTGCTGGTACTGACAATATCATTATCTATAGATATACAAGTGAATGCACTTCATTCATAGCCTTCCATTATCTTTTATGGGCCTAGGTAAGTAGGAGTTAGAGAGTGTCTTAGGGAGGATGATCTCCCAGATTGGGCTTGAAGGATGGCATGAGTCAAATGAAAAAGCATGGGCATGCCACAGAGAGAAAGTTACATGAGCAAAATCAATGAAACAAGAAATAGTTGTCTACATTAAAGGACTACATGGAGTGCAGTGTAGGAAAAGTTCTCCTAAATCTCCATTTACTTTTAATCATCTCATTATCCTCAGCTCTTTATTCTATACTAGAGGCCCAGTGCAGGAAATTCATGCATGGGGAGTAGGGGGTCCCTTCAGCCCAGTCTTCCTGTACCCTCTCCAATCTGGGGCATCCTTCTCACAATCTGGGACCGCTGGCTCCTAACCGCTCTCCTGCCTGCCTCCCTGATCACCCCTAACTGATCCCCCACCAGCCTAATCACCACTGCCTTTCAGCCTGATCATCCCCAGCTACCCCCCCTGCCCACTGGATTGGTTGCACCTAACTGTCCCACTCACTGACCTGGTTGCCCCACACAGCCTGCTGGTCAGTTGCTTGGTCATCCCTCACTAACCCCCTGCTAGCCTGGTTGCCCCACATAGCCTGCTGGTCAGTACTTTGGTCGTCCCTCACTAACCCCCTGCTGGCCTGTTCACCCCATGCAGCCTGCTGATCAGACCTTTGATCATCTCTCGCTAACCCCGCTGCTGGCCTGGTCACCCCACGCATCCTGTTGGCCACTCCATTGATTGTCCCTCACTAACCACCCTGCCTGTCTGGTCACCCCACACAGCTGCTGTGTGGTTGTTACTGTTACTGTTCAGTCATCCCTCACTAACTTCCCTGACTGCCTGGTCACCTCACGCAGCTGTAAGTCAGAACCCACATACATAAGCACCTATGTCACTCACATGGAGCACATACATAGCAGTAATGAAGTGAAACAGTGAAAAAAATTAAAAGAAAGATAATTCCTGACCTTTACTTGTGGTAAATAAATAATAAAAAAACATAAAGCACATATGTGCATACGTCAAAATGACTGAACTTTTTTTTTATAAATATTGTAAATGGAAGATGGTGGTGTAACCACAAAATAACGTAAGTTGAGTCCAAAGTAACCTGAGAACTGCCTGTAATGTAAATAAATTGTCTAGCCCTGTACCTGGCACATGAATAGGTATTAGGAATTAGTCTCTGCATATTAATGTTTCTTTCACTTTATCCCTCTCACTTCTCCCCTCTCTAAAAAAATCAATAAAATATCTTTAAAATAATCAGTCTCTGATAATAAAACTTATTAGAAAAAGTATTTTATGACTCTAGAAATCAACCAAAGGCATATACCTAATTGGAAAGTGGTTATATATGGAAAACTATTGAACTTTGAATAAGAACTATGGAGGGCTGTGGGGTTTATTTTCCTGGGGGTGTTGCCACATCCTCCAATTGGTCAAAATAGTGGTGATATCAACATAGTGTAAACATATGAAAACCAGCAGCTTCAATGTCAGAAGGGCTGACTTTATTTGGAGCCAAAAATGTCAAAGCCCATGCACAGAAGTGTTAATAATAGTAGAGATTTAGATGGCAAATTAATGACCAACTAGCAACTCAGCTGGCCTAATGTTTCTGTCTTGGCTGGGTCAAATACTTGACAAGAAAACTAACTAGAAATTTGATTTTCAGAGATATACAAGAAATGAGAACTTTGTAAAGGGCTTGGACAAGGTCTCCATATATTTGCTGTAGGATGACTTAAAAATGGCCTGAACTTTGAATATATTCCCTAACACATCTGTATCAGAACTTGGAAATCTTACTGACTCCAGGTGTTTGAACATAACTGCTAACCAATTATTTCCTAATGACAGATAAGCTATGCTGACCTATAAGAAAGTAGGCAGATTAAAAAAAAAGAAAGAAGAAGGGATATTAGCACTCATGCACTGTGAGGAAATAATTCAGACATATTGCTTAGGCAAGTTAAAACATCCCTAACAGCAATCCTGAGATGTGGAGGGGAATCAGAATCTGGACCTACTTCAATATAATAATTAAAATGTTGTTTTCTAGAAAAACATATACCTCCAAAGAAAAATGGAACTGTGACCCACACTCAGGAGCAGAAGCAGGGAAAGAAAAACAGACTCTGACTCAGATGTTAGATTTAGCTGGTAGAGACATCAAAGCTCCTATTTTAAATACCTTCAAGAACTAAAGAATCCAATTTTTATATAATTAAAGAAAAGTATGATGACAATAACAATAAATCAAGACTATCAACAGAGATATACATTATTAAGAAAACAAATGAAAATTCTGGAGATAGGACTAGAGCCTGGTTTAAGAAAATTCATGCACAGGAGAACTAAGATGGCAGCAAAGGCAAAACACCTATCTTGCCGTCATAATCAGCAATTTTAATACTACAACTTAACGAAAGAACAAACACCTTCCAGAATCACCAGAAAGCTCGCCGAGTGAAAATTCCACAAATAAAAGTGAAGATAAGACACTGTGACCCGGAGGAGCGGCGTCGGACGGCATTGAAAGATTCGCACGGAGAGAGGTTTGGAGTGTGCGCAGCGGAGAGGGCGGGCGGCTGGAAACCGGCCAGTTTTCTCGAACGGGGAGACAAAGGCATCCTACTGGGCTGATTCTCCAGCTCTGGGCGAAGTCCAGAGAACCCACTATCAAACGGGGTGAAAACTGGACAGTGGGAGGGCACGCCGAAGCTCGGGTGCTGCCGGGTCTGCCGGCTTGTGGAGAAGGCAGCTTCCGCGCGAACAGCTCGGCTGCGTGACGGCGCAGAGAGCACACCGCGACTTGCCTCTCATTCGGAAAACCTTCAGACTGCTTTGTTTTACGACCCTGGGTGAGACATTGCGCATGCAGACTCATTTTGGGAAAGTCTGAATTCCCCGGCAACCGGCAGCCGGTGGAGCTCCGTAGCGGCTCTCTCTCAGAGGTGCTGGCGGCCATTGCCCCCCGGCACAGAGTCCCTGGGGCCGCATAGGGCGGAGCTAATGCTGTCTGCTTGGCCCGGAGACCCCGCCCACCCAACCTGAGCACAGCTGAGCTTCACAGACAATTGGCCTGGAGGTCAACCCTCCAAGTGCTAGCAACGATTAACTGAGCTTAACTTCAGCAAGACTGTGCAGCCCATATTCACCTCAGGTAACTGGGGAGGCTGAGTCACTGTCCCTTGTAGCACGTCTACCACACAAAGCTAATTGACCAACTCAGGGAAGCAGCCACCATGCAGCAACATGGAAAGAAATCAGATGTGAAAGAAATGGAGGAAAAAAAACGACTGGACATGGAATTCAGAACCACGGTTATAGGGTTTTTTAAGAGGTTCCAACAAAAGATCGAGGCCTATAAGGAAATAAGCAAGACCACAAAGGAAATGAGTGAGTCCTACAAGAAAATGAACAACACCCTCCAGGATATAAATGAGAGCTGCAAAGAAATGATCAAGACCAACGTGGAAATGATCAAGACCAGCGTGGAAATGAATGAGTCCTACAAGGAAATGAAAGAAACCCTCAAGGATATAAAGCAGACTCTCAAGGATATGAAAAAGGACCAACCAGAAATTAAGCATACACTGACTGAAACAAAAAATATTATACAAAGACCTGAAAGTGCCCTGGAGCACCCCAAGAACCAAGTTAAAGATTTGAAATACAAAGAGGGAAAATCCACTCAGCTGAAAAAGCAAGAAACCAAAAGAATCCAAAAAATTGAAGATAGTGTAAGGGGCCTCTGGGACAACCTCAAGCATACCAACATCCGAATTATAGGGGTGCCAGAAAAAGCGAGAGGCCAAGACAATGAAAACCTATTTGAAGAAATAGTGACTGAAAACTTCCCACACCTGGTGAAAGAAATTGACTTAGGATTCCAAGAAGTGCACCGAACCCCAATATATAGGAACCCTAAGAGGACCACACCGAGGCACATCATAATTAAAATGCCAAGAGCAAAAGACAAAGAGAGAATATTAAAAGCAGCAAGAGAGAAACAGTTGGTTACCTATAAGGGAGCACCCATATGACTGTCAGCGGATTTCTCAACAGAAAGGATGCAGGCCAGACGGGAGTGGCAAGAAATATTCAAAGTGATGGACAGCAAGAATGTACAACCAAGATTACTCTATCCAGCAAAGCTATCATTCAGAATTGAAGGTCAGATGAAGTGCTTCGCAGATAAGAAAAAGCTAAAGGAGTTCATCACCACCAAACCAACATTATATGAAATGCTGAAAGATATTCTTTAAGAAGAGCAAGAAGAAAAAGGTAAAAGTGCAAACTAGCAACAACAAATGCACATCTATCAACAAATGAACATAAAAATCAAGTGAATTGATAGGCTGTTGAACAGGATAGACTGGTGAATATAACAGAGACATGGACATAGACAGGGAATGGACTGACAATTCTTGGGGAGAAAAGGGTTGTGGGAAGTGCAGCAAGAGACTGGACAAAAATCTAGCAACAATGGGAGAGGACAGTGGGGAGGGGGAGGTGAGGGTGGAGGGTGGGATAGGTACAGGGTGGAGGGAAGCTATAGGGGGATAAAAAGGGGAAACAATGTAATTAATAAACTGAACAATAAAGATTAAAAAAAAAAGAAAATTCTGGAATTTAAAAGTACCATAATTGAAATGAAAAATTCACTCAAATGCCTCAAAACAGATTTTTAATGGCAGAAGAAAGCATCAGTAAACTTGAGAATAAATAGAAACTGAACAATCTGAAGAATAGAGAGCAAAATGAATAAAAAATTTTAACAGAAACTCAGAGCCTGTTGGAAAATACTGAGTCCATTAATGTAGGTGTTATGAGAGTTTCAGAAAGAAAAGAAAGAGATAGGAGCATAAAAATTACTTGAGGGGATATAGTCAAACACATCACAAATATCCTGAAACTCAACAAATCCCAAACAAAATAAACCCCAATGGATGCCTAAAATCATCAAAGTCAAACTATTAAAATGCAACCATAAATTGAATAATCTTGAAAACAGCCAAAGAAAATACTTATCCTATACAGGGGAACATAATTTGATTAGCAGCTAACTTCTCATTATAAACAATGGAGGCCAGAGGCAGTGAAATGACACATTCAAAGTGCTGAAAGAAAAAAATAAACTAACTAAAATTCTAGATAAAGTAAAACTGTCATTACAAAATGAAAGTAAATAAAAACTGTCTTAAACAAGAATCAGAATATTTCTTGCTAGCTGGCCTAACTTAAAGCAAAAACTAAATGAATAAATAAAAAGCAATAGCATTAGTAAGTATGTATGTAAATATAAGAGATTGTACAAATATAGATATATTTTAACTTCTTTAAGACATATGATTGCATAACAATAATAATTATAAAACTGTATTTTTGTGTTATAACATATATGCAAGGTGTCCGAAAAATGTATACACACTTTTACAGCTGATAGCTCAATTTTGAAAATTAATTGTATTTTAATAAACATTGCCTTTGTAATTATTCCATGGGTGTATATACATTTTGGGGGACATGCAATAGACATAATTAGTATGAAGATAATAGCAAAAAGGAGAAAGGAAAATGGAGCTTATCAGAGCAAAGTTACCATATTTTATTAGAATTAAATTTGGGTATTTCCAGCTTTATTGAGGTATGACTGACAAATGAATTTTGCATATTTAATATATATATAGTGTGATATTTTGATATAAGTATATCTTGTGTAATTATTACTACAATAAAGCCAATTAACATGTCCATAACCTCACATAGGTACTATTTTTATACATGTGGCAAGAACATTTAAGATCTATTTTATTACAAATGTCAAGAGTATAATTATTAACTACTAGAGGCATGGTGTACAAAATTCGTGCACAGAGGGGGCGTCCCTCAGCCTGGCCTGCACCCTCTTACAGTCTGGGACCACTGGTTCCTACCTGCTTGCCTGCCTACCTGATCACCCCTAACTGCTTGCCTGCCTGAATAATCAACCCTAACCACCTCTGCCTCATTCCCCACCACTGTAGCTTCATCCAGAATGATGTCTGGAAGGTCATTTAGCTGTCTGATCTAATTAGCATATTATGCTTTTATTATTATAGTCACCATGCTGTACATTAGATATCTAGACCTATTCATCTTATAAATTAAATTTTGTACTCTATTAATCAACATCACCCCAATTTCCTCACCTATCTCCCAGTTTCTGGCAAACATCATTTTCTTTCTGATACTCTGAGTTCAACTTTTTTTCTTTTTAGATATACATAATAATGACATCATATAATAATTGTTTTTTCTGTGTCTGGATTATTTTACTTGCCACAGTGTTGTCCAGTTTCATCTATATTATCATAAATGGCATTATTTCTCTCTCTATTAAGGCTTAATAATATTCTCCTATACATATGTATACACCACATTTTCTTTGTCCATTAAAGTATTGATGGACACTTTTATGTTTTGACTATCCTATATAATAAAAGCCTAATATGCTAAGTGTCCAGTTCAGTAATCCATTCAACCAATCAAAGTATAATATGCTAATTATATGCTAAATCCACTTAACCACTCGCTATGATGTGCACTGATCACTAGGGGGCAGATGCCCCGACTAGTAGATTAGCTTACTACTGGGATCTGGTCAACCAGGACTGAGTGAGATTGGCCAAACATGTGCTAGAGCCCTTCCAAGCTGGCCAACCTCCCACATCCCTCTCTAGTCCAGAATGTGCACTAGTGGGGTCCATTGTCCTGGCCTGTGCCTTGTTGTAATCTGGGACCCCTCAGGAGATGTTGAAGAGCCAGTTTCAGCCTGGTCCCACAGGCATAAAAGGCTAATATGCAAATCAACCGAACTACAGAACAACTGTCACTATGAAGTGAACTGACCACCAGGGAGCAGACGCTCAATGCAGGAGTTGCCCCCTAGTGGACAGTTCACTCCCACAAAGGGACCACTGCTCAGCCAGAAGCTGGGCTCATGGCTGGCAAGCATAGCAGTGGTGGTATCAGTCAGACATCCACGGAGGGCTGCAGGACTACAAGAGGGCACAGGCCAGGCTGAGGGAGCTTCCCCCCCTCCCCGAGTGCATGAATGTTGTGCACTGGGACTCTAGTTGTTAATAATGAACATGAGAATTCAGATTTCTCTTTGAGATAATGGTTTCATTTCCTTTTGATATATACCCAAGTATAATTGCTGGGTTATATGGTAGTTTTATTTAAAAACTTTTGAGGAACCTTCTCACTGTTTTCTATAATGCTGTACTAATTTACATTCCCACTGACAGCATACCTTTTCTCTACAACCTTGTGAATCCTTCTAAAATTCCTTGTCTCTTTCATAATAGCTATTCTAGATGAAATGAATTAAATTAGTTTTGATATGAAATAGATTATGATAAATTAATATTCATATATAGTATTTAGAATGACTGCTAAGAAAATACATCTAAAACATAGTTTACAAAAAGAATTAAAATGGTACACTAAAAATATATATTTAATAAAAGAAGGCAGTAAAAAATAAAGGGACAAAAAAGACACGTGGCACAGATAATAGCAAAATGCCATAAATAAACACAACTATATTAGTAGTTACATTAAATGTGAATGCATTAAACATTGCAGTTAAATTTGTTTCAGGCTATTTAAAAAAAAGACTTATCCACATTCTGCCTAAAAGACAAATGCTTCAGAGCAAAGACATATAGTTTGAAAGTAAGAAATTAAATAAAAGAGATATTTAAGAAAATAGTATTCATAAGTAAAATGAAATGGTGATACTAACAACAGATAAAAATGACATTAAGATAAAACATGTTCTAGGGACAAAGAAGAATATTTATAATTAAAGAAGGAAAATTCATCAAAAAACATAACAATTTAAAATGTATATATAATTTTAACAACAATAAACCCCCACATTTCCTGATGCATAAGTTAACAGAATTCAAAGGAGAAATAGAAAATTCAACAATAATTACTAGAGACTTCATATACTACTCTGAATATTTGGTAGTAGACTATTTGGACAGAAAATCAGCAATAATATAGAAGACTTGACCAATACTGTCAACTAACTTAATCTTATGTTTATAGAATACACCACCAAATGACAGCAAAATACATAGTCTTTTTGTTTGTTTATTATTGATTGATTTATTGATTGCTTAAGATATTACATATGTGTCCTTATACTCCCATTGCCCCCCACCCTCCTACTCAGACCCTCACCCCCCTCAAGTCTGTGTCCATTGGCTATGCTTATATGCATGCATACAATTCCTTTGGTTGAGTTCTTCCCTCTTACCCCCACCTACCCCTGCCTTCTCTCTGAGGTTTAACAGTCTGATCAATGCTTCTCTGTTTATGGATCTGTTTTTGTTCCTCAGTTTATGTTGTTCATTATATTCCAGAAATGAGTGAGATCATGTGTTATTTATCTTTCTCTGACTGATTTACTTTGCTTAGCATGATGCCCTCCAGTTCCATTCATGCTATTGCGAATGGTAGGATTTCCTTCCTTTTTACAGCAGTGTAGTATTCCATTATGTATATGTACCATAGTGTTTTTATCCACTCATCATCTGCTGATGGGCACTTAAGCTTTTTCAAAATTTTAGCTATTATAAGTTGTGCTGCTATGATCATAGGGGTGCATATATCCTTTCTGATTGGTGTTTGTAGGTTCTTGTGATATATTCCTGCAAGTGGGATTACTGGGTCAAATGGAGATCAATTTTTAGTGTTTTGAGGAAACTCCACAGTGGTATTCCCACCAGCAGTGTATGAGAGTTCCTTTTTCTCTATCTCCTCACCAGCATTCATCAATTTTTAATGATAGTCATTCTGACAGGTGTGAGGTGCTACCCCATTTTTGTTTTTATTTGCATCTCTCAGATGATTAGTGACTTTGAGCATGTTTTCATATATCTCACGACCTTCAGTATGTCCTCTTTTTTAAAGACTCTATTTAGGTCTTTTGCCCATTTTTATTAGATTGTTTATCTTTTTTTGTTAAGTCATATTCATGGGTTGGAGAATCAACATCATTAAAATGTCTATATCACCCAAAGAAATCTATAGATTCAATGGACTCCCCATTAAAATACCAATGGCATATTCCACAGACCTAGAATGAACTCTCCAAAAATTCATATGGAATTAAAAAAAAAGAATAGAATAGCTGCAGTAACCCTGACAAAGAAGAACAAAGTAGGAGGGAACTCAATACCAGATATCAAACTATATTACAAAGCCACTTTTCTCAAAACTGCATGGTACTTGCACAGACATATAGACCAATTGAATAGAATAGAGAACCCAGAAATTGACCAAAATTACTATGCTCAATTAATATTTGACAAAAGAAGCAAGACCATACAATGGAGTCAAGATAGTCTCTTCAATAAATGGTGTTGCAAAAATAGGACAGATACATGCAAAAAATGAAACTAGATCACCAACTTACACCATACTCAAAAATAAACTCAAAATAAATAAAGGACTTAAACATATGATGGGAGACCATAAAAATCTTAGAGGAATCCACAGGCAACAAAATCTCAGACATATGTCAAAGCAATATCTTTACTGATACAACTCCTAGGGCAATAAAAACTAAAGAGAAAATTTAAAAAATTGGACTACATCAAAATAAAAAGCTTCTGCACAGCAAAAGAGACCATCAACAAAACAAGAAATCCCATTGCATTGAAGAACATATTTGCCAATGTTATCTCCAATAAGTGTCTAATCTCCAACATTTACAAGGAACTCATACAACCTAACAAAAATCCATTGTTTTTTAAAGTGCCCAGGTAATATATTATGGATGGATCACATGCTAATTTATAAAACAAACTAGAGTCCCGGTGCACAAAATTCATGCACAGGGGTGAAGGTTATCCCTCAGCCCAGCCTGCACCCTTTCTAATCTGAAACCTCTCAAGGGATATCCAACTGCTCATTTAGGCCCAATGCCAGTGGAATCCAGTCTAAACAGGCAGTTATCTCTCTCACAATCCATGACTGCTTGGTTCCCAACTGCTATCCTGCCTATCTTCCTGGTTGCCCCTAACCGCTTCTGCCTGACAGCCTGATCACCCTCTAACCACTCCCCTACAAATCTGATTGATGCCTAACTGTTACCCTGTCAGCCTCTTTGCCCCTAACTGCCCTCCCCTACAGACATGGTCAACCCTAACTGCCCTCCCCTGCAGGCCTGATCACCCCCAACTGCTCTCCCCTGCATCCCTGAGTCCCTCCCAACTGCCCTTCCCTGCAGGCCCTGGTAACCCCTAACTGCCCTCCCCTGCAGTCTTGATCACCCACAACTGCCCTCCCTTGCAGGCCTGGTCCCTCTCAACTGCCCTCCTCTGTTGGCCATCTTGTGGTGGCCATTTTGTATCCACATGGGGACAGGATCTTTGACCACATGGGGGCAGTCATCTTGTGTTTTGGAGTGATGGTCAATCTGCATATTACTCTTTTATTAGATAGCATAGAGGTCTGGTGCATGGGTGAGGGCCAGCTGGTTTGCCCTGAAGGGTGTCCCTGATAAGGATGGGGGTTCCCTTGGGGCATGAGGTAGCCTGGGCAAGGGGCCTATGATGGTTTACAGGCCAGAAACTCCCCTCCGGCAACCCAAGCAGAGGCCGTGGTATCTAGGATTTATCTTCTACAATTGAAACTTTGTATCCTGGAGCAGAACCAAGCCTTCTGCTCCCTCCTGTGGAGGCAGCCAGTTCTCTTGGGATTTATTTAATTTCTATAATTGAAACTTTGTAGCCTAAAGAGGAGGCCTGGGCCCGCCAGGGCAGGTGAAAAGCTTGGCTTCCTCCATCTCTGGGAGCAACTCAAAACTCCTGCTCTCTCCAACTCTGTGGCTGCCATCATTTTTGTTGGAATTTATTTATCTTCTATTATTGAAACTTTGTAGTATTGAGTGGAGGCCTGGGCTGGCAAGGGCAGGTAGAAAGTTAGGCGTCCTCCATTGCCAGGGAAACTCAAGCCTCCATCCTGTTCTCTCTGTGGCTACAGCTATCTTGGTTGGGTTTATTTGCATATCTGCTCCTGAGTGGCTGGTGGGCATGGCTGGTGGGTATAGTGGAGGTATGGTCAATTTACATATTACTCTTTTATTAGATAGGATTTCAATTAATTTAAAATAATTCAATTCTGCCTAAACTGGTTTGGCTCAGTGGATAGAGCGTCAGCCTGCAGACTGAAAGGTCCCATGTTCGATTCCGGTCAAGGGCACGTACCTTGGCTGCAGGCACATCTCCAGTAAGGGGTGTGCAAGAAGCAGCTAATCGATGTTTCTCTCTCATTGATGTTTCTGACTTTCTATCCATCTCACTTCCTCTCTGTAAAAAATCACTAAAATATATTTAAAAATAAAATAATTCAATTCATAAAAATTATGTTCTATGAATACATCATAATTAAATTAGAATTTAACAACTGAAAGAAATGTGGAATATGCCAGAATATTTGGAATTTAAGCAAAACCTAAATAATCCATGGATCAAAGAAAAAATCACAAAGGAATTTAGAGAATATTTTGAACTGATTGCAAATAAAAGCACAGAATGTCAAGGCATATGGGATTCAATTAGGCCCAATGCCAGTGGACATGGGCCTACAAGGACATTTAAACTTTAATAATCTGTGTTAGGAAAAGTTCAATTTCTTTAATCAATAACTCAGACTTTTACCTTAAGAAACTAGAAAAAAAATATCACACTAAACCTAGAAAAATAATGAAGATGAAGGTAGAAATCAATAAAATAAAAGTAGAATTAGAAAGGAGAAAATTCAACAAAACCAAACATTACTCTTTTTATATTTTTATTTTTTATTGATTTTTTACAGAGAGGAAGGGAAAAGGATAGAGAATTTAAAACATAGATGAGAGAGAACCATCAATCAGCTGCCTCCTGCACGCCCCTTACCGGGGATGTGCCCCCAACCAAGGTACATGCCCTTGACCGGAATCAAACCCTGGACCCTTCAGTCCCCAGGCCGACACTCTATCCACTGAGCCAAACCGGTTAGGGCCCCAATATTGCTCTTTGAAAATGCAAATCTTAACTAAACTGACCAAAATAAAGAAAAGAGAAAGAAAAAGTTACTAAAATCATAAAGGTGAGAAGAACTAGAAGGTAATCCTATGAAAAATTTTATGCCAATAATTTCTCCAAATTACATGAAGTGGTCAAATTCCTAGAAAGGCATAAATTACCAAATAGGTTCAACAAAAAGCAGAAAATCAGAATAGACCTAATACAAGTACAGAAGTTAAATTAGTAATTTGGAATCTCACAACAAAAATGAGTCCCGATGATTTACTTTTGAATTATTTCAAATTTATATAATTTTTAAATACCAATCCTTCAAAAATTATTTAAGAGAAAAGAAGAGGAGGGAATTTTCAACTCATTCTACAATATTAGTTTTACTCTGATTTAAACTATAAAGATATTACAGTGCAATAGAATAAATATATAGATCAGCATCTCTCATGAACATAAACACATTTTTTGTTTGTTAATCTTTACCTAAGGATATTTTTCCATTAATATTTTAAGAGAAAGTGGAAGGGTGGGGGGGGGGAGTGAGAGAGAGAAAAAGGGAGAGGAAAATCAATGTGAGAGAGACACATTGATTGGTTCCCTTCCGCACATGCCCCAACGGGGTCTCGGGACCAAACCTGCAACCCAGGTATTAGCCCATGATCAGGAATCAAACTCATGACCCTTCAGTGCATGGGCCAGCATTCTTACCATTGGGCCACAACACCCAGGGCTAAACACTTTTTTTTTAGTCTTTTCCATGATCAAATTTTTTTTTTTGTTGGAACCAATGGATCATTGAAATTGAACTCATCAAGAGATCAGTATAATAATACTACCAGGATAGAATTTTATCTATGTGAACATTTATGATTGAATTCATATTAATATATAAAGTGTTCATTAAAATATAAGTCACTTTTGTTGTTAGTATTTTTTAAATATATTTATGGAGTGGGCACAATATGAAATTTTAGTGAAATGTTCCACCCATCCTATCTAATAAAAGAGTAATATGCAAGCCATAGCCACCAGCCAATCAGAAGCAAATAAGCCCCAACCAAGATGGGGGGCCGGCCAACCAACACCCAAATTGCGGCCATGGTGGTTTGCAGCCCCAGACCCAGCCAGGGTTTGGGATTGCAGCCCTAGACCCAGTCGTGGTCCTGCTTACAGCCCCAGACTCAGCAGGGACAGTAGGGGTCCACATTGCAGCCCCAGATCCAAGGGGGGATCCAGTCTCCCAGCTGCCCGAACCACCACCATGGCTATGCTTTGGGGGGCCGGGGTCCAGATCATAGCCCCAGACCCAGCAGGGGCAGCCAGGGGTCCAGGTCACAGCCCCAGACACAGCAGGGGATCTGGACACCCAGCCGCCCAAATCGTCACCATGGTGGCGCTTCAGGTGGCCAGGGGACCGGATCACCGCCCCAGATCCAGCAGGGGGCTTGGATCTCAGCCCCAGACCCAGCAGGGGCTCCATATCACAGCCTCAGACCCAGCAGGGGACCCGGCCCCCTGGTCGCCCAAAGCGCAGCCATGGCAGTGCTTTCTGAGGCTGGGGTCCAGATCACAGCCCCAGACCCAGCCGGGGATCTGCCGCCCAAAGCTCTGCCATGGTGGCGCTTCAGGCAGCCAGGGTCCAGTTGCAGACCCAGACCCAGCCCCTGCAGGGGAGGCCTGTCCCGACAGTTTGGGTTGCTGAGGGGTGTGGGTTGGGGCAGTAGATACACAAACCCACAAGAAACCTTTGGAAAGGTAGATAAGCTATTATAACTTTATCCCCCTTTCTGCAAGATGAGAAAACTCTCCCTGGATTACTTAGTGCTGTGGCGAACACCTTTCTACAAACATAGGGTAATGTTATGATCACTCCCAGGAAGGTCTGGTCAGAATACTGTCTCCAGGGAATAATGCTACTGTGGCAAATCATCTAAGAGAGGAAACAAGCTTTTGTTGGGTTTATTCTGAAGGTCAGAGAACATGCCACCCCAACATATGCTGGGTTGTTATACTGATGATCTTGAGCTGCAGATGCTTAAAAAACAGCAAATTCATGCAGAGGATTTCACTGAAGTCTCCTGATCTCCCTAAAATCAGACCCCCCTAAGAAGCTTAAATGACATAGGTCCCCTTGATGGGAGAAGTGTCATCAGACAGAGAAGACTGACTCCTGTCACAATACAGGAGAGTGAAAGTTGACATCACACCCAAACTTTGTTACAAACTATTTCCCCCCACCCCATTCATCTTTCTTAAATATCATTTACTCTCCTCTAAGAGGCCTATATCTACCGTCCCCTTTCCCTAGGAAAAAGGTGTTTAAATCTGCATTCTAAGCTACCTTGAGGAGTTACTCATTTTTCCCTGAGATCTCCCACATATACACAAGGTACACATGTTAATGAACTTCTGTTTTTCTCTTGGTGATCTGTCTTTCATTACAAGGGCCTCCACTAAGAACTCAGAAGGTAAAGGAAAACTATTTTTTCTCCTCCATAATTCTCTCTCAGGAAATCAAGTCGCCAGCTGAACAATGAGGTTGGCTCAAGTACCAAGCAGTCCCAGCTGATGAGAGGGAAGCTTTTAGGGAGAAATCAATGATATTGGCATCAAAGTGAGATGGATGGCACACCCATGGTTGCTGGTGGGAGTTTAAAGTGGTTCAACATTTTTGGAGGATGATTTGGCAACTTCGATAGAAATGTTCAAGGTACATCTAAGAGTCTTCTTCTAGGAATCACATCTGCTGAGATAAAGCACAAGTGCATAAGCTTTTCTCAGAACCCAGGGTGCTACTGCAGGCTCCCCTTCCATGATAGGAAAACCTGGGAACAACCTGCATTTTTTAGGACAAGGTGGCATCTATACTGATAAAAGAGTAATATGCTAATTAGACTGAACATCTTCTGGACGACTTTCCAGATGTCCTTCTGAACATCCTTCCGGACAAAGTCATGTTGGCGGGGCCAAGGCAGAGGAGGTTAGAGGCAATCAGGCAGGCAGGGGAGAGCAGTTAGGGGGACCAGGCCTACAAGGAAGAGCAGTTAGGGGGATCAGGCTGGCAGGCAGGTGAGTGGTTAGGAGCCAGAAGTCCCAGATTGGAGAGAGTGTAGGCCAAGCTGAAGCGACCCCTTTCCCATGCACGAATTTTGTGCACCAGGCCTCTAGTATTCTAATAAGATATTAAAATATAAATATATACAAACATCATGATTGCTTATATGGGAATGTCTGTTTTTATTGTTCTAATATTCTCCATTTTATTTGTTGATAAACCAGGAAGAAAAAATATTGCTTTAAACTTACCTCTGAAAAGACAGAAAAACAATTTTCCTCACTTCTCCAAAATTGGGGAGAAATAAAGTCAGTAGGTTCATTGAAGTGCAATAATTTTGAGACTAGTCAGCTATCTTGACCAGCAGCCAGAGTTGACGTGTCAACTCTGTCTCTTTGGCATCATTGGCGAGTGCTAGACTCCTGTGAGAAATAGATTTTAAAGTCAATTTACATTAAGTTACTGTGTTTCTCAGAGGTCACCACTGCTGTGAATTTAAAAGCAGAGATGATCTATAGACAAAGCAACCTGAGCACTAACTTCTTCAGTTTCATTTTTCTCCATAGAAAACAAAGGCCATCTTTACATTAGAAGGCCATTAGTCTCCCAGGTACCACCAGGGTTTGAAACCTGGGTGTTATTTCTGAATCGTCCATTGCCTTCCAGCCAATCATTCACCAAGTTCTCTCCATTCATCTGCATTTCAGAGACTCTCCATATCTCATCATACCTGTATTATCGCAACAGGTTCTGAACTGGTACTTTTGCCTTTGATCTCTTATCTCTTAAATTAATCCTGTAGGCTTTCGCCAGGTTAATCACCCTAAAAGTGTACTGTAGGTCATTTCCTTGTTAACAATCCTAAATTCATCCATATTACCACTCTTTTCACCTAAACATCCCATTCTGATATTCAAAGCTCTCAATCCAGTTTACCTAGACAGACTTCTCTCTTATTTCTCTGTCACAGTCAAGTCCTTCCCACAGTATTTCCAGGCCTTGTGTTCATGAGCAGCCCCTATCTCCTGCCTATCCAAGTGACATCAACTTAATATTTGGTTCTTCCCTGAATTCTACTCTTGAAGTAGAAAGTCCCCGGCTATTACAATGAACAGGTAATTCTTGTAGATAGAGAAATCCCAAACTTCCTGAAGAAACCACGAAGATCCAACTGTCAGCACTGGAAAGGCAGGTAGAAAAATCCTGAGTACAGAGACAGGAGTTTCCATCCCATAGAATGAATATAGGCTTTAGTCAAATTGGAAGAGTTAGTTGGTCCTGAGCAGCAGTTCAGAACATCGCTTAGAAATGAAGACTTCAGTTCCGCAAGTATTTCTTGAGTGCTTTCTTTGCCCAGGTGCTACACCTGGTGCTGGAGATGTAGCAGTGAACCAGGTAGACATGGTCCCAATATTTATTTTTATTTATTGATGTTTAGAGAAAGGGAAAGAGAGAGAGAAACATCAATTTGTTTCAATTATTTATGCATTTATTGGTTGATTCTTCTATATGCCCTGACTGGGGATCAAATCCACAACCGTGATGTAGGGGACAATGACCTAACCAATTGAGCTAGCCAGCCAGGGCCTATGGGGCATGTTTTCTACAGGGTCATCACTTAATCATATCAGTACAATAAAGTGTTAAGTGAATGGAAGAGGACATAACCTAAATTTCACTTTCCTTTGAAATCCATATCTGGATTTATTTTTTTAAAAATGTTATCTTTATTGTTGAAAATATTACAGATGTCCATCTTTTCCCCTATTGACCCTCTCCACCCCACTCTCATTCCCTTCCCATGCCTTCTACACACTATTTGTCTGATCATGGGATATGCATATATGCATATAAATTTTTTGGCTTATCTCTTCCTGTCCTCCCCTTTCCCTCTGAAATATGTCAGTCTGTTGCATACTTCAATGTCTTTGGATCCATTTTGTTTGTCAATTTATTTTCTTCATGAGATTCCACATATGAGTGAGATCATGTGATCCTTGTCTTTCTCAGACTGGCTTATTTTGCTTAGCATAATACTTAGCAAACTGAATCTGGAACATACAGGGATGGAGAAACGTAGGCTTACAGTTGTGAGTACATGAAACACAGAGTTTATTCCTGTATCGTTATTAATTATTGTATTTATTTATATTATATCTGTAAATCTATTTTTGCCCACCACTGGTTGTAATATATATATATATATATATATATATATATATATATATATATGTAATATATGATATAATGTGATCATGTAGAGTTATTCCAGGAATACAGGGTTGATTTAACATCCAAAACATAATTAATGTAACATAACATATTAGCAATAAAAGGACACAAACCAAATGATCATGCCAATACTTGTAGAAAAAGCATTTGATAAAATATAACCCTTAGTTATGATAAAAAGTCTCAACAAATTAGAGTACTTTCTTAACATGAAAAAGGTCATCTGTGAAAAACTTATGGCTAACATCATTCATAATGCTGAAAGACTGAATATTTTTATCCTAAGATCAAGAATAAGACAGTATCTACCCTCAGTACTTCAACATTCAACATTGTACTGAAATTTAAACCAATGAAAAAAGAAGGAAGGGAAAGAGGTAGGAAGATATAGCAATGGTGCATGCAATTCTGTACATTTACTAAAAGCCATTAAATTACACTATATACCTACCACAGGTGAGTTTTATGGTGTGTAAATTATACCTCAATTAAGGTGAAAAAATGGTAGAGAATGGGAAAGTAGAGATGGAAAAATTTTGCAACATATTGTTGATTATTGGATCTGCACGATGAGAAATGGGAATGTATTATACTATTACTAGAGGCTCAATGCATGAAATTTGTGCACATGAGGGAGGGGGCATCCCTAAACCCAGCTTGCACCCTCTTGCAATCCAAGACCCCTCACTCTTAACCACCCTCCTGCTCACTCCTTACCACTTGGCTCACCGTTCCTTTGTGCCACCACCACCATTGCGATTGTCAACAGTGAGCCTGGCTTCTGACTGAGTGGTGCTCTCACTGTGGGATCTCACTGACCACCAGGGGGAAACTTCTGTGTTGAGCATCTTCCCCATGGTGGTCGGTGTGCATCATAGCGACCCATTGTTCTGGTTGTTTTGGTCATTCCGCCATAACAGTTTGTTGGGCTTTTATATATATAGATATTTTTGTGTATGCTTCAATTTTCTTTATTTTTGTTTCGTTTTGTTTTGTTAATCCTCACCTGAGGATATTTTTCCATTGACTTTTGGGGTGAATGGAAAAGAAGGAAAGACAGAGAGAAAGATCGATGTGAGAGAAACCTATCAATTGGTTGCCTCCTGCATGAGCCCCGCCAAGGGCCAGGGCCTGAAGAGCCTGCAACCAATGTATATGTCCTTGACTGGAACTGAACCTACAATCCTTTCGTCTGCAGGCTGATGCTCTATTCACTGAGTATACTGGCTAGAGTGATGCTTCAATGTTATAAAAATAATTTTAACTTGGTATCAGTATATTCTTCATTATCCAGTATAATTTAGGCATAGCTATTTTTGTTTACCTTTTATTCCTTATAATTATACAGTATAAGTGTTATATATGCTTAATGGTCTTTTGCTTTGCTCACCTTTGCATTATACTTAGCTTTTGAGTCATATAGTGAATAAATAAAGTGGCAGTTTCTTAGGAACCATCATTTCTTTCTAGAGAATAGAAACACAGCCCTCTTCTATATTCAGCAGTAAAATAATGGTAGTCGGCTTCCAATGGAGATAGAGAGGATTTTTTTTCTCTCAATGCTATGCCCATCAGCTGTCTGTCCCATTAGCCTAAAAACCAGGAAACATATTTTACTTCACAATGCATTGACTCAGTCTCATGTGACTAAGTCTGTTAAAAAAATCCTTGGAAAAATCATTTGGATTTTCCCTCCTTCCCTCCTTCCCTCCCTCCCTCCCTCCTTCCCTCCCTCCTTCCCTCCCTCCCTCCCTTCCTTCCTTTTTTCCTTCCTTCCTTCCTTCCTTCCTTCCTTCCTCCCTCCCTCCCTCCCTCCCTACCTACCTCCCTTCCTTCCTTCCTTCCTTCCTTCCTTCCTTCCTTCCTTCCTTCCTTCCTTTTTTCTTTCATTTCTCTCTTTCTTTCTTTTAATTTTATCCATGCCCCTACCCTTGTCCTTTTTGAATTCTATTTTTGAAGGTATGCTTAACTAAGTGAAGTAGTCTATTTGATGACTCAAAGCTAATCTTAAGTAACCTATTAGGTAGACTTTCTAAGTTCCATTGTACCCTGCACCTAGTGTTTAAAAGTTTTAATCATTGATGTGGAATGTAGAATAAATAATGCACTAATGAAGTTCATCCATGATCAAATTTTAATGCCTAGAGATAATCCAGTAAATGTTATTACATTTACATAGCCCATTTAATTAAGTAATTTTATTGTATATCCTTAATGATTAAACATATGTTTAAAAAATATAAACAGAATCATGCTTTACTTCTGCTTATAGACCTTCAATGTCTTTCTGGCATTACAGAGGGAATGTATTAACCTTGGCAGATTAGTTAGAGCTCTTTAGAACCAGACCCAAACCTACCTTGCTAATGCTTTCTATTGCTTATCTCCTTCCACATTTCTTCACTATGGAAACATTAAAGAGGCCATGCATTTTTCCATTATCAATACTGCTCCTTTTTCTACAATGCTTTACCACATTCTTCATCTAATTAATGTATTTCCTAGGCTCTTGGGAGGTCATTCTTCCTTTTGTGTCTCTAGGTTGCTTAGTAGAGTTTCCCATTGAACTAAGATAAAATTTGAATTCTTATCATGGTGTCCTGTCTCTGCACAGCCCTCTGGTCTTATTCCTGCCACTTTCCACCTTGCTCACCGCACTTTAGCCACACTGGCCTACTTTTAGTTTCTCTGAATATCGATGTATTTTTCTGCCTTGAAAAAGTTGATTCCTCTTTGTCGAAACTAATCCTGTATGCTTAATCTAGACATGCTCACATATTTTTGAGAGTTCAATTTCAATATCACTTAGTCAAAGGAACTCACTGTTGCAACTACCACAACCTCCTCAATCTAAATGAGGTAGGTCCACTGCTCTTCTCGATAGGAACAGGTTATATACCAAACTCTCTTTGCAAGTATATTCCCTTATAGACCACATGTCTCCATACAAGAAATCAATGGATATTAAATTAAATCTTCTGAGAAAATTCTAAATGTTAAGGGTCTTATAGATGATGCTGATGACAATGATAACGATGGCTTCTTTTCAGTGTTTTCACAGCACTTCCAACAATATCTCTTTGTTTTTTTGTATTCATCACATGTAAGGTTAATAATGTTTATAAAACACTTAAAATATATGCCAACAGAGAAAATACATTGTAGTCCAAAATAAAATGTGATATCCAAAGGTGGGGTAATTAGGTCTGACCACTTACATTGTTTCCGTGTAGGAAGCAGAATTTGATACACATTTGTTTGCCTTCAAGTGTAACATATCTATGAAAGTTATTAGTTGAAAGTACTTTAATAAAAGAGTGCTCTTTTGTAATAATTTTAATTATTTATACATATACCATGACATGAATATACTTCATTGTATGATTATTGGTTTAATGTATATGTTGCCCATCATACTATAAGCACTATATGGGTAAGAATTGGGTCTATATTATTCATCTCTGAACATTCATTGCCTAGTACAGTGACACGCACTTAATAGATGCAAAATAAATATTTTGAGTCAGGGCTACATTTCAGTGCTTTTCACATTTTAAACCCATTTATGTACATGTCTGTGTCTCCTACTAGCCTGGTAGCATTTTGTAACAACCCAAAATAGGACAATTAGTGCCTGTCACATAGTGGACATTCGAATATTTGTTGATTAAAAAAAACATTAAATTTGTGACAGGCCAACTTGCCTGAGTGCATTATAATCTTAAAGTGAGCATTATATGTATCTTTGAAGATACCCTACTGAATCTAGTATGCCACACAGATAGACTCACAGTACATACTTAGGAAGTTCATTAACTCAAAAGGTTGGCCCTTATGGTGCTTGGCATACATTATTTACCTTCATCTTTCTTTTATGTATTATTTGGCAAATTTCTGGACTCTAGCTGCAATTTTTGGTGGTAGCATTCTTCATACGTAATGGATTGTATAATTTTCATTTCATATTATGTTATTTACTTGTCTGAGGTTTTTATGATGGTGAACTCTTTTTTAAATTTAAATATGTTATTTTTTATTTTGTTTTTTGCAATATAATTTAAATTTAATAGTACTACATATGTTTTCCCTTTCCCCCCCATTGTCCTCCCCCTAGCCTCCCCTACCCCCCAGCACATGTCCCCCCCTGCCCCCTGCCCCAGTGTCTTATCCATTAGTTATGCTCATATGCATGCATACAAGTCCTTCAGTTGATCTCCCACAGCACCCGCCCCCACCCTCCCCAGCCTTCACCCTGTAACTTGATAGTCTGTTCAATGCCTCCCTCACTCTATATCAATTGCTCTCCCCTGTTTCTTTTCTTCAAAAATATCTTGCATCTGTATATTAGAAATAAATGTATAAGAACAAAAAATGTTTGAGTCTCAGTTTCAATGTCCAACTGTTGTGAGTCCCAGTTTCAATGTCAAATAGTCCTTTATATGTACATGTCAGCAATGGTATAAAGATGGTGGACACATGGTCAGAATGCAAGTTCCATCCTCTGTGGTTTGGTCCTGAGCCGCCTGCAGCAACGCACAGCTGCCGACTGCTGGCATGGCACGGTGTCGTCAGCATCCGCCATCTCTGGACCATCCTCGTGGCTGGAACAGACCTGTCAGTTCCTCACTGTCGCAGGAACCCACATGGTCTTGGAGTTGTTCTCTGAAAACACACAAACACATTCTCGACCAAAAGTTAACAAAGGGATCCTCTCTGCAAATTAGACTTAGGATTCTTTTTATTTTTGCCCAAATGATTTTCCTTTGACTTATTTTGACACCATATGTGTTTTTCATGGGTGTCCTGCTGTTGGCATTATGAATGGAAGTTACTTTTCTGGAGTAAGAATTTTCTAGATGTATTTTACTTACAGGATATTTTTCCTTACATGATATTACCCCCACTATCCCCCCCCCCTTTTGGATTAATGGGGGCTTTTGGAAATTTTAGATTGCAGTCTTGGTAAATTTAAATTTTAATTTTTGCACACAAATATGACTGCTTTAGGTTCTTTGGATGTTAGGCAATTTTACAGTGAGATGAACTACTAATAGAAATTTTAGTTAATGTTTTAGGCACAGCTTTTTATCCAGTACCCTTAAATTTTCTTGAGTATTCACTTATTTCACTTGGCCAATTTAAATTAATCTGAAAACTTGATTACTTTTTTACTGTCAATTTTAATACTCAAGCAAAAATCTTAGTTTACCCTGTAAATATTAATGGAAAGGTTTATTTGCATTCTTGAGAAGGCCCTGAGCATTCCTGGTACTAGAATAAATTTAGATATAGAGCAGCTGTTGCTGGCCAAGTCTCTGTCTGTAACCTGGGTCCTGATCTGAGCTGTGCCTGGGAGGCGAAGCAGCCATGGGGGCAGGAGACCTCCCTCAGAAGGGGTGAGAGTTCAGACCCCTGCAAGGTTTGTGGGTGAGCTTCTGTGCCCCACCTCTGTTGACCTTTTAGTTCTCTCCTGTTGGCCCCTCTGCAACTGTGCCTGTCTTAGATTGTTCCTTCCGTGAGGAATTTTAGATGGTGAACTCTTGATATGCATGATAAGCTCATGATTTAACCCCAGTGATGAGGAAATATTTGTTTTATCCAGAAAATGATCTCACTAATCAAGTAGAGTACTTCAAATGGTTATTCAGTTCTTCTAAAACAGTGGTTGTTAAACTTTTTGGTCTTAGGACCCCTTTATTCTCTGAGATTTTTTTCAAGAACCCAAAAGTTTTTATTAACTCACTTAAAATTACAACGATAAGCCCACTTTTGTTAATGGAAATAACAAATGTGTTATAAAAAATAACTATTTTCCACAACAAAAATAATGTGAGGACAGAAACATTATTTGAATTTTGAAAACTTTAATATTTAGGAGAAGAGAGCTGATTTTTATATCTCTTTCTACATTCGGTGTGTTCCCATATCATGCATGATATATTATCTGGAAAACTAATAAGAGAATGAGAGAGATACATAGTATCTTAGTATCATTATGAAAATAGCTACTACCTTGCAGACCCTGTAAAAGTGTCTCAAGGATCCCCAGACCACACTTTAGGAAATGCTGTTTTCAGGAACATAACTGTTCTAGTACCTTCTATAGCTATATTCTTTTGAAATATAATAACCTGCATTTCTGAAAACTTACCTGGAGTTGTGTGCAGATTTTAAATAAATCAAATGGAAATATCTTTTGCCTTTTTTTTCTCCGAGATGAAAGTGGTGAGCAAAGTATGTATGTTTTTATACTCTAAGAAAGTTTTGTTCTCTTGATCTAGATAATGTATTTGTATTCCACTGAAAATGTACATAGAGTGGATAATAGATGGCATTTTGCTTGGGATAGTAGAAATTTCTAATACCTGAGGAATTCAAAATATAGAAACCATGATAAAATCACCAGAAACCTCACAAAAAGACTGAATAACGAAAAATGATGTGAAATTATAAAGGAAGTGATAAAGTTGGTTTTGAATTAGTTAGAAGGAAAAAAAATAAGGAAAGATACTTGATAACATAAAAGCAGAGAGGACAAGGGAGGAGCAAAGACCTTGGTCTCTATACTAAGTATTTTCCATGTTTGATTCTAAGCTAAGTAAATATAGCTTTTCATTCTGAGATACTTCAGTAAATTTAAACAAAATAAATATTTATAATGAGATGCTATGTCACATTTTCTTATTAGCCATCCTCTCATTATTCCTGGAAAATACTAATTGTGTAAAGTGTTAATAATTATTTCAAAGTTTACAGGAGAATTTTAATTGCCCTATACATTTTCATGATCATACATATAACTGTGTTAAGAAATACAGGTTTTCTCTCTCTCTTTTTTAGGGTTAGATAAATTTTATATCTGAAGAAACCCAAAACACTAATTCAGATAGAATATATGCACCCCTATGTTCATAGCAGCACTATTTACAATGGCTGAGATTTGGAAAGAGCCAAAGTAACCATCAGTAGTGGTACAAAGCTGTGATACATTTATACAATGGAATACTCCATGGCCATAAAAAGAAGAAAATCTGACCTTTTATGACAGCATGGATAGACCTAGAGAGTATTATGCTGAGTGAAATATGCCAATCAGAAAAAGAGAAATATCATATTATTTCATTGATATGTGGAATCTAATGAACAAAGTAAACTAACAAATAAAATAAAAACAGATTCATAGATACAGAGAACAGACTGACAGCTGTCAGAGAGAATGGATACTGGGGGCTAGATGAAAAAAAAAAGTGAAGTAATTAAGCAAAAACACCCTCATAGACACAGACAACAGTATGGTGATTACCAGAAGGAAAGGAGGTGGGGGAGTTAGAAAAGGGTAAAGAGAGGATAAATGGTGATAGAAGAAGACTTGACTTGGGGGTGGTGAATATACAACATAATATGCAGATGATGTATTATGCAATTGTATGCCTGAAATCTATATAATTTTATTAACCAAGTAGAGGCCCGGGGAGAGTAGGGGTTGTCTCTCAGCCTGGCCTGCCCCTCTCCAATCTGGAACTGTTCAGGAATGTCTGACTGCCAGCAGTTGGATATTCCTCTCACAATCCAGTACTGCTGGCTCCTAACCATTCACCTGTCTGCCTGCCTGATTGCCCCTAACTGCTTCTGCCTGCCAGCCTCATTATCTCCTAACTGATCCCCTGCTGACCCGATTCACACCCAACTGCTCCCCTGCCAGCCTGGTCACCCCCAACTGCCCTCCTTGCAGGCCTGGTTTCCCCCAACTGCCCTCCCCTGCTGGCTTGATTGCCCCCAACTGCCCTCCCCTGCTGCCTGATTGCCCACAACTGCCCTCCCCTACCGGCCATCTTATGATGGCCATCTTGTGACGACCATCTTTTGATGATGTGGGGGTGGCCATCTTGTGACAACATGGGGGCAGCCATCTTGTGATGATGTGAGGGCGCAAGGGCACAAGGGCCACCTAGCCTTTTATTAGTATAGATGTCACTCCAATAAATTCAATAAAAAAGAAAGTAATTAAAATATTTTTTCAATTACAACTTGCATTCAATACTATTTTGTATGAGTTTCAGGTATACAGTATAGTGGTTAGACAATCGTATAGAGCAGTAAGTCGGAACTCAACTACATAAGCACCAACGTCACTCACATGGACCATATACACAGCAGTAATGAAGTGAAACAGTAAAAATAAAATAAAAAATAGCAATTCCTGACCTTTACTTATGGTAAATAAATAAATAATAAAATAAAAGCACATATGTACATACGTTGAAATGATGGAACTTTTTTTATATAAATAAATTGAGATGACAACGTAACCACAAAATGATGTACGTTGAGTTCAGTGTAACCTGAGGACTGCCTGTACTTTACAAAGTGTTTCTCTGATGTTTCCAGTGCACACTTAGCACCATACATAGTTATTTAAATAATAGAAGCCCGGTGCACAAAATTTGTGCACAGGGCGGGGGGGTGTCCCTCAGCTCAGCTTGCACCCTCTCCAATCTGGCACCCCTCAAGGGATGTCTGACTGCCCGATTAGACCTGATCCTACCAGGCAGTCAGACATCTTTCTCACAATCCAGGACTGCTGGCTCCAAACTGCTTGCCTGCCTGCCTCCCTGACTGCCCCTAACCGCTTCTGCCTGCCAACTTGATCACCCCCTAACCACTACCCTGCCAGCCTAATTGATGTTTAACTGCTCCCCTGCCAGCCTGTTTGCCCCCAACTTCCCTCCTCTGCCATCCTGGTCACCCCTAACTGCCCTCATATGCAGGCTTGATCACCCCCAACTACCCTTCCTTGCAGGCCTGGTCCCTCCTAACTGTCCTCCCCTGCTGGCCATCTTGTGGTGGCCATCTTGTGTTTACATGAGAACAGGATCTTTGACCACATGGGGGCAGCCTTCTTGTGTGTGTTGGAGTGATGGCCAATCTGTGTATTACTCTTTTATTAGATAGCATAGAGGCCTGGTGCATGGGTGGGGGCTGGCTGGTTTGCACTGAAGGATGTCTGGGATCAGGGTAAGGGTTCCTTTGGGGTGTGGGGTGGCCTGGGAGAGAGGCCTGTGGTGGTTGGCAGGCTGGCCATGCCCATCAGCAACCCAAGCAGAGGCCCTGGGATCTGGGATTAATTTATGTTCTACAATTGAAACTTTGTAACCTAGAGCAGAGCCAAGCCTTCTGCTCACTCTGTGAAAACATCCATTTCTGTTTGAAACTTTGTAGCCTGGAGTAGAGGCCTAAGAGCTAGGACTGCAGAACCTCAGCTTCCTCCATCACCCCAGCAACCCTAGCCTCTGCTCTCTCCAGCTCCGTGGCTGCCTCCATTTCTGTTGGGATTATTTATCTTCTATAATTTAAACTTTGTAGCATTGAATGGAGGCCTATTCTGGCAAGGGCAGGTGGAAAGCTTGGCTTCTTCCTCCACTGTCAGGGAAACCTAAGCCTCCCTCCTGCTCTCAGTGACCATAGCCATATTGGTTAATTTGCTCCTGATTAGCTGATGGGTGTGGCTGTGGGCATGGCTTGATCGGAGGTACAGTCAATCTGCATATTACTTTTTTATTAGGTAGGACTAGAGGTCTGGTATGGCATTGTGGCTCAAAGGGCATCAGTAAAGTAAGTGGCGTGCCTCCAGCAGGTGGAGTCCCTTGGCCTGGCCTGCAGGGATTGGGCCTAAACCAGCTCTCTGATATCCCTCAAGAGGTCCGAGTTTGTGAGAGGGCATTCTGCAAAGTTTCTGTCATTCAGCAGCTCCTACATTGAACAACTGCCCCCTGGTGGTCATTTTGCATCATAGCTACTGGCCAGTCGGCCAGTTGTCCAGTGGGTCAGTCACTTAGGCATATATATATATATATATATATATATATATATATATATATATATATAATTGACTATATTTCCTATGCTGTATTTCACATTCCCATGAACTTTTCAAAGCACAAATTTATATAGATTTTTCTTATATCAGAATTCTCATACCTTTAATTTCCTAGTATGTGACTAAGAAAGGGATTTAGTATATAGAAGATGTCAGCAAACTTGAGTAAAGTGTCAGTAAATGCATTTGAGCCATCCAGACTCTGTTGCAAGTACTCAATTCTGTTGTGTGAACCAGGAATAGACATTATGTAAATTAATGGGTGTGGCTATGCTTTAGTAAAAGTTTATTATCATAAACAGGTGGAAGGCAGGATTTTACTATGGTCCATAGTTTAGAAATTTCTACTATATAGCTTTCCCTAATGTAATTGAGTTAATTTTGCACAGAACTTGCCTCCCATAATGCACACTGTTTTTCATAGAGAATCTCCCAAGAATAATGTGACTAATGTTTTTACTCTAATATACGCAATTAAGAAAGTCTCATTCTGAGGTCAAGAATTTAAGAATTGAACAATTACTATGTATTAACTACTGAGAATAGTGTAATCACAATAGCAGAGTCTGTGTTTGTTGTTATGGTGCTTGCCGTAAATTTACAGACATAGAAAATTACAATGTACCCTGTGATAGAAAACTTATGAGGAGCTAGGGGACTACATAACAGGGCCCATAACTTAGAATTTATTGGGAGGTGGTGCCAATTAATTGAGGAAAGCTTTCTAGAGGAGGCCATGGCTAAATTGATATTAGAAATGTGACTAGAAGCTATCTAGATTAAGACATGGGGAAGGATATGCTAGAGATAGGGAAGAGAGTAAGTATGCAGAGTTCTGACATAGTATGTTACTGAATTCCAAGGAAGAATATATTGTTCAGTGGAATGTAGAATGTGAAGAAAGATGAAGGAAGATAAGTAAGTAAGGATCAATCATAAAGAGCTTTTTGATCCATGTTAAAGAATTTGGCTTTTACCCATTGGCACTAGGGTGCTATTGAAGGTGTGAGGGTATGTTCAGAGACATATTTTAGATAGATGATTTATTCTGATGTTTTTAGAATGGATAAAAAGATGACAAGTTGGGAGACAGAAACCAATTAGGAAATAACTTCTTTAATCCAGACAAGGAGGATGGAAGAAGGAAGCAATGTCAGGTAGGCTAGAGAGAAGTGTATAGATTGAAAAGAAGAATCTTCAGTAAAATTATGAGGACACATTTATTGATTCCCAAAGGTGATAGAGAGGGAAGAATCAGGGATGGCCTCCCACATGTCTAGCTTGAGAGCTCAGAAGTTGGAAGAGTCAATCCATGGAAGCTGATGGATCTTGGGAGAAAAGATGATGGTGTTTTTGAATGTCCAGAAAGAGAAAATCTAGCTGTGATTGGAAGCAGGAAAACTGTTTGAGGCCATTGACTCTTCATTGGATCTTCCATTAGATGATAATGACTTTATTACAGATTCTACTGATAAATTATGTCACTTTGCCTGTGGATAGATGAAGGTCTAAAGCAAGTAGGTCAAACTCAAAGGCTAATACAGGACAAATAAGGTTTAAGTTCATGTGGCTGCAAAAAAAAAACACAAAAGCTTTAATTTTCATAGAAACATAGGTTTATTTTGATAGAGATATCCTGAATAGAAAGGGCTAAAATAAATCAGTAATCGTTAACATAAAAGAACATTTTAAATAAAAATTAGTATTTTTTTCTTGAACATTAGATTACCAGACACTGAATAACTGTACAAATCAATAAACTTAATGCAAATAAACCTATTTTTCTTGTTCTCCAAACGTAAAATATTTTCTGTGATGCACACCAAACAAGTCATTCCAAGGCTAATGATGTAGCAATTGGCTGCTGAAATATTTACTGCTAGTATTAGTGGATAGAAATGATGTTCCTGCACATAAGGCACTTAAGGAAAAGGAACATGGTTATAGTAATCAGTTATTAGTGAATGTTGTAGTTTGTTATTAAAAATCTCTATATATAAAATGCTAATATGCTAAGTGTCCCTCCCACCATTGGACCAGTCACTATGACACGCACTGACCACCAGGGGCCAGACTCTCAACACAGGTTCTGCTGAGCTTCAATGACTTGGCAGCAGTGGTTCTGGGGTGATACACACCAAAACCAGAGAGGGGAGATCCTGATTCCTTGCAGGGCTACACGATTTCACCTTCAGCTGTAGGTTATGTTGTTGCTGGGGCACTGTGGGCCCCACATCTGGTTTACTGCACACTGGCATTTGCATTCCACACCCTGTATGACAGCAACTTTGCAGAGTGCTCTCTTACACTCCGCGACCTTTTGGAGGATGTCAGAGAGCCAGTTTCAGCCCAATCCCTGTAGGCCAGGCCGAGGGACCCCACCCACATCCTGGAGGGACCCGACTCATTGCACAGTCACCCAGGGCATGTCCAGCCCAACTCACTCAGTCCCACCCCACTAGTCACCTTCTAATTAATTTCCTTTTAATGTGCACAAATCTGTGCACTGTGTCACCAGTTGTGTATAGCAGGATATTGTAAAAATTAAGTTATGAAATTTTTATTAAAATGTTTCTTACATACTGTTATATTGGCTGGACCACAAAAATATTCATTGTGGGCCACATGTGGCCTGCAGGCCATGAGTTTGACATGCTTAATCTAAAGCATCAGTGTTTTCAGAGATTTATTCCTGCACCTGTGTAGACAGCACACAACAAAATATGGAATAAATTATGGGGTTTTGTTAGCCAACTGAACCTATTAAAATAAGGTTGGAGAGTTCAATCTGGGATTCCATAAAAAGATTATTTTGGAATTTCCTTTTTTAGACTTTTTCTTTATTGTTGGAAGTATTACAGACGTTTCCCCCGCCCCACTTTTTTTCTTCTTTTTATCAAAGAACTGAATTTAATAGGGAATATCGATTACAAAAGCCTTGGGATTCTACTTATAAGCTCTTAAAATTCAGCTACTACTTCTCTCACTTTCTCTCATTCTTCTAGAAACTTATTTTCTCACTTATTTGTTGTTATTGGGACATTTTGGTCATATCCTCTCAGGATATTTGTACTTGTTTCCTGTGCTTATAGTATTCTTTCTTTCAGTATTTGCATGGCTTTTCCCCCCACCTCCTTCATTACCTAATTTAATTCAAGCTTATATTTAAAGAGAAGTCCCACATTTCAGAGATTTAACACAAGAGAAATATCTTACTTCTGCAAAATTAAAATAGTTGTTTCTGGCCAGCAAACAGCTCACCTCCAAATGTTGATTTTTCAGCTATGACATTTTAACATGTGGAATTCAAAATCACTGTGCTTTTCTACATGAGAAAGAGAAAGAACAAAGACTATCACATGTCTTGGGGTGAGGTTATGATCCAGGCCTGGAATCAGTGTGCATCACTTTGTAAACATCCCATCAGCTAGAATTCAGTTATATAGCCACACACAGTGGCAAGGAAGAATGGAAAATGATACCTAACTTCATGATTAAAAAAAGACGCAAGTATTTTGATGAGCATCTAGACAGTCTCTACCATGATGGTTTCACTCAAATAGCCCTTTCTCAATTCATCCCTCTTTGATCAGCCTTTGTAAATTTGCAACCAGCTCCACTCAATGTTCTCTTTCTTCCCCCTTCAGTTTTTCTCTGTAGCATTTAATACTACATCAAAATCTATGTATTTAACGTCTTTATCTTATTTATTGTCTGTATCCCCTTAATAGAAAGAAGGTTCCATGATGGCAAAGATTGTTTCTTACATTCTCTCCCATATCATTGGACACTAGTGGAACTTCAATAAATGTTTGTGGCATTGTAACCATATATCTACTTCACCTAGAAGTAGTCTCATGTGGTAGCACATTTACTCACAGATTGGATTTTGACTCTGTGTTTCCCCAACAAAATTTGACAAGACAGATTGTCAGAAGAGAAAAATAGAGCTGTCAACAGTTTCATCAAAAAAGCTCAATTTCAAATAGTCCCCTGTGTACTCATACATGCTTTATGTATACTTTTGTGTATATAAGTATGTTGGCCTAGGCAAAATTCTGAGATAGAAACAACAATTCAGTATTCAGATCCCTCTGACTCCCCCACTTCAAAAAAAAAAAAACATTTTTCTACCATCTGTTGAATGCTATTAGTGAAGCACTAGGCTAAAACTGGGATTTCTGGGAGTAAATTTCATCTGCACAACCACACTGAGAAGTGTTTATTGACACAATTTTAAGATAAGGATACTGAGATGTGTAGTTGTTAAGTATCTTGCCTATGTTCACACACTTAACTAATAACGTGTAGGACTTAGATTAAGGCTTTTCTTCTTTTCAGTGATTTTCACTGCTGGGCTTCATGATTTTCCTTCTCATTCTCCACATGAACCCACAAGTTTCTAATGTTTTCCTTAATATTTAACTGGAAGTCTTGACATATGATACCTATTAGTAGCATTTCATTTTAATAAAGCACAAATGAATGAATGTCTGATGGTGTAACTCAAGCACTAAACACACACAAGAGGCATGCTAGTTTAGAAATAGAGCTGATGCCGAGGTTCTGGTTCTGACAGTGTCCTAGAGAATGTGTGACCTGGGGAAGTCACTGCGTGTGCCTAAATATGAAATTATTTTCTTAAGAGATACTTACTTATCATTGAATGCTTCTGAAATTTCTCATATTATAAGATACTCACTTGTTTTATTCTGCTCAAAACAACAAAGTACAGTCTGGGAAAGACATATTAGTTGAATCTAAATTGATGCTTATTTTGGTTGCTTTAGAAGTCACTTGATAGAGGAGAAAAACAGGAAGAAAACAAAATGAACAGAAGCAGTGATTCACTTAGGAGGAATGACATCACCAGTTCAAGAATTGGATGCCATTGTAAACAAGCTCTATAAAGATTATTTTTAAAGCATCTCAGTATGAGGTTACATTGTGAAGTTCATGGGCATATGGCACTGAAAAAAGAAAGCTGTCTTTACATAACATAAGACTGTCTTATGTAAATGTGTGCTTATAGCTTAGAGTACATTTTCCTGTAGAACATTACACGTGGATTCAGCAACACTGCCCTCACATCACATGGGAGGAAGTGAAGATAATATCTTCTAGAAAACTGAATTAGATGACTCATAACATGCATCCATTAGGATAACAATTCTACTATTTAAGAATATTTACACAATCCTATGTAATTAAAGCCTAATATGCTAACTGTCCAATCATCTAGTTATCCGTTCAACCAATCAAAGCATTATATGCTAACAATATGCTAAGGCTCCTGAACCACTTATTATGAGGTGCACTTACCACCAGGGGGAAGACGTTCTGGCCGGTAGGTTAGCTTGCTGCTGGGAACCGGCCAATCAGGACTGAGTGAGATGGGCCAGACATGCCCTGGAACGCTCCTGCAGTCCCTTCCTGGCTGGCCAACCTCCCGCATCCCTTCTTGGCTCTGTGCACTGGTGGGGTCCCTTGGCCTGGCCTGTGCCCTCTTGCAATCCAAGACCCCTCAGGGGATGTTGGAGAGCCAATTTTGGTCAATCCCTCAAACCAAGGCCGAGGGATCCCATTTATGCACAAATTTGTGCACTGGGCCTCTAGTTATTATATGAACTATGAATGAGGAAATATCATCTTTCTAATATAAAATCATATTATTAAAATAAATATGCACAAATTAACAAATTAAGTATTTTACATAGACAGGCAATGCATCTCTCTACATTTTCTAAAGTTTCTATATTACTGTAGATCAAAAAGTTAGGAAAATCTCATTTAGAAAATGGGAGTCACCTTATATTTGGTTATATATATACTAGTAAAAAGCTAATATGCAAAGTGTCCCCTCAGGAGTTCTACCAGGAGACCAGGAGTTCTATTGCTCATTGTGACATATGCTGACCACCAAGAGGTGTCGCGGAATGAAGGAAGGCCCTGGCCAGCAGCCATAAGGCCCAGATCAGCCCTGATCACCAGCCAGGCCTAGGAACCCTACCCATACACAAATTTCATGTACCAGACTAGGGCTTCAGTACTGCACTTGGAATATTAGGAAGGCAATGCAAAGGTTGTATTGAGTACTAAAAGGTCCTGGCCACTGTGGCTCATTGCTTGAGCATTGACCTATGAAAAGGAGGTCACTAATCAATTTCCAGTCAGGGCACATGCCCAGGTTTCAGCTGGATCTCCAGTGTGGGGAATGCAGGAGGTAACGGATAAATGGTTCTCTTTCATCATTGATGTTTCTATCTCTCTCTTCCTCTCCCTGAAATCAATAAAAGCATATTTGAAAAGTAACTCTGGTTTATAAAAGTAAAAAATAAAAGAGATTCGAAGGTCAAAATATTTAGCACTTGACTTGAAATACTTGGTAAATTCTCTCACTCTAAAATCATGCCCTGTGATTTTACAGTTTTTTTCCTCTTACTGTAAAAGCAGCCCTATGGAAAGTGTTCATTAAGGGTTAATATTAAATTTATTGAACTTAGCAATACTTTAGCAACTCTTTCTTTTGAATATGCAGATCTCTCCTCATCATAATATTTGCCTCCTGAATTGCATTAAGAACATTTATAATGTAAATGGCAAAAGAGCCAATATTTCAAACAGAAGCCATTATTTTTTTTAAATATCTAAATGTATTGAAATGCCTCTAAAAGTAAAATATTTAGCACTTAATTGCAGATGGGTAGTGCTAAATATCTCATTCATTATTTTTATTACCACATGCCTGAATAAATCCTACCATAAGCATTAAGTGAATAGGTAAACAAAGAAATAACACTTCTTGTGATGAATGCCAATATAAAGCACATTTAAACTGTTCTGTCAAGAGACAAGCTTGAAATGCTAAGTGCACTTCTTTGCTTTTCTGCAATCATCTGAATACATAAATTCAAATTTCAGCTTTTATAACTTCAAATTGAGGATTTTGAAATTTCAGAAAACACATGCACTTGAAAAAGTATATTATAACAAGGTTCCATTGGGTTTCAGTCACCATTTTTTTATATTTCAAAGTATAAAAAATAAATCTAGACAACAAACCACTACCAAATGTTTTCATAATTAGAAAGAAGGTGCTGTGTTTTTTAAATATCAAACAATCGGGGAAAAGTTTTCCACAAACATTGTGTAAAAGAAAAAAGATTGTGACATAGCTTAGCCAGAGCTTTTACTTTTGAAGTGTTAATTTATTCTATCTAGGGCTTCTTCAGAGATTTTTAAATTAGTATACAGATAATATCCATAAAATCATATGCAAGTCATTGCCTTTCAAAGTGATGCTGAAAATTAATTAGAAAATGAACTTAATTATTTATAGTGCATGGATGGTACTACTCTTAGTGTCCAAAATATACTGTAAATATAGAAAATTTTGCAGATTTTTACTGGAAAGATAGTAAATTTTCACCAATTAATTTAGTGATTTAATGTAATACCTATCAAAGTTCCCATTGAAATTTATTTTATAATTTTGATTAAATGATGTCTGTATTGCATAAATTAGAATAGCTAAGGTAGGGGAGGGTGTTAACCTACCAAGATTAAACATATTTTAAAGCTGCAGTAGTTGAACTAGTGCATTATGGTCACAAAAACCTACAGTATATGGCCAAACAGAACCTCATTACATTAAATATATAAATACAACAAGGAAACCACCACAAATCAGTAGGGAATAGACTATGCTAGAGGAAAATACAAATTTCTAAAAAAATTCTTCAAGGTCAGAATCTTAAGTCTATATAAATTTCCCATGTATTACATTTTTGTTATGCAAAACCTATTTATATGTTGTTTGCAAGAGACCCACCCTCAAAACAAAAGATACACACAGACTAGAAGTAAAGGAATGGAAAAATATATTTCATGAAAGTGAAAATGAAAAATAAAACCTAGATAAGCAACACTTACATATCACAAAATAGACTTTAAAGCAAAAGCTATAGTAAGAGGCAAAGAAGGACACTGCATAATGATAAAAGGAACATTTTAGCAAAAGGATATAAACTTTGTAAACATTTATGGACCCAGCATAGGAACACTTAAATATAAAAAGTAAATGGAGTCAGGACAGTCCCTTCATTAAATTATTTTTGGGAAAAAATTGGACAGATCAATGCCAAAAAATGAAACTAGGCCACCAACTTACACCATATACAAGAATAAGCTCAAAATGGATAAAAACTTAAGTATAAGCCGTGAAACCATAAAAGTCCTAGAAGAAACCATAGACAACAAAATCTCACACATCTCTAACAGCAATACGTTTATAGTACATCAACTAGGGCAGTGGTCAGCAAAATCATTAGTCAACAGAGCCAAATATCAACAGGACAACAATTAAAATTTCTTTTGAGAACCAAATTTTTTAAACTTAAACTTCTTCTAACGCCACTTCTTTAAAATAGACTCGCGCGGGCCATGGTATTTTATGGAAGAGCCACACACAAGGGACCAAAGAGCCACATATGGCTCGTGAGCCACAGTTTGCCAACCACAAAACCTAGGGCAATGGAAATTAAGGAGAAAATAAATAAATGAGACTACATCAAATGAAAAGCTCCTGCACAGGAAAAGAAACCATCAACAAAAAGAAAAGGGAGCCCACTATATGGGAAAACGTATTTGGCATTGATGCATCTGATAAGTATTTAATATTCTAAATATCTAAGTAACTCATGTAATTTAACAAAAGGCAAAGAGACATATGAAAAAGTGCTCAAAGTCACTGATCATCAGAGAGATTCAAATTAAAAAGCCCTAGTATCTGGGATTTATTTATCTTCTACAATGGAGACTTTGTAGCCTGGACCAGAGCCAAGCCTTCTGCTCGCTCCATGGTGGCAGCCATTTCTGTTAAAATTTACCTTCTATAATTGTAACTTGGTAGCCAGGAGTGGAGGTCTAGACCAGCCAGAGCTGCAGGAGCTTGGCTTCCACCATCCCTAGGGGGAACCCTAACCTCTGCTCTCTCCAGCTCCATGGCTGCCACCATTTCTGTTGGTATTTATGTAACTTCTATAACTGAAACTTTGTAGCATTGAGTGGAGGCCTAGGCTGCCAAAGGCAGGTGAAAAGCTTGGCTTTCTCCAATACCAGGGAAACCCAAGCCTTCTTCCTGCTCTCAGTGGCCACAGCCATTTTGGTTGAGACTTATTTGCATATTCACTCCTGATTGGCTGGTGGGAGTGACTGGTGGGCATGGTTTGTGGGTGTAGCAGAGGTACGGCAAATTTGCATATTACTCTTTTATTATATAGGATAGCCTAAGAAACCTGAAACACCACTCAGAAAGGATATATGCACTTCTATATTCGTAGCAGTGCAATTTACAATAGCTAAGATCTGGAAATAGCCCAAGTGCCCATCAGTAGTTGAGTGGATAAAAAAGCTTTACTATATTTACACCATGGATACTATGCAGCAGTAAAAAAAAAAAAAGACCACTATCATTTGAGACAGCATGGAAAGACCTGGAGAGTATTATCCTAAGCAAAATAGGCAAGTCAGAGAAAGACAAGGATCACATGATCTCACTCATATGTGGAATCTAATGAACAAAATAAACTGATGAACAAAATAGATCCAGAGACATAGAAGAATGGAACATACTGTGGAGTCTCAGAGGCAAGGCTGAGGTGGGTGGTTGGCTGTGTGGGTAGGAAGAGATCAACCAAAGAATTTGTATTCATATATGCATAACTCATAGACACAGACAATATAATGGTGAAGGCCTGGGTCAGAGGACAGGAGTAGGCTAGATGGGGTCAATGGGGGGAAAGGGGAAGTAAGTAATACTTTCTACAATAAATATTTCATTTTTTTAAAAAAGTAAATATTGATGGACAAAAAAAGGAAGATGAACAGTAATATAGTCTTAGTCGCAGATTTTAACTGCCCATTGACATCAATGGATAGATCTTTGAGACAGAAAATCCACAAGGAAACAGCATCCTCAAATGACATAATAGCCCAGATGGGTTTAATTGATATTTTCAGAGCATTTCACTCCAGAGCAGCACCTGTTTTCAGGTGTGCATGGAAAATTTTTTATGTGAGACATGTTCAGACACAAAGGGAAGTCTCAATAAATTTGAGAAGATTAAAATCATATCAAGCTTCTTCTCTGATCATTATGGTATAAAACTAGAAATCAATCTCAAGAAAAAATTGAAAAAATAAAGCATGGACCCTAAATTACATGTTACTAAAAAAAAATAATGGGTTAAATTGGGTCAAAGAAGAAATCAAAAGATACCTTGAAACAAATGAAAATTAGAACATTATGACCCAAAATCTGTGTCACACAGTGAAAGCAGTCTTAACAGGGAAATTAATGAGATCACAGGCATACCTCAAGAAATAAGAAAAGTCTCAAAGAAAGAATCTAATTTCACACTTAAAGGAACTAGAAAAAGAACAACAAACAAAACCTAAAGTGAGTATAAGAAAGCAAATACTAAAGATTAGAGCAAAAATAAATGAAATTGAGTCTAAAAAAGTAATACAAAAGATCATTGAAACCAAGAGCTGATTCTTTAAAAAAAATAAACAAAATTGATTAACACTTAACCATACTTAATCAAGAAAAAGAGAGGACCCAAATAAATAAAATCAGAAATGAAAGAGGAAAAGTAGCAATTGATATCACAGAAATATACATGATTGTAAGAAAATATTACAAACAGCCGTATGCCAAAAATTGGACAATTTGGGAGAAATGAATAAATTCCTAGAAACATATATTCTTCCAAAACTGAATCAGGAATAATCAGAAAATTGGAATAGACTGACTATAACTAATGAAATTTAAGCAATAATAGCAAAACTCTTAACAAACAAAAGTCCTGGACTGGATTACTTCACAGGTTATATTTATCAAACATTTATTGGAGACTTCACACCTATCATTCTCAAATTATTACAAATAATTCAGAAGGGGAAGATCCCCAAGCTCATTTTATAAAACCAGCATTATCCTAATTCCAAAACCAGATGAAGACATTTAAAAAAGAGAAAATTATAGGCCTTCTAGGGACCCAGTGCACAAATTTGTGCACCTTGAAAGGAACTGTGAGCCGCGAGGCTACAGTGGTCACAGGGGCAGGTCTTGGGTCTGTGCCCCCACCTGGCCCCTCCCACCACAGCCCCTGGTCCCCTACCTGCCTGCAGCCCTACTTTCACCTTCACTACTCCCACATGCTGACAGTGTGGAGTTATTGGGGCTTGTGCCAGCAGCGGGTGCAAGTGGGGCAACTGCTGTCAGCAGGTGTGAGTGGCAGCTGCTACCTCAATCATCCCTCAGGAGCAGAAGGAGTTGGATAAGCCCCCAGAGGCAATTGGGGCTGGAAGCTGCTGCTTGTACCCATTGATAGCACCAAGTGATTGGGATCAGTGCCAGGCTCCACCAGTGGGTGCAAGCAAGGTCATTACTGGAAGCAGTCTGAGCATCAGAGAGGACCACAGCACACAGGTTCAAAGAATTTTCAGGAACCACCAGAGGCTCACCCCAATGACAGTGAGCGGTGGGCCCCACCTTGGTCTGACACCCCTATTCAATTGCTCCACGATCCAGCCATGGCTGATGCCCACCATGTTCTATACTCTGCTACCTGCTGCCAACACATGCTATGTTCTGCACATTCCCCCTGGTGGTCAGTTCACATTATAGTGACCGGTTGTTGAGTTGTTCTGCTGTTCGGTTTATTGACATGTTAGCTTTTATTATATAGGACTAGAGGCCCAGTGAAGAAAATTCATGCACAGGGGGCAATGTTAGCTTTTATTATATAGGACTAGAGGCCTGGTGAAGAAAATTCATGCACAGGGGGCAAGGAGTTGTCCCTCAGCCCACCCTGTACCCTCTCCAATCTGGGACCCCTTGAGGGATGTCCAACTGCCCGTTTAGGCCCAATCCCAGTGGTATCGGGCCTAAATGAGCAGTCAGATATCCTCCTCACAATCCAGGACTGCTGACTCCCAACTGCTCGCCTGCTCGCCTTCCCATTTGCCCCTAACTGCTTCTGCCTGCCAGCCTGATCACCCCCTAACCACTCCTCTGCCAGCCTAATTGATGTCTGACTGCTCCCCAGCCAGCCTGTTTGCCCCCAACTTCCCTCCTCTGCTGGCCTGTTCACCCCTAACTGCCTTCCCCTGCAGGCTTGATCACCCCCAAATTCCCTCCCCTGCAGGCCATCTTGTGGTGGCCATCTTGTGTCCACATGGGGGAAGGATCTTTGTCCACATGTGAGCAGCCATCTTGTGTGTTAGAGTGATGGTCAATCTGCATAATACTCTTTTATTAGATATGATAGAGGCCTGGTGCATGAGTGGGGGTCAGCTGGTTTGCCCTGAAGGGTGACCCGGATCAGGGTGGAGGTTCTTTTGGGGTGTGGGACAACCTGGGAGAGAGGCCTATGGTGGTTTGCAGGCCAGCCATGCCTCCCAGTGACCCAAGCAGAGGCCCTGGGATTTGGGATTAATATAAATTCTACAATTGAGACTTTGTAGCCTAGAGCAGAGCCAAGCCTTCTGCTCGCTCTGTGGCAGCAGCCATTTCGGTTGGGACATTTACCATCTATAATTGAAACATTGTAGCCTGGAGTAGGGGCCTAGGCTGGCCGCAGATTGCAGAACTTTGGCTTCCTCCATTGCCCAGGAAACCTTAGACTCTGCTCTCACCAGCTTCTGAGGTTGTGGACATTTCTGTTGAGATATATGTTCTATAATTGAAACTTTGTAGCATTGAGTGGAGGCCTAGGCCAGCAATAGCACGTGGAAAGCTTGGCTTCCTCCATTGCCGGGGAAACCCAAGCCACCCTCCTGCTCTCAGTGGCCACAGCTATCTCGTTTGGGGTTTATTTGCTCCTGATTGGCTGGTGGGCGTGGCTTGTGGGCATGGCTTGATCATAGATATGCTCAATTTGCATATTACTCTTTTATTAGATATTTCTAATGAACATAGTTGGTAAAATCATCAAGAAAATATTATCAAACCATATTTAGCAATACATTAAAAAGATCACACAACATGGTCAAGTGGGATTTGTTCTGGGGATGCAAGCTTGGTACAATTTCTGAAAATCAATAAACATGATACACCACATAAATAAAATGAAGGATAAAATCATATGATCATATCAATAGATACAGAAAAGGAATTTGATAAAATTCAGAATCCATTTGTGATTAAAAACTCTCAGCAAAATGAGAATAGAGGGAACATACATCAGCATAATAAAACCAACATCATATTTAATTGGCAAAAATTAAAGTGTTTCCTTTAGTATCAGTAAAAATACAGGGATGTCTGCTTTCGAAATATAGTCATAGAAGTCCTAGGCAAAGCAATCAGACAAGAAGAACTAAAATGAATCCAAATTGGAAAGGAAGAAATAAAATTGTCACTATTTGCATAATACATAATACTGTAAACCATGAACCCTGAAGATTCGACCAAAAAACTGCAAAAACTGATAAATGAATTCAGGAAAGTAGCAGGATACAAAATAAATGTTCCTAAATCAATTGCATTTTTATACAGCAATAATGAACTATCAGAAAGGGAAATAAGAAAATAATCCCACCTACAATTGCATTAAAAATTAAAGTACCTAGAAATAAATTTAACCAGGGAGATTAAAGACTTGTACTCAGAAAATTATAATACACTGAAGGAAGAAATTGAGGAAGATACAAACAAGTAGATGTATACACCATTTTCATGGATAGGAAAAATTACCATTAAAATGTCCATACTACCCAAAGCAATCTATATATTCAAAACAATTCCCATTAAGCTACCAATGGCATATTTCACAGAGCTAGAACAAATATTCCAAATATTTATATGAAACCACAAAAGACCTCAAATAGCCACAGCAATCTTGAGAAAGAAAAAGTTGGAGAAATCACACTACCTGATATCAAACTATACTACAAGGCCATTATAATTAAAACAGCACAGTACCGGCAATAAAACAGACTCATAGATCAATGGAACAGAATAGAGAGCCCAGAAATAAATCCATTCCTTTATGGTCAATTAATATTTGACAAAGGAGGCAAGAACAAAAAAAATGGGGTATAGGCAGTCTATTCAATAAATGGTGGTGTTTATACTAGACAGATAACATGCAAAGAATGAAAATAAACCATCTTCTTATACCACACACAAGAATAAATTAGAAATGGATTAAAGAATTAAATGTAAGATTCAAAACCATAAAATCTTAGAAGAAAACATAGGCAGTAAAATCTCAGATACTTCTTACAGCAGTATTTTTTTCTGATATATGTCCTTGAGCAAGAGAAACTAAAGAAAAACTTTCAGAATGAGACTACATCAAACTAACAAGTTTTTGCACTGCTAAGGAAACATATAACAAAATGAAATGACAACCCACTAAATGAAAGAACATATTCACCAATGAAACATCACATAATGGGTTAATATCCAAAATTTATAAAGAACTCACAAGACCAAACCAAACCAAACAATACCATTTAAAATGGGCAGAGGAGCCTAGCCAGCATGGCTCAGTGGTTGAGAATCAACCTATAAACCAGGAGATCACAGTTCCATTACTGGTCAGGGCACATGCCTGGGATGTGGGCTCGATCCCCAGTGTTGGATGTGCAGGAAGCAGCCGATCAGTGACTTTCTCTAATCATTGATGTTTCTATCTCCCTCTCCCTCTCCATTCTTCTCTGAAACCAATTAAAAATATATTTTTTAAATGGGCAGAGGACCTTAATAGACACTTCTTCCAAGAGGACATATAGATGTCTAGTAGACATATGAAAAAATACTGGTGGGGCTGGTAAAGTGATTAAGAAATAAAATAACTCATAGACACAGACAATAGTATAGTGAATACAGGAAGGAAAAGGGGTTCAGGGGAGGTAGAAGAGGGTATAGTGGGGGCAAATGGTGATGGAAGGAGATTTGACTTTGAAGAGTGAACACACCATACAGTATGCCATTATGTATTGTAGAAATATATACTTGAAACCTATATAATTTTATTAACCAATGTCACCCCAATAAGTTTTGCTTCAATTAATGTTTTAGGACCAAGAACGAAGTAAAGGTTAATATATAGACAATTGTAGGATGCTCACAATTCTCAGGGTAGGATCAGTGGAAGAAACAACAAATAAATAAATTGATAAAATTTTATTTAGAAACAAAAATATTTTTCAAAGCTGAAATGGAAGCTGGAAATATATGCTCAGTAAATACATTTTTAAGAATGTGAAAATGGGCCCTAACTGGTTTGGCTCAGTGGACTGAAGGGTCCCAGGTTCGATTCTGGTCAAGGGCATGTACCTTGGTTACGGGCATATCCCAGTAGGAGGTGTACAGGAGTCAGTTGATCAGTGTTTCCCTCTCATTGATATTTCTAACTCTCTATCCTTTTCCCTTCCTCTTTGTATAAAGTCAATAAAACATTTTGCCCATTTCAAGAATGTGAAAGCCGCTCTTACAAAAAAGAAAATGCTGCACAAAAATAAGCAATAGAAATGGAAGATAATTGACAGTGGAAACAGAAATGACAAATATTACACACAATTTTTTTCAACTTTTCTATTAATAAAAATGTAAAACCCCTCTATGACAAACTACTTTTCTTCTATCATATACATAAATCATAATGCTCAATAATGGTAAACGTGTTAAGACAGTATTTTATAATGGTTGGTAGAAATATATGAGTTCTCTTGCTACCATCATTGAAAATAAATTTAGTATTCTTGTTAACTTTTCTTCCTTATTCTAAGGATATTAGCAGATACACAAGCCAAAATTCATAAACAAATGTATTTATTATAGGGTTATTTATTATAATGAAAAATTGGAATGAAACTAAAAGTCAAATAACAGAAGAATGGTAAAATATTGTGTACCTATAAGTGGCTCATTACTCACCCTATAATCAATTTTCAGAGAATAATTAATGACCTAAGAAAATACAGCAGAATATTAAATGAAAAAATTGGTATAGAATGTTTATAGAGTTTGATCCCAGTTAAATATATAAATCTCAATTACAGTGAATAAGTACATCCCCCCTCTTTTAGTTTGTGGGTTTTGGCTATTTCTTTCTGAAATGATCAATTTCTAGATGAAGTTTGAGAAAAGCCTTGCCTATTTGTCTAGGTTTTGCAAACATAATTAAATTTGAACAAACTTTTACTTAGCTAAAATGAGGAAAACTGGTAGATATAAGGTTGGTCTCAGTACTTTGGACACTGCAAAATGATCTGGAGTCAAATACTAAAGGAGACAAAGATTTGCAAAGAGAGTACAAAATTGAGAAAGGTGAGGTGGACTGACAAATAACATTGGGTCAAAACTTAGGCCCAAGGAATTGAACTGGCTTAGAAATTTTAAACAAATAATGATGTCTATAGTGGAATTATTCCAGAATTGCTTTTAGGTCTGGAGTCAGAGAGAAAATGCTGCTATCTCATATTCTAAAGCAAACTACCAGCAATTGAGGACAAACAGTTCCCTATAGTTTCATTGAGAGTCACAGTGGTATCATGTCTACTACTAGTGATTTCAAACCTCCTCTGTAGCCCATATCCCAGTCAATTATTAAGAGGACTGACAAACTGAGGAGGAAATAGCTTTTGGGGGAGTATATGTTTATGGTGAGGGTCAGTTCCTTCCCTCCCTCTTTCATCTCTCTAAAGTCAAAGGTAGAGACTTCAGGATAATCACTGAAAAATAGTGCATAGATTGAAAAAAGGAAAAAAAAATTCTCCTTTATAGTGTATTTGTTATGCTGAAGAAATCCTTCACTGGTCTGGGAAGCTTTTGAAGGGGCCAGAATACCCTAGGCCACTGGTCGGCAAACTCATTAATCAACAGAGCGGAAAACCGTGGCTCGCGAGCCGCAGTTTGCCAACCACTGCCCTAGGCATTCCTTTTGTTTTCCTTGTCACACAGGGAAAATTGGGGAAGAGCAGAAGCTACAAGTTACTCAGCCATAAGAAATAAATGAATAGCTGTGAAATGGACTTTATTTTATTATTTTCATTTTTAAATAAGCAGAATGGAGACATGTCAATCATTCATCTGTAAGTGAAGAAAAGATGTACTGAGAATATGTCAAATATGAAGTCTAAATTATAGATCAAATCTAGTTTACCCATGTTTTATCCACAAACTTGTTGCTGATGACTCTGAAATCCATATATTTAGCTTTCCTCTCTCCTCTGAGCTCCAGATTTTCTTCATTTGTAAAGGAGTAATTCTTCCTAAATATCCAATACCATTGCATGTACTCCCAGCTGGAATAAATATCATTTACTCATCCAGATATAATATGCTGGACATATTATATCTGAGAATCTGGTCTCAGATGAACCAGGACTGAACACTGTATTGACCACTTACTAGTTTTATAACCTTGGGCAAAATACTACACCTAATTTTCTTTCATCTGTATATGAGGAAAAATTACTAGCCATCTCACAGTAGTGATGTGAGGATTTGGTACTTGAGTAAGTGCCTGCCATGTAGTAAGTGCTCAATAATTATTAGCTAGTAATATTAATATTACTCTTTTTAATCACATGTCCTGTTGAATCCCCTTCTACATTTTAAATTTATCCTGTCTTCTTTTCCTTTGCCATACCTTCATGATTTGGACCTTTATAGCTTGGTCTATTAATGTAAACTCATACTTGATTCCTCCTTCTCTTCTCTTACCACATTTGCCCACATTCATTCTCCACAGAATAGCCAGAGTGAGTTTTGGATGAAATAAATCATTCTCTACTCAAACATTTAAGTAGTTCATCACCTGCAGATAAAAACCAAACCTTCTAGGAGGTGCTTCATAACCTGGTCTCCAGCCATACCACCAGCTTCATCTCTTGATCCTTCTTCCATAGATCTTGGATATTTCACTGACCAATAATGTTAGCAGTAGACATTAATGTAGGTATCCTTACTTTACATGTACAAGAGGGGCCAAACTATTTTTCATTGGCAAAAACTTGGAAAAATCAAACACAGATTCTAATGGAAATTAATACCAGATCTTTATTGACTCTATTAACAGAAAATAAACCGAATCATTAAGTGAATCATGGCAGTAATACTAATATCCATTTGTAATTACAAAGTAAAGATAACAGTTAAACTGGCATTACATTATGCATTTTCTTGAATCCTGAAATAATCAGCAACTTGGTAGCAGCCAAAAGAACCTGATTCATTACAGCAATAGTGGGAAGCTGTGCACTAATCAAATTCCATTCTACTTTGCACATTTTATCACATTAATATCACTGAAATCAGTATGCGTTTTACAATCTCTACTCCTCAGACCAGATGTACTTTAGAAGAAAATCCAAGAAACAGTAGTAGAGCTCTCTTAAGAAATGCTACATAGCCAACATTCTTGAGAATCACAGAGGATGATATTGTGTGAAAGAAGAAAAACAGCTGTTACTCTGAAGAGTAAGTGATATAGGAGAGTCAGTTTCTAAATATGAGGAAGTTTTAGGACCATTTTTTCACTTATTTTTTACATTTTATGAATATGCAAGATGAATATATGGCAAAATATAAATTTAGAACAATTTTTTTAGTAAAATAAAACCTCCATGTGATAAGTGCCATAGATTAGTCAGCATCATTCACCACTCCAACCCATCCAAGTACTTATGATGGTATTATATAACCTGCAATCAAAGGTGTATTTGATTTGGTGAAATAGTGTAGTGCCAGTTGGTGAGTAAATTAGACCAGATATGCCTGAGGAAAATAAAAGTACTATACAGATATTAAACTTCATGAGGAAAAAGAATATTTAGCAACATGGGAAATTGTCTACAATATACTGCTAAGCAAAAAGAAGTTTTCCATACAGCATGTAGATTGTCCACATTATATTAATGTATATACATTTACACAGGTAAGACTAAAGGTGTGTGTCAAAAGGTAAACCAAATTGTGAAATTATACGGAGTTTTTGTTTCTCTCTTCAGATATTATTATAAGACTTTCCGAGATTTATACAATGAAAATCTATTTTGTACTTAAATTTTTTATTTGTAAAACTAAGGCAGGTTGTAGTGGGGTGGGGAGGGGAGGGTCAGGAATAAAATGCTTCTGGGCCCACATCTAATGGGGCCGAAAGGATGGGTATTGCAACAAATGGGAAGATGTTTTTTATACCACAATGCATGGAAGATAAAAGGAAAAATGATGGCAGAATTCATTCTCGCAGGCAAAGGTTATTCACTTAGTCTCCCTGCTGTGCCAGGCATTGTTCCAGGAGCTAAGGTTAAAGCAGTAAGTAAAACAGATAAAAATCCTTGCCCTCAGGAAGCAGAACTTGATGTCTGTGAGACAAGACAACAAGAATAAGCAATGCATTCGTTTTTAGAAGTAAAGAGCAACGTAAGAAAGAAATAAAGAAATGGAATTTTGAAGAAGAGGTGCCAAATTTAAGTAGGATCATGAGGGGAATATTTTCAAAGGAGAGTAAGCAGCCATGTTTGATATTTGAGGAATATCAAAAGTGGGCTATTACTCAAATATCAAAAGTGGGAATGAAGTTACAAGGAGCAAAGAAAGGATATCATGGTTAAGAAAGTCAAGGGAAATGGAGAGTAGATGGAAATAAAGTCAAAGAAGGAAAGGAGAAAGGGGGTTATCAGATTTTATAGGTCAGTACTGTTGAATAGGAAAATAAAGTGAGCCACATATGTAATTTAAATTTTTTCTAGTTGCCTCATTAAAAAAGTAGAAACATTTGCCAAGACCGGTTTGGCTCAGTGGATAGAGCGTCGGACTGCGGACTGAAGGGTCCCGGGTTCGATTCCGGTCAAGGGCATGTACCTTGGCTGCGGGCACATCCCCAGTGGGGGGCATGCAAAAGGCAGCTGATCGATGTCTCTCTCTCACCGATGTTTCTGACTTTCTATCCCTCTCCCTTCTGCTGTGTAAAAAATAAAAAAAATATATTTTTTAAAAAGTAGAAACATTAAATGAATACATTAAAAATATTCAACCTGTACATAATTTGAAAAGTACTAATAAGATGTGATATTTTTTATTTTAAAAATAATTGTATATTTATAGCAGTTTCAGTGAGAAAAAAGGTACAGAGATTATTTTTTGTACCAAACCTTTGGGATTTGGTGTGTATTGTATACTTACAGTGCATCTCAGTTCTACTTATGCCATTTCAGGTGCTCAGTAGCCACATGTGATGGTGCCTACCATTTTGGACTGCACAAACCTAGAACCTTATAAAATGCTGTAATTGCTTTGGCTTTTTTGTGGATGAATTGGGAAGCAATATCAGATGATTTTTGTTTGTTTCTCTGTGTTTTTTTTTTATTTTATTAACCATCACCTAGACTTTTTAACATTGATTTTTAGAGAGAGTGGAAGGGAGGGAGGGAGACAGAGAGAGAAACATCAATGAGAGAGAGAAACACTGATTGGTTGCTTCCAGTACATGCCCAGAACAGGGCCAGGGATTAAGCCTACAACCACGGCATGTGCCCTTCGCTGAAATCAAACCCAGGACCCTTCAATCCATGGGCCAACACTCTAACCACTGAGCAAGACCAGTCAGGGCAGCAATAGAAAAGTTTTGGGTATAACAGTAATATAGTATGACTTGGGTTCAAAATATCTGCTGTGCTGAAAATAGAGAAGATAATGGCTTTTCATATGCCCCAGAAAAGACTTTGGACAAACTCATTAAAGAGCAAAACTGAGTATAGATGAGCATGAACCCATTAACTGGATCTGGTTTGGGGAATGAGTGTGACTATAGTTCTCTCAATGCACTGTTTTATTCCCAGATGTAGGGAACTTTCTTTATGCTTCAAGACCCAGGTAGACCATTATCTTCTCTGGTACATCTCCTATGCCTTGCCCAAGAAATAACTCATCCTCCTACAATAGTGCATCTATCTATATTCTTGTTTCCTCTCATGGACTGTGAAATCCTCAGGACAAGGTACATAACATATCTATCCTTAATCCTAATGCCACTAGAGATCCTGGAAGTTAGTAAGCCTTCAATCCTATGTAATAAAAGAGTAGTATGCAAATTGATTGCACCTCTGCTACACCCACAAGCCACGCCCACCAGCCAATCAGGAGAGAGTATGCAAATAAACCCCAATCAAGATGGCTGTGGCCACTGAGAGCAGGAGAGAGGCTTGGGTTTCCCCAGCAATGGAGGAAGCCAAGGTTTCCACCTGCCCTTGACATCCTAGGCCTGCACTCAATGCTACAAAGTTTCAATTATATAAAATACATATATCCCAACAGAAATGGTGGCAGCCATGGAGCTGGAAAGAGTAGAGTCTAGGGTTGCCCCTGTGATGAAGGAAGCCAAGCTTTTGCAGCCCTAGTGGGCCTAGGACTCCACTCCAGGCCACAATGTTTCAATTATAGAGTTTAAATAAACCCTAACAGAAATAACTGTCACCACGAAGCAAGCAGAAGGCTTGACTCTGCTTCAGGCTATAAAGTTTCAATTGTAGAGCATAAATAAATCCCAGATACCAGGGCCTCCACTTGAGTCACTGGGGTCTTGGCCAGCCTGCAAACCATCACAGGTCCCTCACCCAGGCCACCCCATGCCCCAAGGGAACCCCCACCCTGATTCAGGAAACCCTTCAGGGCATACAAGCTGGCTCACACTCATGCACCATGCCTCTATCCTATCTAATAAAAGAGGAATATGCAGATTGACCATCACTCCAACACACAAGATTGCTGCCCCTCTCTGGTCAAAGATCCTACCCCCAAGATGGCCACCACAAGATAGTCAGCAGGGAAGGACAGTTGGAAGGGACCAGGCCAGCAGGGGAGGGCAGTTGGGGGTAATCAAGCCTGCAGGGGATGGCAGATAAGGGTGATCAGGCTGGTAGAGGAGAGAAGTTGGGGCAAACAAGCTGGCAGGGGAGTGGTTAGGGGCTGATCAGGATGTCAGGCAGAAGTGGTCAGAGGCAATCAGGAAGGCAGGCAGGCAAACAGTTGGGAGCCAGCAGTCCTGGATTGTTATAAGGATGTCTGACTGTGGATCAAGCCTAAATGGGCTGTCAGATATCCCTTGAGGGGTCCCAGATTGGACAGGGTGAAGACTGGGCTGAGGGACATCCCCTCCCCCTCATGCACGAATATTGTACACCAGGTCTCTAGTAAATATTTGTTAACTTGTAGCCAAAAATAATTAGCTAAACATCTCCCAAATAAAAATAACCGAAATGTCTACCAATTGAGATACACTATCTAATAAAGAGGGAATATGCTAATTGGCCTTCACACCATTGCAAAGATGGCGGTGCCAACAACCAATAGGAATGAATATGCTAATTGACTGCCTTGCCATCAAAGATGGCAGCACCCACAACCAATAAGGAGGGAATATGCTAATTGTTGCCATGCCCTCAAAGATGGTGGCAGCCATAGCCAATAAGGAAGGAATATGCTAATTGACTGCCATGCCCTCAAATATGGCAGTGCCCAGTCCTCTCTGCCCCACCTGGGTGGCACGCGCATTGCAAGGCTGGGCCTGCCTGGGGGCAGGCCCAGCCTTGCAGTGCACCCGCTTTGGGGTCTCCCAGTCCCCTCAGACCCTCAGCTTCTCAGGGCCAGCTCAAGGCACAGGCAAGCCTCAGATGGTGGGTGTCCAGCTGCCTAGGGCCAGCCCAAGTCACAGGCAGGCCTCAGATGACAGCTGCACAGCCACCCAGGATCACCTGAGGCTCAAGTAACCAGGGCTGGCCAAGTCTTGTGCTCCCTTGATTGCCAGGTTGCCTCCTGCCCGTGAAGGCTCCCAGACTGTGAGAGGGGGCAAGACTGGCTGAGGGCCCCCCTCCAGTGCATGCATTTTCATGCACTAGGCCTCTAGTATTTAAATATTTATACAATTAAATACTATACAGTTGGGAGAATAAACAATCTACACACAACATGAATGATTATTGTAAACTGTATGTTGAATGAAAGAGACAAGATACAAGAGTATATACCATATGATTCCATATACATAATGTTTATTATAGACAAATTAATCATAGTAGATAGGATACTGATTACACATGGAGGTAGCAACTGTGAGGGGCAAGAGGGGGCTTCTGAGCTTCTCAAAACATTCTTTATCTTTTTTTTCTGGCTATTTGGAGTGTTCAACTTTAAAAACTACATTAAGTTATAGTTATATATGTGCAAATAATTGGAGTCTATTTTACTCAAATTAAAGCTTGCAGACAAGATAACAAAACCAAGAAAAAACAAATTATTTTAAGTGCAGATGATTTCTCTCAGCTGTAAAAGTGCTACCATTCAGGGTAAAAGAATAAAATTATGGCCAATTGAATAACATACAATATATGCATCTTTATAATTAAAAACTTCCACTAGTACAGCATATGTTAAGTATTTCAAATCAGTTTTCCTCTGTTTTCAAACAGGATTGTGAGTCATAACTTGGAAAACATTTTAATATAATAATTTAGTATTTTTATTTTAATCCCCTTGTTTTTACTTTTACCCTACATTTTTCCATAAAGTTGTATTTTAAGCATACTTGTCTTAATTTGTTTATTCAACTTCATATTGCATATTTACTCTGGTGCAGTGATTCTCAACCAAGAGCTATTTTGTCCCCCAGGTGATATTTGGCAATGGCTAGACATTCTTAGTTGTCCCAGTTTGAGAAAAGGCCAGAGACAGATATAGGTAAACCTCCTACAATGCACAGAATAATTCCTAACAACTGATAATTATCTAGCCCTAAATTTCATTAGTAAGGAGATTCAGAAACACTGCTCATGAATTCAATAATGTTGTTGGAATCTTAAAATTATACTTTTTATTGACTAAATTAATCTCATAGTTTACAGATTTTTGAGATATTAAATTACTTTGCTTAAAGCCAATGATGTTTTTCTATTTAAATTTATTGTTGAAAGTATTACAGATGTCCTCCTTTTCTTCCATTAGCTCCCCTCCTCTCCAGGCCTTCACCACACTATCATTTGTGTCTATGGGTTATGCATACATTAGTGTGTGTATAAATTCTTAGGTTTATCACTTTCTGCTCACCTTTCCTCCTTCCCTCTGAAATATGTAAGTCTGTTGCATGCTTCCATGTCTAGATTCCAAATATAAGTGAGATTGTTTGACGTTTGTCTTAATTTGTTTATTTTCCCAACTGTATAGTATTGAATTGTATATGTAGATAAATATATCTCAGCTGGTAGACATTTTGATTGCTTTCATTTGGGGGATGTTTAGCTAATTTTTTTATTTTTTGCTTCAAGTTAACAAATATTTATTAAGGGCTTATTAACATCCAGGAACTATACTGGCATTAGGATTAATGATAGATATGTTATGTACCTTTGAATCAACATGGAGGGACCTGGAGAGTATTATGCTAAGTGAATGAATTTTCTTTAAAAATTGTATTAACATCTTTTAAATTGTTTATATGCTTAAAAGTGTATGCCCTGGAGTATCTGTTGTTTGTTTTTTTTTTGTTTTGTTTTGTTTTCTTTTTTTAAGGAAAGTTTGAGGAAGATGTTGTTTGTAACAATTTTATTCTTTTTTCTCCAGGCTAGAAGAACAAAAGAATATCTTGTCAGAATTTCAAAGAGATTTAAATGAATTTATTTTCTGGTTGGAAGAAGTGAATAACATTACTACTATTGCACCTGAACCTGGAAATGAGCAGCAGCTAAAAGAAAAACTTGAACAAGTCAAGGTAGTTTCATTTTCCAAAGTCCTCCAGGCCTACTTATATAAAGAATCTATGAATCTATTTTTAATGCTTTTAATCATTGATTTTCTACCCATTATGTTATTGATAGTTCCACACTACTTTTTTCACACTTAAGTTTAACTTTTTTAAACTTTATTTTGTCTTAACCCAGTTTTTTTCCAATATGTGGTAATTTTAAAAGTGTGTGTATATCTATACATACATATATATGTACCAGAGCAGTATTTTCAACTAATTTGAAATAAATTTTAGACTTACTGTAGCAATCCACAGCTCCAAATTATTTTAAAAACTGGAAAGAATCTTTATAGAAATTTCTTAGGGAATATCTTAGTTGCCAAACCAATCCCACTACTGAAGACGCTAGTTAAAAGTGTTCAATTTGCCTGCATAATGCTTTGTTTTGATTTGTTTGGGAGAGATGGCGTTGGTTCACATTCTAATACTGGTTGAACAGACATCCAGTTTATTAAGGTTGTTTTTCCTACCTTCTCCCTGTTATGTCTTCTTATCATTGATTACCTCACCTGGCTGACATTCTCTAACTGTGCAGTTGGATTAACTGTCATGGTTTAGTTTTAGGAAAGAAATTCTAGTAGATCTGCATTACTTTAAATCTTGAAGGAAGTGTGAAGGGAAGGGAAAATTAACATTAATCACCCCCTCTTCTGTGCTAAGTATCAAACGTACTTTTATCTGCTATTTTATTTTCAAGAACATATTGAGTTCACTTTCAAAATGGTTGCTATTATCCTCATTTTGCAAAGTTACAAAAGCAAAGGGGCATGGAATTGTTCCTTTATGAATGATTCATTTGATTTGAACATGCAAATTAGACTCCCATGTCAGCCATGAATTTCTGTGAAATAAAAAACTTATACCTGAGCAGAAAGATAAAGTACAAAAATTATTCCTTTATTCAGGAAACAAATACTGCGTATCTTTTACTTTATGTCAGATATTGCACTAGGTGTTTGAGATTAAAAAATAAAAAGTTTTGAATCAATACTTCATGTGAGTATGTTTATTTCATGGGAAAATGAACTCAATATGTTCTTGAAAATTCATCTTTCCTAGATGTATTCAGTGTCATATAAAGCAATATAATTGATAACTCATTTCAAAGACATATTTAGCAGCATTCATTTATTAATAAATGCACATTGGTTTTTCTTTTCTCCTTATACAATCTGGATCAGTACTGTCCAATAGGAATTTTTTTAACAATGGAAATGTTTTTCATTACCTATTTCAAGTAACCACTGGCTATATGTGCCTTTGATTGCTTGGAAGGTAGCTAGCAAAACTAAGGAACTAAGTTTCTTTTTCATTAAATTTTATTTCATTTAAATTTAAATAGCATCATGTGGCTACTGGTTCTGTATTGAACACTGAAGCTCTAGATGACACAAATAAAGAAAATACAGTTATTAAAACCATCATGGATTTTTACTAGTAGGTCTTGGAAAAAGGCATTTATAATGTGGTGCTGAAAGAATAAGAGAAATTCATAATGTGGAAGAGTGAAAAGTAAGGTTTCATGAATGAAACTTCTCAAGTTTGAATAACAGCGCTATTCTTCATACTTTTTTTTTTCTTGGATATGGTACCTTGCCTCTCTGTCTCAGTTTCCTTCTATATAAGATGAATATAATAGGATCTCCCTCATGGAATTATTATGTAAAAATTAACTGAGATAATATACATGAAGAGCTCAGGACAATGCTTGGTACTTGGTATGTTCTCGGTGTCATTTCTTAGCATGCTATAGCATGGAGGCTTAATGCCTGAGAATATGAGGAATTTATCCAGCTTGTTCTATTTTTGATACACATATGTTTTTATACTCTTAACTCTGTTTGTGATATTATTTTATAGCTGTTACCACATGACATTTTTCTCTTGGGAAAAACACGTACACACACAAAAATCAACAACAACAAACAAACAATAAAACAAAACAAAACAAAAACCTCTAAAGGATAAGATATTATGGTCCTTTCTAGAATAGGTTTAACTACTTGAGAGTGAATGTTTCAGTCTATCAGCTCTATGGAAAACTGTTGGTATTTGAGGTACCAGAGGGCCTTTGGACACCTTGTTTCGTTTTGATAGATTAATCGATAGAGGCAAAGACAAGGTAGTTGGCATTGCACTGTAATTCATTTTTAAAGTTGTTGCATTTGTCTGTTTTAGTTACTTGTGGAAGAGCTGCCCCTGCGCCAGGGAATTCTAAAACAATTAAATGAAACAGGAGGAACAGTGCTTGTCAGTGCTCCCATAAGCCCAGAAGAGCAAGATAAACTTGAAAAGAAGCTCAAGCAGACAAATCTTCAGTGGATAAAGGTTAGACATTAACCACCTGTCACATGTGTTAAATGTTGAAAGTGTTTGTATTTGATTTGTTTCATGGTTGTTTTATGGGTGGGGCATGGCTGGGGGGCTTATATGTAGATTATTTGGTGTTTTTTTTTTAACCTGACCACTGATTTTGACCATATCATTTGTTCTAGATAGGAATAATGGTGATGGTGGGTGATGGTACATTAATGACTAAATGCCAAAATATACATTATTACTTTACATGAATTATTATAAATAATGGGACTAGGAAAAGGATGAAGTAATTAATTCAGTGTTCAGGAGTATAGTAATAGCATTTAAACAAGGTGGCGACAGTCCAGCTCAACATGTTCCATAAATCAAAATTAGTTGCCCTCACATATATTATGGACTTAATCAATGCTAAATGGATACTAACTTCCAAAAGGTGTTTTGTTTTGTTTGCTTATTTATTTGTTATTTATTTATTTATTTATTTACTAGAGGCCCTGTGCATGAAATTTGTGCACTGGGGGGGGGGTAAGGGGGAGGGACAGGGGGTTCCTCAGTACAGCCTGTACCCACTCCAATCTGGTACCCTTGCGGGATTGGGACTAAACTGGCAGTCAGACATCCCTCTCACAATCCGGGACCACTGACTCCTAACTACTCACCTGCCTATCTGTCTGATTGCCCCTAACTACTCAGCCTACCTGCCTGATAAACCCTAACCCCTCTGCCTGCTGGCCTGATCACCTCTAACCACCCTCCCCTGTCAGCCTGATGGCTCCTAACTGCCCTCCCTTACCAGCCTGATTGCCCCTAACCACCTCTGCCTTGGCCCCCACCATCATGGCGTTGTCCCGGAAGGAGGACTAGACAACTGGAAGATATCCAGTCTATCTGGTCTAATTAGCATATTACACTTTTATTAGCATAGATTAGAGGCCCAGTGCACGGCATTGGTGCACTCGCCAGGTGGGAGGCTCCCTCAGCCTGGCCTGCACCCTTTCGCAGTTCAGAAGCCCTTGTCGAATGTCCAACTCATGGCTTAGACCTGTTCTGCTAAGCCAGCAGTTGGACATCCTTAGCACTGCTGCAGAGGCGAGAGAGGCTCATGCCACCGCCACTATGCTCACCAGCCATGAGCCTGACTTCTGGCTAAGCAGTGCTCCCCCTGTGGTAGTGCACTGAACACCAGGGGTTAGCTCCTGCATTGAGCATCTGCCCCCAGGTAGTCAGTGGTCAGTGTGTGTCATAGCAACTGATTGTTCCACTATTTGGTAAATTTGTATATTCCCCTTTTATTATATAGGACTAGTGGCCTGGGACATGAAATTTGTGCATGGGGGGCGTGGTCCCTCAGCCCAACCTGCCCCCTTAGAGGATGTCTGACTGATGGCTCACCCCCATCCTGCCTAAGGCCTAAAGCCTCTGAGGAGGCTTTAGGCCTTGGGCACTCAGCCATCTCCCTGCTCAGCTCAGCTCCAGCTGCCTATGAGCACCTGGCCCCAGGGGCTGGGCGCTCACCTCCGCCCCTGAGCCTGGCCACTTGCTCCATCCCCTGGCTGCCTCCTGTGCTCACTCTGCCCCGCCCCATACCCTGGCCGCCTCCAAGCTTGGGTGGCCCAGGCGCCATGGTGCTCACAGCCGCTACTGCTTTGTCTCCACCCCCAGGGCCCAGCCCTCGCACTGCTTGGCCCCACCCCTCAGCCCCACCCCCTGCTCCTGATTGGCTGGTAGCATAGCCAATCAGGAGCCAAGGTAGGTCACATTTGCACGTTACTCTTTTATTAGATAGGATTATTTAATTACTTAGTTACTTACTTGTAAGTCTTTTTCTTTCTACTTCAGGTAGTTTTTAAATCAAATATTTAATATGTTTATCAAAGTAATATATACTCTTTAAAAACAAGTAGCACATATGAATGAACGTATGATGAAAAGCAGCATCAATTAATTTACCACCATTTATGGAAAGACAATCCTTTACACATGGTACTGCTGTGGCAACTTTGTTAAGTCAAGTAAACATGAATGTGTGAATCTACTTCTGGATTCTCTATTCTCTTGCATTACATCTGTTCTCCAACTACTACCACACTGACTTAATAACAATCATTTTTAAACAGCTTTATTGAGATACTAGAGGGACAGTGCATAGGATTCATGCACTGGTGTGGAGATGGCTTTCAGGGATTGGCCTGCTGTGGGAGCGTTGGTTATCCTTGTTAGCTGAGAGGCTGCAGCAGGAGCAGCCACTCATCCTGGCCAGCTGAGCAGCTGTGGACCTGCCCTTTGAGTGGCTGCTCCTGCTGTGGAGAGCAGCCACTCATCCTGGTCAGCCCAGTGGTGCTCCCTCTGTGAGAGTGCACTGACCACCAGGGGGCAGCTCTTGCTTGCATTGAGTATCTACCCTCTGGTGGTCATTGCTCATCATTTGACTGGTCAACCGGTCATTCTGGTTGTTCTGCCACTCGGCCACTGGGCTTTTATTATCCTATATAATAAAAGCCTAATATGCTAAGTGTCTGGTCATCCAGTTGTCTGTTCAATCAATCAAAGCGTAATATGGTAATGATATCCTAAAGCTGCTCAATCACTCGCTATGACATGCACTGACCATCAGGGGGCAGACAGTCAACCAGGTGACCAGTCGCTATGACGTGCACTGATCACTAGGGAGCAGATGCTCCAACCAGTAAGTTAGCTTGCTATGGTGATCTGGCCAGTTAGGACTGAGTGAGATAGGCCAGACATGCCCTGGAGCCCTCCTGCAGTCCCTCTTCAGTTTGCCAACCTCCTGCATCCCTCCCTGGCCCCAATCGTGCACCAGTGGGGTCCCTCAGCCTGGCCTGTGCTATCTCACAATCCAGGACTACTCATGGGATGTCAGAGAACCAGTTTAAGCCCAATACCACAGGCCAGGCCAAGGGACACCCCTGGTGTATGAATTCATACATTGGGCCTCTAGTATAGGATAATTCACATTCCATACAATTCACTCATTGTAAAGTATACAATTTAATGGTTTTGGTTTATTTATTTTTAAATTGTGGCCAAATATATATAACATGTATCATTTTAATGATTCTAAGTGTATAATTCAGTGTCATTTATTACATTCACAATGTGCAAACATCACCTTCATCTTTTTCCATAACTTTTTCATCACTCCAAACCAAAATTCTGTAATCATTAAGAAAAAATCCCCCATCACCTACCCGTTCAGCCAACTCCCAAAGTAATATTTAACCTGCTTTTTGTCTCTATGAATCTACCTATTGCATATCCTATCTAATAAAAGAATAATTTGCAGATTGACCATCACTCCAACACACAAGAGGGGTGCCCCCATGTGGTCAAAGATCCTACCCCCATGTGGACACAAGATGGCCACCACATGATGGCCAGCAGGAGAGGGCTGTTGGGGTGTTCCAGACCTGCAAGGGAGGGCAGTTGTGGGTGATCAGGCCAGCAGGAGAGGGCAGTTGGGAGGGACCAGGCCTGCAAGGAAGGGCAGTTGGGGGCGATTAAGCCTATAGGGGAGAACAGTTAGTGGTAATCAGGCAGCAGAGGAGGGAAGTTGGGGGAAAATAGACTGGCAGGAGAGCAATTAGACATTAATTAGTCTGGCAGGGTAGTGGTTAGGGAGTGATCAGGCTGACAGGCAGAAGCCGTTAGGGGCAATCAGGGAGGCAGGCATGTGAGCAGTTTGGAGCCAGCAGTTTTGAATTGTGAGATTGATGTCCGACTGCCCATTTAGGCCCAATCCCACTGGGATCCTTACCGGAATATGGTCTAAACGGGCAGTTGGACATCCCTTGAGGAGTCCCAGATTGGAGAGGGTGCAGGCTGGGCTGAGGGACATCCCCCACCTCCCGGACACAAATTTTGTGCCCTGGCCTCTAGTATTTCATATTAGTGGACACATATATGCTATTTGTCCCTTCATATCTAGAGTATTTCACTTAACATAATGTTGTCATGGCTCATCCATGTTGTACCATGTATCAGAACTTTGTTGATTTTAAAGTTTATTTTATTTTATTTTATGAGAGAGAGAGGAAGGGAGAGGAAAGAGAGAGACATTGATGTGAAAGTGAAACATCAATCTGCTGCTTCCTGCTCACCCCTTCCAGGGATTAAGCCCATAACCTGGGATGTACCCTGATGTAGAATCAGACAGACAACTTTTTGGTGCATAGGACAATGCCCAACCAACTGAGCCACACCACATACCAGCCAGGGACAATTGTTTTATTTTTAAAATTGGGACCTAATAATCTAAACCCCCCAACTTTGTTCTTCTTAATTCAGATTGCCTTTGCTCTTTTTGGTTGTTTTGTTTACCAAATAAATTTTACAACCAGGTTGTCAATTTTTATTAAAGCTTGCCAGGATATTAATTGGAATTTTGTTAAATTTGTAGATCAGTTAACATATTTACAATGTTGGTTCATCAAATATTACACCCTTCCATTTTTTTAAGTCTTCTAAAATATCTTTTCAATAATATTAATCAGTTTTCAGTCCAGAGGACCTACGCATGTTTTATTAGATTGAATCCCAAACATTTTACATTGTGATCCTTTTATAAATAGGCTTCATTTTTAATTTTATTTTCTCTTTGTTGTTGATATATAAAATATAGCAGATTTTTGTATATTAAGCACATAATCGGTGTCCTTGCTAAATTCACCTATTGATATTAATAGTTTATAGAATCTTATGTGTTTACTTTATGTGCATCATCATGTCATCAGTAGAGGTAGATTCTCGCTTTTCAATCCTTATGATTTTAAATTGTTTTGTATAGATTAGGACCTACAAAATAATGTTTAATGGAAGTGGTGATAATTGGTGAAAGCTTTCATTAATTTATCTTTAAATGTAATATAGTTGTATGACTTCCTTTGGATCATCTTAATCAGATTAAGAAATTTATCCTCAATCCCAGTTTATTAAGTTTTTATTAGAATAGGTATTAAACATATTCAAATGCTTTTGTATATTTGTTAAAATTATTATATTATTTTTCTCCTTTTTATGAATGTGGTAAATTATAGCTATTGGTTTTGGAATATTCAGGAATTACTAAATAAACCCTATTGGTCATTATGTCTTGTACTTTTTATAGATCTTTGGATTCAATTTTTAATATGTTGGTTAGGATTTTTATATCTTTGTTAATGACAGAAAATGGTCAGTATTTTTTTGTAATATACTCTTAAGCATTGACAGAAATGTTAGACAAGTCTTATAAGTTGAGAGGTACTCTTTCTCTTTTTTGAAAAAATGGCATTATCTCTTCCTAAGATGTTTTGAAGAATTCAATTGGAAAGTCATCTAGCCATGGAGTTACTTTTACAGGATTTTTTTTATAATTGCTGTAATTTCTTTGATCGATACAGTGGATGATTACAATTTTCATGTTTTGTATGTTTCAGCTTTTATAAGTTACTACAGGCCTGGTGCACAAATTCATGCACCAGTGGGGTCCCTCAGCCTGGCCTGTGGGATCGGCCGAATCCTGCTCTCTGACATCCCCCAAAGGGTACCAGATTGTGAGAGGGCACAGGACCCCACCAGTGTACTATCAGGGCAAGGGAGGGAGGGACACTCGAGGTTGGCCAGCTGGGTAGGTCCATGGAAGGGCTTCATGGCATGTCCAACCTGTCTCACTGAGTCCAGATCAGCCAGACCCCAGCAGCAAGCTCACCTACTAGTTGGTGCATCTTCCCCCTGTTGGTCAGTGCATATCATGGCAACTGGTTGATTGGTCAACTGTCTGCTTCATGGTGGTCAGTGCACATCATAGAGAGCAGTTGAGTGGCTTTAGCATATCATTAGCACATTATCCTTTGATTGGTTGAACAGATGACCAGATGACCAGACACTTAGCATATTAGCCTTTTATTATATAGGATATTTTCCAAGATATTTGTCTGTTTCCTTGTCATTTTCTCTTGGATCTGTATACTTTGTTCATACAGCTAGTGACCATTAATATATTTATATGTAAGAATGAGAAAATAGAAATATGGGGAACCTTAACTACCTGGGTGGATCTTGTTGACTGGGATATTTTACTCTATGTACTAAGACAACAAGCTGATTCTCTTGTTAAAAGATAACTTTAAATTCTATAATGCAGTGGGATTTATTTTGTGCCCACAACAACTGCTGAGGTTCTTTCTAGATGCCATTTTCATTTTTTGAGATGAGAACCACACGCTTTTTGTTTTGATTCATGTTTATTTTTGCTTATAGGTTAAGTTTATTAATGAAAGATCTTCAGCAATTATCACCACTTCCATTAAACATTATTTTGCTTATAGGTTAAAGGAAGACCATTCATTTGGGTGGCAATTTTGAGCTAAGTACAAATTTCCATCTATGGACTTTCAATACCCCAATTTTAACTTGCCTCTTAGCCAGGGTCAGATTCCTTCTGTACTCTAAGGCTACTTCTCCCTTACTTTATAAGTCCCCATATGTACCTTCCCCATATCTGCTTTTGACCCTCCAAGGATATTTTGCAACCTATCATCTACTTTTGACCCCAATTTTACTGCCCTATTGGGCATATTTAATACCTGCTAACTTTGTTTTGCTCAAAATATAAGGTAAATTGTCATCCTTTAAAGCAGTAGTAAAGCCATACCAAGAAGATATTGCAGAACTGTAATTTTCATGTAACATGAAATGGCTTTTTTATAACAATTGCCTCTAAAGAATTGCTTGTTATTCATCAGTATCCAACAAAATTGAGAGGTATTAAGAAGGTATATTGAGAAAAGTTTCTGTACATAGATGATTTGCAAAGAAAATAATAGATACTGTATTTTGGATTGTGTCAGGTTATTTATTACAATTTTAAATTGATGATGCTGAAGTTCTTAGATCATTTACATGACTGATCAAATATTTATGAAATGAAAAAGTACCAATTCTTTCACATTAAAATCAAAATGTGTGTTTAAATCTCTATAATTCAAGCAACAAGGTATTTGGAAAAAAATCCCTTTTCTATTTTTACATATGAACACTAACTTTCAGTTATGTGAATCACTGACATAAAACATTTTAAGGTGAATTTTTTCCTACCTAAAATGAGAAGTTTCTTGTTTTAAATATTTCAAAACAGCCATGTAACGACACACACACATGCATATAGAGAAAATCTTTTCTTCTTAGTAATTGAATTTTGTAGCCATATAATGATACAAATAAATGCATTCCTCGTATGAAGAGAACGAGGAGAGATACTGCAAAATGCTTCACCATGCCTCAGTACATTTAAATATTAAAAACGGAACAAAATTATAATTCTAGGGAATGTCAGAGATCTATGTAAAACACACAACAGTAGCTTTGTGAATAGTGAAACATGAGTCAAGGTTTTATGTGTTTTGCAATAGCATAAAAGGTAAGCTTTTTATGACAGAAAATTAAAACTAAAGCTGTAAACACAATCTTGTATAGACATATAATTAAATCATCCATAATATATGTATTCTATCCTATAATTATAATTTTAATGCTATGCTTTTGCCACCAAATGTCTTAGAATTTTTATCTTATTCATTAAGATGAAAAATTTTAATCTTATTCATTAGACATATTAAGAATTAATTGTTTATTCTCAATCTTTATGCCCCTATCCCTGTTGGTTTAAATTTAAGGATAGAAAACAAATGATCAATACCAGATTTAGATCAGTACTCAAGTCAATATTTAAAAATATACTGAGTCATTAGTGAGAGAAAAAATAATAGGGTCCCCTCCCCTGTATTCTCTAGCCCCCTCTTCTATCCAAATGCTAGAAGGTGACAGCATTATATGTAATGGTTGCTGAAATACAAATATACTAATTCCTTAGCAGACAGTGGCTATGAAAATTATCTACTATCACAATTTCTAGTTGCAGGGGCCTTTCTCCATGGCTAATTCATATATGTTGGATAATGTATATTTACCAATTTACCAATTACTTTGGCAGCTTTATGTTGCATTTCTACAAGAAAAAAAAACAATTGGGGGTTAATGTAGCTATATATTTAAGGGAATAGTGGACACTGAAATGGGTACATTGCAAAACTATTAACGTGCCTTGGCCTGGGTAGCCACTCTTTATAATCGAGATAGGAAATGTTGCTTTAAAGTTGAATGCAGATCTTGGTTTAAATTTTATTTTTTATTAAATTTTTTATTGATTAAGGTATTACCTATGTGTCCTTAGTGCCCCCCACACCACCTCTCATGCCCTCACCTCCCTGTTGTCTGTGTCCATTGACTAGACTTATATTCATGCATACATGTCCTTTGGTTGATCTTTCCCCCCCTACTCCTACCCTTCCCTACCTTCCCTCTGTGGTTTAAATTTAGGCTAACTCTAGATAAGTGTCATGAAGTGATACTCTCATTTTTGTCTAATGCGTATCTTCACCTTTATAGTCTTTAACAATAATACCCTTAAGATCCACAGAGTGGGAATATTATTAAAACTAGCCTCTGTGTTTTCCTTTGAGTCTCACTCTATAATTTTCATACACATGTCTGACTCTGTGTTGTTTTCAATATGTAGCAATCATTGTATTTGTACTTTCTCTGTACGTGTGTGAGAGATTCTCCCTCCCTTCCTGCCTCTCCTTATCACTTTCACTCTCTTCCTTTTTCTCTATTATGTTTCTTTGCCTATGAATTGGCATCTTCCTATGTCTATAATGAATCTACTTTCCTATATGCATATATGTTAATTTTCCTTCCTAGGTAGTTTATGTGACACATTGTTTCCTACTCTCTCTCTTTCTCTGATACTTTAGCGTTTAATCCCTTTTTCATCCTTTTCTGTCCTTGTCACTCTGTATCCCTATTCTTCAATTTCTATTATCCTTTTTACACAGTTATGTGTAGGTATTTTTCAGATATCATTATTTACAACCAAAATATTTTTATTACAGTTTATATTCAATATTATTTTGTATTAGTTTCAGATATACATCACAATGGTCAGACAATCATACACTTCACAAAGTTTCATCACTTTTCATTTTTGAATTAGGTTGTATACTTCTGTACTTAGTTGAAAATATGGAAAGCTGCAACATTTACTTTGTAGACTCATAGGATTATACTGATGAAAGAAGCGTAATGAAGCTACATTAATCCCACATCTTCTACATCAGAACACTTAGTCCTAAAAAAGGTTATGTGACATATTTGAGAACACACTGTACGCTATTTAATACAAAAGCTATTTCAAAATAAGTTTTTAAAAAACTTTTTATTGAAGCTCATAATTTTTTCTATAGATAATATGCTAGAAACAAAGAAAAACACAGTTTTCCATTTCATCCTATTGCCTCCCTTAAAAACTGGGATTTCTTTTCATTTAATAAAACTATATGAGTTTTGATTTGCTTTTTGCCTGTGTTGGAAAACTGCATGCTATATTTTTCAGTAATTTTTCAAAACTTTCTTTACTTAAATAGAACTTTTGTGATTGCATAATATAAATATTTATGTTGTTTCAGAATTAGTTATACCAGTATGTCTACATTTTATTGTGATTGTTCAATTTTTTTAATTGTAAGTGTGGCAGTAACAACCTTTTTTAATTTAATTTTTTTATTGTTGACAGTATTATAGATGTCCCCCAATTTCCCTTCCCTCTACTCCCTCTTCCCAGGCTGTATCTACTATTTTTGATGTTAAGTAACTTTACAGATAGGATATATTATACATTTCAATTAGTCATAATAAATTTTCATTTTGTTGAATAACTTTAAATATTTACATCATATTCTGTCATTTATTTGAAAATGGTAAATTACTATTTTAATTTGTTATTCCCTAAACAATATAAAGTAGTGTATGTAAAGACCAAAACATTTTACAAACACAAATAACAAATTTTGCTGGGAAGTGAATTTCAGTTAAGTGCATCTTACTAAAAAAAAAAAAGAATCTGATCTACTTTTACCTAGAAAAACTAGGTTAAAACAATATATATAGCAAAATTTTAATATAAGAATAACTTTTGCACTATTGATAATCATACAGGAATTGTTTTCAAATTAAATCATAAAATATATATTCTGAAAGTGAAAATATAGTGAAACTCATATACCAGACTATTTTCTACAGTATACAAATAACTATGTCTAAATTTTGAGAAATCTGATTCATTTTGTATTAACCTCCAATTATCTTACTTCTAAGTATCTATTCAAGGAGTAAACACTTTAGATTTCTTCTTTTCATTTGTGACAGGTAAATAAACATTTCCGTATATTGCCAGTCATTATTATAATTGTGGAAAATAAAATGGAGAACATTAAATCAAGTCAAAGCTTCACTTTTCTGCTCCTTGTTCAAAAATAGACATCTTCTCCAAGAAGTTGTATTTCTATCAAAGACCATATTCTAGTAGTGATCATCTAATACTGCTTTTAATATAAATTACTTTTTCCCCTAAAATGAAGAATCTTTACAGGAAATACCAGGAAATGTTTTTTTTTTTTTTTTACTTATTTACCATTAAGGCATGTCGTCTGCTATTTCTTGTAAATCCATCATCTTGGAAGTTTCCTTTATGTGTTTAATAATTACATCATAACATTATTTAAGTAATTAAATCATTCAACAAACATTTAACGAGTGACCACTATATGCCATATGCTGTTCTAAACTTATCCTAATTATTTCTTACCCTTGCCTTATTTAAAGGTCATTCAGAATGACATAGGGCTTGACATTATACCTATTCATATCTCTTACTTACAGTTGTTAAATAATTTGAGGCTGAAAGTTTCTTGACTTTGCCTCCTATAATTTCACATTGAAATAGGAATCATTACTATTTGGTATTGTGCTATGAATGCATCTCAGTTTGCTCTGACAGTCCTAGCTTTGCCTGTTATTGCATAATAATTTTAATAACTCCCTGTTCACATGGAGTTATGAGTGTCCCACTTTAGAAGATTACAACTGTATATAGAAAGTCACCCCAGTTGTGAGAACAAACATCAGGCTCTTAGGGGTGTGCCTGGCCCAATACTCAATAATTAGTATTACCATTACTGCTAATGTTCTTAGCAGCAGCAGCACCCTATTCTCTTGACCCTTCAGTGAAGTTGAGAAGTTTGAACTGTCCAATAAAACCGGTTGCCATTAGTACCAAATAAATCACTTTAATGACAGTAAGTTTATAATGACAGGTGGTTTTTAATTTCCCAACCTATTGAAATGTCAGGCAATGCCAAGAATGTGGATCAGACATTTTACAAACAATAAAAGTAAACAAGAGTTGTGAAGAGGCTATTTATCATGGTGATTAAGCATGAGATTTAAAGATTATGGATTCTAGCCATTACTACCTGTATAATCTTTTACCTGCCCTGTCTCAGCTTTAGTTATAATACCCACTAAATTCTCATAGTAATAGAATACACTGTAGATGTGAAAATTAAATGAGCTAGTGTATGGGAAATTAAAACATAGTATCTGGCACATTTCAATTGGTCAAAATATTGTCTTTAGTTTTTAAAATTAGAGGTAATTTTAAAATGGGAAAACATAAAGACCAAGGACAAAATTTTTGTGGAGTAATATTCTTTATTTGTATCGTAGTAAGAGCACTTAATATGAGATCTACCCTCTTAAAATTTTTAAGTGTATAACACAGTATTGTTAATTATAGGCAATATGTTATATAGCAAATCTCCAGAAGTTTTTCATCTTCCATAACTGAAACTCTATACCTATTGGACAACTCCTATTTTCTTCTCCCCCTTGCCCAGTATACACAATTGTACTTTCTGTTTGTATGATTTTGACTGTTTTAAATATAAATGGAATCATATAATATTTGACCTTATTTGACTGCCTTTTTTGCTTAGCATAATGTCCTCAGGTAGACCCATTTTCTTGCATGTGGCAGGATTTTCTTATTTTCTAAGGCTGAAAAATATTAACTATCTTAAACAATTATACATATGGCTCTTGGGGAAAAAAACTGAAACATGTGCTACCATTATAAATTCAAGAGCTGAAAAAGAGAAGGTGAGTTAAAGGCACCATGACTACTAAATGGACCTAGTGGAAGGTACAGAAGATTATATCCAGTGCTCTCTCATTGGTCTGATCCAATTAGTCTCATTATCTATGACCAGCTAGCATTTCAGATAAAATGTGCTGGAAAATGATGGACTTTTTTCTTCTCTTCAGCTATGAAGTCCACATACTCCATCATTGTTTTCAAATAGCAACTTTTTGAAATTTCAACTATAAGCATGATTTAAGATGACCTTTTAAACCCTAGTTATCTTTGCAATCAATCTACTCACCTAACCTCTGTTCTCCACCCCTTTCCCTTCCTCCATTTTTGGTTGTTAGGTACCCACTGATAGAGTGATGAAGAAACGGTTGCATAAAGTTTCATTGAAGCCAGATGTTGTTCTATTAGGAAACCTTAATCTAATACTAAATAACTTGTTCATTTTAATGCAATGCTATGTTTTTTAAAAATGAACAAACAAAAAGCCAGTAGGCATTGTAAAATAATGACACTTATGCAACAACTCATTTCCATATTAAAACTTCACTTTTTTTATATACATATATATGTATATATGTATGTATAAATATATATTATACAGTATACTGATAATGGATACTAAGTATAACACTATTCTTGACAAACTTTTCCTTCCGTTCACAATGAATTTAAAATGAAAAAAGTATAATGATAAAAAAGGATAAAAAATTCATAACTCTGACCTTTAGTGTAACATTTTTTGAAGTAAGTCATTTATTAACACAATAATATTTGCCCTATAGCAATACATTTTAGAAAGGAGAAGAAATCATATAATAAAACGAGATTTTGCTAATATAAAATATTGTTTCTTTTGTTTCTGAGTGCCTTGGCTTTGGAATGACTGGATTATATAGCATCAACCCTAAGACCAGAGGGATTGCTTTTCTAATAATATAGTAATCTTGAAATGATATTAAAAGGAAACTTCCATATGCTAACTTTTTAAACTGAGTTTGAATAACAAATGAAGATTGAAGCTGTATTTAAGAGCACAGATTGTAAATTCTAATCCAGTTTAATTTATTACATCTTATACAAAGCCAACATGCAAAGCAAAATAGTAGTAATAATAATAATAATAATAATAATAATAATAATAATAATAACTGCTATTCTTTTTATAAAAGGTCAGAATCATACCAAAAATGATCTTTTCTGTCAAATCTTTATACCAATGTAACAAATGTGTGAATTTATTCACGGATGTAAAATAATTGAATACTGAATCCTAACTACTATATGTATTCCATCTGACCCCTAGTGCTTCAAACCCTAGAAAAGGGACACTGAATGCTGGCTTGGTTGATGTATTCCATTTTTGTCATAGACCACCAGCCAGGAATTATAACTGATCTGTAATGGGTTTCTTACCTTTCATTGTGTAGAAAATGGATTGATAGATTAGGCCTGGCGCCAGCAAACTGTAGAACCCCAGGTCTGCGGGAAAGAGTTTATCACCCTTTGATGTTATTTCTGTCTCATGTCAGCCAAGAAGGATGAGCTAGGTTATCCCAGAATAAGCTGAATGCCAAAATCAACATTCTCCTCATTTATCCACCTTATAGTTAAGGCAAGGCCAATGAATGGGCTATGAAGAGACTGATAAGTGTCTGCTGGACAAATTGTCTTGCTGCCTTTTAATTTGCTTATTGATATTAGAACTAATTATAAGACATTCAAGAGACAATTTCAGTATTTGTAGCTAGAGAAAATCAATCTGTTTTGCCATAGAAGTAAAAGTATTTGAACTGGATGGAATAGTACAGTTATAATTTGTGAACATTTTCAGTTATCACTGGGAAAAGTATAGCCCATCTCTGGCATGGTTGGTTAAGTGTGGAAGAAAAGAGATATACCAGGAAATGGGCCAGAAACTAAAGTCATTGCAAGGATATTTTGAGAAAACTCCATTTGTCCTGATAGTTTCGATCTGTAGGTTACCTGTGACTGATGATTATACCTTAAACACAGTCTAAAAATAAATTACTTATGAAGGTGACACATTCTGCCTGTTCATGATGTGGGTTACATCATCAGTTTTGAATAGGGCAATAATTCTTGGACCTAGACTTTTATAAAAGAGTGAAAATCTGCAACTCAATCACAATTTAAGTGACCATTGTGAAGATTACTTTTATTTTTGCTATGACTGTTATGAAGTCTAGACCAATACAGTTATCTCTTTGAATTTGCGTTATTGTTTTGCTTATATCAGTGATGTGTATCTTTCTGCTGGGACCACTAATAATGCTGGGGAAAGGAGAGAGGAAACTATTTTTCAGGTGCTCTGTAGGTTCTCATACTCTGGTGACAAATACAGACAAACCTAAAACCAGAAAAATTAATAGAAATGACACTTTATGTTTAAGATTTTATAGGGTTTGAGAGCAGATAAAAAGTTTTAAAGTACTAAAGTAACTGAGGAAGATGATGTTAACATCTTTAATTGTTTATATTGACACTGGAATGCAATGTGATGAAATGATCACCTCTATTTTGAGTGAAGAATCCGTTTTCTTAAGATACTCCTTTCCAATTCCTTACTTCATATGCAGTTACTTTTGAATGTGACCTCAACTGCTATAGTGGTTTGTGTGATGACTGTCTCTGCCCATCTTCCCAACCTCCACACCTATTTCAGTACTAGAAAGCTCACGAAAGTTGCAGTTAATAACATAGTCCCAATGTAGGTTCACTACTCAGTAGCTCATAACTATGGGCAATTTATTTAAATCTTTTTTTTTGCCTCTATTTCCTTATCTTTGCAATGGTGATGAATTCGGAGATATGTTTGCTCATCCCCCAGGTTTTTTAGTAACTAAGAGCTCAATATCTTATATCAGTTGTTGGCAAACCCATTAGTCAACAGAGCTGCAAACTGCAGCTCACAAGCCGCATGTGGCTCGCAAGCCGCAGTTTGCTGACCACTGCCCTATATAATAAAAGACAGATATGCAAATTGACCAAATGGCAGAACGACTGGTCACTATGATGTGCACTGACCAGCAGGGACAGACAGACACTCAATGCAGGAGCTTCCCCCTGGTGGCTGGTGTGCTCCCACAGAGGGAGCACCACTCAGCCAGAAGCCAGGGAGTGGGCCTAAGCTGGCAGTCAGACATCCCCCAAGGGCTCCCAGTCTGCAAGAGGGCACAGACCAGGCTGGGGGACCTCCTCCTGAGTGCATGAATTTCATGCACTGGACCTCTAGTATGCTATAATATTTTGTCATGAGTAGCTCAATTATGGTTACTATTATAAAGTAAGTATCATAATTTATAATACCAGTGGTAAGGAAGGAAGGGTCTATTTGCCAGGTGGTAGAGCAGCATTTTCAAACCTTAATGTACATATAAGCACTTAGGAATTTTGTTGAAATTAGATTTCTAATTCAGTGGGTCCAGTGAAGGTTCAGAGTTCTACATTTCCAGCTTTCAGGTGATGCAACACTCTAGGCCTTGGTCTACACTTTAATTAGTAATATGTAAAGGATGGCAGGCAAGTATCTGTGTGTGTTGACAAGTCCCATTTATTGGAACATCCAGGCAATGTATTCTGAGGCTTTTTCTAAAAATTGTTGTCTATTGGTATGTGTAGAACATATCCATCCAACAACAGAGGATACATATTCAACTTTGAGCAAATGTATGAGTACATCTGACTTATTTATACCTTTTAAACATAGCCCTTTTCAAAATTCAGAACCCATATATGCCTGTGTCATATACCCTGTGCACTCAGATCTATTCCAGTGTCTTTTCTTTCTATGTATATTGCAAGAGTCTGACCTCTGCCCACCTTATTTGGCAGGCTTCCTTGCCCACCAGACTCTGTATAGATTTAGTCGGGGAGTAATATTGACAGGAGACTGGAAAGCAGGAGGAAGGGAGAAGTCAAGGTATTTCTTCCCCTCCTTCACTGCTTTGGGCAATGGCTGATACAGAGCATGTAGCCAATAAATAATAGTTGCTATGAAGTCTTCCTCAATGATTACCTCCACTAGTTTGCTATGAATTATTGGTCAGGTGCCTTTTCAAAGCATTAATCCCGACCTTAGTTACATATTCAAAATCATGTTGATGATTTAGGGCCCTGGAATTATTGAAGAACTATGAGCCAAGCCTTATTTCCATTTCTGACCTTCCCCTAGATAGAAGTTATCTACGGTTACAGAAGTGTTAGGCAACAAACCCCCTAAAACTTACTGGCTTGAAATGATAACCAGTTATGCTTGCATAGTCTATGGGTCAACTGGGCTTTTCTGCTGATATAGCCAAACCTTAGAGGATTTTGCTAGGCCTCTCATGCATTTCCAGTCAGCTGGTGGGTTGGCTGGGACCTGGCATGAATTATGGAAGTCATGACTCATTGGGGCTGTATCACACACTCCTTGCTAGCTGTGTGGTTTCTTTGTGCCTCAATTTCCTGGTTATAAGGGGGAAATGCCACTACAGTAAAGGACTAAGTGAGATATAACATGTCTAAGCTTAGAGCTGTGCCTCTTACCTAGTAAAACAGCAATAAGTATTAGCTGCTGTTAGCTTTGTTTAAGTATTATTTCTACAGAGATAAAAAGTAAAATAGTTTTTCAGACAGTAACACAACTCTAAAACAATAATAATTATAATCTTCTACCTTAATCTATTTTCCCATCAAGCCCTTCAGATATGTCAGGAATATGTATGTTAGTCATTTCATGAAACCACAAATATACTCCTCCACACTGCTTCATTGATTCTAACAAGACCATCTACAGTCACAATATCCCAGGCAAACAAACCTAATACCAATTTGGGGGATGTTGATGGGATTCAAAAATTCCTTGGTAATTTTTTTCTAGTCCATAATTTTCAGACCCTTTGGAATACAACTCTGGATATCTTCCAACATTTTCTCCCCCTGGTCCTTTTCACTCAGGCTACTATCCCAGTGGGACTGTCCGATGTTCTTCCCATTTGTCTTGTGTTCTTCCTTGCCTGTCCTACCCTGCCCAGTCCACCTAGAATGTATGCCTTCTTTCCTTCTCCCTTAAACCACAAATCTCTAAATCTTACTACTCCTTGATAACCTCAGGAAGCCCAACAGGACTCAGCTTATCCTCCTGTGATCCTCAACCCCCCAGCAGTATTTCTCTTACTATGTTCATTACTTTCTACCTCATCCTGTCAGGCAATTGTATCATTCCTTTATTTCTTTACACATCTATGCCAAGTGTGCACTAGACTGTCCAAGAAAAAAAACAACACTTCACTTCGTCCTGTTTTTCAGTATTCCTTCTTCCTAAGAGAATTAGAGTCCTGGCTGTGATAGGTAATAAAAAATAACATGTATTGATAATTTACTGTGTGTCGGGTACTTCCCACATACATTGCTTTGTTAGAAGAAAAGTAACCTAAGGTTACCAACTATCTACCTAGAACAAAACTGAATTTCTTACTAATCTGACACATACTAAAGGGTCAATAAATATTCACTATTAAATTATTTGAGGATTATTGATGTAGTGCTGATTGTAGTGATTTTAATAGTGTGAGTAGAAAAAATAAAATTTTCCAACAAATCTGCATCCATATATTTAGGAAAAGATAGATATTCTGCCCCAATTTACGTGCCTTGAGAGGACACCCCTGGCACTAAACTCCTAGGCAAATGCCACCATCTGTGTGATTTCTTTGAATTTGCCAGTGTATGCACAGCAGATACTATTAGGTTAACCTTTTTTTTCACCAGCATCCTTTTAAAATAGTAAGCACTTTAGCTGTGGAAAAGCTCTAATCCAAAAGTGTAAATGTATATTTATCTTTCAAAACATAATGATTGAATTCTTGCCATATCACATTATTTTACACAATGAGACTACAAAATATGGCTTATAGATGATAATTGTTAACACCAATTAAGAGATTTTATGTATAAGTACAAGCTATAAGATTAGTTATATTAAAATAATATGGATTTTCACCTTCTGTGATAGGTAATTCATTTAGTACTCTTAATGCTGCAAGTGACAGAAAAAATTGTCTCTGATTTAAATAATAAATGTCATCAGAGTTCTGATTCCATTTCTTCACAATTCTATGGGTTCCACTAACCTTTATGACATTACTAGAGGCCCAGTGCATGAAATTTATGTTCAGGTAGGGTCCCTTGGCCTGGCCTGTGATCAGGGATGATCTTCCCTGGCTGCCAGCAGCCAGCCCATCCCCCATTGCTGCCACAGGTCACTCTCTGTGTGTGGGGTGTTCAGCAGGGTGATCAGGGCCCCAGCACCACCTGCATTTGCCACCACCCACCCCAGTTCCTGGTTCCCCATTGGGCGATTGGAGCATGCCAGCTGGCCTGGAAGAATGACTAAGACGTTGGCCAAGAGGCCCTGGGGGCAACTCCTGCATGGATCATTCGCCCCCTTGTGGTCAGTGCACATCATAGCTGACTGGTGACTGCACGTCTGGTTGATTTGCATATTATGATTTTATATAGAGAGATATCAATGCTTTTCAAAGCCAAGCAGGTTGTAATGATCGTTTAAACAAAAAATACATTTTGCACCCAGCCAGTACCAGGAAGTCATGGTTAGATTACAGGGCAGGGTGCATGCCTAGGTTGTGGGCTCAATCCTCAGTGTGGGGTGTGCAGAAGGCAGCTGATCAATGATTTTTCTCTCATCATTGATGTTTCTCTCTCCCCCTCCTTTCCTCTCTCTGAAATCAATCAAAATATTTTATGAATATGTTTTGTTATGGTAGATATGTATATACCTTCAGCACTTATCATTCTTATACATGCTGCCTGATTTCCAACTACCAATGTTTGCTTCTTTTTGCTTGAGCTGTCTTGGAATAGGGCAGAAAGTAGGGGAAGAAAGACCCCTTTAAAGCAGCAGTTTGTGCATGCATACACTAGTCCGTTTGCCCTTCAGTTATGATAACTCCAAGGTTTGTTTACTGTCACGTGTGTTAGCACTTTCAGGCAATATTAATCATCAGTTGCCAACAGTGGTAAGGTAGGGAGGGGAGAGATGAGTTGAAAAAGGTATCCAATTGATATCTATAACAGTGTTTGGACTGAATTTTCTACCAATTAATGGAAGTGAGAAATAATTATGACATTATATCAGCAGAACAACCCAGCTGATCTACAAATTGTGCAAGTGTTAATGGTTGTCATTTCAATTTAGTAAATTTTAGGAGGTTTGTTATCTAACACTTTTGTAACTGTAGATAACTGATATCTAAGGGAAGGCTCATAGTTTTTCAATAATACCAGGGCTTTCCAAAGGTAAGCAGGTTGTAAAGATCATTTAAACAAAAGAAATTTAGGAACCATTTAAAATAGCAACAACACAAAGATAACTTGTCTGCGACATTGTTTATCTTTATCATTGATCTACTTAAAATTTGAGAATGGATGTTAGAAATGTGTGTGCATGGAATCTGAGTGGTTTTATTGTTTCATCTGAATATGTATGTAGTCTCTTTTTCTGAAATATACATTTTACTTGTAGAAGTAGAGATTTATATTCACGTTTGCTTGTATATTCACAGAACTTTCACATAGTTTTTAAAATAACTATCACTAATTTGGAGTGGGGATCACATGGAGCAGTGTTTATTGTGGCAGTAATTCTTATCTTCCATGTTTTTTTATATATTTAAAATAGCTGGTTTTATACCATTTCAAATGCTTTTGAGAGAAAATAATCAAAATAAGAGATTGAGAAGATGAAATATTTGTCTCAAACTGTAGTCATTTTTTATTTGAACAAAAACTCAAACAGAACATCCAAGTTTTCTTTTCACAGCAGTGCTGTTCAATATGGTAGCCACTGCCTACCATATGAGCACTAGAAATGTGTCTAGTCCATAATGAAATGTTCTATCAGTATAAAACATCAGTTATCAAAACCATAAAAATAAAGAGATCACACCAATAAGTTTTATATTGAATAAATGTTGAAATTATAGAAGTTTGGCTATATTAAGTTAAAGAAAGTATATTAGTAAAATTAATTTTGTCTGGTTCTTTTTACTTTTTAAATATATACAAAATTCAAAATTACATGTGTAGTTTACATTATGTTTCTAGTGGACAGCATTGTTCTAGACAAACAATGGTATAAGCAATATTGAGGGAAGTAATAACCTGAGCTTTTGTCCCTGTATAGAAGAAATTAGATTAACTTTATCAAATAGATTAGCCCCTAGTTACTTAGAATTGAGTTATTCTGTTTTGTTGGGAATAGGTTTTTATTCAAAATCTCTGCCTGATGTAACCAACCAACTAATCAACAAGCAAACAAAAACCCTGAAGAGGAACATTCACTTTCTGATTCTATTTAACACACCTAATATTGAAAAGAAAAACAGTGTGTATGCAGAACCAGAAGCATAAGAAATATAATTCTTGGATTTCCTGTAGACTTATAGTGGAATGCTTGATACCTAGAAGATGCCCAACAACTCATTATTATTTTTGGTATCAAATCAGTTACATTTTTACATTAAACAGTAGCAACATCTGAATGCTAACTAATTTTCATCACCAAATCAGCAAATTATATTGCTAAGCCTGTCCTCAGCTTGCTGGTTTAATCAGCAGTGTCATCGGCACTACTATCTCCAGATTTTTCAGAACTTCAAAGTGTATAAACCAATATATATTTTCATAGTGTTTCCTACTGGGATGTTAATTCATTTGAGTCTCACAAAAGTTATAGGAGGTGGATATTGTGTCCGTTGTTCTGAATAAGAAATCCAGGTTCATCAAGGTTAACTGACCTTGATTAAGATCAGCATGTTGCCAAGTGACAGTGTTTACTTTTTCACTGAACTTTGTATATCAAAGAGGTTTAAAGATTTAACCTTGGATAGCAGGAGTTAAGGGGTGAGTATTTTATAGTGTAATAATAATAATCACCTTAATAATCACCAATTTAATAATCACCAATTTAATAACAAGGCAGGGCTGCTAGTCATCTCTAATAAAGAGAAATTAGTTTAAAGTTGGTTGATTGGTTGTTTATTGATAGAATTATTAGTTTTCAGAATGAATTCATTAGAAAACTAAAACACTGGGTTTATTCATTTGATAAATAATTGAATATTTATTATGTGTATAATATCACATTAAATGGATACTTAAAATGAATATTATTTACATTAAGGTAAAAGACAGAATAAACTTTAGTCCCCTATAAGCCCCCTGTAACCTTAGTCTAGCTGTAAAGATAATCAGGTGCAGAGTTGATATAGCGAAACAGAGGGCAATAACATGGGAGATTTCCAAGTATAGACAAATGCATTCTCAAATACATTACAAAGGAAGTAAAATTGCCTTGAACCACAGTGTTAAGGGAATCCCTCATGCAGACATTGTTCAAGTCTGAAGTAGAATTTGAAGAACTCAAGAGAAGATGAAAGAATATTACAGATGGAAAAACTATAAACAAAATATTATAGCAGGATTGTGCTTGAATACAGTCAGGTGATTGTGTTAGAAATCAGAAATGCATGTTTAAGCAGAAGTTTGAAAATATTTACTTGCCAAGCTAAGGGACCTTGACTCTTTCTCTTCTGAGTGTGATTGTTTAGCACTACTGTATCCCATTAATGACAATAGACTCAACTGCTTGTAGCATTAGCCCACATCAGAGAGCTAAGTGATCTGCTATATTATTTTACCCCAACAAATCGTTTATGATGAAAGGCCTTGGCTCTCCTGGGTAGATGGTATGTCTCCCTGGTAGAGTACAACAGAATCTCTGGAAGAGCAGGTAGTTTGAACATCAAGAAAACCTGGTAAGTCAATCTAGGGGTGGATCCTTGTTTTAAAAAATGAGTTTTGTTTTAGAAACTCACTCTGGTGACAATACAGAGGTTGAATTATAACAGGTAGAGACTAAAAGTCTAAAAACAAGTTTGAGATTTTTTTTTGCAACAACCCAGATGATAGTCTCCTGCTCAGGGGATGTAAAAGATGAGGCTGTATGTTTAAGAGACATTATGATGCAAGATAAACAGACATTAGAATAAACTAAATCTGGGTGACCAAGAAGAAAGACGAAAGGGAACTCTGAAATGCAGATACTGCAGTAATTGTGGGCTCTGTCTATGAAAGAGGAAATGGGTTTAGGGAGGTTACTGGACTCAACTGAGAGCCCATAGCTCCTAAGTGGTAAAGCAGATCATTAATGCAGGGCCTTTCACCTCCCATGTTATTTGTTTTATTGCACTTTATACTACACTTGACCAGTTTTAGAGTTAGTACATTTGAGGTGAAAACAGATATAGACTGGAAACAAAATGTTAACAGAAATAGCCTTTTATATATTCTTATTTGCTTGCTACTAATAGACATTGCAGTTTGTGGAGATTGTAGCAGAGATGTTTATATTATTGGGATCTAGACATCTGTTTATAAATCATAAACATAAAAATTAGATTTTTATATCAGGACTCCATTACAGATTTACTGAATTAGATTCTTTCGTGTGGAGCTTAGATGTGCATGTTAAAACAAAACAAAACCCCCTACACAATGGATTCTGCTATGGGCTCTTGATAGGAATTTTATGGTTAAGAAAAGAAACATTACTCTATCCAATGTTTATTGTCATATTTAAAATTAATTGTAAGGATTTTGTTGGTCCTGCTGCTTTCTGAAGTCTTAGGGATACAAAATCTATATTTGAAAATCACTATCATACTTTAGAAATGTATTTATATTTACCATGTGTTTTTATGTTATTTTCTTCAATTTTCATCACATATTTGTTCATCAATTGGTTTTGATGGACTTCACTTTCTTTTAATCTGGCAGATGAGATTTCTCCCTCCAAAAATCAATAGGAGCCTGCTGATTTTATTTATTCTAATATAAAGGCACATAAATTGAATATGGCCGTAAAAGGTTAAAAAGTAAGCTTGTTTTTCAAAAGACTAGATTGTCAATTGAAGCAGAAAATTATATTCAGTGCATTGGATTTATGCCTTGTTTTAGATTTCTCCAACCAATTTAGAAATGCACTTTCTTATAAAATTGAGATTATTACAAATCCTATGCTAAGCAGCTGAAATAATGTCTCTATGCCAAGGTCATATTTTTAAAGTTTGGAGGAGAACATAATGCAATTGGAATATAAGTTCATGCAGGTACTCCATATAATTTTGACATATTTTAGTAACTTAATTTTTTACCTAACATTGTCTTCATTTTTTACTTTACCTTTGACAATGTTTCATACATATTCATTGCTTGAAAGAAATTAAGCAGACGTTATTCTAAAGTCAATATTGAGTCTGCTAATGAAAATGGTTAAGTTAATTAACTAAATGGCAACCTTCACTGAACTTATTCAAAGCTATTTCCCTTCCTGATGTGTTTTCCTGAAGAAATGATGCATGAAAATTAAACTTTTATTTTTGGTTGTTCTGTATCAGCCTCTAAATTGTTACTTTACATGCTACAACCTGTTGCATGATGAGTAATTGTGAGATCACCTCAATTTAATGGCAACAGATCAAAGATAAAGTCCTAATTTAAACCATAATCCCTTAAGAATTGATCTTTTGAATGTTGTTTTATCAGTCAGTGCATTGTTGATATACAGTTGATATATAGTAGTTGATAACACTCTGTCATGGAATTGAAATTTGCTAAGAAAATAGAACTTAAATATTCTCACACACAAAAAAAGAAAGTATCTGAGGTGATGGAGGTGTTAATTAACTCACTGCGGGGAATCTTTTCACAATGTATACATATGTTGAATTATCATATTATACGCTTTACATATCTTATAATTTTATTTATCAACTAGGGTCCCAGTACACGAAATTCATGCACTGGGGGTGGGTGGTCCCTCTGCCCCCCCAAACTGCCCCCTCTCACATACTGGGAGCCCTCAGGGGATGTCCAACTGATGGCTCACCCTCAGCCTGCCCAAGGCTTTAGGCCTTGGGCACCCAGCCATCGCCTGCTTAGCTCAGCCCAAGCTGCCTGCGACCACCCGGCCCCAGGGGCTGGGCGCTCACCACCACTTTTGCTCACAGTGCCCGGGGGCTAGGTGCTCCCTGCCACTGCCACCACCACCACTGCTACTGCTGCTGCTGCTTCCCCTCACAGTACCAGGGAGCTGGGTGCTCGCTGCCACCACTGTTTCATCTCCACCCTTGGGACCCTGCACTCACGCTACTTGGCCCCATCCCCGTTCCTGATTGGGTGGTAGCATAGCCAATCAGGACATAAGGTACACTCACATTTGCATGTTTCTCTTTTGTTATATAGGATTATACTCAATAAAGGTGAAAGAAATTAGATCACAAAGCTAAACTAATGTTTTTAATGTAGAAAAGTTGCTTTTTTAAGTCATAGTTAGATAACCTCATGTTTTGTTTGGTCAATTTGTTTTTGTTTATGCATCCGTAAGAAATAATATTCTTTAAAATGAAAGAAAAAACACATTTTAGCATTGCCTAAACTGAATTGTTTACTTTAAGAAACTATAATTTTTTTCTATACTTAAAAAAAATGAAAGTATAAACTGAAGTAGCCCTAGCTCAGTTGGTTAGAGCATTATCCCAATATGCTAAGGTTGCAGGTTTGACTCCCTGTCAAGGCACAGATAAGAATCAACCAATGAATGCATAAATAAGTAGAACAGCAAATTGATGTTTCTCCCTTTCTTTCTGTCTAAAATCAAGCAATAAATAAAAAAATTAAAAATAAATAAAAGTAGGTTTAGGTTTTGTGGAGCTTGCAGTGTATTATACTTTGGCAGTTAAGTCAAAGACTACAATATTGCAAATACAAAATTAGGTGTGAATAGGAGTATCTTTTTTACAAAAAGATAATAAATTATCACACATTTTAAGAAGCTGACACTTCCCTCATACATTCCTGTCTCCCTGGCTGCATCCGCTTTTAGCACCTCTCCATGTAAGAGAATAAAATAATAATTTCATTTTTCATCTTATCTAGCATGGTTAATTAAAATTTGGCCTTTATTGTTGATAATTTAGAAAAGTTTCTTTCACATACATGACTCTTTATTGATGATGTCATTAAGGAAAACACATAGCTTGCAATAAATCAAGGACTATTTATCTTTTCTTTTTAGAAGAAATGGAAAGGATCATGTCTTTATTTCAGTGAACTCAAAAACAGAACCTAAGATAGGAAATTGAAAGCAGCAATGTTGGTCTTCAGCAGGAGTGAGAGATTAGGGTTAGTGAAACAGGAAAGGGGAAATCCCAAAAAGAATACTCTCAGTTTCAGAGAATTCCCTGAGGCAGAGTAAAGAGGGAGATGTTGGCAATGTGCAAAGGAAATATCCATCAGACCCCAGCTATGTTAGAAGTGATACTGGCTTCCAGTCTGTTATTCTAGTAGGTGAGATATTTGAAAAATCAAATGATCTCTGTCTGTTATTACTGGGGTTTGCTTTTTAATGGCTTTAGATCTCCTTTTATGTTAATCTTTCTAAAGTCTGCATTGTTGAAATTAAAAAGTATTTATCCCTATAGAATAAGTTCAATACTTTGTATGAATAGTACACAAACTCTCCAAACCTAGCCATCTGCCACCATTTTATATCATATTCTCATCCTAGCTAGGGTTGCAAGAATTAGCAAATTAAAATATAAAAAGCCCAGGTTTTTTAGAACAAGTATGTCCCAAATGCTGTTAAAAAAAGCACTAAAAGGTATGCATTATTGCCCAGCCAGCATTGCTTAGTGGTTGAGCATGAACCTGTGAACCAGGAGGTTACAGTTCAATTCCTGATCAGGACACATGCTTAGGATTTGAGCTTGATCTCCAATGTTGGGTGTGCAGGAAGCAGCCAATCAATCATTCTCTCTCATCTCTCATGATTGATGTTTTTACCCCTCGCCCTCTCCATTCTTCTCTAAAATTAGTAAAAATAGTAAAAATTTTAAACTGTTCATTGCTTCTTTGAAATTCAAACTTAAATGGACATTCTGTTTTTGTTTTTTAACCTGCCAGCCCAAATCATAAGTACCCAAGTCATAAGTAACTCTTTCCTATTCCCCACACATTGCATTGTCAAGCTTTAGCCAATATCTCTCCTTTCCATGGGTTACCCAGCATGGCCTTTGCCAGTTTAACCATTAATACACAACTCAAATAAGGGCTCCTCTGTGAAATCTCCCTTTCCTTCCTGCCACTTGTCTCTCTTATGCCTTCAGAGTGCTTTATGTTGGTCTTCATTAAAGTACTCATTACTTGGTAATTTAATTATGTGGTAAAATGTCTATTTTCTTCCTGAATAAGTGCTCATTGAAAGAAGGAATGCTTTACTTAGCACACTCCCCTGGTATATCAAAGGCTCTAAATAATTTTTAACTGTTAATCAATTCAACAGTTTATTTAAATGATTTTTAAAATTTTCAGAACTTGTTTTATTTAATTTTTTTCTTGGGTGTGCAGGAAGTACATATATATAAAGAAAAATATATAGATTAATGCAATCTGGTATCCTGAGTAACTAATATAGAAATAATGATTAAAAAACAAAAACAAAACGTGACTTCAAGTTCATAGTTCTTATTCCAGTTTCAGTTTCTACAGACATTAGAAAAAATTACAGTATCTACTGTTTTGAAGTCTTATCACAATGAAAATATTAAAATGCTAGTCCAGCAGAGGTGCTCTAAAGGGTAAGCTGTCTTTGTGTGTCTCAGAAGAGTATATACTTGCCTGGCCAGCATGGCTCAGTGGTTGAGCATCAACATATGAACCAGGAAGTCACAGTTTAATTCCTGGTCAGGGCACATGCTCAGGTTGTGGCCTCAATCCCCAATGTGGGGTGTGCAAGAGGCAGCCGATCAATGATTCTCACTCATCATTGATGTTTCTCTCTCTCTCTTTCCCTCTCCCTTCCTCTCTGAAATATATATATATATATATGCTTTTGAGGCAGCCTTTAGAGAATGAATCAGGGATAAGCTAGGAGCAAGTTCTGTGTTTGTCTTTCAGAGGAGTGTTTCTTTCTCTTTAAATTCACAAACACTGTCCGGATGCCCCCCAACTTAAGGCCTCTTCTGTGTCTCAGAACTTGTAGTATGGATTTCCCTAACCTAATATTGAAAGTGGTGGCTTTCAAGGCCTGAGAATGACTTGTGTCTCAGCTTTCTCTTGAAAACCAGAGCCTAAAAGTATGCCATATCATCAGTTATGCAGCTGCAACCTTAACCAGGAGATGCACCTCTTGTACCAGCAAAGCTCTTGATCTGTACAAAATTATTAGCCATTTGGAGTCAGTTATCACACTAGGTCCATGATACAGGTTATCTGGCAGGAATCCTGGCTTTGGAGGAAAGATTTTTGAATCCCGTAAATAAATTGCTGAAACACCATGTCACTTGATTGTGTTTAGCATGGATCTAAAATGGCTCGGTTATGCTCTGTTATATTGTTCACTATCTTACTGTGAGGAAAATTAAGCTTACATCTGCTTAGGGTGACAACGTAGCCCATTGTCGTAGGATTTTCCACATTTTAGGTCTATGTCACAGGCTCCTAATAAACCCTCAGAAACATCTGTTTTGTTCCCAGACGTCCAGGTGTCAGGCTGACACATTCTGTGTTTCCTTTAGACTCAGTGACACACTTGTCTCTGTTCTCTGCCAGAGATGAAATTTATTCACAGACCATTCAAGCTAGAGAAGGCACCCCAGAGCCAGTCTAATCCAATCTCTACATTTTTCAGTTGAAAAAAATGAAATTCCATTGATATTCACTGGACAATCCTAGGTGATATTGGAACCAAGGTCCTTTGGCTTTCAGTCCTCTATTATCAACACACCGCTCTCTATGCAGTATTGATTCAAATCCCCTGACTCTCATTTCCCTTTCCTTGCCATAAGCCTCTCTCTATTTCCTTCACTGGGTTATGCTTCTCAGCTCTGCTGCAGAGGAAGCCACCACCAGCCTTCCTCATCTGAGACCTAGGAATGGACCCCATGTCTATATCTCCCTCCTTTTTCCTGTTTCTTATGTAACAGTAATATTAGCCATTAGTAGTAGCTGTTCCTTTGTTCAGGAAAGAATATAGTTGCATGGTATGCAGTTTGGGTACCCAAAAAGGTGGACAGCTGTGATGTGCAAATGAAGCTGCACAGCTCTGGCTTGTAGGAACAGCATGCTTTGGAGACCATCCAGAGGCCTTAGCATGAAAGTGTAATTAAACTTATAAACCAGAGAATAAGAAATGGAATTAACACATGAGGTTGCTTCATCCCAAATGAGTATAAGAAACACTTTGGGAACAGCTGGATACATTTGAGACAAGCTAGTAATTTGATGCGCCTTTGTACTGCTTGCTTAAAATATTTCTTTGGCATTTATTTAGTGGAGGGAAGAAGATATCGATTTTCTATTTAGTAAAACTTTACCATTTACTTTTTGTTAAAAGAAGGAAATTAGTAGATATACTAAAAGTCGCGTGCCCTTTTTACATATATGGATTTTCTTTTTTATACTTTTCTGTCATTTCTAGTGCATAGCGTTATTATATATCAGTGCTGTCCAGCAGGAATATAATGTAAGCCACATATATGATTTTAAATATTCTGTTACCACATTAAATAACAAAAATAAATAGGTGAGGAGAGAAGCAAGATGGCAGCATAGGTAAACACCTATACTTGCTGCCTCTCACAACCACGTCAAAATTACAACTAAAAGGCAGAACAACTACCACCCAGAACCATGGAAAAGCTAGCTGAGTAGAAGTTCCAAAACTCGAGAGGTGAAGAAAGCACACTGAGACTGGTAAGAGGTATGGAGGTGCCGAAAGTGATGGTACGTGGATGTGCTGCTCTTTTAATTGGGAGGGAGATACAAGCTCCTGCTGGCTCTGAACTCCAGTTCTGGGTGAGACTCTGGGGGACCCTGACACATATGGGAAAAACTGGTCTGTCTGGCATCGGGACAGGAACTCGAGGACAGCTTTCTCTCAGAGGTGCTTGCAGCAATCATTGTTCCTGCGTGGGAGTGTGGAACTCGGCAACCCGGACCTCTCCAGTTCAGGGCTGACTGGCAGCCATTGCTGGTGATTCCCAGAGACCCTGTCCCATCCAATTTACAACCTCACCCAAGCTGTATGCATCAGTTTTTGCATATGAATGGCCTGTCCTTCCTCAGCCTAAAACCTGTCAAACTGCAGATAGGTCAGAGAGCCCCAGAGCTTTCAAAATAAAGTCCAAGGCCTAGCAGCAGCAGCCTGCTTTGCTTCACAGCTGGGCCTCATCTGGGCACTTACAAACCCTATACAAAGAGGAGGAATATGCACATGTCTCTGTAGCTCCTGCTGAACGGTCCCAGATGGTGGCTGACCTTGCACCTCCTTTGAGATCCAAGAGCTAGTGTACACGATGGTCAATTTCAAATAGATGCATTGTAGGCACTTAAGAGCCACATGTAGCTATTGACAAGCATATTGATCAGTGAAGTTCAGTGCTCATCAAAGCTAAGAGTAATTTACAACATATAATAACAACCTTTTTAATTTTTATTTTCTGGCTTTTATGTTGGTATACCATTTCCATTTATTTAAAGTTCCTTGCTCTGTCTTCTTTTGCTTTTTTCTGAATTGTACAACTTCTGAGAAAGCAAATAAAAGGATTTTAAAATTAATTAATACAAATAATTTGATCTTGCTCAACATTTACCACTTAACAATATTCAGGTTCCAATTTGTAGCTGATTGCCATTTAGGCTTCAGCTAGCTGGTTCCAGGTGGGTGGCCAACAAAACCAAACATTTGCACATACTGGCCACAAACTTCCTCAACAACAAATAGGCCAGGAGGATTGTGGATTTTTAAATTTTTTCCAATGGAGGTGGCTGTCTTGTGGGTAGTTGAAGTTACCTGAGGAGCTTGCCAAGAAGACATGAATTAATGGATACTACAATTAAATGTTTTTTTCTCAAACATTGAACGCCAGGCATCACCTCACCAATCCACTCCTTAAAGCAGCTCTGGAAGCCAGGCAAGGAAAATATTTAGAAAAACTGGAGGTTGAACCACAACTCCTTGGTTATCTAGAGCAGGAGTCAGCAAACTCTATAAAGGTGCAGAGAATCAGTATTACAGGCTTTGCTGGTCAGAAGGTCTCAGCAGCAACTATTCAATATAAACGAATGGGCATGACCACGCCCCAGTAATACTTTATTCACACCATACATTTGAATTTATATGCTGTGAATAAATTTCACATAATTTTATGTATTAAATGTCTTTTGGATTTTTTGTCAATTACTAAATATCTAACATAATCTATAATAATAAAAGCATAATATGCTAATTAGATCAGATCTCCCCAGACAAAGTTGGGGCTGCAAGGGATGGCTGGCAGTTGGGGGAAGGAAGGCCTACTCTTGCACTAATTTCATGCATCAGGCCTCTAGTGTAAAATAAAATTCCTAGCTCTCAGATTATACAAAAACAGAGATTGGTTGGATTTGAACCATGAGCCATAGTTTGCTTCCCTCTTCCCTAGACTCTCCTTGAAATGGGCTTATAGAAGCATTCTTCACAGAAAACTAAATTATTGACCCTGACTTCTACCTAGATTTTTCATCTTTTTCAAAAGAAATCAAATATTTATTTATCTCTTCAAAATTCTTTCTTGCTCTTTACTGGCTAGCATGAAGAGACCCACCCATCTTTGAGTTGTATGTCCTTTCCTCATATTGTCAGTACACCTAGTAAACCTTCTACTTAATATTTGCTAGTGGTATGTCCTCCCATTGTTGTGTTCCAACCCAATAAACACCCTCCCTACACATGACCATTTCCAGGAGTTGGTTTTCTATATCATATTATTATTTTATTTTTCAATCAAATTAAAATTCCCAGGGATATCGATTTTCTTTATTGTTAGGCATGTTTCACTAAGTGGGTAATACAATATGCATTTATTTCATAGTATAATTGATAATGCATCAATTTGCAACAATATATACTATTACACAAAGAAAATACAAATGTGAATTTTGCAGATTTTCTGTCATGTGTTTCAAAATACTAAAATCTTGATGATTTCATTCAGATGAGAGCAAAGAAATAGGATTCTAACATGATTTTCTTCATTTAGGGAATCAGTTTTGGAAAACAACATACGTTCTAGCCGGAAAATGTTGAGGTTAAGAGCAGCAATTCATTGTCATGTCAATAAAACTTTCAAATTTGTGTATATATTTGAACATTCCTGGAAATTATTTTCTAAAATATTTTTTCTGCTTTAAAAATAATTCATGAGGATTTATATATATATAAATAATTTCAGAGGGGAAGGAAGTGGGAGGGAGAGAATCTGAAACATCAATGATGAGAGGTAATCATTTATCAGCTGCCTTCTGCATGCTCCCCACTGGGGATTGAGCTGCAAACATGGGCATGTACCCTGACTGGGAACTGAAATATGACCTCCTGATTTATAGTTCAATATTCAACCACTGAGCCACACTAGCCAGGCAATAATTCTTTTAGACACATCAGTTCTGAAATAAATACTGTACTATGGCTTGCAGCACTCTCCAATGCAATCTTTTACAGCAATGGATATGTTCTCTATCTGTGTTGTCCAATACACTGTGACTTTTGAGCATTGGAAATGACAAGTGCAACTGAGGAGCTTATTTTTAAATTGTATTTAATTGTATGTAACTTTAAAGTCATTTTTTAAATACTTTTGTAACTTAAATAATCAAATTGTTTTTAACTGAACTTCAAAAATTGAGGCTATGTGATCATGTAATTTTACCTTTTAATCTCTGAAATCCATAGTCTGGAAAATAGTGATTTATATAAATGAACAAAGGAGAAGTGTCTGGTTTTCAAAAATCGCTGCAGAGATGGTGTGGCTCAGTGGTAGAGTGTTGACCTATGAATAGGAGGTCACAGTTTGATTCCCAGTCAGGGTACATGCCTGGGTTGCAGGCTCCATCCACATTGTGGGGGGGTACAGGAGGCAGCCCATCAATGGTTCTCTCTCATCATTTATGCTTCTCTTTCTCCTCCCTTCTTCTCTGAAAATAATAAAATATTTTAATTACTACTAAAACACCTAATTTCATCTGGCCAGTGCTGCTCAATAGTTGCATGCTGACCCAGGAACCAAGAGGTCATGGTTTGATACCCAGCCAGGACCCATGCTCATGATGTGGATTCAATCCCCTGTAGGAGGCATGCAGGAAGCAGTCAATTGGTGATATTTCTCTCTCCTCAATGTTTCTCCTTCTTTATTAAGCTCCCTTCCTCTGTCTCTAAAAAAATCAATTAAAAAACATTTAAAACAACTCATTTTAACTGACATCTCGAGAACTACTTTAAAAATATCTAGCTGTTATATTTCTTATGAGTCCTGTTGCTTAGGTAAACTTAGGTAAACAGATCCTGGCTTAGTTTTCTAGAATTTTGATCAAACAAAACAAATGAATAAAACATACATACATTAACCCCCAAAAAACAAAATTTCCTGAGAATCTAAAGGACCTTTCTCTGTAATGGTCGGTCTGCTGCTAAAATCCTTTAAGCAAATAAAAACACATATTGCTGATGGGAATGTGAGGATAAAATAGCTTCTTCCTTGTTTTAGAAAGAGTATGGGCTGGAAGATAGCAAAAGAGGAAAGCATAGGCTTAATTTGTAACAACACAGTCTGTAAAGTGTGTATATATCATATCAAATTACATTTTAATGTCTTTGTGAGTTTTATTGTCCTCGGGGTTTAAACAGTATGTGATCAAAATCACATCATATAGTAAAGAGTGTGTGGATAGGTGGATAGTTAGGTGGGTGTAAATCCCAATAAAATCCATTATAGAAGATAAATGATAGCTATTGAAGTTTGGGCAAATCAATTTCCCCAATTCGTTTTATTTGTCTAATGCTTCTGGAAGCCCTTATAGGGCTTGTTACCTAACTTTAGGATAAGTTTCAATCAAGGTAAAGAGTCAAAAATATTTTCCATTAACTATGTTTAATATTAATAATTATTTGTACCATGGAATTAGTTGCTTATACTGCAAACTAAGGAATTAATGAATAAGAATACTAATCTTGAACACCAAGGTTTATTTAAAAGCCAATATGGGTTTAATGTGGTAATAAGGACTGAGTTCTCCAAAGACTACAAACCTGTTTATTGTACAACAAATTTTACTGACTTTGAAATCTCCCTCGAAATATTCATTTATCTCACCATGTGTTATGCATTTCAGATCTTTAGCAACAATAACAAAATTCTGATGTGGTAATGAAGTGGTTAGGCAACGAAACTAATATATACTGTGATTTCATACCTGAAACTTAGACTTCACAAGTGTATTCACTTAAAACTGGAAGCAATGTAGGAAATAAAGATCTTTAAACATTGTAAGTAATGACCACATGCTGTAAAGAGAAAATCCACTTACTTTTCAAGTATAATCCTAATTAGTTATGCCATTGGAGGGTGACTGTCCTAAAATGAATTGTAATTGGTCATTTGAAAATTGTATATGGATTTATAATTTTTAAATGGCTGGTGGCATGTAACCATAATGTATTTTTTTAGTTTTATGGTCATTATTCTTTTATTAAATTACCAGAGGGAAAGAAAATAAATGACCTCCTACTGAGGGACATTTTACCATGAGACCAGTTGTAATAAAACAAGAGCATTGTGCCTGAGAATATATCTTTCCTAAGTTCTGGTTCTCTAGTAGTTTTAATTTTCTGAGGTTGAAAAATATGCAAGGTGAAATGAGGTCTCCAAATATTTCATACCACACATATTTTATCCAAAGGAAGATAATGGTCTACTTAAATAATTTAATCAGCATTGCTAAATTTGGAGAGGTGTTTTTTTTTTTTTAATCTTTGGTTGAGTTCAAGAAAGTATTTGTTTAAAATGCATTCTGAGTGTATAGTTATTTAACATTTTTCAAGGTGGAAGGGTATTGGCATTAAAAGTTATACTTAGTCATACAACAGGCAACTTGAATCAACTAAAAAAGCAATAGATTTATAGATACCATATAGGACTGTGGCCAGAAGAAAAATAACTTACTGGGTAAATATTAACTGAATTGCACGGGCAGTATTCCTGCCAATGCTTTAATTAAGGCATGCCCAGAATTGCCTCTAGCTCCAGAATCCATGACATCAACCTAACAACAACAACAAAATGTCAAGAATTGAGTCTTCTACCAGGTATTGTTAGTTTTCTTTTCTAAAATATTTTTATTGATTTCAGAGAGGAAGGGAGAGGGAGCAAGAGAAACATCGATGATGAGAGAGAATCGTTAATTGGATGCCTCCTGCATGTCCCCCACGGGGGATCAAATCCACACACAACCTAAGTATATGACCAGAATTGAACCATGACCTTTGGTTCATAGGTCTACTTTCTAAAACTGAACCACAGCAGCTGGGTTTGTTAGTTTTATTAACTGATCAGGTCCTACTATGTTCCTCTAATCACATTTCATCAGTCCAGCTGTCAGATAAGAATTGTTCTTACCTACTGAGCTTGGGCATACACAAATAGGCTAAAACAAGAATCAGAACTAGAAATGCAGCATATGTAAGAACATAAGTACTCTGAAGAGAGTTCTGCTTTTAATCCTCAACTTTAATTTCTCTCTTCTCTATACTATTAGTAAATGATTTATTTCTTTGTGTGACTGTTCATAAGAAAAAAATGGTAAGGGTATACAAAGTTGTAAAACTCAATTGTGGCTAGATGTATATGGTGTGGTGTGTGTTTGTGTGTGTGTGTGTACGCGCACTTTCAAGCTTTTGGAGAGAGGCACAGGAAGAAGATACAAGTTGAATGAGAATAGTTAAAATGAAGAAAAACCCCCAATACTTGACAGGATCTGTTGGAGTAGCACAGATAATAAATACTACAGAGTTTATTAGAAAGAATAATTATTTCCATCTGAGGGATCAGGCAATTTTCTTTCAGAATGTGGCACTTTCATTACCCAAAACATGAAGGATAGGGAAGTGTTCTTTATGCATTAATTAAAAAGGAAGTCTTTTACTCAAGGAAATGAAGACCTTTCAATGGCAAAGTAGATAATGACAAGGGAACAGAAGAAAGAAAAGTCAGGGGTCATAGCAGGAACAATGAGGTCACTGTTTTGAACAAAATGGAGTTTGTTATCAAAAAGATGTGGAGAGTAATAGATAAAGTCAGGTCATTAAGAGCTTGTTTTTTAAAGGCAGGCTAAAGAATTTGGAAACAATTGGGAATTATTCATGATTTAAGCAAGAAAATAAAACAAGTGGTAATTTGGGAAGTTGAATTTAGTAGTTGCAATGACAATAGGACTTTAATCATCCCACATACATTCAAAATTATGAAGAAAATGTAGTAAGATTAAATCAGTACCTAAAGGAATTTATTCAAGAAAATGCTGTGAAAGAAAGTGGACTTGTTTTTGTACTCGTATGTTTTCTCAAAATGGTACAATGATGAAAGACAAAATGGTACAATGGTTAAGAGCATGAGCTTCTAAGCTTGGCATCTTGGATTCAAATTCTAGCTTAGTTACCATGATGGGTTGTGTGAATTTGGGCAAGTCACTTCACCTCGCTGAGTCAGCTTTTCATATGTAAAATAGGGGCAATAATAGTACCTACATAATAGGGTTGTTATTCAATGTTGGTATATTAAAAACACTTAGAATAATGCTTGGTATGTTATAAGTACTATACAAATATTCTGTTTACAGAAGAGGAATATTCGTGCCATTTTCATATTAAAAGTAGTAAATATTCATTGCAGAGAAATTAAAAGCGCAACTAAGAAAAGATGGCCCATAACACAAAAATTGCAACTTTAAAACTTTTGGTAAATTATACATTCTTCCTATTGTTAAATATACATATAAATCACTTTTCTAAAATTTCTTTATTGACTAAGGTGTTATATATGTGTTCTTATTCCCACATTACCTCATAACCCCCCGACTCGTGCCCTCACCCCGTTTTATGTGTTCATTGGTTAGGTTTATATGCATACATGTAAGTCTTTTGGTTGATCTCTCCCTCTTATCCCCACCCTCCCCTGCATTCCCTTTGAGATTTGATGGTCTGACCTATGTTTCCCTGTCTCTGGATCTGTTTTTGTTCATCAGTTTCTGTTGTTTATTATACTCTATAAATGAGTGAGATAATGTGATATTTATCATTCTCTGACTGGCTTAGTTCACTTTGCTCTCCAGGTTCATCCATGCTGTTGCAATGGTAAGAACTCCCTTTTTTTTATCAGTGTAGTATTCCATCGTGTAGATGTACCACAGTTTTTTAATCCACTCATCTGCTGATCACTTTTTAAATAGCCACAGAGTATTTCACTGAATGAATGTTCAATAGTTGTTAATCAATACCATTTTGGTTAGCATGTTTTGCTTTTATAAATGAGGCTGTGGCAAACATTCTTGTAGTTTAAATATTTGTACACATCATTATTGCATTAACAAATTATTAGAAGTAGAATTTCGGATATAAGTGTGAAACTATGTTTTGTTTTGTTTTTTAAGCAATCATCTTTCACAGTTTAAAGAAATCTGGCCTCCGGTCCTAGATTATCTGGATAGTCGCCTCAACTCATCACTCCTCATAGCTATAAAAACCCAATAACTATTACTTATTTCTAAAATCTGTTACATTATAATTCCCATGAAAAACTACTGTACATATTTTTTATTCTTATTTTATTTTTTGTCTAGGGCCTCTGGCCATTGAATGAGGGGTAGGGGAAGGAGAAAGGGGGTGCAGGAGGCACAAGGAGCAGCAGGGTCCTTAAACTAGTCCCAGGCCATGCCCTCCGTTCTGGCCACACTCATTGAAGCAGCAGCAACACACGCAGCATCCGGCCTATGGTGGTCCCAGCCTTCAGGCTCTCTGCAGGGGTCGGGGCCCTGTTACACAGTTCACCATAATGGCAAGTGGAGATGAGCTGGCAGATCACAAGCTTTTCAGGGTGCTCATAGGGAGTGGACAGAATGCAGCTTTCGTTGATGTCGATGTAGGTCAAGGACTCGTTCAGATCATAGAAGATGTGGTCCTTGGTGCCTGTTGTGACCAGGGGCAGAGCCATCACGAGAAACAGTAGCCAGCCAAGGACCATGGTGGCCTGGTGGTGGTGGGACTGCTGGAACTGCTGAATGACACTCCTCACACCCACGAGACTTCTGCCCCTGGTTCTGGCCTCCCGGGGTCAAAACTTTGAATGTCCTTGGTTCTCAATTATCCGTATCCCTCTCAGGATCTTCTTCCTAACCACGGCTCCCGAGTCCCAGAGTCCCTGAAGCTCCCCCAGGACAGAGACAGCCAGTGGCTGCTGCCCCCAAGAGAGTATTTGTAGAGTGGAATGGGGTGACCTCATAGACCCCTCAGGGTTCCACTGGCCACTCCGGGACTGAAGTCATGGGTGGGGAAGGGGTGTCACAATCTGTGTGGTAATTTTGGAAAAGGCCCAATATATTAACATTTAAATTAAAAATTATTAATTGGTAACAGCCCCCCAAACCATGGCTAATAATTTGGTGCAGGTATTTCCATTTGTTTTTTAATTGTGTATATTTATGTGTAGATACTGAGTTGTAAGATATACACAGAATATCAAAGATAATTTATGTTTGGTATATGCTTTCTTATTAATATTTCATGAATATTTTTCAACATAATAGCATGATAGGTATGTTCATCATAGGTATGTTCATGGATGCCAAGAATTCCATTATATGAATGCAATTTATTCTACTGAGGGATTTTGTTTTAACTTTTCACTGGTGTAAGTGACAGAATTGATTGAGATTTCTTGTCATATGTCTCTATGTATATTTCTAATATTCCCCTAGGAAAATTTATAGATGTTAATTTTTTTGATTGAAAGAAATTAATATGTTTAAAGTGTTAAAATATTTTCATGTAATCTTTTAAATTCAAGGATAAGAGATGCATATAGAAGTGCACAAATCATAAGAAGTTGGATTGTTTAAAAGTTAGCATAGCCATGTTTCTAGTATGCGGATCAAGGATTAGAATATTAGTCCAAGAGTCTCATGCTCCTTCATAGTTATTAACCCTTTACAAGATATTGCCCTTATCCGAGAATAAGCATTCTTATGAACTTTAACACCTATATTAGTTTTACCTGATATTGAAATTAATGAGTGGAATCATAGAATATATGCCCTTATGTTTGTTTTCTCCAATTCAACATTACTATTGTAAGATTTTTCTATAATAGTGCATTTGTCATAGTCTTGTTAATTTATTCTCTTTACACTATTCCATTGTGTGGATATGCCACAGTTTATCCAGTGTACTGTTGGTATTCATTTGGGTTGTGTCTAGTATGAGGTTATTATGAATAATGCTGTTATGAAGTGCATGTCCTTTCCTGCATATCTGGAACCATTTATTGGAATCATTCACTCCTCACTTAACTAAAGTGGCACTGTCATCATAAATTAAGTAAATATTATAGTCTATTTGTTCTCACAGCACTACCATACAGAATTAATAAAAATAAATAATTATATATGGTTGTAAGCATCCCATTTTTCTCCAAAGCTAAAGACACTACGTATACAAATACGTTTTATTTTATATTTTATTTTTCAGTTACAGTTTACATTCAGTATGATTGTGTTTTAATTACAGATGTACAGCAAAGTGGTTATAAAACCATGTATTGTAACAGAGTGATCCCTGCATTGCTTATACTCATTCCAATATTACTATTTTCCCTATGCTGTTAAACCTTGTTATTCTTCAAGATTACCGTGAATATTCTTGGCTCTTTGTATTTTCATATAAATCTTAGAGCTGTGATATAAATTTTTGTTAAAAACTAGCTGTTGCTATTTTGATTGAGATTACATTGAATTCACAAGTTATTTGAAGAGAACTGATATAGTTACAATATTGGATCTACCAATAGGTTCCTTCAATTGGTTCCTTCTAATAGAGGAAGGTATCCTATATAATAAAAGTATAAAATGCTAAGTGTCCAATGGATTGGTTGACTGCTTGACCAGTTGCTATGACATGCACTGACTACCAGGGGGCAGACATCAATTAGAGTGATGCTGGGGTCTGACAGATCAGGACTGGGCAAGAGGGCTGGACATGCCCTGGAGCCCTTCAGCAGTCCCTCCCTGGCTGGCCAGCCCCAATCACCAGCCAGGCCAAGGGACCCCACCCGTGCATGAATTCGTGCATGAATTCTGATATTTGTTTAGTTGTCCCTTATTCTCTCAGTTTCTAATGTTTCTAGTTTTTCAGATAGAAGTCTTGCCTTTTGTTTTGAATTATCAAATTACTTCCTACAAATATAACAACTTATGTTCCAACAAACATCATCAGAGTGCTTATTTTTCAGAAATTTGACAAATACATGTTTTAAAAGAAAATGTAATAGGCAAATAATGGCATATCATTGCTGTTTAAATTTGCATTTTGTTGATTACTTAGTGATTGGACTTTTCTCTTGTTTATTGGTTGTTTGCATTTTATGTCAAATTCCTGTTTACATTCTTTATTCAGTTTTCCCATAGATCCTCCATCTGTCTTCATTTATTGAATGTTCTTTTTTACACATAACAATGTTACCCTTGATAGATGTTATAAATATTCCCAGTTGTCATTTGCTTTTAGTTCTGCTACTTGGACTTAATCTCTAAAAGAATAACACAAATATTATATTTAATAGTTTATTTACATTTCTTTCTACTTCTAAAGTGTTTCCCAGTGCCAGTATTTTATTCTAGTTCAGTTATTAATGTTTTCAAATATTCTACAAAGTATATGTTTCTATTGAATTTTAGAGAGGGAGCAAGGGAGGAGAGAGAGAGAGAGAGAGAGAGAGAGAGAGAGAGAGAGAGAGAGAGAGAGAGGGAGAACAGGATCAAACCCACAATCTAAGTATGTGCCCTGACCAGCAATCAAACTTACAAACTTTTGGTGTATGGGATGACGTTCCAACAAACTGAAATATCCAACCAGGGCTGATATTATTATTACTAGTGGCCTAGTGCACGAAATTCGTGCATGGAGGGGTGTTCCCTCAGCCCAGCCTGCACCCTCTCCAATCAGGAACCCCTTCGGGGATGTCTGACTGTTAGCAGTCGGACATCCCTCTCGCAAGCTAGGAACACTGGCTCCTAACTGCTCATGGCCTGCTGAGTGATCTCCCCTGCCCCTAAGAGCTCCCCTGCTGGCCTGATTGCCCCTAACTGTCTCTGCCTTGCCCCACACCTTGGACCCAGGCTTAGATCAAAGATAACAAACTATGGCCCCTGGGCTAAATCTGGCTTTTTGGTCAATGAAGGAAAAAAATAGTTATTTTGTGACATGAAAATTATATGAATTCAAATTTTAGTGGCCATAAAGTTTTGTTGGGACACAGCCATCCCATTCCTTTGGGCTTTGCATACTAGGACTGCAGAAGTTGAGTATTCGAGGCCATGTGTAGCCCACAAAAATTGAGCTGCACTCTGGCTCCTTACGGCAATGGCATTTGGCCCCTGCCCTAGATAAATTCTGGAGTGTTATTATGTGAAATGTGCATACTGTAAAATATAGGCTTATAAAATGAAATCATTTTACTTCAGTGTTCATAGTAATTTTAAAGGGCACTTTTATTTGTAGCAAATTCAGTTTTCATGGGATTTGTAGAGCCCAATGCTGGGAAGCAGATGCAGTGCACAGGCGGTCCTGGAGCTTTGCATGGCACCCACTCCAGCCTCAGGGGGAAGGGCCCAGGCTGGGCAGGGGAGCCCAAAGCCAGGCTCCGCGTGGCTTTCGTGTAGTAGGCTCTGGTGGCTGCGGGGGGTGCAGCATCCTCCAGCAAGGGCCTTTCTTGGTGGCGGCTGTGGAACCTCTCTCCTGTGGTCCAGGGTCACCCATCCCCAAAGCCCGGCAGCGCAGCCCTAGTCCCTTTCCTTCCCCACTCCCCATCGGTCTCCTTGCTTCCTTCAGCCGCCCTCCTCCCTGCTGCCTCTGCTATTCCTCCAGAGGCCTGGCCCGCGTGCCCTGCCTGCCCCACTCGCCCCGCCTGCCCTGAAGGGAAGCCACTAGGCTGGCAGGTCCTGGACCAAGCTCACCAGGTGCAGGGTCTGGAGGGCCCTGTGCCCCTTTCCCTACCTGCATTCAGTGCGCTGGAATCCAGCGGGGAAGGAGGTGGCGGCGGCCCGCCAGGGGGAAGAGGCATCAGCCTGGGGAGCTGATGCAGTGTGCTGACAGTCCTGGCGGGCTGGCAGTGCCCCGTGGAGCAGAATGCCACTTGGCTCACAGCCCTGCCTTGCACCTGGCTCCCATTACCCAAGGTACCCCTGGCGCTCATTTGCATGTCCCATGGGACAGGTAAACCCCACACCTCAGTCATAGCCTATCAGAGCAACCTACATGCGAGCCTCATGATGGGATATCATGGCATCAAATTCCCCTAACCGTCCCAAGGTCACCGTGAAAGGTTGCAACTCAGTCAAAAGTAAGTGTAAGGAGAGAGGGATCTCGCCGGCCCTTAGGTACCATGTGGGCAGAGCTTATAGTGTGGTGCTTGCTTACTAGGCACTATGGCCACACCCCTGTCTGCTGGCCATGCCCCATGTCTGCTGGCCACACCTTCTGGCTATGCCCCCTGCTCCTGATTGGCTGGTAGCAAAGTGGAGTTACAGTCAATTTGCATGTTACTTTTTTATTAGATAGTATTTTAATATATTTTTATTGATTTCAGAGAGGGAGCAAGAGGGAGAGAGAGATAGAAACATCAATGGCCAGGCCAGGGAAGTTATTATTAATACTAGAGGCCTAGTGCATGAAATTCATACACAGCAGGGGGTCCCTTAGCTCAGCCTGCACCCTCTCCAATCTGGAACCCCTCAGGGCAGCCAGACAACCCTCTCACAATCCAGGACTGCTGGCTCCCAACTGCTTGCCTGCCTGCCTGCCTGCCTGATTTCCCCTAGCCACTTCTGCCGGCCAGCCTGATCACCCCCTAACCATTCCCCTGCCAGCCTAATTAATGTCTAACTGTTCCCCTGCCAGCCTGTTTGCCCCCAACTTCCCTTCTCTGCCAGCCTGGTCACCCCTAACTGCCCTCTCCTTCAGGCTTGATCGCCCTCAACTGCCTTCTCTTGCAGGCCAGGTCCCTCCCAACTGCCTTCCGCTATAAGCCTGGTCCCTCACAACAGCTCTCCCTGTAGGCCTGGTTCCCGGAGACTGCTCTCCTCTTCAGGCCTGTGCCCCCTCCCCCAACTTCCCATCCCTGCAGGCCTGGTCACCCAAAATTTCCCTCCTCTGCTGGCCTGGTCACCCCCAACTGCCTTCCCTTGCAGGCCAGGTCCTTCCAAGTTGCCCTCCCCTGGTGGTCTGATTGCCCACAATTGCCCTTCCTTGCAGGCCTGATGCCCTCTCCTGCTGGCGATCTTGTGGTGCCCATCTTGTGTCCACATGGAGGCAGGATCTTTGACCACATGGGGGCAGTTATCTTGAGTGTTGAAGTGATGGTCAATCTGCATATTACTCCTATTAGATAGGATAGAGGCCTGGTGCATGGGTGAGGGCCAGCTGGTTTGCCCTGAAGGGTGTCCCAGATCAGGGTGGGGGTTCCCTTGGGGCATGGTGTGGCCTGGGAAAGTGGCCTGTGGTGGTTTGCAGGCCAGCCATGCCCTCAGCAACCCAAGCAGAGGCCCTGGTATCTGTAATTTATCTTCTACAATTGAAACTTTGTAGCCTGGAGCAGAGCCAACCCTTCTGCTTGCTTCGTGGGGGCAGCCATTTCTGTTAGAATGTACTTACCTTCTGTAATTGAAAGTATGTAGCCTGGAGTGGAGGCCTAGGTGGGCCAGGACAGGTGGAAAGCTTGGCTTCCTCCATTGCCGGGGGCAACCCTAGCCTCTGCTCTCTCCAGCTCTGTGGCTGCCGCCTTTATCTTCTATAATTGAAACTTTGTAGCATTGAGTGGAGGCCTAGGCCAGCAAGGGCAGGTGGAAAGCTTGGCTTATTCCATTGCCCAGGAAACCCAAACCTCCCTCCTGCTCTCAGTGGCTGCAGTCATCTTGGTTGGGATTTATTTGCATTTCACTCCTGATTGGCTGGTGGGCGTGGCTTGTGGGTATAGCAGAGTTGTGGTCAATTTGCATATTGTTCTTTTATTAGATAGGATTATACACCTAATCCTGTACTTTCTCTAGAATATCTTTGGTGTAAGATATGAAGTCAATATTTAATATTTGTTTATTTCTAAGACAAACAGCTTCGTTTATCTTAATGATAAATTTTCTACACATTTGGAAATTAAAATTCAGAAATTGAAAGGAATAAAAGCTAATCTTGTGTGAAATTAGGTCAAGACTCAGTTAGATACTAAATTAATGCATAAGAGAACTGAATGCTTTTAATTGTTTTCTTTTACCACAGAGAATATGTTTTATGAAGAACATGATTTTATAATACTTAAAAAGATTATTGGAAAGAAATAATACATTTTATTAGTTAAATGTTTTACATTCATATTTTGATAAGGATATGAAGTAGTATATATAAGAGTAAATTATTTTAAACCATTTACAAACTGCCATAAATATTACTGTTAGTCTAAATCATAAACTGTTCACATCTGCTATTTTTTCCCATGAAGTATACAGAAGAAATCATTCCTGAGTACTGTTTTGAATGGGGTCAGGGGAGCACAAAAGTTATGTGCTAGATTATCTCAAATTCCACCTTAACTATTAACTAAGTGATATCATAGGAAAATAATCAAAGGATTTTTGTCCATCAGCGTGGCTCAGTGGTTGAGTGTCAACTTATGATCCAGGAGATCACTTTGTGATTTCTGGTCAGGGCACATGCCTGTGTTGAGGGCTCGATCTCCAGTGTAGGCATGCAGGAAGCAGCTAATTAATAGTTCTCTCTCCTCATTGATCTCTCTCTCTCTCTCTCTCTCTCTCTCTCTCTCTCTCTCTCTCTCCTTGCTCTCTGAAATCAATAACAATATATTTAAAATAATAATAATAATAAATCAACAAAATATATTTTAAGAAGTTATACAGATATCACCATAGCTGGATTTCCTCAGTGGATAGAGCATCGACCTGCAGATTGAAGGGTCCCTGGTTTGATTCCTGCCAAGGGCACATGCCCAGATAGATTTGGGGCTTCATCCCCAATAGGGGATGTGCAGAAGGCAGCCAATCAATGATTCTCTCTCATCATTGATATTTCTAGCTCCCTCTCCCTTCCTCTCTGAAATAAATAAAAATTAAAAATAAACCAAAAAAGTTATACAGATTTCTGTGCTTATATATGAAGCCTAAATGAAACACAGACTATTTTGTGATCAGGTATAAATGAGTTCATAACTCTACATTAGAGATTTTAGGAAAATATGATGGCTATTATTTCTGATAGCTTCAGAATCTAGAGGCTTTTAGATGTTTCAAGTTGAAGCTGTAAAATGCTTTTTGAGTAGGAAATGATCCAATAAAAATAAATAGTTACCTCCTTATAAATGTTGAAAATGATAAATCAAAGGCATTATTTGATTATATAGTATATACATAGATTTACATTTGTGACATTAATTATCACACACACACATTCACTCACTCACATACACACACACATACACACATATATGTAAATATTGTTCAGCATCATAGATGTCCTTATAGGTTAAAACTCATGAAACACAAACAGGTCTTCATATAATACTATGTTTACTAGGCTTTATAGCAGGATACAGTTCGGATAAAGCAGATACAATATCATGATTCATTATTCATGTATAAACATTCCATGTTACCCACATATGTCCTTTTAACTCCTCACCCCACACAGGAAAGGGCTGTCAGGAATGAAAACCAAAGTTTGTTCTGGTACCTTATAAAAGCCACAACCTCTATTTGATACACACACACACACACACACACACACACACACACACACACACACACTAGAGGCCCAGTGCCCGGGGGGGTGTCCCTCAGCCCAGTCTGTACCCTCTCCAATCTGAGACCCCTTGATGAATGTCTGACAGGCAGTCAGACATCACTGTCACAATCCAGAACTGCTGGCTCCCAACTGCTCTCCTTCCTGCCTCCCTGATTGCCCCTAACCGTTTCTGCCTGCCAGCCTGATCACCCCCTAACCACCCCCTGCCAGCCTGATTGATGTCTTACTGCTCCCCTGCCAGCCTGTTTGCCCCCAGCTTACCTCCTCTGCCGGCTTAATCACTCCCAACTGCCTTCCCTGGCAGGCCTGGTCCCTCCCAACTGCCCTCCCCTGCTGGCCTGATCGCCCCCAACTGCCCTCCCTTGCAGGCCTGGTTCCTTCCAACTGCCCTCCCCTGTTGGTGATCTTGTGGTGGCTAACTTGTCTCCACATGGGGGCTGGATCTTTGACCATAAGGGGGCAGCTCTCTTGTATGTTGGAGTGATGGTCAATCTGCATATTACTCTTTTATTAGATAGGATAGAGGCCTGGTGCATGGGTGGGGACCAGCTGGTTTGCCCTGAAGTATGTCCCAGATCATGATGGGTGTTCTCTTGGGGCGTGGAGTGCCTGGGTGAGAGGCCTGTGGTGGTTTGCAGGCTGGCCACACCCCCTGGCAACCCAAGCGAGACCCTAGGATCTGGGATTTTTTTATCTTCTACAATTGAAACTTTGTAGCCTAGAGTGGAGCCAAGCCTTCTGCTCCCTCCGTAGCGGCAGTCATTTCTCTTGGGATTTTTACCTTCTATAATTGAAACTTTGTAGCCTTAAGTGGAGACCTGGGCCAACTGGTGTGTGGAGAAAGCTTGTCTTTCTCCATCACCTGGGGCAACCCTAACCTCCCTGCTCTCTCCACCTCTGTGGCTGCTGTCATTTTTATTGAAACTGTAGCCTTAAGCAGAGGCCTGGGCCTGCCAGGGTGTTTGGAAAGCTTGACTTCTTCCATCACCAGGGAAACCCAAGCCTCCCTCCTGCTCTCTTCATGGCTGCAGCAATCTTGGTTGGGGTTAATTTGCATACTCGCTTCTGATTGGCTTGTGGGCGTGGCTTGTGGGCATGGCTTGTGGTGGAGTAATAGCTAATTTGCATAGTACTCTTATTAGATAGGATATATATATAAAGCCTTCCATATATATATATATATATATATATATATGGTGGAATGACCAATTTTGCCTATCACTATATATATATATATATATATATATATATATATATATATATATGCCTAAGCAACTGTCCAACTGTCCAAACATCTGACTGGTAGCTATGATGTGCAATTACCACCAGGAGGCAGATGCTCTGACCAGTAGCTATGATTCGTACTACCACTAGGGGACAGACCCTCAAAGCAGGAACTGCCAAGCTGTGCTGGCTTGGCAACTGCAGTTCTCCGGTGATGCACTCAGAACCAGAGAAGAGGGAGCCCTATTTTGGGGTTTGTCACCTGAGAACTGCACTCTCACAATCTTGGACACCTCAGGGGATTTTAGAGAGACAGTTTCAGCCCAATCCCTGCAGGCCAGGCCAAGGGACCCCACCAGTGCATAAATCTGTGTACCAGGCCTGTAGTCCTATATAATAAATGCCTAATATGCAAATCAACTGAATGGCAGAATGACTAGTCACTAAGATACGCACTGACCATCATGGGGTAGATGCTCAATGCAAGAGTTGTCCCCAATCCTGCAGGCCCCAGGCAAGCCAAGGTGAGTGTCAATGGGGGCCCCCTGATTGCCCTTCCAGTTGCCCCACGCATTGGACCTAATTGATGACCATGCCTAAGGACCTGACCTATGCACAAATTTCATGTGCTGGAGCTCTAGTACTCTATAATAAAGAGATAATATGCAAATTAACCCTCACACCATAACACTGTCATAAAATGGCAGTGCGCACAGTGGGGACAAGGCCAGCTATTCCTTGTGACTGTTGCTGCAGTTCCTATGGCCCCATGGTGTGGTTGGAGGTCTGGAAGCTGCTCCACACACCTGCCACTGGAGTTCCCTCAGCCTCATTTTTTGGGGGGGTCCCCGCTGGTGCCCCAAACACTGCAGGGGCAGCTCCACAGAGGGTCCTGTGACTCTGTGTGGCTTGATGCTGCATCTGTCTGTGTGGGCACAGGCAGGTCTGGATCTCGTGGGATTTTGAGGCACACACAAGTGGGCAGGGACTTGGCTCTGGGTCTCCTGGCACAGGCGGACTTAACACTGTGTCCCTATGGAATTGGGCACTGGCCTAGACACTGACATCAGGGAGGAGGGAGTCCCATGCCCCACATAATCAGCCAGAATCAGCCATTGGTCAGCTATCTCTCAGTGGCCTAATGGCCAGGATTCTCATTCACCTGTATCCCAGACTGTGGCAACAGGGAGGGCAACTATTAACACAGGGTAGCTCTGCAGCCAAAAGAAGCCAGTGTCATTGACAGAAAATGTCTGAAGAACAACATGCCTCTAAAGCTTAAAGAAGGTGGCACTGGCGAGAGAATGTATCTGAAGAGCAACTATTGGCACAACATAGCTCTGAAGTGGAAGGAAGCTGGGGTTGTCAATAGAAAATGTCTAAAGACCAGTGTGCCTCTGAATTTGAACGAAGACAGTGACAAAGACAGAATATGTCTAAAGAACAGTCATTAACAAGTGCTACCAATACTGGTAGGCACTGCCTTCTCCGCAAAAATGGAGTACATGAGGAAGCAATTCTCAAACATAGTTGTGGTGGAATGACCAATTTTGCCTATCACTAAATTTCTCTGAAGAATAACCACCTGATGGGAAATTTACTTAATATTGTAGCAAAGGTAAAGTTTGTCCAAATGATATATATTTTCCAGCATATTTGAAAAGATTAATGACAAATGAAGATTCTGACATTAAAAATTTCATGGCAAATATCCATTCCATAAATAATTCTTTTGCTTTTGCTTCAATGGGTGTAAATATTGCATCGCCATCAGAATATGGGCCATACTATTTTAGCGTACATGGACAAGTTTGTCACCATAATGGAACTTTACATTCTTCAGGTGGTATTTCTCAGAAGTTTGCTCAACTCTATATTTTATTATTTTTAAATATATTTTATTGATTTTTCACAGAGAGGAAGGGCAAGGTATAGAAAGTCAAGAAACATCGATGAGAAAGAGACATTGATTCAGCTGCCTCTTGCACACCCCCTACTGTGGATGTGCCTACAACCAAGGTACATGCCCTTGACTGGAATCAAACCCAGGACTCTTCAGTCCGCAGGCCGATGCTCCATCCACTGAGCCAAACCGGTTTTGGCTTAACCCTATATTTTAGATACGGCCAAAGTGACAAGTAAAAAATTAGCAATGTCAGAAAACCAGGGCTGATCCGAAAGACTCATGATCAACATCAACAACCCTATGCATGAAATAAATGAATTAACAAAATTGTACAAGATGCTTCATGATATAGAAAAGGAAGCCCAATCTGAAGGAGCAGCAAAAGGTATTACTACCACGGAAGTAACAATGGCAATTAAATATGATCATAACAGTGATCCAGGTAAATATAATTCTCCCCATGTAACCAAGGTTGCTGTCATATTCAGTAATGAAGATGGAGACCCTCCTTTTCAAAGGGACTTGCTCATTCACTTTAAACCAGATCCCAATAATCTGAATGCCACTAAAATGAAACAAATCAGTATCCTGTTTCCTACATTAGATGCAATGACGTATCCTATTCTTTTTCCACATATTGCATTAAGACTCATAGACAACATTGTAATCGACAATAATACTAGACAAAATGTAAGGACATGAGTCACACAAATGCAATATTATGGATTTCATCTCTTTGTGCAGCACATGTTCAATCCTATTTTAAAGGCAGGAAAATTAACTCCATAATTTATTGTGGATTCATATTAAAAAATGGAGGCCAATCAAACCAATCCAAGTTGAGAGTTGAAAAATATAGTGGTTTGATGGATTACCTCACATCTAGATCTGAAAAAGATAATGTGCTAATTGGTAAAATGATACTTCCATCAACTTTTGAGGGTAGTCCCAGAAATATGCAACAGCTATATCAGGATGCTATGGCAATTGTAACAAAGTATGGCAAGCCCAATTTATTTATAACCATGACATTCGACCCCAAATGGGCAGATATTACAAACAATTTACAATGATGGCAAAATGTTGAAAATAGACCTGACTTGGTAGCCAGAGTTTTTAATATTAAGCTGAATACTCTTTTAAATGATATATGTAAACTAGAGGCCCAGTGCACAAATTTGTGCACAGGTGGGGTCCTTAGGCCTGGCCAGCGATTGAGGCCTATCAGAGGACTGGTCTGGGGGGAGACCCCAGGAGAATGGCTGGCCAGGGGAAAGGGCCACAGGCAGGGCAGGCCGGGAGGGTGGGGCAGTGGCCAACTGGGGAGAGAAGCTGCAGGAGTTTTTGGGGGCCAGCTGGTGCCTGGATTGAGCCAGTTGGCCACCACAGTGCACATCATAGTGACTGGTTGTCCCAGTCATTCCACATTTGGTCACTGGAATATATATATATATATATATATATATATATATATATATATATATATATATATATATATGATCTTTCCTTTCTATATTATATTCTTCTAGAGGCCCAGTGAACAAAATTTGTGAATGGGGAGGGGTCGTCCCTCAGCCCAGCCTGCACCCTCTCCAATACGGGACCCCTTGGGGAATATCATCAGGCCTAAACCAGCAGTTAAGACATTCCTCTCGCAATCTGTGACCACTGGCTCCTAATCACTCACCTGCCTGCCTGTCTGATTGCCCCTGGCTCCTGCTTGATCAGATCTCCCCTAGCCGTCTCTGCCTACCTGCCTGATGCCCCTAACTGCTCCAGTGACAGCCAGATCAGCTCTAACCCCTCATCCTCTCCAGCCTGATTGCCCCTAACCACCTCTGCTTTGGCCCTGCCACCATAGATTTGTCCGAAAGGACATCCAGAAGACATCTGGTCCATCCAGTCTAATTAGCATATTATCCTTTTATTAGTATAGATTCAATTTATTTGGCAAAATAATAGCTAAAATTCATGTCATTGAATTTCAGAAATGTGTACTGCCTCATGCTCATACATTATTAATATCACATAATGAATCCAAATTATGAATAGAAGATGACATTGACTGTATAATTAAGGTAGAAATCCCAGATGAAGACCAGTGTCCTGGACTTTTTCAAATTATAAAATCAAATATGGTACATGGACCATGTGGAATACAAAATCCAAATAGTTCATGTAGTCGGACATCCCCTGAGGGGTCCCAGATTGGAGAGGATGCAGGCCAGGCTCCAAGACACCCCTACTTTCACAGATTTCATTCACCAGGCCACTAGTATTTATATAATTTTAATCATATGTAGCCAAGATCTATAGTTTAACTCACAGATCCCCAATCCAGATACAGTTACACACAACAAACAAGGCAGGCCCAATATTTCCCATTCACCTTAAAATTAGAATTCCAAGGAAACATTGTTTTGGGAGCCTAAGGTGTGTATATTTTTAAATATACAACATATTTCAAAATGCATATTGTTTACATATAATAAGAGCTTATATAAAATTATTTCCCCTATAAATTAATTGATTGGTTATTTTATCCATTATCATCCTTTTCACCCCACAATTCTGAGTCTAATTAAAGACTATGAAGTTCATTAGTTTTTTTTTAACTGTCTAAAGCAGTTATTCCAAAGTATCGGACATTGCTTACATTATACACTAGTATATTAGTGTGCTCATTTCATTTACATTTTTCCTTTCTTTATTAAGGTATCATATATGTGCTCTTATCCCCCATTATCCCCCTATCCTCCACCACCCACTCTTGTTCTCAACCCCCTGGTGTCTGTGTCCATTGGTTATGCTTATACACATGCATACACGTCCTTTGGTTGATCTCTCCCCCTTACTACCACTCTCCCTTACCTTCCCTCTGAGGTTTGAGCATCTGATTGATGCTTCTCAGTCTCTGGATCTGTTTTTGATCATCATTTTATGTTGTGCATTATATTCTATAAATGATTAAGATCATATGATATTTATCTTTCTCTGACTGACTTATTTCACTTAGTATAATGCTCTATTATACTATGGTATAATACTTAGTATAAGAACCATTCATGCTGTTACAAATGGTAGGAGTTCTTTCCTTTTTATAGCAGCATAGTATTCCATTGTGTAGATTCACCACTATTTTGTAATTCACTCATCTGCTGATGGGCACTTAGGCTGTTTCCAAATGTTAGCTATGGTAAATTGTGCTGATATGAACATAGGGGTGCATATATGCTTTCTGGTTGGTGTTTCAAGTTTCTTGGGACATATTCCTAGAAGTGGGATCACTGGGTCAAATGGGAATTCCATTTTTAATTATTTGAGGAAATTCCATACTGCTCTCCACAATGGCTGCACCCGTCTGCATTCCCACCAGCAGTGCACGAGAGTTCCTTTTTCTCCACATCCTTGCCAGCACTTGTCATTTGTTGATGATAGCCATTCTGACAGGTGTGAGATGGTACCGCATTGTTGTTTTTATTTGCATCTCTCAGATGATAAGTGACTTTGAGCATGTTTTCATATGTCTCTTGGCCTTCCTTATGTCTTCTTTTGAAAAGTATCTATTTTAGGTCATTTGCCCATTTTTCAATCATATTGTTTATCTTCCTTTTTTAAGTTGTATGAGTTCCCTATAAATGTTGGAAATTAAACCCTTATTGGAGATAACATTGACGAATATATTCTCCCACACAGTGTGCTTTCTTGTTGTTTTCTTGATTTTTTTTTTGCAGTGCAGAAACTTTTTATTTTGATGTAGTCCCATTTTTTAATTTTTTCCTTAGTTTCCATTGCCTTAGGAGCTGTATTTGTGAAGAAATTGCTTCTGCATATGTCTGAGATTTTTTAAGCCTGTGGATTCCTCTAAGATTTTTATGGTTTCCCATCTTATTGTTTAAGTCCTTTGTCCATTTTGAATTTGTTTTTATGTATGGTGAAAGTTGTGTTCTAGTTTCAATTTTTTGCATGTATCTTTCCTATTTTCCCAACACTATTTATTGAAGAGAATATCCTGATTCCATTGTATGCTCTTTTCTCTTTTGTCAAATATGAATTGACCAAAGTGGTTTGGGTCAATTTCTGGGTTCTCTGTTCTATTTGATTCATCTATATGTCTGTCCTTGTGCCAGTACCAGGCAGTTTTGATAACAGTGGCTTTGTAATATAGCTTGATATCTGGTATTGAGGTCCCACCTATTTTGTTTTTCTTTCTCAGGATTACTACAGCTATTCTTTTTTGTTTTTTCTTTAAATTCCATATGGATTTTTGGAGAGTTCATTCTAGGTCTGTGAAATATGCTGTTGGTATTTTAATGGGGATTACATTGAATCTATAGATTGCTTTGGATAATATGGACATTTTAATGATTTTGATTCTACCAATCCATGAACACAGTATATCCTTCAATCTGCTTATATCTTCCTTTATCTCTTTTTTAAGTGTTCTGTAGTTTTCTGAGTACAGGTCTTTTACCTTCTTAGTTAAGTTTATTCCTAGGTATCTTAATTTTTAAGATGTTCTCTATTCATAGTATCATTGTAATATTATTATATTCTATATGTATAACTTTTGTGTTCATATAATGTAATATTTGTATTATAATCATAGTGTAATTAATAATAATATAATATAGAGTTGCTATTGTAGGTTCACATTCTTTATTTCTATATACCTATTTTAGCCCTTGATAATGTGAAACAAAAGACTTTACGCTTGCTTATCCTAGCTGTCTATTTACACTTGAGTTTGAGCAATAATCACTAACTTTTAATGATTTTCATGTCATTAACTATCATCCAGAGCATTGCTCTAAGCTGTTTACATGGATTATTTATGATTCTTACAATGACCATATGAAACAGGTAATATTATTATCCTCCTTCTATAGAGAACACATCTGGAGTTAAAGAACTTGGCTGTTGTGCCAAGAAAGTTCTGAAACCAAGAATTAAAACTAAGTAGCCTAATTCTAGAACCCACAGTGTTGAACAGCATATCATACTGCTTCCCAAATTATTTCAAATTCAACCCCAATGTTATTCATTTATAGGGTTGTTTGGTGGATTAGGCAAGACAATTAATGTGAAACTTCCAGGCATGGTGCTTGGTACATAGTTAGCTTTTGATAAACATAACCTATAATCATTTTTTTAGGTTCTATTCTAATCCAAGTGGTTTTTTTACTTATTATTCTAATCTTATGATTCTTTTTTACTTTTCTGGGTTCTCTGTTCTATTTGATTCGTCTATATGTCTGTCCTTGTGCCAGTACCAGGCAGTTTTGTATTATAATCATAGTGTAATACTAGAGCTCACTAACTATCACTTACAAAAATGCAAGCGCAAAGGCAGTGTCTGGCTTATAATACACGACACATCATTATTTTTAATAAGGGAGTGGTTAAGTGAAGAGTATACTCCTTTAATTTTATTGGTTGGAGTTAGATTTTTGTTTGTGTGAGTGTGTGTTTTCAATTTCCTAAAGAAAGTGTACTGTTTTATAAGCATAGACATTTTTGGAAAGATTATTAATGAATTATTTGTAATACCCAAATTAAATTCTAACAGGTAACACATGTAAGTAATTAATATTGTGCTCTTAAAATACCAAAGACAGTAAATTTCTATAACATTTTACAACAAATAATTTTTGAAATTATTCATTTCCTTTTTTATTTAAATCATGAGAATATTTTTATTTTGTTTCCTGGCAGGTTTCTAGAGACTTACCTACAAAACAAGGAGAACTTGAGGCTAACATAAAAGATCTTGGACAGCTTGAAGAGCAATTAAATCACCTGCTTCTGTGGCTGTCTCCCATTAGGAATCAGTTGGAAATTCTCAATCAACCAAATCAAAGAGGACCATTTGATATTAAGGTAGGGATTCATTGCTTTAAATATTGTTTTCCAAAAGAATGGCAATAACAATGAACTAAGTTTCTCATTTGTTACAATCATTATCATTGTTGTTATAATATTGGTTTTTATTATTTGACTCACATTTTCTGTTTGTTTACAGCATTTACTAGCACTAATATATTCATTAAATTTCTATCATTAGAATGTCTTCATCATATTTACTACTACAATCTATTTTATTTTTTATTATGTTTTTATTGATTTTGAAGAGAGACTAAGAAGGGAAGAGGGAAAGGGGGAGAGAGAGAGAGAAACATTGATATGGGAGTATGAGAGAGAAACATCGATTGGTTGCTTCCAATACACACATCCCAACTGGGATTGAACCTGCAACTTGGGTATGTGCCCAGACCAGGAATCAAACTGGTGGCCCTTCGGTGCATGGGAAGATGCTTAACCAACTGAGCCATATTGGCCAGGGCACAATCCATTTTCCATTTCTGTTTTAATTGTCCTTAGTATGTTGTAGACTACTTATCAGTAGCTGAAATCATTTAAGAGATTAAGTACCTACAAATATATAGTCTCTTTGGTAGACTTTATATAAAGCCCTCTCAGACTGACTCCAGTTTACCTTTCTCTCCTCTTATTCTGCCAACAACCTCTCCTTATAGCCTAGCCACAACACATTATATTGTGTCTTCATATGCATATAGCTTGATGCCATGTTTTGTTCTTGATCTTCTGTCTTTTTTAAATGACTTCTTTCTCTTTTTTCTCATGATTGATTTTCTTCCGTCTTTCAAGACTGAATTCAGTATCATTGTTTCTTAAAGCTTTCTTCTGTACTCTCAAGTAGACTAAAAAAACTGTTTCTTATAAACCTCTGTATCCATCTCGAATAGCCTTTGTATGTTGATTTGCACATACGTTTTACAGACCTGACTATCTCATCACACTGCTCTTTGAATGCAGAGGGCATCTTCTTGTCTTTCTTTTCACCCTTATTTCTGAATAGCCCAAGGGCTCAGCATATGGTGGGTGATTGTAAGTATTTTTTAAATTATTTTTTTATTATTTTTTGCAGTATAACTTATATTTAATAGGAGTACATATGTTTTCCTTCCCCCCTTTTATCCTCCCCCCAGCCTCCCCTACCCCCCAGCACATGTCCCCACCTGCCCCCCTCCCTGCCCCAGTGTCTTTCATTCATTGGTTATGCTCATATGCATGCATACAAGTCCTTCAGTTGATTTCCCCCAGCATCCGCCTCCCATCCACCCCAGCCTTCCTTCTGTAGCTTGACAGCCTGTTCAATGCCTCTCTGCCTCTGTATCAATCACTCTCCCCTGTTTCTTTTCTTCAAAAATATCTTGCCTCTGCATATTAGAAATAAATGTATAAGAACAGAAAATGTTTGAGTCTCAGTTTCAATGATTGTTAGTATTTTTTAATCAATGAACAAAAATGCTTAACGAGTCAACTATGGTAATGAGATGCTGCAGGTGATCCTATGGTTCATACAAACATGTCAATTAGATACCATCACCTCCTCTTTTAGTGTCCCATCAACACTGATTGTTTCTATCTTCTCTCCCTTTCCGGGAGGGTATTCTAAGAACTTGTTACAACATGATGACCCATTTTACATATCCTGTGGGCCAACAACATTAAGTAGGCAATCAAATAAACCAATCCAAATGAAAACTCAATCTATTAATGTAATAGGTAATTTCAGACTAAATATGCTATGTAGCATCTTTAAATAATTTTTTCTTTTAATTTATTGACCCAAATACTTCCATGTATTTACTTCATAAGATTTTAATGATCTAACAACTTTGATTCCATGTATTTGCTATTTTATAGGAAATAAAGCAAAGATAAAAGGAAGTGTAATGATAATCTGGAAGAGAAAAAGTAAAAGGTTAGGGAAGATGGGATTGAGTGAGGCTAAGAAGAGAGAGAGCTTTGATATAACTAAAATGAGTTATATTTTCAAAGTACACTCCACTATTTTTACCCCACTTCTTCCTGATATTTATATCTAACATTCTGATAGCTAAAGCAGATGGCACTGTGTCAGTCACAGGTAAACATCATGTCATCAGTGCAAAACCTAGGATGATCAACCAGTTGGATGATATTGGATTCAGTCTGATGATTAAACACAACTCACAATAGGCTTTACCCAGAAAAAAAATTAAATTAACTTTAAGAAAGAATACAGTGCCCAGGTGGCATGGCTCAGTGGTTGAACATCAACCGATGAACCATAAGGTCATGGTTCAGTTCTTAGACAGGGCATATGCCTGGGTTGCAGGCTCAGTTCCCAGTGTGGAGTGTGTAGGAGTCAGCCGATCAATGATGCTCCCTCATCATTGATGTTTCTCTATCTCTCCCTTTTCCTTCCTGAAATCAATAAAAATATATTTTTAAAAAAGAAAGTATGCAGGACAGCTAACAAAACACCCTTTACAGTGATGGCACAGTGGAGGTCTTGACACTAAGGCATGACTTCTGATGCACTAGTTACAGTGCATTTGGGTCATGTGTGTCACAAAAACAGGACTGGATGAGAACAAAACCACATCATCATTAAGGGAAGGCATACGTTCTAGGATTTCTTAGGTTTTCCACCTATCTAGTACATACACAGTGTCCTCAGAAGTATATTAAAAGCAACCATTCTCCATTGTGACTTTGTCTTATCAATACTTACGTTTCATTACTTAATAAATAATCTCAACATAGAAGTACAGTTACTTGGTCCAATAAACAATGACCTCAACCACATTCTCAATTATTTTCTTTCTAGTTTATTCTGTTTTTAATTTAAAATCTTTATTGTTTACAGTATTATATAAGTCTCCTTTTTATCCCATTGACCTCTCCCCAGCAGCTCCCAGCCCCAACCAGCCTCACACCCCCTACTGTCTGTGTCCATTATTTATGCTTATATGCATGCATACAAGTCAATTGGTTGGTCACTTATCCCCCTACAAAAACATACCCTCACCTGCCTTCCCTCTGAGGTTTGACAGTCTGTTCGATGCTTCTGTGTCTCTAGATCTATTTTTGTTCATCAGTTTATGTTGTACATTTATTATACTCCACAAATGAGTGAGAGCATGTGATATTTATCTTTTTCCAACTGGCTTTTTTTTTTACTTAGAATAATGTTCTCCAGGTCCATCCATGCTGCTGTGAATGGTAAGAGGTCTTTCATTTTTATAGCAGCATAGTATTCCATTGTGTAAAAGTAGCACTGTTTTTAATCCACTCATCTGCTGATGAGCACTTAGGCTATTTCCAAATCTTAGCTATTGTAAATTGTGCTGCTATGAAAATAGGGGTGCATATGTCCTTTCTGATCAGTGTTTCTGGTCTCTTGGGGTATATTCATACAAGTAGGATTACTGGGTCAAATGGGATTTCCCATTTTTAATTATTGAGGAAATTCCATACTGTTTTCCACAGTGGCTACACCAGTCTGCATTCCCACCAGCAGTGCACAACGATTCTTTTTCTCCACATCCTCACCAGCACTTACCATTTGTTGATTTGTTGATCATAGCCACTTGACAGGTGTGAGATGGTACCTCATTGTCATTTTTATTTGCATCTCTCAGATGAGAAGTGACTTTGAGCATGTTTTCATATGTCTCTTGGCCTTCTGTATGTCCACTTTTGAAAATATCTATTTAGGTCCTTTGCGCATTTTTTATTGGATTATCTTCCTTTTCTTAAGTTGCATGAGTTCCCTATAAATGTTGGAGATTAAACCCTTATTGGTGATAACATTGGCAAATAAGTTATCTCACACAGTAGGCTTTCTTGTTGTTTTCTTGATGGTTTCTTTTTCTGTGCAGAAGCTTTTTATTTTGGTGTAGTCCAACTTGTTAAGTTTCTCCTTACTTTACATTGTCCTAGGAGCTGTATCTGTAAAGATAGTGCTATGAGATATGTCTGATATTTTTCTGCCTATGGATTCTTCTAAGATTTTTATGGTTTCCCATCTTATGTTTAAGTCTTTTTACCTATTTTGAGTTTATTTTTGTGTATGGTGTAAGTTTGCGGTCTAGTTTATATTTTTTGCATGTATCTGTCCAACTTTCCCAACACCATTTATTGAAGAGACTGTCTTAGCTCCATTTTATGCTCTTGCCTCCTTTTTTGAATATTAATTGAGCATAATGGCTTGGGTTGATTTCTGAGTTCTCTGTTCTGTTCCCTTGTTCTATATGTCTGTTCTTGTGCCAATACCAGGCAGTTTTGAGAACAGTAGCTTTGTAATATAGCTTAATATCTGGTATTGAGATCCCACCTACTTTGTTCTTATTTCTCAGGATTGTTGCAGCTATTCTGTCTTTTTTTTTATTCCATATGAATTTTTGGAGAGTTTGGTCTAGGTCTGTGAAATGTACCGTCGGTATTTTAATGGAGATTGTATTGAATCTATAGATTGCTTTGGGTGGTATGGACATTTTAATTATGTTGATTCTACCAGTCCTAATGAACATAGTATATTCTTCCATTTGTGTATGTCATTATCTTTTTATAGTGCCCCATAATTTTCTGAGTACAGGCTCTTTAACTCCTTGATTAAGTTTATTCCTAGGTATCTTAAATTTTGGTTGCATTGGTAAATGGGATTGTCTTTTTTGATTTCTCTTTCTGTG